>JBBGZY010001209.1:3360416-4032500 GCA_037952925.1 Lithobates clamitans | reverse complement strand
TTGAAAAGATGTGGAAGCCCTGGTTGCGTAAGAAGGGTTATCTCTTGAGAGATTGGGAGGGGAGCCCAGGGTAGCTTTGGTACGTGCCGTGTAGCGATAAAGAAAATGTGTAAAGATAGATATGCCAAATTTATAAAAGATGAATGATGCCTGCATAAGTCCCCACGGTTTGGGGGAGAGGGAGAGTCGAGTGGGAGAAAATGGAGGAGGCATACAGGAAGAGACCATTCTAGTACCCTGGGGTAACCATGTTGGTGTAAGTTTCTTAAATGTATGCCTGGGACGCCTTTTAAGGCATTCATTCGGGGTTATTAATCCTCTGTTTCTAGGGCTCGTAAAAATGCTGCAATCACTTTAGAAGAGACTGAAACTAAGGCCCAACAGCTTGAATCCCAATATGTTCTTACCTCTAACCCTATTACATGCCAGGACATGCAGGTAGTTTATCAGGAGCAAGGTGATAAGATGGGTAGGCTTTTGACCTGGCTTTCCAGGGAACAGTCACTGGTCTCTGCTATAGCTCGTCTTAAAAATGATCAGGACGAATTGGTGATGGACCCGGCGGCTATATTACGCCTGCTTTGCCTCCTACTAATCTTAATTGTATTGCTCCAGAGCACAATACTCCAAGGTGGAGCTTTATGATTTTCTTGACCAGGTGACTTTTCCTGTTCTCACTCTTTTGGCAAGGGCACAGTTGGAATGCCTAATTACCGTGGAGGAAGTGCAGCAGGCGTTGAGATCACTACAGTCAGGGAAGGATAGATTTTTAACCATGGACAAACCACTATTTAAAGCACCAAATCCCTTGTTTCTGTATCTATACAGTCGAGGAAGACCCTGGGAGAGGATGGTTAGCCCCTGGAATTCTGTAAACAATATATAGAAGAGGTGTCACCTAGGCTTCATACCACACTGGTTAGAACTTTAAAAGAGGGTGTTCTCCCTCCTTCCATGGCTCAGGCAATTATAGTAGTGGTGCCTAAGCCCGGGAAGGATCCACAGCTTTGTACATCCATATAGAGCTCCTTGCTCAATACCGATGCCAAGGTCCTTACTAGACGGCTTAATTAGGTTATACTTGCCTTAGTACACTAAGATTACACAGGGTTTATGCCAGGTACTGGCCTCTATGGATGGGGGTTCCCGATCTGCTGCGGTGACCTCCTTGGACGCGGAAAAAGCTTTCAACTTCCATGGAATGGGAATACTTATGGGAGGTCCTGCGCAGATTTGGGTTTGGCCCTGCCATTATTTCTTGGGTCTAGGCTGTGTGCAGGTCTTTGATGGCTAGGGTACATACGAGAACTGCACTTTCCCCATCCTTTTCTCTATATTGTGAACTAGACCAGGGTGCCCTCTTTTCCCGGGACTTTTTGCCCTAGCAATTGAACCTATGGCTTTTATTAGTCTGCACCAGAGGTACAAGGGATCACTATAGGCCCCCTTCAAGAAAAGGTCTTGTATGCTGTATCCCAAGGATGATGGGGCCTCCTTGCAGGCAGCCCTGTTGGTCATAGATAGCTTTGGAAGATTTTCCAGTTTCTGCATCAACTGGGGAAAGTCCGTCCTCTTCCCTCTTCACCCGGTAACTGACCCTCCAAGGCACAATGTGCTGCTGCGGAGTCTCCAAATTCCGGTATCTGGGCGTTGAAATACATCTGGACTTGAAACGATTCATATCCCTTAATATAGACCCAGTAGTTTTCCTACTCTCTTGGCGCTGTGTTGCTTTGAGATTTCTGCCTCTTATCCCTGTGGGTCGTGTTAATCTCGTCAAGATGTCGGTGTTACCCAAGTTCGCATTTCTCCTTTAGACACCTGTACCCATACCGAATGTGTCTTTTTGAAAAATTGATAGTATTATCTAATTTGTTTGGAAAGGGGCTATCCCTAGAATAGCAAAAACTACTCTTCAATTACCTATTTAGTTAGGGGACCCCTCGCCCTACCTTGCTTTATTAAGTACCATTGGGCAGTTGTCCTGGTTACACTTAAATGGTGGCTGTCGGAGGAGCCGGCCAATCCCACTTCCACACTTGAAGGGGCATTGCATGGCTTGTACCCTGAACAACGGAATTTGATACATTGGTCCCAAGTCTAATACCAACATTACTCCCTCCATAAAAACGAGACTCTGGGTACGGTACATGTGCGTACAAAGGTTGATAAACCCAGCTCTTGGTCTCCATATACCCCGCTTTGGGGTAACCACGACTTTCCCACTTCCACTCTATCCCAGATCCGGTCCTCACGGCCAGATATGGGATTACGACCCTGAGGGATATAGTATTTCAGAGGCGGCTGATTACTTTTGATGACCTTAAGGAGCGGTGTGGCCTTCCAAATCATGTTTTTCAGATATGTCCAATTAAGCCACACTTTTTTAGAGCTCAATTTTCTTCCCCTGCACTCTGAGATGTCTGATATAAAAAATGTACTTAGGTCCGCAGACTGAGATAAAAACACTCTTGATCATATATAGTTTATTGACCACCCTTGATACCGCTAAGGTTTCTCAGGTTATCTACTCTTTCACAGCAAGATATCCCCACGCTAGCGGACAATGACTGGGAAGGAGGTCTCCAACAATATCTACCACTTATGATTTCTGCAAGAGACAGATTTACCAAACTTAAATTTTTACATCGAGCCTGCTATTCCCCTGCACCACTGGCAAGAATATACCCCACCATACTAGCAGTTTGCCCTAAGTGTGGTTCAGATAATACTGACTTCTTTTCATGTGGTTTGGTCTTGTCCCGACTACAGGATTTTGGGCAGGAAGTGGTAGAGGATGTCAACCTTATTGGGAAAATGAAGGTCCCCTGTAGCCCTATTTCTCTTCTACTTGGCATCTGTGACACCCTGGACGCCCCCTAGTCAAAAAAAAAAAAAAAAAAAACTTTTCTATACAGCATTTTATAATAGTAAAGCAATCCTCCTCCAATGGAATCAAGCCCAACTACCCACTATACAACTTTGGAATTCTTTATTGAATGCAGCTCTACCGCTCTACAAAATGACATATTTTGGAACAAATTGTCCAAAGAAACTTTAAGTTGTGGTTTAAGGCGAGGCAGTTGACCCTTGAGTAGGGTTTGGAAGTTTTTTCTTTCCCCTCTATTATGCCCCCAGTTTATGGGGATGGTTTGAAAAGAAAAACCTGCTCTACCAAGCAATAAAAACATATATAACCAATTAACTGCAGCTGCAACAAATACCTCAAATATCAATGAGGTGAAAACAAATTAAAAAAGAAAAAATGTGCGCTTGCATTACATATCCTTTACAGACTACAAATAAAACTATGCTTCACAACAAATTATAAAGATTTAGGTAATAGTGAAAAGTTAGTTTCTAAATTGGTTGATTACAACATATATAATGATAAATAAAGTGTCACAAAATTTGTGAAGTCGCACACATTTTCATTCATTTTTTTCACTTGGGTGGATCAAATACAATCCACCCAAGTGTAAAAAATGAATGAAAATGTGTGCGACTTCACAAGTCGCAAGGAATTTTCAATGTCCACAGTTTATCAATCACATCCCATATGAATGTAGGGAGGAATAGAAAAACGTGAAGGGAATTCCAGCCACCAGTGGGTCCAAGGGGTAATGGCAGATGTACCCTTATCATACACGTTGGACCTCCTTTATAGCAAGGTCATAGATGCATGCAGATTTGGCCCTCTGCAGGGACATGAGATAACAGCTCAACCCACAGCAGGAGATGCTTCTGCCACTTCCGCGTTGAGACACAAACTCCCTCGTCTCAGGAACCATGAATGGAAAAGGAGGGAGAGGGGAGAAAAACTCCAATAGTGTAATAAGGTTTAAAAAGATTTTATTGCCTCGATCCAACAGGCAGTATATTACACAAAAAACGAGAAATTTTAAGAAGCCGGCAAAATTTTAAAACAAACAGAACTCCCATGCACAATTACATGGGGCTCTATGGCGTACTGGCATACTGCGTAGCCACTCCCTACATGTTTCGTCATACGTGACGTCTTCAAAGGGGCATACGTGACGTCTGTACAGCTGTATTTATACTGAGATTAACTTATACACAGGTGGACCCTATTTTTACTAATTGGCTGACTTCTGAAAGCAATTGGTTCCTAGATTTTAGTTAGAGCCCTTTCACACTGGGGCGGGGGCGGCGTCTTACCATCGGTATGCTAGCGCCCGAGAAAGGGTTAAATAGCACCGCAAAGCGCCTCTGCAGGGGCGCATTGCCGGCGGTATAGCCGCGCCGTCCCATTGATTTCAATGGGCAGGAGCGGTATACACTCCGCTCCTTCACCGCTCCGAAGATGCTGCTGGCAGGACTTTTTTTACCGTCCTGCCAGCGCATCGCTCCAGTGTGAAAGCCCTCGGGGGCTTTCACACTGGAATTAAGGCAGCGGCACTTTCGGGTTGGTTTGCAGGCGCTATTATTAGCGTAATAGCGCCTGCAAACCGCCCCAGTGTGAAAGAGCTCTTAGGGGTATCGGAGCAAAGGGGGCTGAATACAAATGCATGCCACACTTTTCAGATATTTGTTAGAAATTTTGAAAATCATTATAACTTCTCTTCCACTTCACAATTATGTGCCACTTTGTGTTGGTCTATCACATAAAATTTCAATAAAATACATTTACATTTTTGTTTGTAACATGACAAAATGTGGAAAACTTCAAGGGGTATGAATACTTTTTCAAGGCACTGTATGCCTGAACAAGCGTCTGGCAGATCCAACAGGAAATCCCCTTCCCCTGAGATGTGCGTCAACCTAAAGAAAATCTGACCTCCGTTGAAGGCTGCAGTGGCCCGACACACACGAACCACTTGCAGCACATCCAAGAATTGCGACACAACATCCTGAGAGGATTCAACACCATGGACACAAAGGAAGACAGGAAAGGGAGTATCCGACACCACCTATGGTAGAAAGGAGAGGCGCACATGAAGAACCACAGTATTCATGTGTGGAGCCAAATAGAGTAGCTTACGAGAGAATGCCACCAGCTCAAATCCTGCCAGGTAGCAACAATGGCAACCAAGAGGGCAACATTTGGAGAAAGAATAAGTAGGGGAATTCCTCCAAATACTTTGCAAAGGAAGGCTTCTGGAGAACCAAATAGACCCCTGTGATAACTGGGGATGCACAGTGGACGCCAAACCACAAGCCCCTTAAAGAAAAAGTGCAAGCAGGAAGTATGTGGCCAAGGGATGCTTAAAGTAAAGGCAGCAACTTGACCAGCAATGGCACTCGAGACAATTTTGTTGTTCAAAAGAAGGCCAACACCTGAGCTCCCGAGAATGGACATAAGTGGACACCCAGAGCCTTGCACCAGGAAATTTAAGTTGTGCAGGAGCAATGATCTATCGTCCAAGAGGCAGACTCGCAAGCCTCCATCGTGGGAAAACCAAACCTTACAACTCCCAGTTCCCTATTTTTTAGGCTTTTAAGAGCCATACCATAAAATCTAGAGACAGAAATGCTGGGTGGTAAACCAGACCCTGGGACATGCGATCCTCCTGGGGAGGACTGACTGAGTACACCAGACCAGCCTAGAGCTACTAGAAGTACCAAAATCCCTTAGGCCTACAGCTTTTGCAGCAGGAGAGGGAGCAGGTTTGAGAGGAGGAAAGGCGTAAATGAACGATACTGACACAACAAAGTCTACCAGCACCTCTGTTGCATCCGCCAGGGGTTCCCGCACTGACCCATAACTGCGGCACCTGCCTGATGAGGTAGGACGTCAGAACATCCATTTCCGGGTTCTCCAACGTAGGCAGACCTGATTAAACAAGTCTGGATGCAGGGATCACTTTCCCTAATCCAGTGTTGGACAACTGAGAACCTGCCTGCCAAGTCTAAGCGCCGGAAATATGCACGGTGGAAAGCGCCAGAACGTGCTTCTCTGCCCACTGCAAAAAATCAAACCTCCAGTGCAAACACTTCAAGTGCTGCCCTGGTGGTTGACATAGGCCACTACTGTGCTATAGACCAGTTGGACCTGGACCATGAGCCCCCAGACGTTCATCCAGTGCGCCAGAGACCACCTATTTTCAAAGCAATCTGCAACATTGATGGGCATGTGATCTTCCTCGGAGGTCAGCGGCCTTATACAAACCTGAACTTAGGACTCCCAGTCTAACAGACTGGCATATGATGTGACGACCGTCCGTTGGGGAGGAAGAGAGGACTTCCCAGCTTACAGGGCTGGGAACCAAAAACACCCTAGGAGCAAAGCCCTTGACAACCATTCCAGACAACGCTGGTTGTCTAGGAAAGCTTTGGATGCATCCTACTTTGACAGGATTTTCTTCACAAGAACTCGCGTATGGGGGACAACCTCAAAGGATCCAGAGTCTGCATGCAAGACTGCAGGGTGGACCACTTGCAGGACAAGAGCTGCGGGAGTGCAAGCCAAAACTTCTGAAAGTAGTCCACTATAGGAGAAACACACAGCCCAGCTCCGAATCGAGGATCAGGCCATTTCCTGTTACGGGCAGACTTCTTGAGGCTCGAGATCTATTCAAAGTCCTATAGCACATCCTGATCTCGGCTGCCCACTGCCCCTGCCTGCAGAACATAATTATTGCGAGGTTAACACCAGATTTGATACATCCATGGCCGGCTTAATGCTGAATAGCGATTCCCAAATACGCACACTGTACACTTCCTGGTGGCTAACACATAATGGAAGCATGAGCTATGTATCTGTCTCTTCTGAATAATTGTATGCAGCCAACAATCAAAGGTTGTCTTGTAATACAACAGAGAGTGGAGCTGGGTTCTGTTAAATGTGCCTGAAGTGAATTACAAATCCACTCCAATTGGGGAAATTTGAATAAATGTTCTGGCTTTGTCACAATTACTTTTTTAATTTTTTTACTGTTCTGTAGATGGCATTAACAGACTTGTTACCTGGAAGTGGTCATATTAAGTAATCCCAGGTTTTTTTGTGTATATGCTAATCTAATTAGGCTGCCTGTACTAAACTCATGTCTCTTTTGCATTCTGTAACTGTTTTGCATAATTTCTAACTTTGCTTTGTCTACAGCTTGTCAAGATGCGTCTGACTGTACCCTGTCGAGCAGAGACCTGTGCTCACCTCCAGTGCTTTGATGCAGTGTTCTATTTGCAAATGAATGAAAAGAAACCAACTTGGACTTGTCCAGTGTGTGATAAGCCAGCTCAGTATGATCAGATTATAATAGATGGGTAAGCAGTAAATTAATTTCCTGTGTGTTTTGCCAAAATGGAATTTGTTACCCACTCCCTGGTCACATTTGCTATATACTTCTATATTTTGAGCCAAATATTTTTTTATTCAAACAAATACCAGTGTATAAACCTATATAAAAACATAAATGTAAAGACTTTCCATAATAAGTCATACTGTCAATGAGGACTATATATGAAAAAGAGATCAAAACAGGGCAATAGAAAGAGAACTTGTATGGTACCCAAAAACACAGTACAAAATAATAAACTGGATCAGAATGGAAGGTAACAGACTTTTTTTTATGATTTTGCAATTTAAAACGGGACCGGGAAAGGAAAAATGGGGAGAAAAGGTGAAAAAAAAAACCTAAGCGCTCAAAAGCCACTACAAAAGAAATGGCACATGCCCCAGTGAAACCATAGGAAGGATGGACATACTATCCCACTATTAGATTTCGCTATAGGCCTGCCAGCGCATCCACGAAGTGCGTACTTTCTCTGGATCCAGACTAGCCTCTGTAACCAAGGTTTCTATTGCCATAATGTCGTTTATCTGGGCCCACGCCAAAAGTTGAGGTGGTATAGGTGATTTGCAGTGATGAGATATGGCTAACCGGGCTCCTCATAAGCAGTGCCTAAGGATGCCCTTTTTGATTTTAGAAGTGAACCCAGGGATCGTTGACAATAGTGTGACCTCGGGAGAAGCCTGAATGTCAGACCTAAACAGTTATAGGACGTATATAGTGGGGACGGAAAGTATTCAGACCCCCTTAAATTTTTCACTCTGTTATATTGCAGCCATTTGCTAAAATCATTTAAATTTATTTTTTTTTCCTCATTAACCACCTGAGGTCCGGGCCATAGCCGAATGATGGCTACAGCGCGGACCTCAATTTCCGGGGAGCCATCATGGGACGTCCTCCCCAGTGCTCGCGCACCCTGCAGGGCGCGCGGTGTGCGCACTGTGATCACCGAGTCACGGAGACTCGGATGATCACAGATCCGAGTAAGGGTCCCGGCCCCTTACCATGTGATCAGCTGTCAGCCAGTGACAGCTGATCACATGATGTAAACAAAACCTCGGTGATCGGTTTCGTTTTCTCCTCACGCTGACAGCGTGAGGGGGAAAAATAAGCCGATCACCGGCTTATGTCAAAGGGACATCGGTCCCGAAGAGGAAGGAGGCACATATGCCTCATCTGTGCCAACAAGTGCCATCTGTCATTGCCACCTGCCGGTGCCCATCACTGCCACCCATCGGTGCCCATCACTGCCACCCATCGGTGCCCATCACTGCCACCCATCGGTGCCCATCACTGCCACCCATCGGTGCCCATCACTGCCAGCTATCGGTGCCCATCAGTGCCGCCTCATCAGCGTACATCAACGAAGGAGAAAAATTACCTGTTTATATATTTTTTATATTTTGTTATAAAATTTTGCAATTTTTTTTTAAAAAAAATTTCTGTCTTTTTTCAGTTTTTTTTTAACAAACTAAAAATCGCAGGGGTGATCAAATACCATCAAAAGAAAGCTCTATTTGTGGAGGAAAAAAATGATAAAAATGTCATTTGGGTACAGTGTTGTATGACCGCGCAATTGTCATTCAAAGTGCGACAGCGCTAAAAGCTGACAATTGGCCTGGACAGGAGGGGGGTTTAAGTGCCCAGTAAGCAAGTGGTTATTGTACACACAGCACCCCATATTGACAGAAAAACACAGAATTTTTGACATTTTTGCAGATTTATAAAAAAAAAAACTGAAATGTCACATGGTCCTAAGTATTCAGACCCTTTGCTGTGACACTCAGATATTTAACTCGGGTGCTGTCTATTTCTTCTGATCATCCTTGAGATGGTCCTACACCTTCATTTGAGTCCAGCTGTGTTTGATTATACTGATTGGACTTGATTAGGAAAGCCACACACCTGTCTATATAAGACCTTACAGCTCACAGTGCATGTCAGAGCAAATGAGAATCATGAGGTTAAAGGAACTGCCTGAAGAGCTCAGAAGAAATTGTGGCAAGGCACAGATCTGGCCACGGTTACAAAAAAAATCTGCTGCACTTAAGGTTCCTAAGAGCACAGTGGCCTCTATAATCCTTAAATGGAAGACGTTTGGGATAACCAGAACCCTTCCTAGAGCTGGCTGTCCGGCCAAACTGAGCTATCGGGGGAGAAGAGCCTTGGTAAGAGAGGTAAAGAAGAACCCAAAGATCACTGTGGCTGAGCTCCAGGGATGCAGTTGGGAGAAAGTTATAGAAAGTCAACCATCACTGCAGCCCTCCACCAGTCGGGGCCTTATGGCAGAGTGGCCTGACGGAAGCCTCTCCTCAGTGCAAGACACATGTAAGTCCACATGGTTTGCTAAAAAACACCTGAAGGACTTCAAGATGGTGAGAAATAAGATTCTCTGGTCTGAGACCTAGAACTTTTTGGCCTTAATTCTAAGCAGTATGTGTGGAGAAAACCAGGCACTGCTCATCACCTGTCCAATACAGTCCCAACAGTGAAGCATGGTGGTGGCAGCATCATGCTGTGGGGGTGTTTTTCAGCTGCAGGGACAGGGCGACTGGTTGCAATCGGGGGTAAAGATGAATGCGGCCAAGTACAGATATATCCTGGACGAAAACCTACTCCAGAGTGCTCAGGACCTCAGACTGGGCCGAAGGTTTACCTTCCAACAAAACAATGACCCTAAGCACACAGCTAAAATAACGAAGGAATGGCTTCCCAACAACTCCGTGACTGTTCTTGAATGGCCCAGCCAGAGCCCTGACTTAAACCCAATTGAGCATCTATGGAGAGACCTAAAAATGGCTGTCCACCAATGTTTACCATCCAACCTGACAGAACTGGAGAGGATCTGCAAGGAGGAATGGCAGAGGATCCCCAAATCCAGGTGTGTGAAACTTGTTTCCTCTTTCCCAAAGACTCATGGCTGTATTAGATCAAAAGGGTGCTTCTACTAAATACTGAGCAAAGGGTCTCAATACTTAGGTCCATGTGATATTTCAGTTTTTCTTTTTTAATAAATCTGCAAAAATGTCAACAATTCTGTTTTTCTGTCAATATGGGGTGCTGTGTGTACATTAATGAGGAAAAAAAATGAATTTAAATGATTTTGGCAAATTGCTGCAATATAACAGAGTGAAAAATGTAAGGGGGTCTGAATACTTTCCGTCCCCACTGTATATGTTCTGCCAGAATGGGGAGAGGCGCCTACAACGCCACCAAATGTGGAGATTGGAGCCCTTGGCCTCTAGACGGTGCCAACGCAGACTAGATGTAGAGGGGTATGTACGGTGTAGGTCAGCTGGGGTCAGGTACCATAGGGATATAATCTTATAGCTCTTCTCTTGAAATATAAGACATGGATAGTTTATGCGTGAAAAGAAAATATTTTCACCAATCCTCGGAAAAAGGTGTCTAGAAATGTTTCCCACTTTGGAGGATACGGCAGTTCCCCTCCAGAGGTCCCCCCTCTCAGAATCCCATATAGTTTAGATGCTGTGTGGGTAGGAAGTGTCCTGGAAAAGGAAATGTTTCAGGGAGGTAAGATCAGTTGAAATTGAATAAGCCAAGGTTGACTATGGGTTGAGAGTGAAGAAGTGGCCGTGTGCCTGCGAAATAGTACAGTCAGGGTAAAAATGGCGTATCGGTCCATTCGAGACGAAAACGGGACAGTGATCATCTGGAGTCCTGGTACCAAAAGAGGGGTTTTCAAAATGGGGGGGATCAAGGGTCCTGGTTGGTTAAAAAGACCCCCCGCAATGCCCCTATCCCAGAGGAGCAAGAGGTGTTGGGGGGGGGGGGGGGGGGGGAGCAAGGGAGGTCAGGGGTGGAGGGGGAGAGGGGAATCCAAGTGAGAGCACGCAACTCCAGAGGGGAAAGGGCTTGCTCCAATCGAACCCCCCTCTTGGTCTGACACCCACGATAAAACCAATCCGATAATCTGGTAAGAATTGCCGCTTTGTGGTATACTTCTATCTTTTAAAAACGAAACCTTCTTCCCTTTTTTTTTTTTTTTTTTTTTTTTTTTTTTTAAAAATGTGGAGGGATTTTTTTTATTACAGGTACTTGTATAGCGCCAACAATTTATGCAGCACTTTACATCTGTTATACATCAGTGCTCTCAGGCGCTTACAATCTAAGGTTCCTAACTCGCAATCATACATACATGTACTGGCTCCGATTTTTACACAGGAGCCAATTAACCTACCGACATGTCTTTTGAAGTGTACCCAGAAAAAAAATGATAAAAGCAAAGGGAGAACATGCAAAACTGTCAGGTTTTTATTGCTTTGTGTTGTCAGAGAAAATAACCCACTCTAATGTTTACCATGATTACCAAGAGTAAAAGTGAAATAAAATCCCGAAATGTTATGAGGACTAGAGTGGAAGTCTTCAAATGGGAATACACGTATTAGTGACAACCAGGGAATTCCCTCACTTTGGACAGATTTTTTTTTTTCTCACTTCCTGTTATTGGCTTTTGGACAGGAAGTGAAGGGGTTTATGTTACCAATGGGTCAAAGGTGCCAAAAGCACTGACAAGGGTCATACTTTTTTTTTTTTTTTTTTTTGTGACCATTCCAACCCGCTATTTGAACAACTACCGTACTCGAGCTTCTGCCTTTTCCAGTTTTGATAAAAACCCCTTAGTGTGTTTGTTTTTGTTTTTTTTTAGGTCACACACTGTTCTTACCCTTTGATCCAGTAGTTCAATTTATGCAGGCAAATACATACAATTACACGTTCTAAAATTATATAGTGACAGAAATATTGCATCTCAAATATTTATATTAACCACTTGACTGAAGACGTACCGGCAGCTGTAGGCATCATGCCGGTATTGTTTAGAGCTGACAGTTGGCTCTCATAAAAACAATCCTAGCTGCTGGATTGCATTTTAGCAGCAGTGGGAGGAGCCCACCCCACCCCAACCCTGATCATGAGCAGTAATTCTAGCACCAGACCTCTTTAAATCTAAAGTGGTAAATCTAAAGCATCGCCTATAAATGGTAAAAATTTGTTGCCGTTGCAGGGGCGTGTACAATTTTGAAAGTGTGACATATTTTGAATCTATTGGTGTAACATCTTTTAAATTTTATGAAACAATTGGGTATTGTATTTTTGTGCATTAAAATAATAAAAAAAAAATGTTAATTGCGTTTGAAAAACTACTGCTCAAATACCATGTAACATAAAGGAAACACCCACCCCACCCCATTTTATTCTCTAGGACCTCTGCTTTTAAAAAAAAGTTTTGGGGGTTCTAAGTAAAATTTTTTCCAGCAAAAAATGCTGGCTTTTACATATAAATGTCAGTAAAAGGCCTGGTCTTGAAGGGGTTAATAGTATTGTGGAAGGGAAAGTGAAAGATGAAGATAAACTATATGAAATGAGTATTATTGACAAATCTATGCCAACTAATTACAACAAATTCTTTTAGGCTTCATTTCTGTGTGCCGCTTTATAGCCCAGCTTCATAAAAAAAGGTTTTATGGACTTTAAATATAGTACTAAGTAGTATAAATGTTGACCCTATTGAGGAATTTTGCTTCACTTCCAGTGTGGATACCACATATCTGTCGTACATGGACACAAAGCAGTAAAAGTAGAATTGGTAAAGGCTTAGTAGTATCTCTGGTTACTATTCCTGTGTTACTGGGACAAGTGAAAGGAATTCTAATATTGGCACAGAAAGCAATAAAAGCACGAAGAAAGTACTAACCCTTTCCTAACCTGTCCAAAACTAAATGGTAAAAACTGGATTTTTTTTTTTCTACTCGCCGTAAAATCCCTTTCTGAGTTCATTGACTGACACATCGCTTTACATTCTAGGGTTAGATCGCCACCTTCAGGAGTAGGACTTGGCAGAATAAAAATCAAGCGAAGCACCGCCTATGGGCAGTCCTAACTGGTAGTGAACCCCCACTCTGCTATAGGCAGCTCAGTTCCTCACAAAGCAGTACAAACAAAAAGGAGGGGTGGGTGCTGTCATACATAGTACATAGGTAAAAAAAAGAACGCAAGTTCAACCAAAAAAAAAATACAATCCCATATACACAATGCTTCACCTACAGTTGATCCAGAGGAAGGCGAAAAACCCCAGCAAAGCATGCGCCAATTTGCTACAGCAAGGGAAAAAAATTCCTTCCTAATTGAGGTCGGCTTGTGAATTGGAGACATCCTGTAAGGACGTTATTCCACTGCATAGTTTGGTGTCATCTGCAAAAACAGAAATGGTACTTTTAATTCCAGACCCTACAGTGCCTTGCAAAAGTGTTGACCCCCCTTGGCTTGTTACCAATTTTGTTACATTACAGCCTTTAGTTCAATGTTTTTTTTGTTTTTTTTTTTAATCTGAATTATATGTGATTTATCAGAACACAATAGTCTAAGTTGGTGAAGTAAAATTAGAAAAATATATACATAATTTTCAGAAATAAGAAACTGATAATTGGCATGTGGGTATGCACCCCCTTTTTTATGAAGCCCATAAAAAGCTCTGGTGCAACGAATTACCTTCAGAAGTCACATAATTGGTGAAATGATGTCCACCTGTGTGCAATCTAAGTGTCACATGATCTGTCATTACATATACACACCTTTTTTGAAAGGCCCCAGAGGCTGCAACACCTAAGCAAGAGGCGCCACTAACCAAACACTGCCATGAAGACCAAGGAACTCTCCAAACAAGGGACAATGTTGTTGAAGTACAAGTCAGGGTTGGCTTATAAAAAAAAAAAAAAAAAAAAAAATCCAAATCTTTGATCCCTAGGAGCACCATCAAATCATATCAATCATAACCAAATGGAAAGAACATGGCACAACCGCAAACCTGCCAGGAGATGGCTGCACACCAAAACTCATGGACCAGGCAAGGAGGGCATTAATCAGAGGCAGTACAGAGACCTAAGGTAAACCTGGAGGAGCTGCAGAGTTCCACAGCAGAGACCGGAGTATCTGTACATAGGACGACAATCAGTATGCTCCATAGAGTTGGGCTTTATGGCAGAGTGACTAGAAGAAAGCGATTACTTTCACCAAAAAATAAAATGCCACGTTTTGAGTTTGCGAAAAGGCATGTGGGAGACTCCCAAAATGTATGGAGGAAGGTGCTTTGGTCTGATGAGACTGAAATTGAACTTTTTGGCCATGAAAGAAAACGCTATTTCTGGAGCAAACCCAACACCTCACATCACCCAAAGAACACCATCCCCACAGTAAAACATGGTGGTGGCAGCAGCATTTTGTGGGGATGTTTTTCAGGAGCCGGGACTGGGAAACTGGTCAGAGTTGAGGGAAGGATGGATGGTGCTAAATACAGGGATATTATTGAGCAGAACCTGTACCACTCTGTGTGATTCGAGGACAGAGGTTCACCCTCCAGCAGGACAATGACCCCAAACACACTGCTAAAGCAAGACTTGAGTGGTAAAACCACTTGCCGCCCAGCCGCCGTCATACTGCGGCAGGTCGGCGCGATAGCCGTTGTAGCTATACGTCGGCTACTTCAAGCGGGATAGCAGGCGCGCCACCGCACTCTGGGTGTGTCTGCTCGTGGCCAACGGTCGCGATCACAGGCACGAGAGGCAGAACAGGGACGTGTGTGCTAGGAATCACGATCTGTCATTTCCTCTAGGTCAATCCCCTCCCCCTACAGTTAGAAACACACACAGGGAACACAGTTAACCAATTGATCGCCCCCAGTTTTAACCCCTTCCCTGCCAGTGACATTTTTACAGTAATCAGTGCATTTTTATAGCACTGATCACTGTTATAAATGCCAATGGTCCAAAAAAGTCAAGTCTCCGCCTTAATGTCGCAGTCCCGATAAAGATCGCCGCCATTACTAGCCAAAAAAATAATAATAATAAAAATGCTATAAATCTATCCCCTATTTTGTAGATGCTATAACTTTTGCGTAAACCAATCAATATTCACTTATTGCGATGATATTTTTCATTTAAAAAAAAAATGTAGAATACACATCGGCCTAAACTGAGAAAAAAAATGTTGCTTTTTTTTAAAAAAAAAAATAGGGATATTTTAGCTTAGTACAAAATATTGTGTTTTTTTTTTTTTCCCCCTCAAAATTGTCCCTATTTTTTTTTGTTTTGTTTTTTGTTTATAGCGCAAAAAATAAAAACCGCAAGATGATCAAATACCATTAAAAAAAAGCTCTATTTGTGGGAAAAGGACGTCCATTTTGTTTGGGTGCAGCGTCGCACGACCGCACAGTTGTCAGTTAAAGCGACGCAGTGCTGAATCCCAAAACATGGCCTGGTCATTCAGCAGCCAAATCTTCCAGGGTTGAAGTGGTTAAGGGGTAACATGTAAATGTGTTGGAATGGCCTAGTCAAAGCCCAGACCTCAATCCAATAGAAAATCTGTGGTCAGACTTAGATTGCTGTTCACAAGCGCAAACCATCCGACTTGAAGGAGTTGGAGCAGTTTTGCAAGGAGGAATGGGCAAAAATCCCAGTGGTAAGATGTTGCAAGCTCATGGAGACTTAGCCAAAGCGTCTTGGAGCCGCAAAAGATCTAGTATTGACTTTAGGGGGTGAATAGTTATGCACATTGACTTTTTCTGTTATTTTGTCCTATTTGTTTGCTTCATAATCGAAAAAAAAAACCTTCAAAGTTGTGGGCATATTCTGTAAATGATGCAAATCCTCAAAAAATCCATGTGAATTCCAGGTTGTGAGGCAACAAAACACGAAAAATGCCAAGGGGTTGAATACTTTTGCAAGGCACTGTATCATTTATGAAAATATTAAAAAGAAAGGGTCCCAGCACAGAACCTTGGAGCACACCACTGATAACCTTAGATCATTCAGGTTAAGAGTCATTAACTACTACGCTCTGAATTCTGTCTTTTAGCCAGTTATCTATCAATTTACAAATTCCTGTATGTGTTTATTGCTTACAGCTAACATTAAATGAAATTATGTTATGGTCACTGCTACCCAGATGTTTTTATGAATATTGGTAATAAACTCTGCATGATTTGAGATTACCAGGTCCAGCAGAGCTTCATTCCTAGGTGGGGCCTCAAACTGGACCATAAAATTTGATAAGTGTAAGTCAATTAACTCAGAGGGATTTTACGGTGAGTAGAAAACCCAGTTTTCTTTCGTTCATTGACTGACACAGCACTTCACATTCTTGACCGTAGGGGCTTCCTAAAGTGAGGCGTGGGAACACAGAATAAAAGAGAACTCAACCCAAAAGAACACCCCCAAAGGACACTGAAAAAAGATTGCAAGAGCAGATATTTGACCTATAATAGTACTCATGGCCAGTTTCTGATCAACACCACATTGTAGGAAAGCTAGGATTCTATATATACAGAGGAGTGTGGATGGCAACCCACAGCCTCGCATCACGAAATGTAAGCCTTCCAGGTGCGATGATAAATCCTCTGGGAAGTGGTTTTGTGCACCTTCCAGATTGTGGGGATCACAGAAGCTGACAACCCCCTGTCCCTCAGCACCTGGCTTTCAATAGCCAAGCCATCAAAGCCAGAGACGGTAAAGCAGGGTGGAATATTGGTCCCTGAGACAGGAGGTCATTGCGCAACGGCAGCCGCCAAGGGACGTCCGCGACCATCCGTACCAGAGGCACCGAGGCCAATCTGGAGCTATTGAAATAATCTGTATCCCTTCGGCCTCTACTCTGCACAGTAGACAAGGAAGAAGCTTGAGCGGTGGAAAGGCCTAATTGAGCTGATGACTGCGGCACCACCTGAGCAAGGCATCCCTTGCTCTGGCCATGAATCCCTGCACCTTATGATTTTGAGGCGGGGGGCCAGCAGATCCACATCCGGCATGCCCAACTGCAGGCAAATGAGATGAATCACCTCGGGGTGCAGAGACCACTCAAAGTATGTGCAAAAGAGGTGACGGCACTCCAATCTTCAGAAGTATAAATGCTTTAATCGTAAAAATCCATGCGTAACATCACTAGGCCACGATACAACAGGACTGTAGCAGCAAGGTTTACCTGTTTCACAAACTAACTTAATCATAACCTCAGAAGCACATGTTATATAGCTGAATCAATTAGTGCTTAAAGACTGCTGCTTACGACAAAACAGACACATCTAGCGTATAAAGAAACACGATCGAGCAAGATAAAACGGAAAAGGAGAAATGGCTACATATAGTAAATAAACAAAATGAGATTATAAAGCGAATGTAGCAACATTTAAAAAAGTTTGTCCTACAGAGCCAAACACTGGTGGTGACAAAAGGAGAAATGCAGAGGTTCCTGTATAGGTATCCTCCACCCAAACCATACCAATGTAGGCAAAGACAACCAACCGTATCAAACGATACATATGTGCACGATAGGGGTATAAAATAATGAAAGATCATGAACAAATAATGAAAGTAGAAACCTATTGATATCAGCCTTAAACATGCACAAATTGCTATCTTGGCTGTAACCAAAAAACATATGTACTTCTAATATTACAAAATCTGAGTAAACATTTAGGTTTATTAACGATATGCACATATATCATATATCACATGTGAACAAAAACTGAGATAATGAAAAAAAGCCTACTTTAATGCAAATAACCAAAATAATATTAATACAGTAAGCATATGGTTAGAGGTGAAAAGATTTAATCTCAGATTCCAAATATACCAGTCAAAGGACTGTACAGAATAATGTAATATGGAAATATCATTAAAGTGGCGGTCCACCCTAAAAAAAAAAAAAAACATAACGCTCCTTTAACCACTTGACCACTGGGCACTTAAACCCCCTTAATAACCAGACCAATTTTCAGCTTTCGGTGCTCTCACATTTTGAATGACAATTACTCAGTCATGCAACACTGTACACAAATGACATTTTTGTCCTTTTTTTCACACAAATAGAGCTTTCTTTTTGGTGGTATTTAATCACCGCTGGGTTCTTTTTTTTTTTTTTTTTTTTTTTTTTTGCGCTATAAAAGAAAAAAGACTGAAAATTCTTTTTAAAAAAATGCAATTTTCTTCGTTTGTTATAAAATTTTGCAAATTAGTAATTTTTTCTTCATATATTTTGACCAAAATTTATACCGCTACATATCGTTGGTAAAAATAACCCAAACCGGTGTATATTATTTGGTCTTTGTGAAAGTTATAGAGTCCACAAGCTATGGTGCCAATCTCTGAATTGATCACACCTGAATTACTGACGGCCTATCATTTCTTGAGACCCGAACATGCCAGAAAAGTACAAATACCCCCCAAATGACCCCCTTTTGGAAATAAGACATTCCAAGGTATTTAGAAAGATGCATGGTGAGTTTTTTTGAAGTTGTCATTTTTTCCCACAATTCTTTTCAAAATCAAGATTTTTTTTTTTTCACAAAATTGTCATATTAGCAGGTCATTTCTCACACACAGCATATGCATACCACAAATTACACCCCAAAACACATTCTGCTATTACTCCCGAGTACGGTAATACCACATGTGAGACTTTTACACGGCAAGGCCACATACAGAGGCCCAACATGCAGGGAGCACCATCAGGCATTCTAGGAGCACCCAGGCCAATTCTGACATTTCTCTCCTACATGTAAAAATCATAATTTATTTTCTAGAAAATTACATAGACCCCCAAAACATTATATATTTTTTTTTTAGCAAAGACCCTAGAGAATACAATGGCGGTTGCAACTTTTTATCTCGCACGGTATTTGCGCAGCAATTTTTCGAACGCGTTTTTTTTTTTTTGTTTTTTTTTTAAACAGTTTTGTGCTTTAAAAAAAAACAAAACAGTAAAGTTAGCCCAATGTTTTTGCATAAGATGATTTTTGTGAAAGATGAAGTTATGCAGAGTAAATAGATACCTAACATGTCACCCTTCAAAATTGCACACGCTCGTGGAATGGCGCCAAACTTCGCTACTTAAAAATCCCCATAGGAGACGCTTTAAAAATTTTTACTGGTTACATGTTGTGAGTTAGAGGAGGTCTAGGGCCAAAATTATTGCTCTTGCTCTACCGATTGCAGCGATACCTCACATGTGTGGTTTGAACACCATTTTCATATGTGGGCGCAACTTACGTTTGCGTTCGCTTCTGCATGCAAGCACACGGGGACAAATTTTTTTTATTAATTTTACTTTATTTTAGTTTGAGGCTTTTTTCCAAAAAATACTGGTACATTTTTTTTTAATCACTTTTCTTTCTATTACAAGGAATGTAAACATCCCCTGTAATAGCAATATGGCATGACAGGTCCTCTTTACAGTGAGATATGGGGTCAATAAGACCCCACATCTCACCTCTAGGCTGGGAAGCCTGAAATTAAAAAAAAAAAAAAAAAAAAAAAAAGATCCTGGCTTCGATCGTAGCAGTGAGTCAGTAGAAGCACCTGAGGGCGGCGAGAGGGGGGGACGTCCCCTCTCGCCTCCCGTAAGAACGATCAAACAGCGGAACAGCCGCTATGATCATTCCTATGGTGTAGGGAATCGCCGGCTAATAAAGCTGATATCTGCATGATGCCTGTAGCTGCACCCATCATTCAGATATCCCCGCACAAAGTCAAGGACGTCGTATGACGGCCAGCGGGCCGGAAGTGGTTAAAACACTCTTTTTTTTTTTTTTTTAAACACAAAGTTGTCCATTTATACAATATTTCTTACACACAACATGCACATACCAAAAATGACGCCCTGAAATGGATTCTCCTACTCCTGAGTACGGCAATACCACATGTGTGAGACTTCCACAGCCTGGCCACATACAGAGGCCGAGTACAGCCGAGTATGGCTGAGTATAGCCGAGCATGGCTGAGTATTGTGGGGTATTGCACAGGATATAGCTGAGGATGGATGTGACTGCACATGTCACTGAGTAGCTTTGTGGGCACTACACATGCAGCCCATAGCGCGGCTCCCATCCGGTCATGACATGATGCCGGTTTGTTTACATGTGAACGCTCCGTCAGTTGACGGAGCGATCACATGGTAAACGGCCGCGATGTTCCCGTGTGCGCGCCCCAGGGGGCGCGCGGGAGCAGTTTTCTAGAATCACGTGACGTGATCCCAGAGTTATCCAACTGCCCTGCAGCCGTCATTTGGCTATGGGCTGGTTGGCAACTGGTTAAATACATCAAATATTTTTTAAAGAAAAATTTTTTTATACTTGCCATAAATGCCTGTTGCTAGGCAGATCGTCCTAATCTGCCACTTTTTATTCCACGGTGATCTTCAGTCTTTTTCTCCTCGTGTTGTTTTCTAGGAAATTTGGGCGCGGTGTCTTCTGTGACACACACAGGTCCCAGAAGACAGCCGCCCAGTCAGAAATCAGCAGGGGACTCGTGCATGCGCAGTAGGAAACGGGCAGTGAAGCCGCAAGGCTCCTGTTTCCCTTAGTGAGGTTGGCGGCACCGGCACACGATACGAGGGATGGATCAGCCCTGGGGGGGGGGCTGACATCGCGGGCACCCTGGACAGGTAAGTTGTCCTTGTTAAGTCAGCAGCTACAGTGTTTGTAGCGGCTGACTTTTGAAGAAAAAAATTTACGGCTGGAACACCCCTTTAAAGGCTCCGAGACTTATTACTGTTGGAAAAGATCATTAAATAATCCAAACGTCAAACTTTTAAAAAATATATATTCTGAAAAATTGTGTGTGTATAGATGATCTCAATCCGATAGTAAAGTCTATACAATGTGGTTAAGGGACTATCGCATCCCAAAATGTTTGGAAAAAATCAGTATGACCATAAACTAAAATGCATAGGACTCAAGAGATTTCAACATCCGATGGAGGTATAGATATCCATTCCAGGCATATAAACTTAAGGATGGCCAAACACTTATGAGTAACATCACATTCAAAGTTTAAGCCGTTTAGATTTCTAGTATGAAGTTTGACTATCCAGAACACTTCTCTTGCAGAGGAGGCAAAAAACCCCTCCTTCTCCCAAAGGTGTCCTGACTTTCTCTATAATTTGTACCTGTACCAATGATACATCACCTCCATGTGATGAATTAGTGTCGTGCTACATTAGTGGACTTACAGGTCCTAACATCCTTAAGCTGTTCCCGAAAAAGGTCCTTGAGTCTGCGGATTGTCCTACCCACATATTGCACCGAACAAGCCCCACAGGTAATGACATAAATAACATACTTTGTATTGCAATTAAAGAAATTATTAATCATAAAATGATTGCCACTAGCTGTGGAGCATATGGAGTCACCTGGCAACATGTGGGAACCACACTTGAAATTCCCCTTGAAATGGAGCCAAGTGTGGGAACGGGAAGGACACTGAGCTGGGGGTGAAAAAACTGGGTGATAAAGAATCACCCAGAGACCTGCTCTTGTAGCTACAATGTTGACACCCTGATCTGAAATGTGGGCACATTTCTCATCCTTGGACAGAATGGATGAATACTTATCACATGTTTAATTTGATCAAACTCTAGATTATAGGATAGAACTAATGATGGTCCTTTTTTCTTTTAGAAATGTTTTTTTTTTTTCCCCCTGTATGGATTCCTCTTATGTAACACATCAGCTCTATTTTTTTTTCTGCTAGCTATAAAATAAGTTCTGTCCAGGGTCCATCGGGGATAACCTCTGGCCAAGAACCTCTTGAATAATGCAGCATATTCTTTGAAAGGATAATTGGTCACTACAGATACGCCGAAGTCTGAGATTGGCCAACTGGAATACCCTTGAAGGTGTGTTTAGGTTGGCTAGACCGGGCAGAAAGTAAACTGTTACCCGTTAGTGGTTTCCTATACGATTGAGTGATCACCCTGTTGGATGCATGTGTTAACTGTACGTCCCAAAAAATCAATTGCACCAGACTTGAGCTGCCCTGTGAAGCTGAGGTTGCAAGCATTGTCCTTCAAAAATGATAAAGATGCAAGAAGTACATTATCTTTGCATACAAATATGAGATCCCCAATGTACCTGAAGTATAGTATGATTTGATTCCTAAAAGGGTTACTATCGCCAAAGATGTGGTACAGCTCCCAACAACCCATAAAAAGGTTGGCGAGCAAGGGTGAAAATTTAGCCCCCATCGCGGCCCCACACCTCTGGAGATGGCACACACCATCAAATGTAAATCTATTATGCAATAACAGGTAATCCAACACTTCCAGAATATAGGCACTCAAGTCTGATGATAGCGCTGTACATGTGTTAAGGAAAAAGGGGACTGCATGGCTAAATCATGGGGTATAGAAGAATATAAGCTAGCCACGTCGCAACTAATCCACACAGTCTTCACACCATTCAAAATGATCCAAAATGGACAAAAGAGGATTGGTATCCTTCAAAAAGCTAGGTAAACTTTGGACCAAAGGCTGTAGCTGGCCATCAAGTCACTGCCCTAGGCGTTCATTGAGGGAACCAATCACAGAAACTATTGGTCTGCCCATAAGCGGGTCTAGCCCTTTGTGCACCTTTTGGTAGGTGGTGAAACGTTGGTATAATGGGGAAATCGGGAATAAAACATTCAGCTTCCTTAGGAGTAAATGCTCCCAAACTTGCTCCCTTTTTCATTAAATGAGTCAGAATGCCTTTTTTTCTTGGTGGGATTGCTCCTCAGTGTGGTGTAGGTATAGTATCTGTAAGTTGTCTCTACTCTGTATGCTCCCTTGTCTTAAACCACCACCGAACCCCCTTTTTTTTTTTTCCTGGTTTTCAAGGCTAAGCATTTTGCTAACTGCAAAACCCTGGGGGTGGTGTACATGCTCCTGTGTGACTGCGGATGCTTCTGTGTCGGGAAGACTAAGCTCGAATTCTGGCATAGAGCATACCGTCACATTCAGAGCATGACGACATGTGACCCTGATCTGCCCCTGGGGAGACACACTGCCCTGGTGCACCATGGGATTTTTCTAAAGATCAAATTTTTTATCCTCGATCGGGTGCACCCGAGTTCGAGGGGGGGGGACTGGAACAAAAGTCTCCTCCAGCTCGAACTATGCTGGATCTATAATTTAAAAGCCACCAAATCCCCTGGGTTGAACGATGCAGTCTGCTTTAAGCCATTTCTGGAGGGCTTCAATTCATGAGACATGGAGAAATAGACCCATTTCCCCTCCCCTGCCTCCATCCTCTGGGGGTCTGTTTAGTGCCAGGTCCCCGTCATTTCATGTACCATCTTCTTTTAATCAATTTACACTTTTTCAATGTTCTTTTTCTGTTTCCAAATTTTGCCGTGCAACTCTCCTCCAGACTTTCATCTGAACTGGAGGTAGTATGATCTGTGTATATATAGGTTTTATTGTTCAATATATCTGTTTGTATATATGTGTTGCCATGCCTTGTCCCTGTACATGCCTCCTCGCGTTTGCTTTCTGCACGCTCTGCCCAGTTTTGGAGATGTGAAATTTTCTGTATTCTGTGGTTGGGGTGTGATTACTACATATATTTAGCAGGGGGCTCTTATGCAGTGGTAAACATCATTTATTGCTCTATTCCTTCTCCTCTTTTCTTTTGCAGATACTTGCACTAGATTTGTTATATTGAGGTTGTCACTTTAATAGCAAAGATATTCCCCTTTGCCCTGCTTTCTAGATTAGCTGCCTTTTTCCCCCCTTCCCTTTCACAAGACGTGTCAATGAAGCATCCATTCATGTCTGTGCGCCCGGCACGGCAAAGACATCCGTTCACGATGGTCGGTGGGAGGTTGCCTTTTCCATCTGGCATTCACTCCCTTTTACCCCTGGATCAGTCCTTGCTGACAGTTTCCAGGGCAGGCTGCCGTACCGGTGGGACCTGTACGCGGCGCGCCTCTCCCAGACTCAGGCACTCCCTCTCAGCTGATTTCAGTGTGAAATCAGCCAGGCCTGAATAAGCAGGACTTTAAATAGCCCTGCTCTTTCATTATCCAGCATGGCTTTTGGGACGATGGTCTGAGGAAATCCTGACCATCCCACCTGCCGGTATATGCGGATTTGTCTACCTATAGGTAGGTCTTCTATCCTCTGCACAGCATGTCTTATGGATTGTATTCGCTCTCATTCCAACCCTGTGAATTGGTTTTGTGTGCTTTCTCTCAGGTCTGCACCTTGGACCCCAGCTCACATACAGGAGCTGCGCCCAGGCCAGGACGCGGTCTCTTTTGGATGCCAGTAGGGAACTTCCTTTAGTCCCCCTTTGGCATGTCTTAGTTGCTACTCATATATATTATGGGCTGATCCATTAGGGCACTGCGTGCGGGAAGCAGGATGCGAGGTTGCATATCGCTCGTTTGAACTTTGTGGATGCTTAGGAATACAATGTAAGTGATCTTTTCTGATGTAATTGATCTGGGATAGAAACTGTATTTATATTGATTATTAATCGTTGATACTTTACGTACCCCCAGATATCAATCTCTCCATAAAGAACCCTGACGAAGGAACTGTTTTCTCTGAAACGCGTCGGTTCAGGGAGTCAAATTAATTTACCACTTCATCGGTTTTTCAATCTTGTATTCATGTTTCTATGCATCCATATATTTTTTATATCTTTCTTTTTTTGATATTCCTGCTTTAATAAATGATTTAAACTTTTTGTGTTTGGTAGTGCCTCCAAGTCCCACATAGGGGTTTCTGTCTTTGGTTCCCCCTTTTTCTGCATCGCGTATAATGATAGAAGAATCCTCTTTTAGAATTTTTAATGCAGATCTCTCTCATTTACAATATGTGGATTAGAGGAGGTTTTTGATGCCAGACCAAGCAGATCTCTTTCCACCAGCCCTTGGAATTTATCCATGCTTGCACTACGAGATTGTATAGCATAAAAATACAAATGTGTTCAGAAGGCAACCCTCCGAGTACCCACTTGATTATGCTCCTGATTAGCTAGAACATATTATTCAGACATTAAAATCTTCAAGATTCACAACAGCACAGTGTTCCCTTAATTATGGGCTAGATGTAAGATCTTCACATTTAATACTAGCAGTTACTTCATTGAACTTATCTGCTGAATCAAAATGTCTATGAACAGTTAAATTGCAAATAAATGTATTCATGTCTAAGATAGTATCAAAAATTAAGACCCTTGGATAGTAATGACACCTCGTCCGTGGATAAAGGCCTTTGTGAAACAATAACGTTGTTTGTATTGATCATCTCTTCTGTGTCTGTGTCCTAAGGGAATAATGATTTTTGGCAGGATCGTTGCGGTTTCTTCCCTCCTTTTTGGATTTTTCTGTTTTGTTTTTTTTTTTTGTTTTTTTTTCTTGAACTTTTGTCATTTCGCTTTCTGTACCACGTTTTTTTGAAGGTGAAATGCAGAGACCACTCTCCCTGATCTAGCAACTGGCGGCTGAGGTAGTCTAGGTTTCTACGCCCAGAATGGAGGAGAGAGCTGGCACGTGAAGTTCTGCCCACCGAAGAATGAGAAACCTCCAGCGCCGCTGCCGAACTCCTGGTTCCTCCCTGGTGATTTACATAGGCCATTGCCATGGCATTATCTGAATGGATCCTGACTGGTCATCTATGAAGAAGCTCTGTCCAATGTTAGAAGCATAATCTGCACGCAACTCCAGAACCTTTTAACGGTAGTCAAGACTTCTCTGACATCCAGCGGCCCTGAAGCCGACTTTAGGCCCAGAACACCCTCTCCAGCCGGCCAGACTGGCATTTGTCTTGATCGCCATCCAATGGAGAGTAAGAAACTACTTCCCGACCCAAAGGGCTGGAGACAGCAGCCCCCAGAGGAGCGAGGCCTTGGTCAGGTATCCCACGCAGATCTGGCAGTCCAAGGACGTCAGATCTGTCCCACTTGGATAAGATCTTTCTGCGGGGCCCGAGTGTGAAACTGGCCATACGGAACCCCCTTGCAGGTGGACACCATGAGGCCCAGGACCCGCATGCAGAGGTGCAGTGATGACCACTTGCAGGACAACAGCAACTGCACCACAGAACAGAGTCTGAAATTTGTCCGGCAGAAGCCCCAAGTATTCTAAGCGTTAGGCTGGGAGCAACGCTGACTTCTGGTGGTTCAGCTCCCAGCTGAACTCCTACAGGGTGTGCATGGTGATTACCACATTGTCACTCAGTGCAGAATCTGACTCTGCTCACAGGAGGAGATCAATCCCCTGCTGTCTCCGTAACGCCAGAACTGGAGTCATCAGTTTGAACACCCGGGGAGCAAAGGCCAGGCCAAAGGGTAGCACCACAAACTGATAATGCGTGCCCCCGATTGCAAAGCGCAGGAAACGCTGGTGCCTGGCACAGATAGGAACATGCAAGTATGCATCTTTTATGTCTATGGAGGCCAGGAAATCCCCCTGATGATTGATGGCCACTACAGAACGAATGAACTCCAAACAATTGAGGGCCTTGAGATCCAGGATCGGACGAACACCTTCGGAACTGTCTACAGGTTGGAGTAGAAACCCCAAAACCTTTCCCGAAGCTGGCCGGGGCTATTGCACCCTAGAGAAGCATGTTCTGCACTGCCCCATACAGAGCCTGCAGATGTGACGGGTGGAGCTTGCTGGGAATGAACTTGTCACGTGAACAGGAAATAAACGATTTTGTAGCCTGACAAAATTAGTTTGCATACCCAGTTGTTTGAAATTAGGGAGATCCACGAGCCAACGAAGTTTACCCTTCACCTGGAGGGCGGGTTGGGGTAAACCTTCATGCGGAGGATGGCTTGTCTGCAGGCTTGTTGAGCTTGCGGGAGCCTTGGTGAGCTCTGGGTTCCTTGCTCGCAGAACTTGGCGAGCGAAAAAGCAGTTTAAGCAGACGTTTGGTCCGCCCACCAGCACTTAAGCCGAATCACCCTCCGAAGAGCTACAGCCGACAAACAAATTAGAAAGCAGAGGTGCTGCATCACAAACTTATTTGAGACCCTGTACTAGCTGGTCCACCAGTACCACATAGACTGGAGGTACCTGCTCATTACCAAAATCGCGGTGTAATAGTTTGGCCCACTCCGTAAGCATCTAAGACACCAGAGCTGTGGCCAGCACAGGGCAAAGGGCCGAGCCCGCTATCAAAAACAGAGACTGAGCGATCCCTTCTGCCTTCCTGTCTGCTGTGTTCTTGAAAGGAGAGCCCCTCCACCGGAGTCATGGTTTTCTTGTTCAACCTAGAGACGAGAGGATCGCCAGGAGGAAAGGACCACTTCAGAAGGTTCTCCTCCAAAAGGGTAACGCACTGAAAAGCGTTTCTGGACTGAAAAAGGCCGCTGCGGACATTCCCAATCCTTGTAGATTTAGCTAAATAGGGCAGGTAAGGGAAAATCTTAGCGATGCGGGCCGGCTTGTGAGACCCTAAGGGGGCAGACACCTCCTTGGTAGCCCCAGCAGGATCCTCAATCTTCAGGGTATCCTGCACTGCAGTAATGAGCGCGATCACCAGTGTTTGTTCATGCACAGCGACAGCCTCTAAGGATTCCTCCTTGCTGTCGGTTGGATCAGGGGCCGCGTCATATGAGCACTCTGGACAGGGTAGACATGCTATGCGGAGCCTGACTCCGGTTCAGAGTCCTCCCCTGAGGAAGGAGAAGGTAGGGGGCATTTTTTTTACCTGCATTATTCCTGGGAGACTAAGGATTCCAGAATCGCCGACATTGTCCAGGGGTATAGCAGACCCAGGGGAGCTAGCAGCTGCCACAGGGGGGGGTCTGGGGGAGGGGCACCCACCTCGGATGCAATAGAAGGGTCCCACGCTCGACCAGGCACCGACAGGAACAGAATGCCCATGAGGGAAGGAACTAAAACACCCCACCAGCTGCCGCAGACGGAGGATCCCAGTAGGACTCACCACCACCGACCCAGACTTCTGATGAGCAGTGCTGTGCACGGTCTACCAGCTGAGGGGATAATTCCATGTGGAGGCGCACGCCAGGCTCGAGATGTCTCCCTGCCCACACATAGGTCCTGCACCAGAGGACAGCCAGAAGCCTCCTAATAGTGCTACAAGTAAATGGCCACCGGCCGCCCTCCAGTAGACTGTGCTCCAGAGCAGAGAATCTATACAGATCCCCGACAAAATGGACTACAGAAAAATGGCCACCGGACACTAAGAAAATGGCGGCCGGGAGAGGAGAGGGCGCTGGCTGCACCACTGATGGGCGCGGATAGCTGAACAAGGGGATCCAGCACCCCCTAGGCCAGTGATGGTGAACCTTGGCACCCCAGATGTTTTGGAACTACATTTACCATGATGCTCATGCACTCTGCAGTGTAGTTGAGCATTGTGGGAAATGTAGTTTCAAAACATCTGGGGTGCCAAGGTTCGCTATCACTGCCCTAGGCTCTCCCTGCCTTAAAACTGCCTCACAGGCCCTCCCCACAGACCAGGAGCAGCCCTCTGGGGGGGAGAATGGCAGAGGATGAGGCCAGTAAGTAAAGAGGGCAGCAGACAGGCCTGGTAGAAGGGAGGCTGGCAGAGGGACAGGCACTGCTAGAGAACCCAATGCAGTGGGGGAGGATGTGCTCTCACAAGACCGCCCAGGACGGGAGGGGGAGGCATGTATTTGCTGATCCAGCAGGGGTTACGAGTAACGCATCCAAGACAGATTCACCTCCCACGGAAGGGGCGCGGGCTGTCTGCTATGGAGACACAGACGACAGGTGTATGGTTATATGTGCCCCTGCAAGACGTTTAACTCGTTAGCCACCCTGGTCCAGGATGCAGCTTGTCGCGGCCGACCCAGCGCTTAGCCTAACATCTGTATGCACTCGGCCAGGCTGGGGAGACTACAAGGATCTATGTTATCTAGCCTGTCGCCCAGCAGTTGATTGAAGATGCTGTAGAATGAGACAAATAAAACCCCAAATCCTTTGGAACCATAGGTCCCAGCAGGGAGCCATGTCCTTACTCCTAGACTAGGCAGAAATAAACTGAGCTGCCTGTAGCTGGGGGGGTTGAGTTTACTACCAGTTAGGACTGCTCATAGGCAGTGCTGTGCTTGTTTTTTCTGCCTAGTCCTGAAGGTGGAGATTTAACCCTACGGTCAAGAATGTGAAGCCCTGTCAGTCAATGAACGAAAGCGAAAAGCTGTAGTTGGGGTTTTAAACACTTTAGCTCTTACACAGTATTAAAATGGTGGTGCAAACTGCATAGTGGGGATGTGTCAGATCCTCTTTGGAGATGTTATAGCTGCCCAAATCATTTTTGGGGGAGATTTCATCTCGCTTATGGTTCCCATAACCAGGCATTATTGTTTATGAATCCTGATATCTGCAATAAAATCTGTTTTTATGCAGTATCCACTGGGAATTCAGTGATACTGTAACCAGTCCTTGGTATTTCCTCCAAAGAATATATTGTGAAGAAAGTTCAACCCACAGGGAGATGATTTACTAAAACTGGTGCACCTGTGCATAGTAACCAATCGTCATCGAACATCAGCGTGTTCAATTAAGCTTTGATAATATAACGTAGAAGCTGATTTCTTACTATGGACGGCGGCACCAGATTCTGCTTGCATCAGTTTTAGTAAATTTTCCCCAGTGTCTTGGATTTTACTTGACTGTAAATCTTCTTCACCCAGGCATTAACCATTTTTTACTGTATACAAACATTGTGGGTAAAAAATTTTTTTTAATAGGCATACATCCCTTTTTAGGGCTCATGCACACGTCTTCGATTTTACGTAAGCTCTTGCTGGTAGTAAAATCTTGTCCTTGTGTATGCAACATGTTTAAATGCATAAAGCCCATATGTACCTTATTACTTGCTAGGATGCAGGCAGCCCCTGACATCTATAAGATGAAACAATTATGATGCCACAAGTAAAAAAATATTGTGATGTTTAAATAAGATAACCTAATAGTGTGCACAGCTGCTAAACATTCCAGGTGGTACACCACACTAATTTCAAAATGGATAGTAAATAAATAAATGTAGCGCTATGTGTAAAATTATAAAAAGAGCCATCTGGATTACCCACCATTGATTGGGAAGAGGAAGTGAGAGCAAAGAGCTTGTGGGGAGATCCGCATATGAGTTTTGACTCCTCTGGGAGGTGAGCGCACATTTTTACTGGTGGTGGTGTGCACTCCTTTTGAGGACGAACAATCACTGTGGTGGAATTGTGTGCATACACTGATCAAAAGAGGAGATCAGAAGAGTTTTCATGTTTTTATCTCCATTTTTTTCATTTTATGGACTATTCATTTATATGTAGGATTTATTTATTTTAGAGATTTGTTCTTTATATTTATAATTTTACACATAGCGCTACATTTATTTATTTACTAGCCCCTGACATCTGTAGTCTTAGGTTGCTTTATAGCTTTAGCTTTTGGAACTGAACTTCCTATAGCTACCCCTGCAAATGTGTTAGAAGCTACAGGAACAAGGTAGAAGAAAAAGATGCTAATATCTGGTCTGGGGGGTTGATTAAGGTTTGGGAGCAAGTTTGGATGTCTGGGCATACCCTCAAATTATTGATGTGCAGGTTAAGTGTCATATTCCTCTTCATTTGTACAGACACATTAACATTCTAGAATGTACAAAATAAAAATTACATTGCATTGTGTTTCTTTCAGTCTTTTGTCCAAAATCCTTAGTGAATGTAAGGATGCAGATGAGATAGAGTTTTTGGTGGATGGTTCTTGGCGCCCAATAAAGGCAGAAAAAGAAAGGAGCTGCAGTCCGGTCTGTCCTGTTCTTGAAATAGGTATTTGCATATGCGTTTTCCTTCTGTGTTTCAATTATGTTTGTTATGCCATCTCTTCATATTTTATCTCTAGGAATATAGCCTGTTTTTGAGTAGTATCTAAACAATGTTGCTAATGTTTCTTCCCTGTCTACCAGGATCTCCTGAAATGGCAGCAAAGATACCTCCTCCCAGCAGCACTGTGTCAACTGAGAATGGGAAACCTGGCCCAGATGTTGTGGACCTCACAGTGGACAGTAGTTCATCTTCATCATCATCCTCTGAAGAAGAAGATGAAGAGGAGGATGATGATCGCCCACCACATAAAAGACGCTGCTATGAAAAGGGGCTTTTATCTGCTTGTTGACCCTGCTTTCATATCATGATCTTGGACTTTCTAATTTCAGACAGGCACGGCTAATGAGCTGTGTTCCCTCTTCCTACCGAGACCTATATGCATCACTACTTTTGGCAAAGTCCCTTCCACTGTTTAACTTAAGAAGCATAAAAGGTCATGTTCAACTGCTAAGAGTAAAAGGCTCCCTGTTTTAATTTTGTTCTGTCATATTTTGTATTAAACTTTTTTCTTTTTAATTGTGTTTTGGAAGTGCATTCAGCAGACAGTAACAGGGAGAAAACCATTCCATGCCTTGTAAACAACCACTCTTCTTACCTTCAAATGCATCTTTGAATTACTGTTTTTTTGTTTTTTAATTTTATTTTATTTTATTTTTTTTTTACATGCTCTGCTGTTTATGGGTTAAATAGGAAAATTATGATGGCACACTCTACTTTTGGCTCATTAGTTCATTGAAGGGTGTGAAATTTTGGTTTAAAATAAAGAGCAAATGTATCGCTGTAAATAGTTATTGATGTAGAAGGGTTTCTGTAAGAGCCATTATTGGGGGTTTGAAAAATGCAAGCATATTAGTTTTTCACTTCCCAAAATTGTGCAGTTTTAATATTTCCAGCTTAGTAATATGCAAAAATTGGGCTATGTAGAATTTTATGAATGAATGCTGATGGGTTGAAGAGGAGATTATACAATGCTTTCAATCGAACTACCTCTCTGCTGTTCAAGTTCTCTGTGCAAGTTAGGGGAGGTTTAATGCTGCTCTAGACCTTCTTGCTCCCCATTTTTCATTTTTCATTTCTTGGTCAAAAGCGCTACATCTCCCTAGTACCCCTCTTCATTTAAAATATATTCTGATGCCAACTGAAATCTATATTTTCTCCTGTGATGGGGAAGTATGGCTTAAAGTAAACCTGCCAATCAACTTTGTAAAATTACTGTCTTAAGCACAGGCTGCACAAGATACTTGGTATTACCCTTATTTGCCTATAGGAAAAAAAATATATATTCTGTGTACCCCTCTGGAATTGGTTTGTCTACTAAGTACTGAAATATACTTTTGTCCCATCATCCCCTATCCAATGAGAGTGCCTTTACTTGGCACTAAAGCTCTTAGCAGGGGAATTATTAGTGGGCTGGGTTTTGGATCCAATGTGAGAAAATAAATAGGGGGTTATTTACTAAAGCTGAAGAGTGCAAAAGAAGTCTCACTTCTGCAGAGAAACCAATCGGCTTCTAACCTCAGCTTGTTCAATTAAAGTGTTACTAAACCCAGGATAGTGTATAGTGGGTCTCCCATAGTATGCAGAACATGGAAATGCAATTATTTTAGTAAATATAAACTGCTAAATACCTTTTCTCATCAGCAGGATATAGCAGTTTTATGACTCAGTGTCTGGTTAAAGCTTGTAGGAGGAGTTTTCAGTCTGCTCTGAATGTCCTATGAGGATGCAAGACCCCTGACCATCTGTCTGGACACTGCTGATTGGCCTTGTGCTGATCAGATGATAAAACTAACAATACACACCAAACTGAGAATGTGCAGCTTGTCCCCTAGCCTTTGTACTATCTGGAGAGGGTTTGGGGACAATCAGAGGAGGATCAGATGAGACCGGATCAAACAGCTTTTTCACACAATGCAGAGAATTAACCCCTTAGGTTTCATAGTGAGTATAACGAGCATGCTCTACTGTATATACACACTGATTTCACTGTTGTGGGTTTAGTAATACTTTAAAGCGGAGTTCCACCCTAAAGTGGAACTTCCGCTCATCGGATTCCTCCCCCCCCCTCCGGTGTCACAATTGGCACCTTTCAGGGGGGAGGGGGGTGCATGCGCAGTAGGGAACCGGGCAGTGAAGCGGCAACGCTTCGCTTCCTGATTCCCTCAGTGTGAATGGCGGCGGCAGCACCCGAGGATCGAGGGACGGCTCGGTCTCGGGTGCCGACATCGCTGGACCCCGGGACAGGTAAGTGTCCTTATTTTAAAAGTCAGCAGCTGCAGTATTTGCAGCTGCTGACATCTAATTTTTTTTTTTTTGGTGAAACACCACTTTAAGCTTTGGCAATAAAACCTTGAAGCTGATTGGTTTCTATGCAGAAGTGAGACTGCTTTTTGCACTCTCCAGCTTTAGTAAATAAACCCCATCGTGTTTTTCATTTAAAAGGGTGCACATACATTATTTTCTAGCAAACAAAGGCAGTAGTGTGCAGTTTGCGATGGTTGCTTCTAGGCTGGACATTTTAAAATGACTATAACAAACCTGGGCAATTCAAAATGCAGGAATTAAGAAAACATGCAAAGCAATGGTTACTTTCAGTGGAAGTATCTGTGGAGATATAGGCAGCTAAACATAACTGCTATACTTTGCTTTTGCTGTTAAAAATATTGGCTTCAACACCCCCCAGCTTCTGAGCCTTTCATTGGTCAGTGAGGCCTCCCTTCATATTAATAGATGAACAGGCAGAATAATGTGATAAAGGGTGGGGCAAATAAAAAATTTAAAACCAAAAATTCAAAATTTGCATACAAATTCATCTGCCTATGTTCCTGGATCTGCTAATTGTTTTGACATTCAGTTTTCACTGAGGGTAACCTATAATGTAATTTTTTGCAATATGCTAAGTTGAATTGTCAAGGGTTCTGCTTGGTTTAAGAATGTGCTTTTTAGCCTTATAACCTGCTTATCCTTTGGGCGCTGGATTCGTCAAAAATGTTTGGGTAGCCATGTCTCATGTTGTATGTTAAATAGCACTGACTAACCTGAAAGTAATATTGTAGTTATGCCTTTTAATTTCTCACCTTGGGTATATGTAAAATGATAACTTTAATCGACTTACCCAGCAAATAAAATGGCCGTCCTAAGGGTTCATGCTTGTGGGTGCAAAAGGCCACTAATTTGGGAGTTCATGGTGTTTGTGTATAGCTGCAACCAGTACAAATCAATAACAGGCTGACATGCAGTTACATGTGTACAGATGCCACAGCTATTTGAGTGGATGAGTGGCCCTGGCTGCAGACCATCCACAGTTGCATTCAAAGATTTACGATTCCTGGTTGCAGAAATACGCTCTTTCCTAATGATGTACAGCACTCTGCACCTGTGTCCGTGAGCCCTAAGGTTTAGGTAAGTAATGTGGCTTGATCTCAATATTACCATTAAAATCATTATCCACTCAATATTTAAAATGCTTAATGGAATTTTGCTAAATTATACCTAAGCTTTTTCATTTCTGGTAGTATCCTTCCCCATGGGAACCAGTTTTCATTCACAGCTGTTTTGGGAGGGTTACCCTCAGGGTTGCCAAATTGGCAAGTATTCTGTCATTTATGTTTTATGAAATGTGCTTCTTTGAAGCAGGTAAAATGCTACTAATGCTTTTTTCAAAAGTGTCAACCTTGGACATAAAGTTGCTGTTGTGTTTTTTTTTTTTTTTTTTCAACCTCTAGTGTAAATGTCCCCATGATACATTTATCAGCTAAGGTCACTTTCACAGTGAGGTGCTTTTCAGGCGTTTTAGCACGAAAAATAGCGCCTGTAAAGTGCTGCTCAAGCTACCCCATTGTGAAAGCCAGAGTGCTTTCACACTGGAGCGGTACGCTTGCAGGACGGGAAAAAAAAAATCCTGCAAGCAGCATCTTTGGGGCGGTGTGCACACTGCTCCAAAAATCCTGCAAGCAGCATCTTTGGGGCGGTGTGCACACTGCTCCCTAAATGCCCTGCCCATTGAAATCAATGGGCAACGCTGCCAAAGTGTTTCGCAGTGTCACTTTGCGGGCACTTTTAACCCATTGTTGATCCCTTGTTTTGGGGTTAAAAGCGTCCCGCTACCGCCTGCACAGCGCCGCCAAAACGAGCGGCGCTTTACCGCTAGAGTGGTGGTTGGTGTGAAAGAGGCCAAAGACTCTCTCACACTCCAAGGAAGATGTAGTGTTATAATTACATATTTGTTCCTTATGACATTCCTTTGAAGACCACACCCTGAACTCAAAGCAAATTTTATCATTGTTATGGTGTTATTGCTCAAAAATCAAAATAATCGCACAGTGCAAACATTAATCACAAATTAAGTTCTCTTGTGTGCATGTAGTGTTTTAAGTCAGTGGTTCTCAACCCTGTCCTCAAGTACCCCCAACAGGCCATGTTTTCAGGTTTTCCTTTATCTAGCACAGGTGCTTTAAATCAGTCAATGGCTTGGTATTTAAGACAGCTATTTTATCTAATGCCTCGTTTCCACCGAGCGGATCGGTTTGGAAGGCCTAGAATGGTCCGGCCTATTCAGGCGAGCCTTTCCACTGCAAGTCGGACTGACAGGGGCCATACGTGGGTTTAGAAAAAATGCCGTCATGGCTTCACACGTCCACCAATCAGTGTAATGTACCGTAGCTCCGCCCTAACCGAACCGTTCCATTTTCTATGGCCCCACATCTGAAGCAGGACCCTGAATGGAACGGTTCGGTTGTATGGGCCGCTTTCATAATGGAAACACCCAAAATAGCGTACCGATCCGCTCAGTGGAAACGAGGCATAAGAGACATTTTCAAAACATGGCCTGTTGGGGGTACTTGAGGACAGGGTTGAGAATCACTGGTTTAAGTCGCTTGGAGGTAGTTTCAGCTCAAATATCCGTTAGAGTGAATTCACACATTCGATGCACCCAGTATGACCAGCTGCTAGAACACCAGCATTGAAAGCAATGGGAGACAACCGGTTCTTACTCGCAATTGGCTGCAAGAGCCGACAGCTTTCCATTCCTTTCAATAGGGCTGTCTACTTGCAGCTAATCGAGTGTACCTCTGCTGGGATTCTGCCAGCTGATCTCACAACGAGTGCATTCGCAAGTGTGAATACACCCTAATAGTTTTCGGTTCTTAGCTGCTATTAATTTGTGGTTGCTGAGCCCATTTCACATCTGCAGATATGCACTTACAGTTCACTCAGTCCAACCGAGCAAACAACCTTCCTCCCTTTCGCCAGCAAGGAGAGACATTCATGCTGGAAATGGGGAAATGCTATTCTACCCTATTCTCCAACTTCATAAAACATTTGCCTACAATACTAGGATTTGCAGGAAAAGAGTTCATCTGATTGTTTACACCTTTAATATCACAGGTTAGTTATACTTGCAGATGTCAAAATGAAAGCACTGTTTGGGTAAAGTTTGTGATAGAACATTTGTGTGTAGCTCAGTATGGTTGCTAGTTTATTGGTTTCATGTAAGGGAATTTTAAGTTGCATTCTTGCACACCGGTTGCTTTTTTGTCAAACTGCTGAGCTGACTATTTTTCATACTTTTCTTATGTCCCATATTCAGATTAACATTGCAGTGCTGCAGGTTTCCTTTAATAGACATTTCATCTCTGCAAACTGTTTTACTGCAGGAGGCCAAAGTAGAAGCCATGTGCGTGATCCTTTTGTACGCAGATGGCAATCACGTGACTATTGATATAGCATGTAATTGCTCACCAGCCAGACTGGAAGTGATATATTCTATAGTCTTATCCTATATAATGGTATAGCTGCAATCTTTGCAAAGACATACTGTCCTTATTACATATATATTACTGAGCACATACAAAGCCACCATATTTTGCTAGATCTTAGTTTAAACTTTACAGGCTTACAGAAAAATCTCCCACATGTGCACATTAATGCATTACTTGCAAGAGCGTCAGTGCTTTAAGAGCAGAAATAATAATTTAACAATGCTACCACCACACTCTGACACCACTTATAGTGACAATAATTAAAGTGGTATTGTGAAGTATTTGTGTTCCATGATTTTGTGTGTCCTGTGTGCCTTGATTTGTTTTCCAATGTGTGTATGCAGTGACTCTGTGTGTGATCAGTAGGCTTTGCCATGATGGCGTTCGCACAGAATGTGCACTTTAGCATCTGTGCCCCCACCACTTTTGTGTCCAGGTTATGCATTCTAGCCTATATACTAAAGTGAGGTCACAGGCTGATTGAAAAGGAAAGACCAAAACTCAGTGGGAGAACGTGCATGGGAAATGCCACTCTGGGGGGAGTAGAGAGGTGTTTCATGAGCCCTGAGGGTGTAAAATTGATAGTGTGCAGGAAACAGATGGTACCATTCTTCAGTGGATAGCTAGGAAGAGGAATAAGCACAAACAGCAGACTAGGGAGATGGAGCATGAGGGTGTAAATTTGAATGGCTGCAAGAACGCTCTAGTATTTTACAAGAAGCATGGAGAACTTTTCTGTTTTTATATTTTACAGGATTTACGGCAACCCTGCTTATATCTTCAGGTCTGAGGGTATAAAACATATCCTCAAACTTGACCTTGTTGATGAGTTGGCATTTACTTGAGATATTTCTGTATTGAATCTCTTCATAGTTTACATCGCATGTTCATTGTGATATAGGTTAATTTTTACAAATGAAAGTACCCTTCAATGCATAATATTTGAGGGGATACTGTAAATCTATATTTAGACACGTTTATATACAGTAATTTGATGCCTGGTGTACATTTCATTGTGAGTGTGGTGTTGCCACAGCCAGTGGCATCAGCGCAGGGTCTTGGGGTGGATTCAGACTATGTAAATATTGCTGGGGCTTCTGTTCCCAGACCTCTGTCATAGTGAGGGGGGCAGCATGGTAAAGATTTTCAGCTAACTGATAGAGCAGGTAATTGCACCCTTTAGGCTTCTTGGCTGTTTACTACAGCAGTAGGAAGTCTTAACATTTTTCTGATTACACACAATTCCATGCCTTTGCACTGCAGCAGTATTTCTGGTAGTTATGGTTCTGCTGGGTCAAGTGTGTGTGGCAAATTCTCCTTCTAAGGTTGACATTTCCATTAAGCCTGCTCTGAGAGGAGGGTCTCAGATGTTTATACAACCCGAATGCCAAAAAAGTTTGAATGCTGTGAAAAATTTACATAAAAACAGAATGCAATTATTTGCAAATCTCATAAACCCACATTTTATTCTCAATATAAAATAGAAAGCATAGCAAATGTTTAAACTAAGAAAATGTACCATTTTAGGAAAAAAAAAAGGTAATTTTGAAATTGAAGGCAGCAACATGTCTCAAAGTTGGTACATGGCCATGTAGCAAGCACCCCCTGGACGTTTAAAAACTTCCTGTTACTGTCTAGGGACTGAGACCAGTTGCTGGAGTTTCGGGAGAGCAATGTTGTCCCATTCTTGCCTGATATAGGATTCTAACTGCCCTACAGTCCTAGGTTGTGTGTGTGTCATATTTTAAATTTTTAGATGTGCTAAATATTTTGAATGGGTGAAAGATCTGGGCTGCAGGCAGGCCAGTTAAACACTTGGACTGTACTACAAACCCATGTTCTTGTCATAGATGCAGTATATAGTTTAGCATCGGCCTGTTGACATATGCAAGGCCTTCCCTGAAAGACTTCTGGATGGCACTAAAACCTGGATATATCCTTCAGACTAGATGGTGCCTTTATAGATGTGCATGCTGGCCATTCTATATGCACTAATGCTCACCCATACCATCAGCGGTGTAGGCTTTTGAACTGAGCGTTGAAAACAAGCCGTAAAAGGAGCCAAAATTTTAATGTTTTGATTGGTCTGACCACAGAACAGTTTTCCACATAGCAGACCATTTTATTTGAGCTTTGGCCCAGAGAAGATGGCGGAGTTTCTGGATCATGTTCAGATATGGCTTCTTCTTTGCATGATAGAGCAGTGGTTCTCAACTCCTGTCCTCAGGACCCACTAACAGACCAGGTTTGCAAGATAACTGAAATACATCAGATGATATCATTTGCTGCTCAGTGATTGCAGTATTCTAGTCTGCATCTCCCCAAGGTAATACTTAAAATCTAGCCTGTTAGTGGGTCCTGAGGACAGGAGTTGAGAACCACTATGATAGAGCTTTACCTTGCATGTTTGGATGGCAAGGTAAACTGTTTTAAGTCGGTGATTTCTTTGAAAGTATTGCTGAGCCCATGCAGTGATTTCTATCACTAGTGCCTGTTTTTAATGTGGTGTCATCTGAGGGCCCAAAGATCACGGGCATCCAAGATTGCTTTTCAACCTAATCCCTTGCACACAGATTTCTTAATGTTCTGTACCGTAGATGATCTATTTAAAGTCTTTGCAATTTTATGTTGAGCGAAATTCTGTAATTTAAAAAAAAAAAAATTCCTAAAATTGTACATTTTCTCAGTTTTGTTTTCTATTGTGAATAAAATGTGGGTTTGAGATGGCAAATCCTTGCATTCTGTTTTTACATAGTCCTGATCTTTTTTGAAATTGGTGTGGTCATGTTGACATTTAAGTATATTTAAATGTTATACCAACTTTTTTTTCTTTATCTGACAGTTCAATTATCAGTGTGGCCCTAAAGAGGGTGTTTAGGACTGATTAAATGTGCTGGATTATTTAAGACGCTTTTAGGAATAATACAAAATTGGAACAACCTGTTTCTAGATTATTCAACTTGGGCCTGTCCCATTGCACTTCTGACCATGTCTTTAATGCTGCCCATGGTTTCCTGTGCTGTTGACAAACATACAAAATATTGTTCAGGCTTCACAGGGACAGGAAGTTTGAGAAAATCCCACAACAGAATAAGCCTGGCAGAAATTAAAAAATTTCCCTACAGCTCTTCTGCATTGGGGTTATCTAGATTTGGTCAGTGGAGACCAGATGCGGATCACCCCATGTGGCAGTGCAGCAACAGATCACTTCTGCTAATTGGTGATCTACTGTTGGTTGCAATAAGTCAATTGATAGATTACTATGGCGGTGATCTGTTGCTGCACAGAGATGCTGGACAGAGCTGCAATAGCTCCGGCCCAACCTCTGCACTCAGAGCAATGACAACACCATGGCATCACTACACTCACAATGTAAATGCAACACAGAAGCGCTGTGATTACATGTATCTGTAAAAAATGCTCCAATGGAGTGCTGTGTAGAAAGATCAGATGCCTAGATGCTAAACGCTCCTGGGCCTTGATGCTGTATGCCAGGGGTCCTAGAGAACCAGTGGTTCCTGCTTTGAACCCTGGCTGGTACTTAAGTAGTTAAAGTATAACCAAAGGCAAAACTTTTTTTTAGTTGGATAGAGTGCAGAGGGATTAGAACTTTCCTCTCACTTCATGTTTGGCTATGGGCAAGCAGTAAAGGGAAATCTCAGCAATGGGACACAGATAAAGAAACAAAAATCTGATGGGTTATAACCCTCTTTTGCTCTATCAAAAATGGAAAAAAAGTTTTTGCCTATAGTTCTACTTTACCTGCTGAGAGAGAGAATTCTGGAGACAGCCATTGCTGGCTTCTTTTAAAAATCCTAGTTGCTTGACCTGCCTCTAGCTTCATTAATTTGAGATCGTAAACAAGCATGAATATCAAGAAAATCTGAATTTTTAGGCTGGCAGTGACTTCAAAGTATTGAGGCCAGTCAGAGCAGGGGAACTTTCTTTTTAAAGCAAAAAACAAGAATTGCGTCCTCCCATTCTTTCTCAGTTAAGAATTAAATTTTTAATATGTTCTGTTTCAACTATATCTTGTGCAAGGCATTATCGGAATTGATGGTCTTTTCTAAACCGTTTTAACTGTTATCTGTCAGCATAACCTTGAAGTGGAAATAAACCCACCAATTTAACGGTTTCCCCAAACCATTAAATTCAAGCCATACTTTGAATGATACCTGTTACTACTGTGCTATTGTTAGCGCTCAACTGAGCTATCAAGCCATCAAATGGCTGGGTGTCATGACTGATCACGTGCAGTACCATGGCAACTGCTGATCAAACAGAGGCTAAGATGACAGCTTCCTTATTTGTAAAGGATAGGAGAGTTTAGTTCAGCCATAACATTTTTATGTGCAGTTTAAAGTATATGTAAACCCAAACAATGAACTTCTTTTATGCTCCCTTTTTGGTTTGTTAAACTTTCACTCTGCTGGAAGAGTGCCGAAAAAAATGATCCTACCTGAAATCTTGTGAGCGGATAACTTTGCTTTTTGCCTGTGAGGATTATTAGTTCCAACAATCCTTGTGGATTACAGAACCCCTCCGCCATATTATGGAGGATGAGAGATGTTTGTGACACCTCTACTCCTTAAGAGATACAGTACAGTGAGTGTGCATTGTTACCCTCAGGCAAAGTGCTACTGGCAGAATCGCCAGGTTAAAAAGGAAAAAAAACTAATTCTGCCACCAATTTTAAAAGCTGAAACACTACATAAGATTACATTTTGTTTATGGTTTTAGATATGCTTTAACTGTAAGGCTACTTTCACACTGGGGCGTTGGCAGTAAAGCACCGCTATTTTTAGCAGCGCTCCTACAGCGCCTCAGATGCGGCCTGCAGGACTTTTTTTGCATCCTGCCAGCGCACCACTCCAGTGTGAAAGTACTCTGGAGAGGCTCTTTTTAGCGCTAAAGCGCCTCAGTGTGAAAGCAGCCTAAATATATTAACTTTTTCCTGCACAAAATACGATTTTGTGAACTGCATTCGCCCAAATGACTATTCAAGAGAACTATTGTGACCTGAATACTAGAAGGCTTACTTTGTTTTTAATACAGTCTTGCCTTTTCTTTTCTTTACAAGGTGTTGAATTGTGTTTTAAATATAGGATCTGCAGTACAAATTTCATTGAGGGTACCCTTGTAAAATAGCTAACAGGCCATTAAAGTGGGAACTGGGAATAAATCACGAGACTGTACAGTCTAAATTTTAAACCTGCTCAGCTAGACAGTTACTAGTTTAGATTTTTTTTATTTTTTTTTGTTTCAATTTTGTCTTACCAGTATGGCAAAGTCAGACAAGATGTCGTGGCTTCAAAATTACTGCAGCATGATGCAAACTTTACATTTATTTCTTTTTCCTAATTTGAATGTTTTTGTTTTTTTTTATATATATATATATATATACATTTGATCAGTCTCTTGTGTCTTTAAAAATGTTTCCCCTTTAATGCTTTTTTTTCTCTTAGTATTTTACATGCAGAAACTTTTTTTTTTTTTTTTTTTCTTGTTTGTTCATTCCAAAATTTAACATAAGACTCACAAAATAGTGTTTGTTACAATAAAAATATTTACAATTACATAATTGTATTAGGTCTGTATGCACTCATACACACTACCCTTTTAAACAGTGTAGTACAATAAAGGTTTTATTTATCAAGGGTTTAGTTCTGGTTTAAGGGTCTGATCACTGGTTCTCAGCTGTGGGTAATGTCATTAGAATGTACTCCTAACAAAACCGCATAAGGCTAGCCAGACGTGTATAGGTTTCTCTTGTTACACTTGTGGGCTGCACAAAAAAAATTGTAATAGATCCCTCAATGCACTTTTGTATTTTGATAGCCGTAAGCACCCCTGGCTACCAGAATACCCGAACAGTGTTTCTTGCCATCACTGTTCAGTCAGCTAGTCTTCTAGTTACACTTGCACACAGCTTTTAAGCAATGCGGCAGGCAGGTTGTTCATCTTGTAGAACTAACCACAAATGTTCTGTGGCTGTAGGCTGCCTCAGATCTTTCTGTCTCTTCATCTAATCCCAGACAGACTTGATGAGATCAGAGCTCTGTGTAGCCGAACCACTTTCAGGACTCCTTGTTTATGCTGAAGATGGTTCCTAATGACATTGTGCGTTTGGGGTGGTTGTCCTGCTGCAGAATAAATTTGGGGCCAATCACATGCCTCTCTGATGGTATGACATGATTGATAAATATTGATCCTGACCAAATCGCCAATGTCATTTGCAGAAAGTCGGCCCCAAACTTGCAAGGAATCTCTACCATGTTTTACTGTTGCCTGCACTCAGTATTGTAAAGCTCCCCAGCCCTTTGGCGAGCAAGCTGCCTCCTGCTACAGCAAAATTTCAAATTTTGACTCATCAGTCCAGAGCACCTACTGCCATTTTTCTGTACCCCCAGTGCCTATGTTTTTGTGCATGTTAATGTTGGAGGTATGGCTTTTTGGCCGCACCTCAGACAGTAGATGGGTGTATCTGGGACCTACTGGTTTCAGCCAGTTCTGTAGTGATGGACACCTTCCCATGTCGAAAGGAAGTAAGCATTATGCGTCTTTCATCTGCCTCATGGTTTCCTTGGCCAACCACTGTGTCTACAGCCCTCAGTGCTGAGAAATACAGGTAGATTATTCATTATGCCATACCACTAGGGAGGTGAATGATCGACCCCAATTTTTTTCTACAACAGGGCAATGACCCCAAACATACAGTCAATGTCCGTAAGAACCATCTAAAGCGTAAAGAAGTAAAGGGAGTCCTGGAAGTGATGGTTTTGAAAAAATGTAGCTTAAGTGAGTTTATAATGCTGATTTCTCCTGTCAATATAAACCGCCTTTACAAGAGGTTGGACTTGTGTCTTTTTTTTTTTTTTTCCCTCGACCTCACCTCCTATGTAAGTTGCCAGTGTGCATGAGGCCTAACTGTAGGACCTGCAGGTAACTCTTGCAACACTTATCCCACTCTTGCAACTTATCCCACTTAAATACAGATAATTACAGCAGCTAGCGCCATATAAATACATCATAGAAAGCAACATTAAATTAAGTGCAGGGCTAACCTCCCATCAATCAAAAATGTCTAATATGCAATATCTCCATGTGAGATCAAAATGCTAATCAGAATATAGTAAAATTAAAAAAAAGTCCAAAAACACAACTACTCGTTCACATACATTTTAAAAAACTTTGTTTAAAAATCAGCTTTTCCTTTTTTGCTAGTAAATTCTTAGACTCTTCAAACACATTTCTCTTAGTTTGATGGACACAGCGTGCCATTAATCCTGACTATAGGGTTATATCACCTCCTGCAGCAGTAGGACTAGGTGTGACGAACGTGGGTGTAAGATCCCTGTGCTCCTCGCTAACTCACGACGAAGGACCGGCCAACCTCACACCACGCTGTCACTTGCATAACGATGCCACACTCAGCTGTGCCCAGCACAAAGATTTTCCAGCTTGCGGGACCACAATCTAGGTGCCAGCAGCCTGAGAGCGATTTGTCACTGGGTTAATCATGCAATTAACCCTTTAACTGACGTTTAGTTAGGGTCAGGACTTCCATCAATTTAACACTACCAATTATGATTTCAGAATAAGCGTCTGCAACATACACTGCCACCACAGACAGGTCTGCTCAGAGGCCTTACTCTAAAACAGTAGCGCTCTTCAAGAGGCAGGTTCGTTTATAGCGTGCATTAAGAGCTTTAGAGACAAGGTTAACACTTTTCAACATAAGGGTTTTAATATGAAAAGGTCAAAGTTGGTGCACATAAAATTTTTACAGAAAGATGTTTCAAAAAGATAAAGGCAATATACAGCGACAAAGAAATCAAGTAGACCTGGGGAGGAAGAATACTTGCAATTAATGTCTGAGGGTTAATCAGAGTTCGATCGATGAGCTGGGTAATCTCTTCTCAAACTTGGCAGATGTTCCTGCTTGGATGTTAAAAGGAGAACTCACCATTGTTTTGGCATCTGCTCTTTTTCTGACAGATCAATGGGGTGTTGACAGCGACCAATCGTCTGGTCATCTTGTTTAGGGGTTGGTTGCTGGGAGGTGTCTACACTCATGACCATGTCCCAGGTACACTTTGTGTTACAAATTCATATCTCAACTGTTTACAGACTGTAAATATCCATATTATTATTCAGCATGACATTTGCTTCAAAATGAATACACACATGCCAGATCTTCAAGGCCTAGTTTACCTAGGAGGAATAAGGGATACCAGTGGTTTCCTATATGACCTGACATAGGGGTGTCTGGACTTGAAATGTTACAAATCATCTGAAGAAACTAAATATGTCCATGTTATGGTTGTGCTATTATTACTTTGGAAGTTATGAAACATGACATTTCATATTCCACTGTTTAAGCTTTGTGCTCTAAGGTATTTATGACCAGTATCTGCTGGTTCTCTGAATTGAGAGGATGACAGTTTAAGATAGGCCTGGTCATCCTGCCAGGCCCACATTAGCTGTTTTTTCAGACCTAGCCTGGTCCTGCTTTCTCTATGTTGAGATAACAGCTCTTTTGAAGTATAAACCTATGAATTCCTGGAAATAAGGGAGGGAGTTCAGATTTTTACTGCAATGTTTAAACTGTTAGCCAAGCTGTCATTGCTGCCCTAAGGTTCTCAAACAACATGGTCACTAGCTACAGCTTTTCATGTGTCCAGTACGTGATCTCATTACACTAGGCAGAACCCAAAAAAAAAACCCTGCTATGCCCATGGGCCGTCCTCAGCTGGTATAAAACCCCTCACTGCTATAGGTATTAAGTTTTGTTTGTCTAGTCAAGAGTAAAGACCTAGGCTCCCTGCTGGGATCTTTTGGTCTTAGCATTTTTTTTCTTTTCTTCTCCTTCCATGCATCTTTTTTCTGGGAGATTTACAATCAACTGTCGGGCTGGGCAATCTAGAGCCAGCGGTCCCCCTAGTACTGCCAGCAAGTGTGTGCAGACCGCAGCTACGCACTAGGTCGGCCGCGATTTAGCTTCAACAGAGGATGGCACGCAAATTAAACACCTCACAGGGTCTCATACGACTGGAATCTGGTCTGAGTAGCATCCTCCCCCTGGCCGACAGCCCCCCGCTTCAGAGACGAGAGGCTCTGTCTGGAGCGATACCCACATCCATGGAGAGGTAAGTACAGTCCCCCCTCTCTTTTGTGTTTGGGGTGGACGCAGGTACCCTCCAGGGATGGTCGGATCTGCCTGCAGGTTCCCTCCTCCCATCCTAATCCCTCAGTTAAGCTGGGCTTTCCCCCTTCTACCCTCCACCTCCCCCCCTGTGGATGTTCCCTGGGGGGCTCGTGGTGTGGGGTGCAGTACCTGTGGTCTGTTGGGTCGCAGTGCACTTGGTTATAAACTCCTGTGTGGTCCAGTCAGACAATCTGACAGCATTTAGCAGCGTTCGGCGACCATTTTCCCTTGGTTGGGTCTCTGGCCGGTGGCCATGTTTTGGTAGTCCGTGACATCACGGTGGCCATTTTCCCTTGGTCTGGCATGATGCTGGAGACAGGCGGAGTTGTGCAACGGTGCCTGGGTTTCCGGGCCCCCTTCTTCCTTCTCCCAGATATAGGGACTTCTAGCACACATGGCGAGCTGCTGGGTCTGAACATACGGAGCTTCTTCGGGTGGTAGTGGTGAGTCCCTCTCTCAGCTAGCAAGTGCCCTGAGTGTGTATATGTAGGGGGTTCCATAGTGGTGCCAAAACGTTTGTTGCTGCAGGGTCTCCCTTATCCTATGAAGCCCCAGGGTCACATCTCCCCCACTGACCCCCAAATGGAGGCAACAGGTCCCTCTGAACTCCAGCTCCCCATTACAGCAGTGACAGCTGTCCTAGAGTCCTTGGTATCCCGGGTGGAAATGGCTTGTGGGCAAAGGCCTAGCAGGAAGCATCCTCCGCCTTTTCCTGCTCTGTCTCTTCTGAGTCTGAGGCCGCTGGGGACATAGCCTGTCCAGTGGGACTTGATACCACGTTCCCTCCGATAGTGAGGATGACTCCTTCACAGTGGCAGCAGTGAAGGAAATAACGCTAGTGAACGCACTTGTTACTGCATTGCGTGAAACTTTACAAATGGAGGATGTGGCTAATGTTGCCTTGGACTTGGCTGTCCCTTTGGATACACACAACGCGCCTCGTGCAGCTAAGGTGTTTCGTTATCTTTCCTATTTTGGCAAACTTGTCTATAAGGAATGGGGGGCAACCAGAGCAACCCTTTGTGATCCCCAAATGTTTTGCAGTATGTTACCCTTTGGAGGAATCGCTTTTTAACCACTTAAGGACCGGAGCATTATGCTGCTTAAGGACCAGAGGACTTTTTCCAATTTGGCACTGTGTCGCTTTAACTGCTAATTGCGCGGTCATGCAATGCTGTACCCAAACAAAATTTGCATCCTTTTCTTTCCACAAATAGAGCTTTCTTTTGATGGTATTTGATCACCTCTGCCCTTTTTATTTTTTGCGCTATACACGGAAAAAGACAGAAAATTTTGAAAAAAAATATTTTCTACTTTTTGTTCTAAAAAAAAAATCCAATAAACTCCATTTTAGTCATACATTTAGGCCAAAATGTATTCGGCCACATGTCTTTGGTAAAAAAAAATGTCAATAAGTGTATATTTATTGGTTTGCGCAAAAGTTATAGCGCCTACAAACTAGGGTACAATTTCTGGAATTTACACAGCCTTTAATTTATGACTGCCTATGTTGTTTCTTGAGGTGCTAAAATGGCAGGGCAGTACAAAACCCCCACAAATGACCCCATTTTGGAAAGTAGACACCCCAAGGAAATTGCTGCAAGGCATGTTGAGCCCATTGAATATTCATTTTTTTTTTGTCCCAAGTGATTGAATAATGACAAAAAAATTACAAAAAGTTGGCACTAAATGATATATTGCTCACACAGGCCATGGGCATATGTGGAATTGCACCCCAAAATACATTTAGCTGCTTCTCCTGAGTATGGGGATACCACATGTGTGGGACTTTTTGGGAGCCTAGCCGCGTACGGGGCCCCAAAAACCAATCACTGCCTTCAGGATTTCTAAGGGCGTACATTTTTGATTTTACTCCTCACTACCTATTACAGTTTTGAAGGCCATAAAATGCCCAGATGGCATAAACCCCCCCCCCCCCCCCCAAATTGCCCCATTTTGGAAAGTAGACAACCCAAGCTATTTGCTTTGAGGCATGTTGAGTACATGGAATATTTTATATTTTGACACAAGTTGCGGGAAAGTGACAAATTTTTTTTTTTTTTTTGCACAAAGTTGTCACTAAATGATATATTGCTCACACAGGCCATGGGCATATGTGGAATTGCACCCCAAAATACATTTAGCTGCTTCTCCTGAGTATGGGGATACCACATGTGTGGGACTTTTTAGGAGCCTAGCCGCGTATGGGGCCCCGAAAACCAATCACCGCCTTCAGGATTTCTAAGGGTGTAAATTTTTGATTTCACTTTTCACTGCTTATCACAGTTTAGGAGGCCATGGAATGCCCAGGTGGCACAAACCCCCCCCCCATGACCCCATTTTGTAAAGTAGACACCCCAAGCTATTTGAGAGGCATGGTGAGTATTTTGCAGCTCATGTTTTTGAAAATGAAGAAAGACAAGAAAAAATGTTTTGTTTTTTTTCTTTTTTCAATTTTCAAATCTTTGTGACAAAGTGAGGTCTGCAAAATACTCACTATACCTCTCAGCAAATAGTTTGGGGTGTCTACTTTACAAAATGGGGTCATTTGGGGTGTTTTGCCACCTGGGCATTCCATGGCCTCCGAAACTGTGATAGGCAGTGAAGAGTGAAATCAGGCTTTCTAAGGGGGTAAATTTTTGAAGGCGGTGCTTTGTTTTCGGGGTCCCATGCGCGGCTAGGCTCCCAAAAAGTCCCACACATGTGGTATCCCCATACTCAGGAGAAGCAACAGAATGTATTTTGGGGTGTAATTTCACATATTCCCATGGCATGTTTGAGCAATATATCATTTAGTGACAACTTTGTGCAAAAAAAAAAAAAATTTGTCTCTTTCCCGCAACTTGTGTCACAATATAAAATATTCCATGGACTCGACATGCCTCTCAGCAAATAGCTTGGGGTGTCTACTTTCCAAAATGGGGTCATTTGGGGGGGGGGTTGAACTGTCCTGGCATTTTATGCACAACATTTAGAAGCTTATGTCACATATCACCCACTCTTCTAACCACTTGAAGACAAAGCCCTTTCTGACACTTTTTGATTACATGAAAAAATTATTTTTTTTTGCAAGAAAATTACTTGAACCCCCAAACATGATATTTTTTTTAAAGCAAATGCCCTATAGATTAAAATGGTGGGTGTTTAATTTTTTTTTTTCACACAGTATTTGCGCAGCGATTTTTTTTCAAATGCATTTTTTGGGGAAAACACACTTTTTTTAAATTTTAATGCGCTAAAACACACTATATTGCCCAAATGTTTGATGAAATAAAAAAGATGATCTTAGGCCGAGTACATGGATACCAAACATGACATGCTTTAAAATTGCGCACAAACGTGCAGTGGCAACAAAATTAGTACATTTTTAAAAGCCTTTACAGGTTACCACTTTAGATTTAAAGAGGTCTACTGCTAAGTTCGCCTTAGCGCGAGAGCAGGGGGGACAGGAGTGTTTTTTTTTTTTTTTGCTTTTTTATCTTATTTTTAACCACTTGACGACCGCCGCACGACGATGTACGTCGGCAGAGCGGCATGGGCAGGCAAAAGGGCTTACAGGCTTACAGGTACGTCCTTGCCTGATCCGATCGGACCCCCCCCCCCCTGGTGCCTGCGGCGGTCGTCAAATCCTCCACGGCGATCGGTGGTCAGGGGGAGGCCATCCATTCGTGCCCCCCCCCTCGCGATCGCTCCCAGCCAATGGGATCATTTCCCTGCCTCTGTATTGTACACAGAGGCAGAGGAAATGATGTCATCTCTCCTCGGCTCTGCATTTTCCGTTCCGGCGCCGAGGAAATAAGACTGGAATGTGAGTGCACAACACACACACATACAGTAGAACATGCCAGGCATACAATACACCCTCGATCACCCCTCCCCCCCCCCCCCCCGTCACCGACACCAAGCAGGTTTTTTTTTTTTCTGATTACTGCATGGTGTCAGTTTGTGACAGTTACTGTGGTGGGACAGTTACTGTTAGCCCTCTTTAGGTCTAGGGTACCCCCCTAACCCCCCTAATAAAGTTTTAACCCCTTGATCACCCCCCGTCACCAGTGTCGCTAAGCAATCATTTTTCTGATCGCTGTATTGGTGTCACTGGTGACGCTAGTTAGGGACGTAAATATTTAGGTTCGCCATCAGCATTTTATAGCAACAGGGACCCCCATATACTACCTAGTAAATGTTTTAACCCCTTGATTGCCCCCTAGTTAACCCTTTCACCACTGATCACTGTATAACTGTTACGGGTGACGCTGGTTAGTTTGTTTATTTTTTATAATGTCAGGGCACCCGCTGTTTATTACCGAATAAAGGTTTAGCCCCCTGATCGCCTGGCGGTGATATGCGTCGCCCCAGGCAGCGTCAGATTAGCGCCAGTACCGCTAACACCCACGCACGCACCGTACACCTCCCTTAGTGGTATAGTATCTGAACGCATCAATATCTGATCCGATCAGATCTGTACTAGCGTCCCCAGCAGTTTAGGGTTCCCAAAAACGCAGTGTTAGCGGGATCAGCCCAGATACCTGCTAGCACCTGCGTTTTGCCCCTCCGCCCAGCCCACCCAAGTGCAGTATCGATCGATCACTGTCACTTACAAAACACTAAATGCATAACTGCAGCGTTCGCGGAGTCAGGCCTGATCCTTGCGATCGCTAACAGTTTTTTTTTTGGTAGCGTTTTTGTTAACTGACAAGCACCAGCCCCAGGCAGCGTCAGGTTAGTGCCAGTAGCGCTAACACCCACGCATGCAGCGTACACCTCCCTTAGTGGTATAGTATCTGAACGGATCGATATCTGATCCGATCAGATCTATACTAGCGTCCCCAGCAGTTTAGGGTTCCCAAAAAACAGCAGGGTTGGCGGGATCAGCCCAGATACCTGCTAGCACCTGTGTTTTGCCCCTCCGCCCGGCCCAGCCCAGCCCACCCCACCCAAGTGCAGTATCGATCGATCACTGTCACTTACAAAACACTAAACGCATAACTGCAGCGTTCGCAGAGTCAGGCCTGATCCCTGCGATCGCTAACAGTTATTTTGGTAGCGTTTTGGTGAACTGGCAAGCACCAGCGGCCTAGTACACCCCGATCCTAGTCAAACCAGCACTGCAGTAACACTTGGTGACGTGGCGAGTCCCATAAGTGCAGTTCAAGCTGGTGAGGTGGCAAGCACAAGTAGTGTCCCGCTGCCACCAAGAAGAAGACAAACTGGCCCGTCTTGCCCATAATGCCCTTCCTGCTGCATTCGCCAATCCTAATTGGGAACCCACCACTTCTGCAGTGCCCGTACTTCTCCCAATTCACATCCCCAACCAAATGCAGTCGGCTGCATGAGAGGCATTTTCTTTATGTCCTCCCGAGTACCCCTACCCAACGAACTCCCCAAAAAAGATGTGTCTGCAGCAAGCGCGGATATAGGCGTGACACCCGCTATTATTGTCCCTCCTGTCCTGACAATCCTGGTTTTTGCATTGGTGAATGTTTTGAACGCTACCATGCACCAGTTGAGTATTAGCGTAGGGTACAGCATTGAACAGACTAGACGCACTTTCACAGGGTCTCCCAAGATGCATCGCATTTTGAGAGACCCGAACCTGGAACCGGTTACAGTTATAAAAGTTAGTTACAAGAAAAAGTGTAAAAAAAAAAAATTTATATATATATATATATATTTAAAAAAATAGTTGTCGTTTTATTGTTCTCTCTCTCTCTATTCTCTCTCTATTGTTCTGCTCTTTTTTACTGTATTCTATTCTGCAATGTTTTATTGTTATGTTTTATCATGTTTGCTTTTCAGGTATGCAATTTTTTATACTTTACCGTTTACTGTGCTTTATTGTTAACCATTTTTTTGTCTTCAGGTATGCCATTCACGACTTTGAGTGGTTATACCAGAATGATGCCTACAGGTTTAGGTATCATCTTGGTATCATTCTTTTCAGCCAGCGGTCGGCTTTCATGTAAAAGCAATCCTAGTGGCTAATTAGCCTCTAGACTGCTTTTGCAAGCAGTGGGAGGGAATGCCCCCCTCTACGTCTTCCGTGTTTTTCTCTGGCTCTCCTGTCTCAACAGGGAACCTGAGAATGCAGCCGGTGATTCAGCCAGCTTACCATAGAGCTGATCAGAGACCAGAGTGGCTCCAAACATCTCTATGGCCTAAGAAACCGGAAGCTACGAGCATTTCATGACTTAGATTTCGCCGGATGTAAACAGCGCCATTGCGAAATTGGGAAAGCATTTTATCACACCGATCTTGGTGTGGTCAGATGCTTTGAGGGCAGAGGAGAGATCTAGGGTCTAATAGACCCCAATTTTTTCAAAAAAAGAGTACCTGTCACTACCTATTGCTATCATAGGGGATATTTACATTCCCTGAGATAACAAAAAAAAGATTTTAAAAAAAAAATAAAAAAAATTAAAGGAACAGTTTAACCACTTCAGCCCCGGACCATTATGCTGCCTAAGGACCAGAGGACTTTTTCCAATTTGGCACTGTGTCGCTTTAACTGCTAATTGCACGGTCATGCAATGCTGTACCCAAACGAAATTTGCGTGCTTTTCTTCCCACAAATAGAGCTTTCTTTTGATGGTATTTGATCACCTCTGCCGTTATATTTGCGCTATAAATTGAAAAAGACCGAAAATTTTGAAAAAAAAATGAAATTTTCTACTTTTTGTTCTAAAAAAATCCAATAAACTCAATTTTAGTCATACACTTAGGCCAAAATGTATTCGGCCGCATGTCTTTGGTAAAAAAAAGTCAATAAGCGTATATTTATTGGTTTGCGCAAAAGTTATAGCGTCTACAAACTAGGGTACATTTTCTGGAATTTACACAGCTTTTACTTTATGACTGCCTATGTCATGTCTTGAGGCGCTAAAAAACGCTAACAAAACGCTAACAAAAAACTGTTAGCGATCGCAGGGATCTGGCCTGACTCTGCGAACGCTGCAGTTATGCGTTTAGTGTTTTGTAAGTGACAGTGATCGATCGATACTGCACTTGGGTGGGCTGGGCTGGGCGGAGGGGCAAAACGCAGGTGCTAGCAGGTATCTGGGCTGATCCCGATAACACTGCATTTTTGGGAACCCTAAACTGACGCTAGTATAGATCTGATCGGATCAGATATTGATGCGTTCAGATACTATACCACTAAGGGAGGCTTATGCTGCGTGCGTGGGTGTTAGTGGTACTGGCGCTAATCTGACGCTGCCTGGGGCGACGCATATCACCGCCGGGTGATCAGGGGGCTAAACCTTTATTAGGTAATAAACGGCGGGTGCCCTGACACTATAAAAAATAAACTAACTAGCGTCACCTGTAATGGTTATACGGTGATAAGTGGTGAAAGGGTTAACTAGGGGGCAATCAAGGGGTTAAAACATTTTATTAGGTAGTATATGGGGGTCCCTGACGCTATAAAACGCTGACGGTGAACCTAAATATTTACGTCCCTAACTAGCGGAACCAGTGACACTAATACAGCGATCAGAAAAATGATCGCTTAGCGACACTGGCGACGGGGTGATCAAGGGGTTAAAACTTTATTAGGGGGGGTACCCTAGACCTACAGGGGGCTAATACGAACTGCCCTAACACAGTAACTGTCACAAACTGACACCAATGCAGTAATCAGAAAAAAAACAAAAACTGCTTGGTGTTAGTGTGACGGGGGGGAATTGGGGGTGTAAAGTATGCCTGGCATGTTCTACTGTAAGTGTATGTGTTGTGCAACTCACATTAATGTCTTCTCTCCTCGGCGCCGGAACGGAAACTGCCGAGCCGATGAGAGATGACGTCACATCCTCTGCCTGTGTGTACTACACCCAGGCAGGGGAAGATTCTCATTGGCTGGGAGCGATCGCGGGAGGGGCCACGATCGGATGGCCTCCCCGCCCGCGGGAAGGCAATCACGTACCAGGTACGTGATTTTGCCTGCCCGTGCCATTCTGCTGACGTATATCAGCATGAGGCGGTCGTCAAGTGGTTAAAGTGGACTAGTCCACCGGTGGTGGACCCTCCTGTTTCCAGGATGAATAAAGAAACCATGATCCCAGTAGAGGATTCCCCATCCTTTAAAGACCCGGCCGATTGGAAAGGGGAGTCTGGGGCATGCAGCATGTTTACGATGGCAGGTTTGGCACTGCGACCGGTCCTGGCGTCTCATACTCTAACTGAATGGGCCAAGCTTTTGTGCCAGGGTCTGGGGAATGAGCAGGTTCCATCTGCTTACGTTGATCTGGTGGACCACTTGGTCCAGGAGCTCCAATTTTTGTATGTGATGCATCTTTGGATGCGGCTCCCATGCTGTCCAAGCTCTGTTTTATCGGTAGTGATTAGACGCGTGCTGTGGCTTAAGATCTGGTTGACAGACCAAGACTCAAAGAAAGCTCCCACTGATCTGCCCTTTCAAGGTGATCGCCTGTTTGGGGCAACTCTGCATGCCGACATTAAGGGTGTCATGAGGGGGGAGAAGAGTATCTTCATGCCACAATCTAGTAAAGGGAAGGAGTCTCATTCTCGTCCTAAACATAGGCCCTCCTTCTCAGCCCATAAATAATCATTTCATTTTCCTGGGACTGCAGATAAGGGAAACAGATCTTTCAAGTCTTCCCCGGGAGGTTCAAAGCAACCTTGGTCTGGTAAGCCTGGATTCTCCGGTCGCGCAGACAAGACCCCTTCAGCATGAAGGTCTGCTCTCACCCATAACTGGGGTGGGGGGGACATCTTCGCTGGTCTTCAGCCTTGTGGACCTCCTTCGTGAGCATCATGGACATTCATGAAATTATCCTTTTGGGGGTACCAAAGAAAGGGGCAAAGTTTGTCTGTTTTGGGGTTTTTAAGCCCTGAATCTCCTTGTGCGGATATAATTCCTGCAAAGGGACGGGTAACGTCAGAACTAATCAATGCCCCCCATCCCTATCCAGGAAGTGGAATCAACTGGGTTTGACTTTGAATTTACGGTTGGCCAGCGTGGCGTCGGGAACCATGAATCAGACTGAGACAAAAGTGCAGTAAAAATCACACTATTTAATATGATGGTAAAAAGGTATAAACCAAGCAAACGTTGTGAAAACATAGCAAGAGTTTGGTAACCAGAACATCAGGGAGCCAGAGACCAGTGTACTTCAGAAAAAGCCAGGAAAGCAGGAAACCGGATATCAGCGTAGTGGAGCAGCAAACAAGATCAGGAACACAGCAGAGAGTCTCTTGATATGTTGACCAAGGCGAAGGCACAGAGGATCTGAACTGAGCAGCTAAGTAGCCAGCAGGATATCATCACCAGGTGAGTCACTGTGGAAAAATTAGAGCTGGCAATTAACCGACAGCTGAGCGGCCTGCTTTGAGAAGGAAGGGCTGAGCCCAGCCCTGACAGTACCCCCTCAATGACCCCTTCCCCTCGGAGCACCACCAGGTTTGAGGGGAAAGCTTCTATGGAAAGTACAGAGGAGGACAGGGACAGGGGCATGTATGTCCGAGGATGAGACCCATGAGTGCTTCTCCGGACTGTACCCTTTCCAATGAACCAGGTACTGTATGCGCCCAAGGAACCTACGGGAGTCAACTATGGACTGTACTTCATATGGTACTTCATACTTCAGGTGGTAAAGCGGTTGCAGACCAAAGGTTTTAATAAAGGAGACATGGAATACATTTGAGATACACATATTAGAAGGAAGGTCTAAAGCGTAAGCCACTGGGTTATACCTGCAGGGAATACTGAAAGGCCCAATAAACCGAGGTGTTAATTTCAGTGAGGGAACATGGAGTCGGAGGTTGCGAGATAACAGCCAGACTCTGTCCCCCAACCTGGTAGAAAGGTGCAGGTAGGCGTCTGCGGTCAGCATGGAGTCTGTACCTATCATTGGCATGTCGCAAGGACTCCTGGACTTGTGCACAAGTGGAACGAAGACCACGGAGATGCTCCTCTTATGCAGGAATGCTCTGAGGAACAAATAAGTCAGGCAACATGGATGGTTGGAAACCATAGTTCGCCATAAACGGGGACAATCTGGAAGCAGAATTAACGGGACTATTGTGAGCAAACTCCACCCAAGGTAAGGTCTGATATAGCAACCTAGAAACTGTTCCAAGGACTGGTTGGCTCATTCTGTGGCCCCATTGGACTGCGGGTTATATGCAGTCCAATGGGGCCACATTGGCCTGCCAGAAGGAAAGCTGAATTCCCAACTGTGCACAAATGGCTCGCCAGAACCTGAACACAAACTGGCTACCCCTTTCCGAGACTTATCACCTTGGGTAGCCCATGTAAGCGAAAGATCTCTCAAGCAAGAATGGAAGCCAGTTCTTTAGATGTGGGCAACTTCTTAATCGGGATACGAGACATTTTCGAGAACCGGTCAACCACCATAAGGATAACTGTGTTGCCCTGAGAGTTGGGCAACTCCACAATGAAATCCATAGACCGGTGGGTCCAAGGCCTCTCTCCATTGGGTATGGGTTGCAGGAGGCCCACTGGAAGGTGTCTTACTTGGAGCACACACGGAACAAGCAGCTACGAAGGTGGCTATATCAGCACGTAGACTTGGCCACCAGACTTGTTGGGAAATAGCCCAAATGAGTTGATTCTTCTCTGGGTGGCCAGCAGCCTTGGGAGAATGGTAACTCTGGAGCACAGCAGTGCAACGACTTTCAGGGACATAACAGCAGTCACAAGGTTTCTCAGGAGGAGAATGGATCTGAGCTGCAACAAGTTTGTCACTCAAAGGAGAAGTGAGACTGGTGCGAACCATAGCCAGAATAAGATCAGGAGCAATCGCGGGAACCGACTCCATCTTGGAAGTGTAGGAAAACTGTCGCGACAATGCATCAGCCCTTACATTCTTAGTACCGGGTAAGAATGAGACTATGTAATTGAAACTTGACAAGAAAAGAGCCCATCGCGCCCTTCTGGGAGAGAGGCATTTAGCCTCAGACAAGAATGTGAAATTCTTATGGTCAGTCAGAATGAGAACCTGCACAATGGTACCTTCAAGGAGATGCCTCCATTCTTTAAGGGCTAAAATGATCGCTAACAACTCTGTCCCCAATCTCGTAATTGCATTCCGCAGGTGACAATTTCTTGGAAAAGTAGCCACAGGGATGCATAGTTCTCTCAGAGGGTAGGACGTTGAGATAGAAAGGTGCCAACTCCAGTCTTAGAAGCATCAACCTCAAGGATAAAGGGTAACGGGATCAGGATGTGCCAACACAGGAGCTGAAACCAAGGCAGCCTTGAGACTCTCAAAGGCCTTAATGGACTCCTGAGACCAACTCTGTGGGTTACCATCCTTTCTGGTCATATCAGTCAGGGGCTTGACCAGAGACGAGAAGTTACGAATAAACTTCCGATAATAATTGGCAAAGCCAATAAAACGTTGCAGAGGACATAACTCATGGGTCGGGGCCACTGTAGGACTGCTGAAAGTTTCTCTGGGTCCATCGAAAAACCAGCAGTGGAAATTACATAACCCAGGAATGTAATCTGTTCACGATGGAACTCGCACTTCTCCAATTTACAATACAGATTGTTTTCTCAGCCTCTGAAGCACACGACAGACATCTGTGTGGTGGCTCTCTAGGGAATTGGAAAATATGAGGATATCGTAGAGATAAACCACCACACATCGCTGCAACAAATCTCGGAGGACATTGTTGATAAATTACTGGAAAACTGCCGGAGCGTTGCAAAGGCCAAAACAGCATTACAAGGTACTCATAATGGCCTGTTCTGGTATTAAACGCAGTTTTCCATTCGTCGTCGTCCTTGATCCTCACGAGATTGTATGCCCTTCTCAAATCAAGCTTTGTGAAAACCCTTGCTCCCTTGAGGCTGTTAAATAACTCCATGATCAACGGAATCGGATAAGCATTCTTAATCGTGAAACGATTAGGACCCCTATAATCAAAGCAAGGTCTCAGTTCACCACTCTTCTTCTTAACAATGAAGAAACCAGCAGGAGACCAGGATTTGCAGATGTTTCCTCGAGAAAGTGCATCTGCAACATATTCTCCATGGCCTTGTCCTCTGAGACAGGGTAAACCCAGCCACGAGGGGGTATGGCACCAGGTTGAAGGTCAATTGCACAATCATACAACCATTGTGGAGGCAAACTGCCAGCCTGACCTTTTGTCAGACATCGCTAAAATCTAGGTACTCCTTCGGCAGGGAGGAGAGTGAAGAGGTGCACAGGACCTTAGCCACTTTCTAAAAACATCTTGCTGCATTGTGGCGACCAGGAAAGAACCTCAGCACAAAGCCAATCAAGAGGGGTTGTGCCTCTGTAACCAAGGATAACCAATAACCACTGGAAACTTCGGTGAGGAAATTGATTATCTCATGGTGAAGAGCCCCTATGCCCATGGACAATGGAGCAGTCTCATGAGTCACATGGGCAAGCTGTAGAGGCCTCCCATCAAGAGCCTCAATGGCAAGTGGAGTCTCACAAAGCTGCAGCGGAATCGAGTGCTTAGATACAAAGGCAGCATCAATGAACAGGCCTACAGCCCCAGAGTCGATTAGAGCCTGTATCTCGATGGACGACTCAGACCAAGAAAGGGTAACCAGAACCAGGGGCTTATCCTTCTGGATAACTGGGGACAAAACAAAGCCACCTAAGGTCTGTCCCCTACAGGACCTCAAGGTTCGGGCGTTCCCTGACTTCGAAAAGTGACCTACCTGGCCACAATAAAGGCACAATCTCTCCCTCCTCCTAAAGGTTCTCTCATCTGCAGAGAGACGTGTGAAGCCCAACTGCATGGGTTCCACTTTACTGACTGACTCGGTACCAGGAGGCAAGGGTGGGACTGCAAAGCTCAGAGACAAATATACATGAGGCTCCCGCAAGCGTTCCTTAAGAGCCTTTCTCTGAGTCTGGAATCAATGAGGCTGGCAAACGTGATCAACCTTTCCAGCTCAGTGGGTATATCTCGGGCTGCCATCTCATCTTTGATGGTATCCGAGAGACCATGAGAAAAAGCAGCCACAAGGGCCTCATTGTTCCAAGCAACCTCTGCTGCCAGAGTACAGAATTTAATGGCGTAATTGGCAACAGTTCTCGTACTCTGATAGACATGAGGCTCTTGGCAGCTGAAGCGGTGCGTGCGGGAACGTCAAATACCCTTTTAAAGGAAGCCACAAACTGTAGGTAACTAAGGACGAGTTTTCGCATCTCCCATAGAGTTTGCCCAGGCCAAGGCTCTCTCAGAAAGCAAAGATATCATGAAAATTACTTTGCTTCTGTCCGTGGGAAACGCCTGGGGCAGCATCTCAAAGTATATCTCAACCTGGTTGAGAAACCCTCTGCATTGGACTGGATTGCCCCCAAACCGCTGGGGAAGCGGAGTGGATCTAGTCATACTTCTTATAGAGGTAATACTCGAGGCGGGCGACTGCACAGAGACTGGAGCAGCAGCAGGGATGGCCTGCAACACAGGTTGTACTGAGGTGGCCACAATGGGAGGATCCAGGTGAGCTGTGCGATTCAGGAGCGTCTGTAACGCTATGGCTACTTTCAGACTGGGCTGTTGGGAGCGTCGGTGGCAAAGCGCCGCTATTTTTAGCGGTGACTTTACCGTCATTTTTGCGGCCCTTTTCTGAATCTAGCGGGGCACTTTTAACCCCCCGCTAACAGCCAAAAAAGGGCTAAATGCGCCCGCAAAGCGCTGCTGCTGGTACTTCAGTAGCACTGCCCATTGATTTCAAGGGGCAGGGGCGCTGTAGGAGTGGTGTATACACCGCTCCCACTGTGCCTCAAAGATGCGGCTTGCAGTAATTTTTTTTGGCGTCCTGCCAGCGCACCGCTCCAGTATGGAAGCCCTCGGCTTTCACACTGGAGTGACAGGAGAGGCAGTATTTTTGGCGCTATCGCACCTGTAAAGAGCCTTGGTGTGAAAGCAGCCTATGGCAAACTGATCCATGCGGTGATCCTGCTCATCCAATCTGGAAAAAATATTACTAACAAGTGGATTGCCTGCAACTTCTGAATTCATGGCCTTTGCCTACTGTCAGGAACTATGAGTCAGACTGAGACAGAAGTGCAGTAAAAATCACACTATTTAATATAATGGTAAAAAGGTATAAACAGAGAAAACTTAGTCAAAACATAGCCAGAGTTCGGTAAGCGGAAAGCATAGTCAGACAAGCCAGGACATCAGGGAGCCAGAGATCAGCGTGCTTCAGAACAAGCCAGGAAATCAGGAAACCGGAGATCAGCATGTAGTGCAGGGATGTGCAATTAGCGGACCTCCAGCTGTTCAAGAACTACAAGTCCCATGAGGCATAGCAAGACTCTGACAGCCACAAGCATGACACCCAGAGGCAGAGGCATGATGGGACTTGTAGTTTTGCAACAGTTGGAGGTCCGCTAATTGCATATCCCTGATGTAGTGGAATGGCATCAGGAACCAGAAGGCACGCGAAGCCAAGCAAGCCTTTAAACAGGAACACAGCAGAGAGTTTCTTGATATGTTGACTAAGGCGAAGGCACAGAGGATCTGAACTGAGCACCTAAGTAGCCAGCAGGACTGACGAGCAGGATATCACCAGGTGAGTCACTGTAGAAAGTTTAGAGCTGGCAATTAACCGATAGCTGAGCGGCCTGCTCTGAGAAGGAAGGGCTGAGCCCTGCCCTGACAGGTGGTCCTTCTGATCAAACTTGGGAAACCACAGACCGTGATTTGCTGGCTGCCGTCTCACTGACAGTCTTCTCTTCCGACTTACATACAGGCTCTGGGCCTGGCGGTGTCTCCTTCAAGGCAGTTCCATTTGCACAGGCCTATACGCGGCTCCTCCAGCAGGTTCGTTCAACAGGAAGATGCCGAGGTTCATGGCAAGGTCACAGGTTCCTCTGGTAGACTCTGCAGTCGTACTAGTGCCACTGTGAGGCCAATACAGTACTCTTCTCGAGCTTCTTCCGCGGTGCCTCCAAAGAATCGAGGGCGAAGGTCTTCTGGTCATTCAGGTAGCCATAAACATCCCTTTGGAGCTACCTCTCAGAGAGGACCAGTTCTCCCGAGGGCAGAGCCTCCATCCTGCTTTAATTGCTGGTTTTGATGGCTTGGCTGTTGAAAGCCAGGTACTGAGGGATGGAGGTTTGGATCAGCGATCCCTACTATGTTGAAGGCAAAGAAGTTGATTTCTAGCAAGATAAAACCATTGTATGTGGAAAGTGTACAGTTCTTGGTGTGAGTCGATTGGCGCTCATCCTCGCTCCTTTTCTGTGACTTGGATCTTTTTTCAACGGGGCGTTGAGCAAAAGTTGGCCTTGAGTACCATCAAGGGCCAGGTGTCTTTCTTAGCCATGCGCGCTTTAGTTCGTACCTTCATTCAGGGAGTTCGACATGTGGCTCTGCCTGTACGGTCTCTTTTGCCCCTGTGTGATTTTAAACTTGATACTCTTTGTTCTCCAGAAACCTCCATTTGAGAATATTTGGGAGATTCCTTTTCCTACGTTGTCCCAGAAGGTGGCATTCTTGGTGGCTATTACATCTGCCCGTAGGGTCTGAGTTGGCATTATCCTGTTGTAATCCCTATTTGGTGGTCCACAGAGATAAGGTGGTTCTTTGTCCCTGTTCATCATTCCTACCTAAAGTTGTCTCAGACTTCCATTTAAACAAAGAGATTGTGTTGCCTTTTTTGTGTCCCAATCCGGCTCATCTCAAGGAATTTGATTTGCATGCCTTGGATGTGGTTGGAGCGATTCAGGTGCATCTGGCAGCCACAGAGTCCTTTCAGAAGTCAGACTCGCTTTTTGTGGTTACACAAAGACCAAGGAAAGAGCTAGCCGCTTCTTCAGCTACCATCTCCAGATGGATCAGACAGACGGTGACTCAGGCCTATTCTATTAAAGGTCGGGCCCCTCCTTTCTGCCAGACTGGATGGATCAACAAACAGGTGAGCAGCCTGGATGGCTCAGCAGACAGGCCCAGCAGACTGGATGGATCAGCAAACAGGTGAGCAGCCTGGACGGTTTCAGCAGACAGGCCCAGCAGACTGCAGGGATCAGCACACAGGTGAGCAGCCTGGACGGTTTCAGCAGACAGGCACAGTAGACTGGATGGATCAGCAGGCAAGCTCAGCAGACTGGATGGAAGTCCAGGAACATCAGACAGGCTGGGTCGGAAAGCAGGCTGGCAGCAGAGGTACAAAAAGAGCAGGCAGAGGGATCGTCAAACAAGCCAAGGGTCAGGTACAGGCAGATAACAGGAACAGTCTCAAAGCAAGCTGGGTCAAAACAGGAGCAGATATCAGGTTTTCAGGGAACACATACACAGAGCTGCAGACCAAACAGCAATGATGCAAGTGCCAGACAGGTTTAAATAACCTGCCAGACACTAACGAGTGCATGTGCGTATAAACGCCCGCAATCGTCCACCGATGGGTCTAATCTGCCTGTTACTGTCAGGATCTTCATGACAGTCTGGCAGGAAGAGTGTCAGAGCCTATGGCCAGATTACTCTGAAAGCGCCCGATCTTTTCTGATCTCAGAGGCTATGCAGGGTCGGGCCTGGTCAGTACCTGGATGGGGGACCGCCTAGGAATGCCAGGTGTCGTAGGCTGCAGATGGGTGACTTCCTCAATAACTCTAGGGTACAAACTTGAGTTCCGAAAGTCCCCGTCTCCTCGTTTTCTCAGACTTCAGAGGAAAAGAAGTCTCTCTTCAAGCATTGGACCATCTTTTGTCTCAAAAGATTGATCTTAGTGGTTCCCATGCAAGAGCAGGGATTGGGGTTTTATTTAAACCTTTTCACGGTACCAAAACCAAATGAGTATGTCAGACCCATTCTAGATCTCAAAGATCTAAGACTGGTTTCTGAATATCTGCTCTTTCCACATGCAGTCAATCCGATCAGTGGTCTACATCCTACAAGGTGGAGAACTTCTGGCATCAATAGACATCTGGGATGCATACCTCCATGTACCTATATTTCCCGCTCACCAGAAATATCTACGTTTCGAGGTAGAAAATCTTCTTTTTCATTTTTGTAACTCTGCCTTTCGGTCTAGATACTGCACCTCGAGTATTTACAAAGGTCTGGCCCCTCCAGTAGCCAGATTAGGGCCCCAAGGTATAACGATTATAGCTTACCTAGACGACCTGCTCTTAATAGACCAGTCGGTAGCCGCTTAGACCAAAGTATGATCTAAAGTCAGCTACCTGGAATACCAAGGTCGGATTCCCAACCTAGAGAAATCCTCCTTAAAAAACTATCAAGGAGATTGGAATACCTCTGTCTAAATATTGATACAGCCCAGAAAAAGGTATTCTTGACCCTGGCGAAGATCAGTTCCATAAAGGAACTGATTCAGATGGTCAAAGCAAAGAAGAATCCTTCTATTCAACTTTGCATGAGGTTGTTGGGAAAGATGGTGGCTTCATTCGAGGCCGTTCCTTATGCTCAGTCTCATTTGAGGCTGCTGCAAAACAGTATTTTACCGGCTTGGAACAAGTAGGTCCAAGCTCTAGATTTTCCAATGTGTCTGTCTCCAGGGCGCACCGTGGTTGATAACCAAGGATCTGCAGAAGAGAAAATCTTTCCTACCAGATACCAGGACGATGGTAACAGCAGATGCTAGCCTTTTGAGTTGGGGGAACAGTCCGGGAAAAAGTGACTGTCCAAAGGAAATAGTCCAGATGAAAAATGACCTTGCCCATCAACATTCTAGAGATCCGGGCAGGGCGCTTGCCCCTGAGGGCCCGGATGCTCAGGTTACAGAATTTTCCTGTCAGGATCCAAACCGACAATACCACAGCAGTGGCCTATATCAATCACCAAGGGGGCACAACAAGTCATGCGGCCTAGAGAGGTGAATTATATCTTAACTTGGGCAGAAAACAATATACCTTGCCTATCTGCAGTTTTCATTCCGGGAATAGAAAATTGGCAGGCGGACTACTTGAGTCGCCAGCAGTTGTTTCCGGGAGAATGTTCCCTTCACCCCGATATCTTCCTGGCAATATGCCAAAGATGGGGGATCCCAGACATAGATCTATTTGTGTCCAGGTTCAACAAGAAAATCGACAACTTTGTGTCAAGAACAAGGGATCCGCTAGCATGCGGAACAGATGCCTTGGTGTTTCAGTGGAATCAGTTCTCACTGATTTATGCATTTCCTCCTATTCTGCTGCTTCCGCGACTACTTTGCAGGATCAAGCAGGAAGGGAGATCGGTGATTCTTGTGGCCCAGAAGATCTTGGTATGCAGAGATCATAAGGATGGCGGTAGGGGACCTATGGACCCTACCACCACATCCAGACCTTCTCTCGCAAGGTTTGGTATTCCATCCTACCTTACAAACGCTAAATTTAATGGTTTGGCTGTTGAATCCCACATTCTAAAGAAGCGTGGGCTGTCAGGTCCAGTGGTATTTACCTTGATTAATGCAGGTTCGTAGCTTATTCAGGGGGTAATGTGGCTTAATCCTCCGGTTAAGTCACCCCTGAACCCTTGGGACTTGGATTTAGTTCTTTTGGCATTGCTGAAACTGCCTTTTTTTTAGCCAATACAGCATATTCCCTTGGTCCTTTTGGCAAGGAAACTAATTTTCTGGTAGCCATATCTTCTGCAAGAAGGGTATCAGAGTTGGCTGCTCTTTCTTGTAAAGAGCTATATTTGATTATTCAAAAGGATAAGGTAGTATTATGTCTTCATCCTAACTTTCTACCGAAGGTAGTGTCTAGTTTTTATCCAAACTAGGATCTACCTTCATTTTTTCCAGAACCTGTTCTACGGAAGGAAAATTACTACATTCTCTTGATGTGGTGAGAGCACTCAAGGTCTACTTGAAGGTGACTGCTCAGATTAAAAAAAACAGATGTTTTGTTGTGTTGCCTGAAGGTCCTACAAAAGGGACAGGCAGAATCAAAATCTCCTCTTAGTAAATTGATTCAGCAAGTAACTGTTCAGGCTTATGGTTTAAAGAGGAGGATTCCACCCTCTCAAATCAAAAACGCACTCCACTAGGACTGTTAGTGGTTCGTGGGAGTGCATCACCAAGCTTCCATGGTCTTCACTCCATACATTTATCAGGTGAATGTAAAAAAGGCATGAGGATATCGCCTTTGGGCATAGTGTACTGCAGGCAGCAGTATAACTCCTCTAGTCTCATGTTGCCCTAATTCTGTTGTGTCTCCCTCCCCTCAGTTGGCATTGCTCTGGGGCATCCCACATAGTAATTACTATGGCTCGTGTCCCATGATGTATGATTAAGAAAATAGGATTTTTCCAACCGCTTACCTGTAAAATCCTTTTACATTGCTTTGCTACAAAAACTGAGGTACTCCCAGTCGTGGGAGGTGTTATATAGGGAGTGAACTTCCTGTCTTAGGGTGTGCCAGTGTCCATCACCTGAAGGTGGCCTATAACCCACATAATAATTACTATGGCTCTGTGTCTCGTGATGTACCTCAAAGAAAAGGATTTTACAGGTAAGCTGTTATAAAAATCCTATTTTTTATGCGTGTAAATTGAAAAAAAAACAAAAAACTATTTAGCAGGTTTGCTTTTTATCTGACGTTTGTGACCAAATGCCTGTATTCATCCTTCATGGGGCCCACATGTTCTGTTTTTACCCCCTCTTACTGTTGAATTTTTTTCAGATTGGTCTTACTTTCTTCAGCAAGGTTTCTGCAGCAAAGTGGAAGCTGTGCCTTTCATTTTGTCATTTTTAAAACTCTGGTTTAGCCACATAGGTTTAAGGTTTGTTCTCTTATACTTATTATTCAGTGGGATGAACTGGCAAATGCCATCATCATTAAACTAAACATATTTCTCCTCTGTGATGTTTGGTGAGAATTTTTGGTCCCATTTAGTATCGCACATTAAGGAGTGCAGCATATTGAAGTGGTTTTCCTGAAATTTAAAGTTCTTGTGATATCTACATACTTTCCTTTTTTATAACTTATTTCAAACACAATCACACAGTGTTCGCTATTGTCTTTGTTGTCCCTAATTTGCACATGTGCAATGAACTCAGTGTTAACAGATCTAGTCAAGCATTTTTTCTATTTGGGTCTTTTAACATTTGACCCATATAATTGTTCTTCACACATTACATTTAAGTGCCAGAAAGACTTAGTTGAGTGCACAGTACCATTTTCCCATGCAACATCTGAATAATTGAAGTCCCTCATAAGTCCAGACTGAGTTCCTTAGGGTAAATCAAAGCCTATGAGCCATATTTACCTGTTTCAGATGAGATGCATACTTTATGCCCCTTAAAAGCCTGAAAGGTACTACTGGTATCTATATTCAACCAGAGTAGTAAAAACAAAAAATTGTATCAAATACTTACTGTAATTTTTCTTTCCTAATACCAATCCATGGCAGCATACATATAACTCCGCCCCTTTCTCCACCCACAGGATCAGTTTAAATCTGTAAAAGGAAGTAAAGAGTTATTCACTCCATTCTACGTAAAAAAAAAAACAAGAGCAAATGGGAGAGTCAGTATGCTACTGTAGATTGGCGTCAGGAAAGGAAAATTATTATTAGAATTATTATTATTTTTAGAAGTATTCGATACAAAATTTTCTATTTCCTGATGCCAACATGGTAGCATACATATGATACCTAACAAGCTAAACAGGGAAGGCTATTATGAACAATCAAACTTTATTACAATGAAAATGGAAGCCTGACCCATCATTCTGCCGAAGACCAATTTCATACCAGCCCCTAGATCTCTGTAGCGTCTGAGGCAGGTGCGCTGCAACAACCAGCCTGCTGCTTTGCAGATGGTCTCCATAGACATTGTCCCCAAATTACCTAGAAGAAATAAGATGTATGACTGTCTTCCCCCTAAGTGCTTGTAGTTCTGATACTCTGCACCCTGATATTATCGCCTGAAGTTTTTGAGAGACACTGCCTTCCGAGTGATGTCTCACTGCCTTCTGTTTGTGTGAACAGAGCAAGGAAATCCCACTTTTCTCCTGGTGAAAGCTGAAAAGCTGACATTTGAACTTTCATGTAACTGAGACCCAAATCCAGACTTGTGTGAAGAAAAAGATAGCAACTGGGCAACCTCCAGATTGTGAGGATCGAAGTACCGCTCATCTGTGAAGACTGTGAACCGGTTCCAGACTTTGGATTAAATAGCGTTGACGTCTTTTCCTCTAAACTTGCCAGGTTTAAACCACTGCTGAAGGTCGACCCAGCTCCTCCAATCCTTCCCTCTCAATTTCCAGGCCAGCCTGGGACAGGGGTTGTGAAAACACTAGTACTGTAGCTGAATTGGTAAGTCCAGACTGAGTTCCTTAGGATAAATCAAAGCCTACGGGCCAATCGAGCATGCTTGCTATCCCGGTGAGACTCTCCTACAACAGTCCCACCCTAAATCTCATTACCAAAGGCAGTAGAGGAAAGGCATCTGCTAGAAGACTATTCTATGGGTGAATGAGAGCATCCATTTCCTCCACCAACAATTGAGGGTCAAAAGAGAGGCCCTTTTGAAATGGATGGGGAGGCAAACAGATTCAGCTGAGGAAGGCCCCATACTTGAGTGGTATGACCCAGATCTTCCGATAAAGGACCAATTAATTGGAAACCAAAAAACACTTGGCACAACAGTCTATTCCGATATTCTGGGTGCCCAGAAGGTCTTAGGCAGGTATCTGCACCCCCCCTCCCCCCTGAAAGGTGCCAAATGTGACACCAGAGGGGGGGGGGTTCCAAAAAGCGGAAGTTCCATTTTTGTGTGGAACTCCACCTTAAGTGCAGTGCATGCATGAAGTCCACACCAGGTGCATGGCGGGACCCCATACCATTACTGGAAGTGAGGTAGTCGTGATATGCTAGACAGGGCAAGGGCTCTGCATGTCCCTCCTAATTGCACAAGTGTCCCCGGTGATGTATATTACATTGAGAGAGTTTCAGTTCAGCCGTATTTTCAAGTAAAAGGTACCGCATGTGTAAGCTTAGGAGCATGGAGGGAGTGTCGCCCGCCTGCCCTGCAAGCTTGAGCTTGTGAAAAATAGGATTTTTTATTAAAGCTTACCTGTAAAATCCTTTTCTTGGAGTACATCATGGGACACAGGGGCTCATAGTAATTACTAAGTGGGTTATATCTCACCTTCAGGTGCTGGACACTGGTGTAATTTATTAGACAGGAAGTTTCCTCCCTATATAACCCCTCCCCTACTGGGAATACCTCAGTTTTTGTAGCAAAGCAATAAGTGTCCCACAAAAGGGGCGGGAGCTCTGTGTCCCGTGATGTACTCCAAGAAAAGGATTTTACAGGCAAGCTGTTATAAAAATCCTATTTTCTTTATCGTACATCACGGGACACAGAGGCTCATAGTAATTACTAAGTGGGATGTCCTAAAAAAAATGCCTACTGAAGGGAGAGACACAAATAAACGCAGACCGCCATCAGACGTGAGGACCTGTACTGCTGCCTGCAGCACACTGCGGCATCCTCTTGCCGTCTTACATTCACCTGTTAGAAATTAGTGAACGTATGTATAGATGACCAAGTGGTGGCCTTGTAAATCTGAGTCATAAAGGCTTGGTAACGCACCACCCATGAAGCGCTTACTGCCCTGGTAAAGTGCACTCTAAGAAGAAAACATTTTCTTCAAACCACAAGCCTGAATAATAACTTGACGAATCTGCATTAAAACAACAGTTCTTTTAGATGCTATCTGCCCTATCTTGGGACCTCCAGGTAGCGCCACAAACATTAGTTTTCCGTATCTGAGCAGTCGCTTCAGATAGGCCTTGACTGCTCTCACTACAACGAGAGAGTGCAACCATTTTAGAAGCTGATTTGAATGCTGCCTGCCCATTCTTAGGGTCCTCTGGCAGCACAACAGCGTCAGATTCCCGTATCTTGAAACATTCAGATATACCTTTAACCGTTCTCACTATAGTGAGAGGAATTAATAACTTTTAACATCACCTTATCCTTAAGAATAACTAAGTATGGCACTATACAAAGAAAGCTGCCAACACTGAAACTCTTGCGGAGGCTACCGCAACAAAGAACACCTATTCCCCCATTAGGAGGATCAAAAGGAATATGATGCATCGGCCCAAGGAGCTGTCCTTGTACGCCGACAAAACTAGACTCAACCCTATGGCACAAGTGCGACCCAACTGGCGGATTTATACACGTTGTCCCTTGTATAAAAAGGCATGGATCAAAGAATGCGAAGCAAGCGGCCTTTGAAAAACAAATGACAAAGGCCGAGATCTGACCCTTGATGGTATTCAAGGCTAGCTTCATTTTTACCTGCAAATGTAGGAAGGCAAGAATTCTACCTATGACATACCTCCGAGGATGTCATCTTTTGGTTTCACACCGGGAAACATAGGCCCTCCAGACCCTATAATAAATGGTCCTAAAGGCCCGCTTTCTTGCATTAATCAGGGCAGTTACCACTGAACCTGAAAGCTCCGACTCTTTAACATGTGGGCTTTGATAGACAGACCGTTAAATTTAGCGATTGTAAGGTCAGATGGAATACCAGCCATTTGCAAAAGCAAGTCTGGATTAGATGGAAGAGTCCACAGTTTCGCTACTGCCGACCTTACAATCCCTACATACCAGGATCTTATGGGTCATGCTGGGCTAGTAGTATTACCGGCTTCCCTTCCACTTTGATCCTGCGTAGAAGCTGCGGAAGCAACTGAACTGGGGAGAACTTATAAATCAGTGAAAAAACTAATTCCCCTGGGTCACTAACGCATCTGTCCCGTATGAAAGTGGATCCCTAGCCCTTGACACAAAGCTGTCCAACTTCTTGTTGAACCTGGATGCCCAAAATTCTTATCTGGGCATAAAAAAGTTGGGATGCAGAGGCCATTCTCCCAGGAACAATTGTTGACGGCTCCAAAAAGCCACCTGTCAATTTTCCATTTCATGACATGAAGATTGTCGATAGGCAAGGTACAAGCTCCTCTGCCCAAACCAGAACATGGCCTTCCCTCTGGCTGCGTGGCTTCTAGTGCCTCCTTGGTAACTGAAGTAAATTACTGCTGTGGCATTGTGGGATTGTACCTCGACAGAATAATCCTGTAATCTAAATGCCCAAGCCATTAAGTCAGACGTGCCATTGGAAGCTCTAGAATATTGACAGTCAAGGCTCACTGAGCTTGACCACTTCCCCTGGGCAGTGGTCTCCTTCAGGACTGATCTCCATCCCTAGAGGCCAGCCTTCATAGCCACCACCTCCCAGGTAATCAGCATGAAGGATCTTCCCTTCTGCCATCTTGCTTAAGTTTCTTGCGTATTCCCGGGACCAGACCCTTTGGATAATGCCTAGGTTAGGATCTACTTGTTCTAGGCAGACAGAATAATGTTTATAGCAGTCTTGAACGAAACTGAGCATAGGGATACCGCTTTGAATGAAGCCATCTTCCCTAGCACATTAGCAAAGGTAAATGTAAGGAACTCTAAAATTGCCATGACCCCTTTTTAGGCTGAGTCCCAAACATTCCAAGCTCCTTACCGACCATAAAAAAATACCTTTAGACTGGGATCCCAACCCAGGAGTTCCAGATACTTGACCACCTAGGTCCAGCCATGCTACTGACTGATCTTATCAGCAGCAGATTGCCTCGGTATGCCATTACTGCTTTACCCTGGGCACGGTGGCTAACCCGAAGGGCCAGACCACCAACCGGAAGAGGTGCTGTTCCCCTGCGAAGCGCAGACAACCTCTGTAGCCCATGCAAATAAACACATATGCAAATGGCCCATATGTGTATGAGGTATTAACGGCATATGCCTCTATGGAAGCGTGCGTTCATGGAAGCATAAATTCATACAAATATGTTTTAGGCAAGAACAAGAAAAGTGTGTGCTGTATACACGCATACATATAACACGTGGGCTATGGAACAGGCATCTTGCAAGCAAGCATGCACTTTATGAACGTGTTATGCAACATTACACAACATGAACATAAGGAATCCTGTATATTTAAGGAAAACTTAAATTGACATGCCTTGTTATGCAACCATGCCAATCTAGGCGATCATGCAACTTTAGGGGATCATGCATCCTTATGTGATTCTGCATTTTTATATGATCAAACACTTTATGCATTATAAGCACTACTGTGCGAACAAGTACCCTTGTGACCAAGGACTCTTGTGCGATCAAGCATTTTTATGCGATTTTAGGCATTTCTGTGAAAACAAGCACTTTAATGTGACCCAGTGTCTTCATGCGACTATGTAAAACACATGTAAATCCATACCAACAGAAAACATGTATCTTTATGCGATCAACAAGAACATGTTCTGTTACTCGTTTTACCTACATGATGTACATTAGAAACTCATGTATTCTATGCAAACATGTGGACCAGTAAAGAGGAAGTTATCCTCCGGCAACCAGCAACTGTGCATCCCAGCAGTTGTGCATTTGGCTAGCTTGTAAGCAAGCACCTGCATGAGGATCCTGTGGAGGTTTTCTAGCCTGATGGTTCAAGCATCTTTATGCAATCAAGCCTTTCAGAGAGACAATGCGACTAGGAGAAAAGAAAACAACGATGCATATCTATACAAACATAAAAATGCATCTTTATGTAACCGTGTATCTTAAAGCAATCCTGTCACCTTATGCAATCGCGCGTTCTTATGTAATCAAAAGAATCAAGCATGTTTTGAGTGTTATATATATATATATTTTTTTTTATCACAAACATGTCCAAACATGCATTTTGTAGACACATGACCATGTATTTTTATGAAACCTGTTTGTTTAAGCAACATCTGTGCGTTTCAGCAGCAACTTGTGCGATCTAGTACTGTGTGATCCAGCCACTGTGTATGTCAGCATCTGTGCTTTTTAAGCAACTGTGCGACCTTAGCGACTGTGCAATTTAATATCTGTGCATGTTAGCAACTTGTGCGATTTCAGCAACTGTACATATCAGCATCTGTGCGTACTAGCAACTGTGTGATTTTAGCAACTGTACATATCAGCATCTTTGCGTACTAGCAACAGCGTGATTTTAGCAACTGTACATATCAGCATCTGTGCGTACTAGCACTGTGCGATTTTTAGCAACTGTGCATATCAGCATCTGCGCGTACTAGCAACTGTGCATATCAGCATCTGTGCGTATTAGCAACTGTATGATTTTTGCAACTAAGCATATCGGCATCTGTGTGTATTTAGCAACTGTGTGATTTTTAGCAAGCAAGCACCTGCTCAACTGCAGTTGGTCCTATACTTATACCTGTAGGATACCAAGCACATATGCATTATGCTCAAACCTTTCAAACATGTAATATAACAACATGCATTTCAAAACTGCAAGCACGTGTATTATGCTGTTCATGCCCACAAGCAGAAAACGTGAACTGCTAATCATCCAGGGGTGTATCTACTACTTGCAGCTTGTACATTCCCCATGGATAGGCAGAAAATATGCGGCATGTAATCATGACTTGTCTGTACCTGTTCCCAAGCTGGCACTTACACACTCACGGCCCACTGTTCTGTCTCCAAGGCCGTCCGACCTGTCAGCACATGGTAATGGCTGCCCTTCTTCCTGCCTAAAAAAACAATAGGCTAGAAGTAAATCTGCACCCTCTAGTGGCTGGGGAAAAAACAGCAGCCTGCCTGAGCCAGAGTACAAGCATGATAGAACAGCACACTGCTCCCAGTGACCACTGGGAAACAAACAGTCAGATCCCTTTCTTAATAGAGGCACTGCAAACAAATGCAGACTCACCATTCCTCGCTGCAGGGTACTGCTGGAATATCACAGCGACCCAATCTTTACCCATCATGGCGGGTTGGTGTCATGCCAGACCTTCAAGGACAGGGTCCCCTCTGTACGTAGGGTCCACTGCCGTGGAGCATTACAGGCAAAACCTCGTTCTTCGGTATCGAGGCATCGGGTACCAAACACTTTCGCTTTTGTTTTGGCTCTTTGAATGGATCCGATAGCGTAGCTCCCTGACCCTGTCCAGGCCATCTAGGAGCACTCATTAACCGTGACCAACACCTTAGACACTGGCAGAAAAAAAAATAGGTATTCTCTGTAGGGGAGGGTTTATGTAGGAGGAAACTTCCTGTCTAATTACACCAGTGTCCAGCACCTGAAGGTGAGATATAACCCACTTAGTAATTACTATGAGCCTCTGTGTCCCGTGATGTAGAGTAAAAGGATAGCATAGGAAAAGCTGACCAAAAGCAGAGAAACAAATGCAGCATAGACTCCAGCATCCAAACACCAGCTCGGGTGCACCACATGAGATTCTGATGTCTCTAGTTAGAGATCTCAGCCCTAAAAGACCACTAGAAAGGGCTCCTCACCTTGTTGATGCATTTAGCAACTTAATATGTGGGACTGCACCTGGGAGAGGCTGAACCCAGGCAAACGCTGACCGACTTATCGCAACATCACGGTCTTGAGGGTGTAAATCTTGAGGACAAAAAGGAGAATGGGGCGAGTCTCTCTTTACTTTCTTTTATAGATTTAATCTGGTCCTGTGGGTGGGGATAGAGGTGGAGCTATATCATATGTATGCTGCCATGTTGGCATCATGAAATGTTTTGGTGTGTAATTTTAAGTATGCTCATGCTGGGTGTAAAAAAATTACTTTCCTGACAGGCTCCATGGCAGCATACGTGTGGTAGCCCCGCCTCCATAACTACCCAATAGGACCCCTCTCCCATAAATCTTTGCTCTAGGCTGCTATCCATGTTCCTTTTTTGTCCTCCTCCGTAGGACCAGGTGTTGGTTCTCCTACCTGAAGATAACCTCACGATCGAACGATCGAATCAGCCGAGTGCCAAATTTATTCCTCCGATAGGCCCTGACTGTTAAGCAGGGTATGGAGTGTATAGCAGAGTAGCGCTGAATATTGGGATTGGTTCATCTATGTGCGCACGGTCTGTTTGCCTAATGTTCCAGGTGACCATTATCTGCTACCAAGTCCAGTGTGTGTGTGTGTGTGTGTAGCGGTTCCTTGGCCCAGGTGATCCTAGGTGGAGGGGTAAGTTTTTATATTGGTATACACATGGCAGCAGTGTTTTTGTGTTGTTTGTACCTTTTTCCTGTGTGTGTTTCTCCCTCATCACTGGTGTCCTAGTTGGCGCTGATGCTTCCTGCGTTCCAGCAGCCACTCGCTCTATTACTTCCAGGTATCGGCGTGCGCTCTGCGCGCGAGCGTCTCGCGTCTGTCGCCGTCGATGACGTCACGAGCGCCACTTTTAAAAGCTGTGGAAAGCTTACAGAGCCCCAGGAATGTTCATGGGGGATACGGCGACTTCCCGGGGCAACTATCTTGGCGGTTTAAGGTAAGACGAGCTCTATTGTCTGGGGGTTGAGGTCTTTTGTCAGCCAGCTGATGTGTGAATCTGTCTCTGCAGTTTCCTATTGTGTTGACACCATGGCCTCCTCACTGCCCCCTAGTGGCCAGCCCGCTTGTAGCAGGTATGTTTGCAGTTATGCTTTTCTATCTATACAAGGATTGAGAGTAGGATTCCAGGACACTAGCTGATTCCTGTCTCTCTTTTCTGTGCTTCTTTCCTTACAGTCCTTCTAGGTCTGATCCACACCGTAGTTCTCATAAAGGAAATGGATCATCAAAATCACACCACCGGCAATCTTCCTCCAGGTCTAGCCATCATAGATCTCCTTCCAGATCTGAACAGCGCAGTAAAAATCCTTCTCACCCCCCTTCATCTCACTCTAGCAAGAGATCAGAAAAATCATGCTGGGGGTGCAGGATGCCTGTTCCAGTAGACAAAACTCTCTGTGATCACTGCTTCTGTAAAGCCGCAGATGAGAGCGATGGTGCAGACCTGCGTTTAGAATCTATGGTGAGATAGGTTGTGAAAGAATCTCTACAGGAAAGAGAGGCTCAACAGCCCCGTGATTCCCCATTATGCCCTCCAGTGGGAGAAGGTTCAGTACATGAGACATGGGAGTCTTCCCAGCCAAGTCGCCATTCTGCTCCTATTTCAGACAGCGAATCGGATATGGAAGATCCTGGCGTGGGGTTTGAATATGCTTTAGTCCCTTCTTTAGTGAAAGCAGTAAGAGAGGCTTTGAAGTAGGAAGACCCTGTTACTTCCCCGCCCCAAAACAGAGGAAATTTTTTAAGCAGCTCAATAAGGAGCGACAATATTTTCCTTTTCTCTCTGAACTGGGCGACATTATATCTGATGAATGGAGCAAGATGGACAAAAAGAGTTCCATGCAATCAAAAGTCTTGAAACTGTATTCTTTTAAGGAAGAGGAAGTAAAACACCTTGAGTCAGGTCCTTTGGTGGATGCAGCACTGATGAGACTAGTGAGATATGTAACTCTTCCCTTAGAAGACACTGTATCTTTTAAAGATCCTCTGGAAAAACGAATTGATTCAGATCTAAAAAGGATTTACCTGACGTCAGGAATGGCATGCAAGCCAGTACTTGCGATAGCTGCAGTATCCAAAGCTTTAGAATCTTGGTCTGATAATGTGGATGGGTTCCTAAGAGGTATCTCTATTGAAACCGCTAAAGATTCTCCTATCCAGGAGATCAGGCTGGCGTCTGACTTTCTTGGGGAGGCCTCTATTGATGTCATCCGCCTGATGTCCCGGGTTATGTTGGCGGCTGTTTCAGCACGTCGTGCCTTATGGCTCCGTCCATGGTTGGCGGATCCGGCTTCCTAACAAGCTTGGTGCCGAATTCCTTTTGAAGGAACTTCACTATTTGGCAACAAGCTGGATAGTGCCATAACCCGGGCCACGGGCGGTAAGTCTGGTTTCCTCCCTCAAGATCGGCACCTTACAAAATCAGAAATGCTCTTTTCCTAGAAGATAAAATTCTGATCGCGCTAGGGAAGCGCACAGCTATAGGCCTGGTCGGGAGTTTTCAAGGTCCTGGAAATCTAGGCAGTCCTCTTTCAAAAAACCCACAAAAGGTGGTTCCTCTGGCAACCAGGACTCCACTAAGTCCTTTTGAGATTGGGCCCACTCAGGCATGCTGGGTGGGGGCTCGTCTTCGCCACTTCAGGCACGTCTGGGCGGCCTCAATCTGGAATTACTGGACCGTCAAGACGGTCTCCTCCGGTCACAAGTGGGTCTTCAACAACGCCCCAAGACTCAGATTTGCTCCTACAACTCTTCCAGGTTCAGAAGGAAAAAAAGCAGATCCTGTTAACCTACGTGAACTGTTTATTGGTTCAAGGTGCAGCCATCTCTGTTCCAGAGGACAAAAGAGGCAAAGGCATGTATTCACCTCTGTTCATGATAGAGAAGAAAAACGGTACATGGAGGCCAGTAATAGACTTAACCCATCTCAATTCCTTTATCCGCAAGGAAAAGTTCAAAATGGAATCCTTACTTACAATTCAACAGTCAGTACATCTGGGAGACTGGATGATTTTAATCGATCTAAAAGATGCTTACTTTCATGTGTCGGTGGCAACGGATTTCCAACAATTCCTCCGCTTTGCGGTAGGTGATCAGCATCTGCAGTTCACGTGTCTACCTTTCGGTCTAACAACGTCACCTCGAATCTTCTCCAAGGTCCTATTATCTGTTGTAGCTCTGCTTCGCATCAAGGGGGTTCGTCTCCACCACTATCTAGACGACCTACTTCTCCTAGCTCAAAACAAAGACCAACTTTTAGAGCACAAGAGCTTAGTTATTTCCACCCTGCAAGAATTCGGGAGGCTTCTGAATTTAGAGAAGACCCATCTAGAGCCAACACAATCCCTGGTGTTTCTAGGGGCTCACTTCAACACAATGGAAGGCACAATCTCCCTTCCAGAGGAAAAAAATTGGAGTGAATTGGGACAGAATACACGTGGCTCTTGCGTCATCTCACCTCTCCGCTCTCCAATGCCTGAAAGTAATTGGCACAATGACAGCCACCATTCCTATGGTGAAGTGGGCCCAATGGCATACATGGCCCTTCCAAAAAGGGTTCCTTCAACAATGGGATTCTTCCGGCCAAATCCAGCGCATACACCTTACTCCAACCATGAGAACGTCTCTCCTTTCATGGCTTCAAGGGAAAAATCACCATTCACCATTCACCATTCCCATCTCATGGGTCACAATAACATCGGATGCCAGCAATCGGGGATGGAGCACTCACTGCCTTTAGAAGTGGCTCAGGGCAGATGGAATTCCCCTGCTAAAGGGATTGTCTCCAACATACTGCAGCTGAGGGCCGCCTTTCAGGCACTCCTGTCATTTCGCCATCTAATAGTGAATCAATAATGTTAGGTTGAACAATACAACCGCGGTGGCTTACATAAAGAAGCAAGGTGGAACACGCAGCTGGTCTCTGATACAGGAAGTAGAGCCAATAATGAGCTGGGCTCAGAAGAATTTGTCCAACATCTCTGCGGTTTACATTCCGGGGATTCAGAATGTACAGGCGGACTTACTCTCACGGGTTCAAATGGACAACGAGTGGTCTCTCCACAGAGAGGTGTTCGAGTGGCTTCTGACCCTGGGAGTATTTCCAGAGGTCGATCCGTTTGCTTCCCCATGCAATCACAAAATGCCCAAATATTATTCGAGGTTCAGGGACCCTCAGACATATGGAATAGATGCTCTCTCAGATCAGTGGAGGTTTCAGAAGGCTTATGCCTTCCCTCCGGTACCGGTGATTCTTCAGTTTCTCCGGAGGCTCAGAACAGAGAAGGTGGAGATCATTGCAGTGATTCCTTTCTGGTCCAACAGGCCGTGGTTCCCTCTGTTATCACTCCTCAGCTATCAAGACCCAGTTCCCCTACCTCTTAGGCCGGATCTACTGTCTCAAGGACCAACGTTACACCCATGTCCATCCTGCCTACACCTCAGGGTGTGGTTCTTGAGAGGGGAAGGCTCGAAGCTCTAGGTTGTCCTGAAGAAGCTATTCCAACTCTTCTCAGTGCCAGAAGGAGAAGTACTAATAGGGTATATGAGCGTATATGGTCTAGATTCACTGATCATATGTCTTCCAAGTCGAATCCTTGTAACTCTCCAGCAGTACAAGACATACTGAGTTTTCTTCAATCAGGACTTGACCTGTCCTTAGCAGTCAGCTCACTAAGAGTTCAAGTTTCAGCCATCTCGGCCTCATGCTCAAGACCACTTTCTTAGTAGCTGTGACTTCGGCCAAAAGAGTGTCAGAAATTAGAAATTTAGGTTCAGAAGAGCCTTTTCTGACCTTTTTCCCAGACAGAGCAGTGTTGATTCCCATGTTAGGGTCAAACCCTAAAGTGACCTCAGTCTTTCATGAAAACCAAGAGATTGTACGTTCTACTTTTAAAACAACAGATAATCAGGATGTTCATCCTCTTGATGTAGACCACACTCTAAAACAATACCTGGAGGTCACGGCTCCTTTTAGACAAACAGAATTTCTTTTCGTCCTTCTCCATGGTAAAAACAAGGGAATGCGAGCTTGGGTCAGATCAATTTCTTCCTGGATTGTGCAGACGATTCAGAGGGCAAACAAGGCAAAGGGCTTGGCTCCTCCAGAGGCAGTGACGACCCATTCGACCCAGAGTATCTCGACCTCTTGGGCAGCTTCTCGGCATGTCGCACCTGAAATCATTTGTAGAGCGGCTTCTTGGTCTTCTATTAACACATTTGTCTCTCACTACTGTGTTGAACCTGCTGCTCTGTCATCCATTAATTTTGGTTTACAAGTATTGTCGGTTGAGAATGTTAAATAAAATTTGGTTTCTTTGCTCAAACATTTTTGCCCACCCGGGTGTGGTTTGGCGAGTTATTTCCCACACATATGCTGTCATGGAGCCTGTCAGGAAATTGCAAAATATATATCAAATACTTACCGTAATTTTCCTTTCCTGATAGGCTCCATGGCAGCAGGAGTCCCTCCCAAATGTCTGGAGTAGGCTAGTTACGGGAACATGGATAGCAGCCTAGAGCAAAGATTTATGGGAGAGGGGTCCTATCGGGTAGTTATGGAGGCGGGGCTACCCACACGTATGCTGCCATGGAGCCTATCAGGAAAGGAAAATTACGGTAAGTATTTGATATAAATTTTCCGTTATTTTCATGAAAAAAAAGAACATAAAAGTAGATCTTTAAATGACTTACTAAATACCTTGGGGTGATTACTTTCCAAAAAGAGGTAATGTTGATGGTGTTTATACTACTCTGGCATTTAAGGGCCTCAAGAAATGTGATAGGCAGTTCATAAATTTGAAATATAAAGACTTTAGTTAAAAAAATGTGTTAATTTAATTGAAATAACTTTCACACAGTCTAAGGCCTCATGACCATAGGCCGTTTTTGCCAGTGTTTAGGCGCATCAAGCGTTTTCTAACACTAGTGAATGTGACTGTAACATCTGCAAAACAGGAATTTCCTGTGTGTGGAGAGGAAGACTACTTTCATACTGATAAAACTAATAAAGATAGAACCCGCGCCGTGGAGAAAAGTAAATAAAATTGTAAATGAATATAGAATAAATACAAGAAGTACATATATGTGTGCGTTTATACACACACACCCATGTACATATGTAGTAGGGCTGCCGCTGTAGTGCAAGGTGAGTATTCCAAAAAATGTGATGACAGAAAATTTTCTCAGTGCTGCCCCTCTAAATCATAAATATACATAAACTCGAATCAAATATGTGTCATGCGACAACATGTATAGCAAAGTGCCAATCAAGTGCAAAAAATGCATACAATAAAGTTCAAAAAAAGGTGCAAAATAAGGTGCAATCAATAAAGTTCATCAAGTGTGAGGTATAGGGCTAGTGACACGTTGATGTAATCTTGGTGACTTCCTGTGCTCCCCTCCTGGGTCCCCACTCACCAGATGAAGATGATAAATACGCCTGTGTATATCAAGATGGTGTCTCCTGTCCAGCAAATATGCAGATTGGTTGTGCCTCAGAGAATGGAATCTCCTCTCCTCCACCACTTAATGTAGATCCTACATACTTTACTTGGTCAAAGACGATCGAGGTAGTAAAGTTTGGACAAGTGAAGAAAAGAGGGCATATAGTGTAATACTGCAAGGTTTATTAAAAGGTTTAAAATCATTACACTTGCATCAGAATCTTTAAAATGTGCAAAAATTGCCACTTTAGCATTCAAACAGCCTTCACAGATTATCCTTAGCCTGACATGTTTCACCCCTCCCACTGGGCGTCATCAGAAGTTTTCACACTGAGTCCACTTTACAGGCACTACAGCGCTAAACATGGTGCCTGTAAAGAGCCTCTCCTGTCTCTTCAGTGTGAAAGCCCGAGGGCTTTCACGCTTGAGCGGTGCGCTTGCAGGATAGTAAAAAAAAGTCCTGCAAGCCGCATCTTTGCAGCGCTGTAGCAGTGGTGTCTGCTCCTAAAGCGCCCCTGCCCATTGAAAACAGCAGGGGCACTTTGCGGGCGGTTTAAACCCTTTTTCGGCCGCTAGCGGGGGTTAAAAACACCTTGCTAGGGTCCAATAGTGCCGCTAAAACTACGGTAAAGCGACGCTAAAAATAGCGCCGCTTTACCGCCGACGCCTGCCCCAGTCTAAAAGTAGTCTAAAGGTGGCTGCTGATCTGTCACAGACAGAGCTCATTTCTGCTGTGGAGGCCCATGCAGAGTTGTGGGATGTATCTCATTCCCTGTACAACAATCATCTGCACAAAGTGAAGCTCTGTCAGCATTGACACCAAACTGGAAGTGCTTTTTCACAATTCACAAAGGAAAGAAATCCATTTTACCAAATTCATATATGTTTGTTGTAATGATAATTAAGATTGCATATTAACCCTTTTTTTCCACATTTTTTTTTACCACCTCTGTGTGGGAAAACCTATACAGACACCAAAGAAGGACAGTATATGTTTACCTCCCAAAGGGGAAAAGGACGCGTTTTCCTCTGTGTGGGGTAAATGTATGCATTTACCCCACACAGGGTAAAGAAGGTTTCCGTTTACCTCCCACAGAATACATAAACAAAAATAAAAATTTGTATAGGGAGGCGAAAAATCAAAAAGATAATAAAAATTGTATTGCCAGAAATGTTATTTGACAGAAAAGTAAGCTGTAAAAAAAAGTGCGGCTCAGTGCCAAAATGTAGTACATGATCTTCTTTAGCACGTCTTTGTAGCAGAGGGAGGCCAATTCAATTGAATGGTGCCAAGCTAAAAACATGACACGGTAGCGTCGCTCCAGTGTGAACGGGGCCTCAAAGTAGGATGAAAAATAACAGACTTATGCCGCGTACACACAAGCGGACTTTACGGCAGACTTTGCCCGGCGGACTTTTCGAATGACTTTTCGACGGACTTTATGACGGACTTTCCGAATGAACGGACTTGCCTACACACAATCCACCAAAGTCCGTCGAATTCGTACGTGATGACGTAAGACCGGACTAAAACAAGGAAGTTCATAGCCAGTAGCCAATAGCTGCCCTAGCGTGGCTTTTTGTCCGTCGAACTAGCATACAGATGAGCAGACTTTTCGACCGGACTCGAGTTCGGCGGATAGATTTAAAACATGTTTCAAATCTAAGTCCGTCCAACTTTTGAGAAAACAAAGTCCGCTGAAGCCCACACACGATCGAATTGTCCGACGAAATCCCGTCCGCCGGGCAAAGTCTGCCGTAAAGTCCGCTCGTGTGTATGCGGCATAAGGGGCAGAATCACCAGGTGAAATAAAGGGAAAAAAGCATACAAAAAGAGAACAATGATGGCACAGTGGCTGCAATTGATGGGCACAGTGGCTACGTTTGATGGGCACAGTAGCTGCGTTTGATGGCACAGTGGCTGCGTTTTGGTGGGCACAGTGGCTGCGTTTGATGGGGCACAGTGGCTGCGTTTGGTGGGCACAGTGGCTGCGTTTGGTGGGGTACAGTGGCTGCGTTTGGTGGGCACAGTGGCTGCGTTTGGTGGGCACAGTGGCTGCGTTTGGTGGGCACAGTGGCTGCGTTTGGTGGGCACAGTGGCTGCGTTTGATGGCCCAGTGGCTACAATTGATGGGCACAGTGGCTGCGTTTGATGGAACAGTGGCTGCGTTTGATGGGGCACAGTGAGGCTGCAATTGATGTTTTAGTTTGTTTGCACCTCCCCAAAAATTTTGAGCACCAGCCGCCACTGGCATGTGCAAAGTGCTCCATGCATCCTAAAATCAATGCAAACCCTTTAAACAGTCCACATTTAGTGAAAGTGTATTATTATGCAGATCATGATATTGCAATAAAGTGCTCCATCAATGCTGAAATCAATGCAAACTAATTAAAGAGGAGTTCAGCCCCCACCCAGTGAAAACATTAAAACTCAGCAGCTACAACTACTGTAGCTGCTGACTTTTAATATTAGGACACTTACCTGTCCAGGGATCCCGCGATGTCGACACCTCAGCCGATTTTCGGATTGGCTCTCGGGTTTTGCCACCATCTTTCATGGTAAAGGAAACCGGACGGTTCATTACTGCACGTGTGCGAAGCGTGTTGCACTTTCTGAATGCCCCAGTGGAGGAAGGAGGAGGGGGGCAGAACTTCAGAGGAGGCAGCACAGTCTCCAGGGAGTGGGGAAGGGTACCTGTCAAAAACAGGTACCCGTTCCCCCCTGAAAGGTGCCAAATGAGCCTAAAGAGGAAGGGGTGTGGTTTACAGATGATAGGGTGGGTCTTAAACAGGAAGGGGTGTGGCCTCGGCAGCAAGGGGTGGGTCGTATTTATATTAGGCGGGTACATGAGTTTAGTCGGACCTAGGGCAGCACAAAACCTAAATACACCACTGCTCTAAGCACCTCCTAATTGTGAGTAGTGTGTGGATTGTGAATAAAAGTGTGTTTTAAAGGTGTTTTAAGATATAAGCACTATTGCTGTTTTTTCCTTTGCATGACTGCTATGAGGAAATCTAAGCAGCTGTATAGATCATACCTCTGTACTATGTTGCTCTGTTGTCTACAGATCCCCTGATATTCTCGGTTTAGTTGTGGCTTTGTACCATGTGACAGTCTGTATAGTCTAATGTAGTCTGAGTCTCTTCCATAGCCACTTCCTGCAGCATCTTTAGCCTAAAACCATACCTCCCAAATTTTTGAGATGGGAATGAGGGACACCTACTAGCAAAAGTATGTAGGTATAGGACACAACCCCTTAAAGGAGAATTAACCCCCCAAAAAAGATTAGTTAAACCCACAAGTGCTTTTTTTACCACTACTATTCCTTTATAATGGCTTTTCAAACCTACAAATGCAGCAATTTAGGATTTGGATCAAAGATTTAGCTCTGGGAAACACTTGTTGAAAGGTAAATAGTGCATTTTATATACAACTATACAGATCAGACCAAAATGAGGGACAAATGAGGAGGAAAGAGGGACAGAGGGACATTGCTCCAAATTAGGGACAGTCCCTCGAAAACAGTGACTGTTGGGAGCTATGTAAAACACACACCTTTGTGATCTGCAAATGATGTAACTTCCTTCACAGCTCTAATGGTGGGTGGGGTGGAATACATCCTAATTAGCATTCAGTTCCGCCCAGTCACACCTACAGGAAGAGTCCAAACCTCCTAAGTCCCACCTCACAATTCCCAGCATTATTCAAAATCAAATAGTACACACCTTCATACTCAGCCTTTTCTGAAAGCTAGCTGTGCTGCTGCTGGGAGGGATGAATAGATAGCCCTGGTACACACAACACCACAAAGTCACGTGACTTCCAGCGCCACTATCACAGACTATCACTATCACACAGTAAATGCATGCTTTTTCTTGCAGATTGCCCTGCGTTTGGAAATGCGCAGATGTGAACGAACAATAATCCAAACACAGCAGAAATGAATGCAGCCTAAATGGTAACACATTGCTACGCATTTTCAAACACATGGCAGAGCATGTGTTTTCTTGAGGCTTGCTGTGGATTTGGAAACTTGGAAACACATAGATGCGAACCAATGGTAATGTAAGCGCATTGCCGCATGTTTTCTAAGCGCACAGAAAAGCATACATTTTCTTCTGGGTTGCTGTACATTCAGAAATGCGCAGATGCAAAGGAATGGTAAGACAAGCACAACGTGTGTATTTGAAAAGCATCAATAACAATACAGTGTAGAGCTACCAAAATACCTATAAATGAATCCTCATAGGAATAAATGATTAACTTGCAGGATAGCAAGATACTAAGTGCACAATCAAATATTTGTGTACCCTAATTGGGAATAATAAACACGATACAAGACTAGATAAACAGATAGAAGACTGTTTTGGACTTTATATGGTTCAATGTTGTAAATTAAAAGAGGTAAGCAAGAGGCGGGACTTTGCATGAAGCACATGGAAGCAGATAAATAAATGGGTAAAAAACGCTTTTAATTAGTTCAAATTGTCAAATAGTTCCATATTTAATTTATTATTCATTATGCTATATCACAATATTTTATATTTCATTCAAATCGAATATTGCACAGTAATTTACCTTCCAACAAGGAATTACACTTATGCAGATACATGGATTAGTTAATACATATTTACACACATTGCAGTTGATATTTATACAAAGTAGTAACCCACTAAAGTGTCACATATTAGAAATGAAAAAAGATGAGAATTGGTCAAAAACGAACGTGCAAACAAAGTTGATAGGTATATACAAATAACGGTAGTTCTAAGCTCTACGCGTTTTGGGGCCTTATAGCCACTCGTCAGGAGCAAAACCGTAGTGATCATCTATAAATGAAAGGACAATCAATCATTTATATGATCTAAAGGGGTTGAGAGGGCAAGTGGGCAAATGTAACATATGGGAGCCCACACATACATACATTTAGCCCACAAACTTACGTATACATATGGGCCCTAGTGGTGCAGCCATGAGAATCCGCAACCAGCCAAAAACGCCACATTCGGGAGCTGAGGGGGCGTATCTGGGCAACAGAAGCTAACACAAACAGCGCCCCGAGTGGGTCAGAATATGTGAAATGACACAAGTGTATGCTGAATGGGGGAACCCCATTTGGGGGACTCTGTAAAAAGATGTGAAAAAAACAATTTAAAAAAGTGAGGTGAACAAATGTGTGCTGAAAAAATGTTGAGCAAAGTGAAAAGGTAATGTACAACATTGAACCGGGATAGAGGAGAGGACCCGAACAGCCCCTTGTACCTCATATAAAGTCCCAAACAGTCCTCTATCTTTTCCTTGTTAAACAATTAGGGATGGAGGCACACGGTCGCACTAATAATAATACACTTATTATTCTTTCTACAATCAATTTAATATATGGCTGCTCCTCAGCTTATTTAACCTTAGCTCCTATCTATTTATTTTTAACCATTCCTATTTACGATTGTTGGTTTGGTTGCTGATTTTTTCAGTTTTTGAGTCTGGCTAGCTGTTTAACATATGCGTACTGGTGTTTCCGGCTGTGTTTTTCATTGAGCCGTGCCTTTCCTGTTACGTTCGGGAGCTGCAACGCGCACTGGGGGCCGGGAGGGGCTCTACCACTGTTCGTCGACGTCACGCTTCCGACGCCGGACGTGCGGCGTTCTCGTGGTGCTGCATTGCTGGCTAGGTGATTACCATCTGCTAGCACATCGGGGGTTGTTTGGTTTGGTGCTTCCTGCTATGTGGCTTGGATGGCTTGGCTGCATGGCCGGTGGTGCCTCCACTTCCCCCTGTGGGCTGCTTTGGTGTGACGTGAACTGGGCTGTGGCGGCGCTCCCTAAATGGGCAGCTTCCCTTTGTGGGGCTTACACTTAGATTTCGTTATACTACCTTTCCTTGTGGAACATTGTGCACCTTGGCATTTTCTGCTCCTATTCATTTTGCAACAGGTAATTACTCTCCCTCACCACTCACTAACTATCTGGTTTCTCATTTTTTTTCCCATACCTCTGTGCCTTTAGCATTCTGTTTTTTCTTTCTACTCTCTCACTTTGTACATTACCTTTTCACTTTGCTCAACATTTTTTCAGCACACATTTGTTCTCCTCACTTTTTTATATTGTACGTATGTATGTGTGGGCTCCCATATGTTACATTTACCCACTTGCCCTCTCAACCCCTTTAGATCATATAAATTATTGATTTTACTTTCATTTATAGATGATCACTACGGTTTTGCTCCTGACGAGTGGCTATAAGGCCCCGAAACGCATAGAGCTTAGAACTACCGTTATGTGTATATACCTATCAACTTTGTTTGGACGTTTGTTTTTGACCAATTCTCATCTTTTTCATTTCTAATATGTGACACTTTACTGGGTCACTACTTTGTATAAATATCAACTGCAATGTATGTAAATATGTATTAACTAATCCATGTATCTGCATATAAATGTCATTCCTTGTTCGAAGGAAAATTACTGTGCAATATTAGATTCAAATTAAATATAAAATATTGTGATATAGCATAATGCATAATAAATTAAATATGGAAATATTTGACAATTTAAACTAATTAAAAGCGTTTTTTACTCATTTATTTATCTTCTTCCATGTGCTTCATGCAAAGTCCTGCCTCTTGCTTCCCTCTTTTAATTTCCAACACTGAAAAATAATCACAGTGAAAGTGACACAAAAAAAAAAAAATCATTAAAATAATCAAAAAATTGTGATAAAGGTCCGAAAACAGTCCTCGAAAATCTTCTGAATAAAAATAGCTTTCACACGACAAAACACCAATAGTGCAAAGATCGTGCTAGTGCTCTCCTCCACCTCAATATCCTAGTCGCTCACCTCAAAATCTGACCCCTGTTTCACCAGCAGGTCAGAAATAGCAGGTTCCCTCTCAGGGATACAAACGGGTCAGCTGAACATGGAGCTCCTATTTCATCCGTGCTGCCACAGGCTGACTGTATGGATATCAGCCAGTAAACACTCCCTCGGGGCGATCCGGTGAACATAGGAATTAAAAAGGCAAATCTAGTGCTCTCTGTATACCAAACAGTTTATTTCATCATAAAAACATATAAAACGTTACGTTACTCACAAACGCAGGACTTAAGCAGTGCGGGCTCAGGAAGCATAAGAAAATGGCAAGATGCTCGTGGGATGACGTCACCACTGCGACTCCTCCCCCCTATATGCGGTACGTCAAATGGGTGTGACTTCTTCAGTAAGGGGCAGAGACTGGACGTCTCACCGCTGTTTAAATAGACTAACACTCACTATCACTCCCCTGTTCCGGCTCATCACGCACCCCCCAGCCGCATGACATGCCCAACCAGCCTGACACCAGATACATGAAGTGATGAAATGGCACCTTCTCACATGTGGACACCCGACAGGGGAAATACAATTCTTCCCGAATCGGGCTAATATTATACAAATAAAATTGCATAAATATCCATTATTAATAATATCGCTGGTGACTCCATCATACAAGCATCTTGACTACAATACCATGCAACATTTGTAAAATTCCACACATACATTTTCATCAACAAAGATAAAAATAAAATTAAAAAAATTAAAATAAAAACAAAACCAATTATTTTAAAAAATTATTTTTACAAAACATAATAATAAATACCTAAACTTAAAGATTCCTAACAAAACAGTTCAGATCGAAGTCCACATTCAAACCCCTCTGCCAAAGTACCTTACTTTCATAAATCCAGAAGGATTACCTTTTGCTGAGTTGTCTGATGTAATGACCCCCCCCCCCATGTTTTTCTACCTGTTCGATACCCCAAAATTGCAGTGAACTTGGGTCCTTATTATGCACTAGTTCAAAGTGTTTAGGAACACTGTGAGTGATTATACCTTTTTTAATATTGGCAATGTGCTCTCCCACTCTAATCTGCAAGGTTCTAGAAGTACGGCCAATATACTGTAACCCGCATCCCCATTGCAACATGTAGATGACACCCATGGATGCACAGGTTATGAAATCACGGATTTCATATCTTTTGCCTGTACTGGTAGAACAAAACTCTTTCCTCTACTTAATATTCTTCTTTGCATGACGACAAGCCTTACATCTGCCACACGCAAAAAAACCTGTGAAGATACCAAAACAAGAAGGACCCTTCTGCTTTTTTGGGGGGTCAATCACTGACCACCAGGGGCACTGCTAGGTCTACAAAAGATCTGGGGCTAGAGCCCACAGCAGCGAAGTAAAGAAAGTCATACGCTTGGGCGGGCATACACATGTATATAATATATGCGTGTGTGTGTATATATATATATATATATATTTATATATATATATATATATATATATATATATATATATATATATATATATATATATATATTATATTACATATATTATCATTACATCAGGGTTCCCAGTGAGCCCCCCCTTACATCAGAGTCCCCAGAAAGCCCCCCTTGCATCAGGGTCCCCAGAGAACCCCCCTTACATCAGGGTCCCCAGAGAGCCCCCCACTTACATAAGGGTCCACAGAGAGCCCCTCCTTACATCAGAATCCCCAGAGAGCTTCCCCTTACAGCAGGGTCCCCAAAGAGCCCCCTTCCTTACATTGGGGTCCCCAGAGAGCCCCCTTCCTTACATCAGGGTCCCCAGAGAGCCCCCTTCCTTACATCAGGGTCCCCAGAGAGCCCCCTTCCTTACATCAGGGTCCCCAGAGAGCCCCCTTCTTTACACCAGGGTCCCCAGAGAGCTCCTTCCTTACATCAGGGTCCCCAGAGAGCCCCCCACTTACATCAGTATCCCCAGAGCCCCCCCACTTACATCAAGGTCCCCAGAGAGCCCCTCCTTACCTCAGAGTCCCCAGAGAGCCCCCCTTGCCTCAGGTACCAGAGAGCCTATCCCTTACATTAGGGTCCCCAGAGAGCCTCCCCCTTAAATCAGGGACCCTAGAGAGCCCCTTCCTTACATCTCTCTGCTCTCTTGCCTGCCCGGCTCTCCCGTACTGCCTGCCCGCTCTCTGGTGCTGCCCGCCGCACTAGCGGCCCGGCTGCAGAGAGACCATGACCACGCCCGTCTCTGAGAGGCTCGGGCTATGGGCCCCAGATTTGGGGCTACAGCCCCAAAAGCTACCCCCTAGCAACGCCCCTGCTGATCACTGATATGTTTTCTGTGCAGGTTGCCATGCATTCAGAAACATGCAGATGCAAACCCTGCCTAAATGACACAGCATGAGAGCGGCGTGTGTTTGGTGGGCGTAGCCATGCATTTTCTGTGTGGGTTGCGTGATGCAAGCATGCATGAGTGCCCTCTCAGCAAGTGGCAGTGGGGGAAGAGGAAGATCAAGACTACTCTCTGCAAAACCATTACACAGAGCAGGGAAGTATAACAAACCATTACACACAACAGGAAAGTATAATGTTTATCATTTTAAAAAAATATAAAAGTTGCCTTTAGAATCACTTTTTAGTTCCACTTCCTGCTTCTTCCCTCTTCACTGCAGAGTGTGGTGAAAATTGATGTGCCCAGTGCAATCTATGCGAAAATCAAAAATTAACACTGGAATGACAACATGCATATACTAAATAAAATGGTATACACAATCAATAATGTTGAAATGAAAAAAAGTCCATAAGTGATAGTAGATGTGAGTCTATTCCCAGTAGAGTGCGAAGAAATCTTGCAAACAGTGAATATGTATGCACATACCACCACCGGATATAGGAAAGGTTTATCAGATTGTTTGAACACACTAGAGCATATGCTCTGTGTGTCAAACAGGCTTGATTTATATTAGATGGACCCTGGGTTGGTAACGTCAGACAGGTGTATACAGACGACAGCCAGATGGAATCATGGGAAATGTAGTACCAGAAGCAGACCGAAGATCAAAATTCCATGGGCATATGGAGAGTATCAAAGAGGAAAACGAAAAAGGACCATAGTGTAATTCCATAAAAACAAGGATACATTTATTAAAATGAAAAACCACTCACATGGATATGCGTAAAAACAGCGCTGGTATAAAATCAATAGAGGCAGCAGTGGGGACCGTCCCGACGCGTATCGTCTCCAAAGGACATCGTCTGGGGTGTCCCTCCACTGCTGCTGATCCCATATTTATAAAAAATATATGACCCCCATCATGAGAGCCAAGCCCACAGCCATTGCGGTACGTGTGGAACATACTTCCGGTATAGTTAAGATGGCGATCCAGCGTGCGTTCCACAGCGCTACGCTGGATAGTATGAAGATGCGTTCCACGTGATTCTCAGTGTATATCCGTCTACTAGGAAGGGCACTGAAAAAGGGGCGGTATAACCTACGTGGGCGCAACCTATACATGTTAATGAACAGATGTAAGGCGACGTCACGCGTCACGCGTCATTCAAGACGTCCGGACATGCGCATAGCCGACATGCAGTGTCGCGCCCAATGGAAAGAAAAACGTACGTGTACTGACACACAACGTGCGTCCCACGTCACTACTGGCTTGTAGCTACACGTGACCGGGCTGATACAACAAAGGGAGGAGACAAGTGCAACTCCGTAATGGACGTAGTTAGATCTTAAACACGGACACGTGACAAATCCCGTATGTGACTACACACGTGAAATCCCTATAAACCGGAAGAAGAAAAATATTCGACCTCTGCTTTTTTAGAAAACGCCCCAATAAAACAAAAAGTAAAAGTAAAAATATTTAAAATGTTTAAAATGAGGAAGTGGAGAAGTGAATTATGAGTAAGTGAATTATGAGTGACTAGCTGCGAAGGGAATCTCCCCGTTAGCATCGAAATTAGATATGTTTAAAGAATGAAAATTATATATAAAGAATTATGAACCTAAGATACTATAGATATTCTCCTACAGTGGTAATTAAAATAAAAATAAAATTAAAAAAGGGAGAAAAAGGAAGTGAGCTCCCTGAATGAGCCAAAAATTATTAAATTAAATATTACTGTGAAAAAAATAAAGAACTATTATATTAAATTCTCTTGTGAAAAAATATATGTAGAACACAGAACTATAGAAAAAAGGCTATAATAATTGGGATCACTTGCAAACATTGGAAAGGTGCAAGTGAATAAATACACCACTCATGGAATGGACTCTCATGTGGGGTCATATGTACACAAAAAATCATGTATCAATAATCATAATAAACGAAGAAAGAGAGAGAATAACGAGTCAATAAATAATATTGGTATAAATACAGATCAGATCAAATCAGGCTTGACTAATGAAGGCATTAATGCCCCACTCTATATTCATGCCAAAAGGCGAGTGGGAACGTAACTCGTAGATCCAGAAGGTCTCAAGTTGTGAGACGCCTCTGGTTTTAGCCCCTCCTCTCCAGGGGGCCATATACCTGTCAATAATTAGGAATGAGGTACCCTTCAAGCTGCGATCATGATGTAGCTTGTAATGTCTAGGCACAGGATGTTTTGTGTCCCCACTCTTAATTAAGGCAATGTGTTCCGCCACTCTGATGGAAAATGTGCGGATGGTGCGACCCACATATTGCTTCCCGCAAGGGCAGGTAATTAAATAAACAATGTAGTGAGTCGCACACGTACAGAAGTGTTTAATGGGATACTGTTTATTAGTAACAGAAGATCTAAAGCTGACCACTCTACGACCCACCCCTGCATTGTGCTGACACACTGTGCATTTCCTACATGGAAACGGACTCCGGTCAATTCCTGGAAAAATGACATACGTGTGGGAGGATTAATGATGTTAGGGGCTATTCTACTTTGAAATGTAGGGGCCCCCCTAAAGATCATGCTAGCCTGATCCAGCAATGAAGGTCCCAAAATATAATCGCTCTTTAGAATATTCCAATGCTTAGTGAAAATAGCCTTGATTTGACGATATTGGGTGGAAAATGAGGTCAACATAGCCCATCTAAACGTGTTGTCTGTATCCGGCTTAGGTTTGGTAGTCAGTAAAGTTGCTCTGTCCACTTCAAAGGTACGAGAGATTTCTAAGTCAATTTCAGAATGGCTATATCCTTTGTCCAGTAATTGCTTTTTTAATGTATCAGCCTGCACCTTAAAGGTTTCTACATGCTGCAGTTCCTCCTTAGCCGTAAAAATTGGCTTCGTGGGACAGAACGAATCTAAGAAGGATGATGGCAACTGTCTGTAGGAATGTAGCCATTTCCGTCAGTCGACTTGAAAAAAGTTTGAAACTGGAAACGTTCATTAACTACCTGAATCTCCAGATCCAAAAAAGTAATCTTGTCAGTGCTGGAAGTATAAGTGAGAGAAATACCCCTATCGTTCTCATTAAGTAAATCAAAAAAAGCCTGTAAGGAGTCTGCAGTGCCGTTCCAGAGGAGGAGGATGTCGTCTATGTAGCGTGCTCATAGGACCAAAGACGGGTTCCCAAGAGCATAGACGACATCCTCCTCCCACTTGGCCATGAATAAATTGGCAAGGCTTGGGGCAAATTTGGCCCCCCATAGCCATTCCCCAAAGTTGAAGATAAAATTGTTGGTTGAACCAGAAGTAACTGTGTGTAGTTGCAAATTGTAGTAGCTCCATAATAAACTCACATTGGAAGGAAGCCAAGGATGGATCCTTATCAAGAAAATACCTGACCGCTTCAATGCCCCTCTCACGTGGTATAGAGGTGTAAAGGGAGGCCACATCGGCCGTAGCCATGATGTAACCCCCCTGCACCTTAAGGCCCTCCAAAAGTCGGATTGTAGATCCGGTATCCCTTAGGTAGGACGGCATCTGTCTGACTAGGGGCTGCAAATAATAGTCAATATAGCGACCTATGCGAGATTGATGTCACTCACAATAGGTCTCCCGGGGGGATGAGAGGAATCCTTGTGGATTTTAGGTAAATAATAAATTATTGGTATTCTGGGAGCTAAAGGAACTAAAAAATCTCTCTCTTTCTTATTCAAAATTTTACTATCAAAACCTCTAGTGACAATCTTCAGTAAATCTTTTTTATAACTGTGTAGGATTATTGGGAAGTACTTTGTATGTATTCGGTTCGTTGAGGATCCTGTACATTTCTAATTCATAATCTGATTTGTCTAGAACAACAATGCCACCCCCTTTGTCAGCCGGACGTATTACCAAATCTTTCTGTTGACATAATGATTTTAAGCTGGTATTGGACAATGGTTGATGGCGAGTACGTCTGACTGGTAAATCTGCCAGGTCCTTAAGTACAAGGTCCTTAACCACTTCCCTACCAGGCCAATTCTGACATTTCTCTCCTACATGTAAAAATCATAATTTTTTTGCTAGAAAATTACATAGAACCCACAAACATTATATATGTTTTTTAGCAAAGACCCTAGAGAATACAATGGCGGTTGTTGCAACTTTTTATCTCATACAGTATTTGCGCAGGAATTTTTTGAACGCGTTTTTTTGGGGGAAAAAACAGTTTTGTGTTTTAAAAAAAAAACAAAACAGTAAAGTTAGCCCAATGTTTTTACATATTGTGAAAGATGAAGTTACGCCGAGTAAATAGATACCTAACTTGTCACGCTTCAAAATTGCACACGCTCATGGAATGGCGCCAATGTTCGGTACTTAAAAATCCCCATAGGTGAAGCTTGAAATTTTTTTACTGGTTACATGTTTTGAGTTACAGAGGAGGTCTAGGGACAAAATTATTGCTCTCGCTCCAACGTTCGCGGCGATACCTCACATGTATGGTTTGACTGTTTTCATATGTGGGCGGGACTTACGTATGCGTTCGTTTCTGCGTGCGAGCACACGGGGAAAGCGGTGATTTAAAATTTTTTTTTTTGTTATTGTTCATTTTCTTTTCTTTTTTTTATTTTGACACTTTTTTGAAAAAAAAAAAAAAATTGATCACTTTTATTCCTATTGTAAACATCCCTTGTAATAGGAATATGACATGACAGGTCCTCTTAATAGTGAGATATGGGGTCAATAAGACCCCATATATCACCACTAGGCTGGGAAGCCTGAAATCAGAAAAAAAATAAAACTATCACTGCCTCCCAGCCGAAGCGCGCCGTTTTTTTGAATGGAGAGGCCGGGCGTGACGTCATAACATCGCGCCTGGCCTCCGATGACCATAGAGACTCCGGCGACCATCTGGTCTGCCGGAAAACTCTATGATCTACATCCGGCGCCGGCGGATCTGCTCTCCACCTCACCGATCGTAACGGTGAGTCGGAACAAGCACCGGAGGGCGGCGGGAGGGGGGACGTCCCCTCTCACCTCCCATAGGAACGATCAAGCGGCGGAACGGCCACTATGATCATTCCTATGGTGTAGAGATTAGCCGGCTGAAACCGACGATATCTGAATGATGTCTGTAACTACAGGCATCATTCAGATATACCCGCTCAAAGCCCAGGACGTCATATGACGTGGGCGGGAAGTGGTTAAAGATGTGAATGGCCGGAGCTCCAGGAACGGGTGGATTGAACACAGAAGGATTAGCCAATCCTGAATGTACCGTGCCTGAAGTTGCAGCAATATCTGTACTCCTACATGGATTGGAAATAAGATAACGTTGTACGTTCAATTTACGTATGTACTTATGTACATCTATAAAAGTACTGAATTTATCCAATTGTTTAGGTGGGGCAAACTTGAGACCCTTGTCCAAAACAGACAATTCCTCTTTGGTAAAGGTTTTAGAACTCAAGTTAAAGATACCTTGTCCCATTAATTTCGTTTTCTTTTTCCTCTTCTGTACTCTCCTCCCCCCTCTTGAACCTCTCTTGGATTTGGACCGTTTCTGCGCGTGAATGGATCCACACGAAAATCCTGATCCTGTGTGTTGGAATTGGTTTGATTATATCCATAGGATGACTGCTCGTGAAAATCCCTTCGGTCTGGCGAGTAGTCATGCTCATTCATGAGGGGGGAGAACCTGTAAGTGGTCACAGGAGGTTCTCCATAGTGACGTGAATTTACATGTTGAGCGTTGGAGTATCCTCTGTGATAGGTAAGAGGAGTTCCTCTATGATAATTGTATTGGTCACGGGGATAATCAGGGTTATGAGAATGAGAATCATGCCGATTCAAACTCCCTTGGCCTCTACCACTCCTTTTGCCCCTATTGTGACCTCTGCCTCTAGTGGGGGCAGTCGGTGTATGGGGGGTATAATGACGTACATTAGGTTGTGAAAATCTATTGTCACCCCGTGCTTCCCTGCCACCCTATACAGGGAATGACTGGGGGGCAAGGCCCTCTCCTCAACTGTGCCAGACGTATATGGCACTGAAGTTTGGGGGGTTGGGGGGACACCCAAATTGGCATTTGCAGTTGGATCAGGGGTAAATAGCTTTTGCCAGCCAAAAACAGTTCCATTCTTATAGTCGTCCACATCCCTAGAATATTTTTTCTGCTTCTTCAGTTTTTGATCTCTATCCTCTTTCTCCAAAAAACTTAAGGCTCAAAAATGTTATGACCTCAATTATTATAGTGGAACTCCCCTTGCCTATAACAGAGGATACTCCAACGCTCAACATGTAAATTCACATCACTATGGAGAACCTCCTGTGACCACTTTACAACAGGTTCTCCCCCCTCATGAATGAGCATGACTACTCGCCAGACCGAAGGAATTTTCACGAGCAGTCATCCTATGGATATAATCAAACCAATTTCAACACACAGGATTTTCGCGTGGATCCATTCACGCACAGAAACGGTCCAAATCCAAGAGAGGTTCAAGAGGGGGGAGGAGAGTACAGAAGAGGAAAAAGAAAACGAAATTAATGGGACAAGGTGTCTTTAACTTGAGTTCTAAAACCTTTACCAAAGAGGAATTGTCTGTTTTGGACAAGGACCTCAAGTTTGCCCCACCTAAACAATTGGATAAATTCAGTACTTTTAAAGATGTACATAAGTACATACGTAAATTGAACGTACAACTTTATCTTATTTCCAATCCATGTAGGAGTACAGATATTGCTGCAACTTCAGGCACGGTACATTCAGGATTGGCTAATCCTTCTGTGTTCAATCCACCCGTTCCTGGAGCTCCGGCCATTCACATCTTTAACCACTTCCCGCCCACCCACGTCATATGACGTCCTGGGCTTTGAGCGGGTATATCTGAATGATGCCTGTAGTTACAGACATCATTCAGATATTGCTGGTTTCAGCCGGCGAATCTCTACACCATAGGAATGATCATAGCGGCCGTTCCGCTGCTTGATCGTTCCTATGGGAGGTGAGAGGGGACGTCCCCCCCCTCCCGCCGCCCTCCGGTGCTTGTTCCGACTCACCGTTACAGATCCGCCGGCGCCGGATGTAGATCATAGAGATTTCCGGCAGACCAGATAGTCGCCGGAGTCTCTATGATTATCAGAGGCTGGGCGCGATGTTATGACGTCATGCCCGGCCTCTCCATTCAAAAAAACTGCGCCGCTTCGGCTGGGAAGCGGTGATCGTTTTATTTTTTTTCTGATTTCAGGCTTCCCAGCCTAGTGGTGAGATATGGGGTCTTATTGACCCTATATCTCACTATAAAGAGGACCTGTCATGTCATATTCCTACCCTAAGACCTAGCGTGATAGTCAGTGATGGCTGCAATATAAGCCCTACCCCCCAAATAAGCCCTAGCTAAAGTCCTTGTAGGTCTTCTTTTCAGGGTAGGGCTTAGTTTCGGGGAAACAGGGTAGGGCTTATTGGGGTGTAGGGCTTATATTGCAGCCACTGACAATCATGCTAGGTCTTATTTTCGGGGAAACAGGGTATTACAAGGGATGTTTACATTCCTTGTAATAGGAATAAAAGTGATCAATTTTTTTTTTCAAAAAAGTGTCAAAATAAAAAAAAGAAAAGAAAATTAACAATAAAAAAAAAAATTTACAGCGCCGCTGTCCCCGGGTGCTCGCATGCAGAAGCGAACGCATACATAAGTCCCACCCACATAATAAAACGGTCAAACCATACATGTGAGGTATCTTTGCGAACGTTGGAGCGAGAGCAATCATTTTGTCCCTAGACCTCTGTAACTCAAAACATGTAACCAGTAAAAAAATTTCAAGCTTTGCCTATGGGGATTTTTAAGTACCGAACATTGGCGCCATTCCACGAGCGTGTGCAATTTTGAAGTGTGACATGTTAGGTCACAATTCTTTATATATACTTTTCATTCTTTCCAACATATCTAATTTCGATGCTAACGGGGAGATTCCCTCCGCAGCTAGTCACTCATAATTCACTTACTCATAATTCACTTCTCCACATCCTCATTTTAAATATTTTTACTTTTACTTTTTGTTTTATTGGGGCGTTTTCTAATAAAGCAGAGGTCTTCTTCCGGTTTATAGGGATTTCACGTGTGTAGTCACATACAGGATTTGTCACATGTCCATGTTTAAGATCTAACTACATCCATTACGGAGGGGCACTTGTCTCCTCCCTTTGTTGTATCAGCCCGGTCACGTGTAGCTACAAGCCAGTAGTGACGTGGGGCGCACGTTGTGTGTCAGTACAGGTACGTTTTTCTTTCCATCGGGCGCGACACTGCATGTCGGCTATGCGCATGTCCGGATGTCTTGAATGACGCGTGACGTCGCCTTACATCTGTTCACTAACACGTATAGGTTGCGCCCACGTAGGTTATACCGCCCATTTTTCAGTGCCCTTCCTATTAGACGGATATACACTGAGAATCACGTGGAACGTATCTTCATACTATCCAGCGTAGCGCTGTGGAACGCACGCTGGATCTCCATCTTAACTATACCGGAAGTATGTTCCACACGTACCGCAATGGCTGTGGGCTTGGCTCTCATGATGGGGGTCATATATTTTTTATAAATATGGGATCAGCAGCAGTGTAGGGACACCCCAGACGATGTCCTTTGGAGACTAAACGCGTCGGGACTGTCCCCACTGCTTTCTCTATTGATTTTATACCAGCGCTGTTTTTACGCATATCCATGTGAGTGGTTTTTCATTTTAATAAATGTATCCTTGTTTTTATGGAATTACGTTATGGTCCATTTTCGTTTTCTTCTTTGATACTCTCCATATGCCCATGGAATTTTGAGCTTCGGTCAGCTTCTGGTACTACATTTACCATGATTCCATCTGGCTGTCGTCTGTATACACATGTCTGACGTTACCAATCCAGGGTCCATCTAATATAAATCAAGCATGTTTGACACACAGAGCGTATGCTCTAGTGTGTTCAAACGATCTAGTAAGCCTTTCCTATATCCGGTGGTGGTTTTCTCCACATGTGCATACATATTCACTGTTTGCAAGATTTCTTCGCACTCTACTGGGAATAGCCTCATATCTACTATCACTTATGGACTTTTTTTCATTTCAACATTATTGATTGTGTATACCATTTTATTTAGTATATGCATGTTGTCATTCCAGTGTTAATTTTTGATTTTCGCATAGATTGCACTGGGCACATCAATTTTCAGCGCTACACTTTGATATATTAGTTTTGTTCACCATTTTTTCAATGTGGTGTGTTAGCTGCTAATACTGTGAGCAGCGCAGAATTTTCTGGTTTACCCACTGCAGAGTGTGGACAGGGATAACAATTCCAATCTTCCCCCCAATCATCACCCACAAGAAGGCCCACAGTAATCCTTAGACCCACCCACGTTAACTCCCAGAGCTGCTACTAGTGACTCCCATAGCTGGTGTCCTGTCAGAAAGCCGCTACCCATCAGAATATGTAATGGAAGCGACGTTCCGGCACGACCATCTTGGTACACCCGCACTCGTCCGCAGTAAGGCTACAATCAGAAGGCAGCAAGCGGACATCTTTTACACCCACTGGAGTCTTGCATTTCACACTTAGTTTTACCAGTAAACTGAGCTTATATATAATCAAATACAGTATTTGGAAGTCTGTGTGACTGTTTTGATGTTGAATTTTAAAAGCTTCGGCAAGCCCGCTGATCTCACAGGTTTGCTAATCTGACCGAACACTGCTGTTTTTAAAGTTCAACATCAAAACAATTTGATGGATTTCTAAATACTGTATTTCACTATATAAGCTCAGTTTACTGGTAAAAATAAGCGTGGGTATAAAAAGATGTCCGCTTGGCGACTTCAGACTATAGGCTTACTGCGGACGAGTGTGGGTGTACCAAGATGGCCGTGACGAAACGTCACTAAGGTTGCATTTTCTGATGGGTACCAGCTTTCTGATAAAACACCTGCACTGAAACTACAGAGGCTCAAAGGATCATTGGAGATGTAGTATCAGGACTAGCAAAGCAAGGAAACAGGAAGTCAGAGAACTTAGAAATTCAGCAAGGAGGAGTGAAATCACAGACATAGAAATCTGCTTTATACAGCTAAAGGAGGTAGGATACAGATAAACTGACACTGGGGTTGTGATTCATTTACATGCACAATACATCAGTTGTTTTGGGGAGGAAAAGCTGGAGTTCTTCTTTAAGTGTGGGATCCCTTTATACCAGGTGTAGGCACATCTGATGGGTGAGCATGGGTGATGTGGAATAATGCTCAATTTTCACAAAGGGGAGAGCACCAGGAAAAGTATTGTGCATTAAGATATAGCACTTTATATGGACTTGTTTTTATTTGGTGAACACTATTAACCACTTACCCACTGGGCACTTAAACCCCCTTCTTAACCAGACCAATTTTCAGGTTTCGGTGCTCTCACATTTTGAATTACTCAGTCATGCAACACTGTACCTATAAGAAATCTTTGTCCTTTTTTTCACACAAATAGAGCTTTCTTTTGGTGGTATTTAATCACCTCTTGGTTTGGTTTTTTTTGTGCTATAAAAGAAAAAAGACCGAAAATTCTGTAAAAAAATGCATTTTTTTTTTCTGTTATAAAATTTTGCAAATTAGTAATTTTTCTTCATACATTTTGGCCAAATTTATACTACTACATATCTTTGGTAAAAATAACCCAAATTGGTGTAAATTATTTGGTCTTTGTGAAAGTTAGAGAGTCCACAAGCTATGGTGCCAATCTCTGAAAATTAATCAGACCTTAAGTACTGACGGCCTATCTCATTTCTAGAGACCCTAACAAGCCAGGAAAGTACAAATACCCTGCAAATGACCCCTTTTTGGAAAGTTGACATTCCAAGGTATTTAGTAAGAGGAATGGTATGTTTTTTGAAGTTGTAATTTTTTCCCACAATCATTTTTTTTGCAAAATCAAGATTTTTTTTCTTTTTTACTATTACTACTCCTCCTGAGTATGGCGATACCACGTGTGTGAGACTTTTACACAGCGTGGCCACATACAGAGGCCCAATATGCAGGGAATGCCATCAGGCGTTCTTGGAGAATAAATTACACATATCATTTCTTGACTACCTCTTACACTTTTGAAGGCCCTGGAGTACCATGACAATGGAAATGCCCCCAATATGACCCCATTTTGGAAAGAAAACAACCCAACGTATAATCTGTGAAGCATAATGAGTATTTGGAACATGTCATTTTTTTCTACAAGTTTTTGGAAAATGTGTAAAGAAAATGAAAACAAATTATTTTTTACACAAAGTTGTCCATTTATACAATATTTCTAACACGTGTCATGTACATACCAAAAATTACACCCCAAAATAGATTCTCCTACTCCTCCTGAGTATGGTGATACCACATGTGGGAGAATTTTACACAGCCTGGCCACATAGAGAGGCCCAACATGCAGAGAGCACCATCAGGTGTTCTGGGGCATAAGTTTCAAATCTAATTTGACTACCTATTACACTTTTGTGAGGCACTCTAGTGGCATTGATGTGGCATGGATAAACATAAATGGGGATGGATGAGCCGTGGATGGGGTTGGCTGAGTATGGATGGGATGACTGAGCATGAATGAGTATGGCTGAATACGGCTGTGTACTGCTGGGTACGACTGATTATGGCTGAGTATGGATGGGATGGCTGGAACGGCTGAGTATGGCTGGGTATTGCTGAGTATGGCTGAGTACGGGTGGGTACGGCTGAGTATGACTGGGTATGGCTGAGTATGGCTAAGTATGGCTGAGTATGGATGGTATGGCTGGGTATTGTTGGGTATGGCTGAGTATGGCTGGGTATTGCTGAGTATGGATGGGATGGCTGAGCATGGATGGATGGATGAGTATTGCTGAGTATGGATGGATGGATGAGTATTGCTGACTAGGGATGGCTGGCTGAGTATGGATGGCTGAGCATGGATGGCTGGGTATGGATGGCTGAGCATGGATGGCTGGGTATAGATGGCTGGGTATGGATGGCTGGGTATGGATGGCTGAGTGGGTATGGATGGCTGAGCATGGATGGCTGAGCATGGATGGCTGAGCATGGATGGCTGGGTATGGATGGCTGAGTATGGATGGCTGGGTATGGATAACGGAGCATAGATGGCTGGGTATGGATGGCTGAGTGCAGGAATGGGCACATATCAGCGCTGTGGGCACTAGACATCCAGCCCACAGCGCTGCAGCACTCAATCTCTCCCTTCTCCCCATACCGATCGGTACAGACAGGGGAGAGAGGAACCGGACATGACACTGGTTTGTTTACAAGTGATCGTTCCGTCATTTGACGGAGCGATCACGTGGTAAACGGCCGCCACCAGCGGCCATTTACAATGATCCATGAAGCGTTGGGTCCGGATATTCCCGGGTGCGTGTCCCAGGGGGCGCGCGGGAGCAAGATTCTGGGAGGAGGTCAATGTACGCCCTCCCAGAGTAATCGAGCCGTGCTGTAGCCATCTTTCGGCTATGGTACGGTTAAGTGGTTAATATCCCATTGGGGAGGGCACTATATAGACTTCATTTATTGCATGCATTAATTTATTATTGTTTACCAGATGGCATGATTACCATATATGGAATTATGTATTTGAGCACTTGATTATGTCATATGATTTTTTTTGAAAAAACAAAAAGTGAAGAGGGCGCACCGACCTAGTGCATTACCAATGTAAAAGTTTTATCAAAAGTATAAAAGCAATGGTACTACTCACAAACGAGCGTAAAATATAGGCTTTTCTTAGCAGTCGCAACTGCATCCCTTGGCACCTGCAGACAGGACCTGATGACAAGAGGTAGATGATGGCAGCCCAAACGGCTGAGCGGTTGACGCGTTTCAGGGGCATGCCCTTTTCTTCAGAGCCTAGACGGTCTGTGGCTCCTCTGTCCTGTGTGCCCCAATATATACATCCATATGCCCACGCCGCAAATGACCACTACCCTAATAAGCCATGCCCATCAGTTTGAGCTGGCTCCAACCAAAGGGGCGGAGCTTATTTCTTTTTCTACAACACGCTGTACTGATATCACCAAGTGCTGGGTTGGCCAACAGGCCAAATAATTAACCATGCAAACAAGGGATCAAAAAAAGGTATATCAGACATAATGGAGACACATTAGTTGCCCAATATTAATTGCACTAGCCACAACCTGACTGATGTGAATAATCCATAGCGTATTCATAGCAGTGCACAGCTTGATCCCCCAAGAAAAAAAAAAAAAAAGGTCTGGCAAAAACCTACCCTCATAACTCTCTCTCTCCATGACTCTGTGCGGGAGGGGGGTTGCTGCCATCTATTCCATATCTCTGTGATCCCTCATTGTCCCGCGGTGCCCGTTGGAACGCACGCCCTCATAGAACCAGGAAGTGCGGGTGTCCCTGCGTTCCAACCCACACTTCCGGCCCGTGCGGCATCACATCCGCTCCTGCGCGCGCATCCAAAGTGAATCAATCATGCAAGGAGCGCGGCCCGGAAGTGCGGGTGTGTTTGCGTTCCACCCAGCACTTCCGGCCGCTTGAGAACGGCACCACTGCCCCTCCTGCACCTGGGCATCTATATAAGTGAGACGCTGCTCCCTCTAGTGGCCCAAAATGGGGAAAACGGAAAATTTATTATCAAGTACTTACCGTAATTTTCCTTTCCTGATGGACTCCATGGCAGACTACGTGTGGGTTAACTCCGCCTCCTCTCCAATGCTATAGGACCCCATACCCATAAGAGTAAGCTCACCTGCTTAGGACTGCGTTCTGTAACTAGCCGACTCTAGACTCATTTTCTCTCTTTTTTTTTAATTTTTTTATGGGTGGGAACTCCGTCTGCCATGGATTCCATCAGGAAAGGAAAATTACGGTAAGTATTTGATAATAAATTTTCCATTTTCCTGACAGACTCCATGGCAGACTACGTGTGGGAAATAACTAGCCAAACCACACGGGAGGGTATGCTGAACAAAAAAAAGTTTAATTATTAATTTGCCCCGTCAACTGACAGGATTTTTAAACCAAAGCTCACAGAGGAAAGAGAAGCAGGTTCTATGCAATAATGTGACATACAGGTATTGATTGAGGCCCATTAACCTGCTTTGCAGATGACATCAGGAGCTACATATCGGGGCTGCTGCCCAAGAGGCCGCCATGCCCCTGGTAGAATGTGCCGCCACCACCTCTGGAGGAGCCAAGCCCTTAGCCCTGTAAGCCTGTTGAATGGCCTGGACGATCCAGGCCGCAATTGTTTTGGATAAAGCTCGCTTCCCTCTGTTAATGCCAGAATGCAAAACGAACAGGTGATCAGAACGTCTGAAAGAAGAGGTAACTTGTAGGTATTCCTTCAGTATTTGGCCTACATCTAGAGCAGTGTTTCTCAACTCCAGTCCTCAAGGCACCCCAACAGGCCATGTTTTCAGGATTTCCATTATTTTGCACAGATGATTTGATCAGTTTCACTTCCTTAGTAATTACCACAGCCGTTTCATCTGAGGGAAATCTTAAAAACATGACCTGTTGGGGCGCCTTGAGGACTGGAGTTGAGAAACACTGATCTAGAGGATGTGCCTCTGTAGACTCCGGGGACCTGAACGTAGGTAAGATGATTTCTTGGTTTTCATGAAACACCGAGGTGACTTTCGGGTTTGAGCCAAGCATAGGAATGAGGACCACCCGGTCTGGGAAGAAAGTCAGATAGGGTTCTTGACAACCCAGAGAACTAATCTCGGAAACCCTTTTGGCTGAAGTGATGGCAACTAGGAAACCAAATTTGGCAGACAGTTCCTTGATAGAGGGCGGAGTGGAACCTGTGGTACTGAGAGTAGACAGAGAGTCCAGGACAAAAGGGAGGTCCCATTTGGGGAACCTTGGTTTTCTTTGAGGCCTAAGCCTTGTTGCCCCGAAAGAACTGTTGAATTAAAGGGTGTACGGCCCATGACGTTCCGGAGAAGGCCGACAGAGCTGAGACTTGAACTCTGAGGGAGCTGATGGAAATAGACAGATCTAGACCGGACTGAAGGAAACTAAGTATATCCTGGATTCCAGGGTCTCTCCATGGTCTGCCAGTAGAAGAAGAAAATTCAACGAACTTGGCCCATATTCTCCCATAGACTTTATTTGTGCTCGTCTTCCTTGAGCTCATGAGAGTGGAAATTACTCCTGACGCGCACCCGAGAAGTTCCAACCTCTCCCTCTCAAGAATCAGACCATCAGTCTCAGTACTGCTGGACAATGGTGCAGAACTGTCCCTTGAGACAGAAGGTCCGGCCTGAGGGGAAGAGGCACCGGATCCCGGAAGCTCAGCTGGGTCAGGAGGGGAAACCACGGCCTGTTCGGCCAGTATGGCGCTATCGTCACCACCTCGACTGCTTCTGTTCGGAGCCTCTGCAAGAACTTGTGGATGATCGGAAGAGGGGGAAAGGCATATGCCCTGTTGAAATTCCACTGGCCTGTCAAGGCATCTATTGCGAAGGCCTTACTGCAGTGGCCCCGTGTGAAGTACTTCTTTAATTTGAAGTTGCACGGGGATGCAAACAGATCCACTTCAGGATCGACTCCTAGGGACAGGATCCACTTGAATGTTTGCGCATGGAGGGGCCACTTGTTGTCCATCCGTTTGCGGGATAGAAAGTCTGCTTGGATGTTCTGAGCCCCGGGGATAAAGACTGCTGAAATAGTCGCTAGATTTTTCTGGGCCCACGACATGATAGGTTTGACCTCCTGGAGTAGAGTGAAGCTCCGAGTACCCCCTTGTTTCTTCACATAGGAGACTGCTGTGGTGTTGTCCATCTTCAATAACAACGATTCCCCTACTAGGAGATGCGTGAAGGATTGAAGGGCACACCAGGCGGCCTGAAGTTCCAGGACATTCGAACCTGGGTTGTGAAGATGGGCATCCCATCTGCCTTGTGCAAGTTCTGACCCGCAAAGGGCTCCCCAGCTTGCGCCGCTGGCATCAGACGTTTCCCGCAACCCATGTGATGAGGGCAATGGAGTGGCAGGTGAGAAGATTTTTGCGTTGAAGCCACCAGAAGAGACTGTTCCTCATCAATGGAGTTATGTAAATCAGTTGATTGAGGTCCCCTGACTGCCATTGCTGGAGAAGTCCCGATTGAAAGGGGCATAACCTCCATAGTGCCCATTTGACCATAGGGGTCATAGAGACCATCACCTTTTACTCTGGTGAGAGCAACTACGGCCAGAAGGACTTTGGAGAACATGCGAGGTGAGGTTGTCAGACCAAAAGGGAGGCAAATGAACTGCAGGTGTTTTTGTTCGACTTGGAAACGAAGATATTTGTGAAGAGCCTCTTCCACAGGCACGTGAAAGTACGCATCCTTTAGGTCGATTGAGATTAGCCAATAGCCTGGTTGTACTGCTTTCTGAATGGTAGACAAGGTCTCCATTTTGAATCTCGCGTACTTTAAAAATTTGTTTAGATAGGTTAAGTCTATCACCGGTCGCCATGAGCCATTTTTCTTTTGCACTAGGAAGAGAGGGGAGTACACACTGTCACGTACCTGGTAGGTTTTGAGCCTGAAGTGCAGAGAAAGACCTCCCTTACAGCTCCCACTCCCGTTCCCCTGGAATGGAGACAGAGGGCCCAGGAGTGAGGAGTGGTATGGATGCCTGGCAGGATCAACAGTCACCAGAAGTTCAGGAGTGGTGGCACCCTCTGGAACCTGAAGCTGAAGAGGAGACTGGAGACTGGAATGCAGAGAGGAACAGGAACCACAGCAGGTAAGTAAGCAGGACTGAAGAGCTGGGCTGGAACCAGGAACAAGCAGCAGGTAGTAGACTGGAACGCTGGACTGGAACCAGGAGCAAAGCAGCAGGTAGTAGCCTGGAACGCTGGACTGGAACCAGGAACAAGCAGCAGGTAGTAGACTGGGACGCTGGACTGGAACCAGGAACAAGCAGCAGGTAGTAGACTGGAACGCTGAACTGGGACCAGGAACAAAGCAGCAGGTAGTAGCCTGGAACGCTGGACTGGAACCAGGAACAAGGCAGCAGGTAGTAGCCTGGAACGCTGGACTGGAACCAGGAACAAGCAGCAGGTAGTAGTCTGGAACGCTGGACTGGAACCAGGAACAAGGCAGCAGGTAAACAGACTGGATACTGGTATCAGACAGAGGGATGGTCAAACAAGCCGGAGGTCGGTATCGGTCGAGCAGCAGAGGTACCAGGGATTACACAGAGGGATGGTCAGCCAAGCCAAAAGGGTCTGGTGCAGGCGGATAGCAGGATGGTCTAACAGGAATCCGGGTCAGATAGCAGAGTACACAGGTCAGATCAGGTTAAGGCACACGGAACGCTAGAGCAGACAGCGGGGATTGAGTGTGACAGGCCGGTTTAAATAGCCCGCCTGGCACTAGCGGGAGTGCACGCGCGCGTGCCCGTGTGTGACAGCACCCGTGAACGCGTGCGCATGTGCAGTGGAACCCGTGGCCGCGTTCCTGTGCGTCTGAATCGCAGGAGGCTGCCCCTTGGGGGGGCAGGATCTTCATGACATTGCCCCCCCAAGGGGCAGCCTCCGGATGCCCCTTTGAAGAAATTTCTCTGGATGGGATCTTTTAAAAGATTGCAACAGATCTTCAGCATGAATATTGTCCTCAGGTTCCCAAGAATTTTCTTCTGGGCCAAACCCCCTCCATTTTACCAGAAATTGATTTTGATTACCTCTTTTCCTATGGACCATGATAGCCTCCACCTCGAATTCCTCCTCCCCATCTACCAAAATTGGTTTAGGAGGATCCGTACTTTGGCCTGGAAATGGATTAGAAATAGAGGGTCTGAGCAGGGACACATGAAATACTGGATGCACTTTTAGTGAATCCGGGAGTTCAAGTTCGTATGCCACCTCATCAATTCTCCGCTTGACAGGAAATGGTCCAAGAAACTTGGGACCCAATTTCTTTGAAGGGCAAGCCATCCTGAGATTTACTGTAGATAACCATACCTGGTCCCCGGGTGTAAGTAACAGCTCACCTCGCCTCTTTTTATCGAAGATTGCTTTATTATATTCCTGGGTCCTGGTCATGGTCTCCTGTAAAACTTGGTTGTTGGAAGTAAAGAAGTCCAACCTCTCCTGAACTGCGGGTACTGTGCACTCTGGAAGAGAATTAGGCAAAAATGAAGGGTGAATACCATAATTTGCAAAAAATGGAGTTTGTTTGATAGCGGAATGAATAGGATTGTTGTAGGCGAATTCAGCCAATGGGAGAACAGTAATCCAATCATCTTGGGCAAAAGAAGAAAAACAGCGTAAATATTGTTCAAGAGTCTGGTTTGTTCTCTCTGTTTGCCCCAGCAGATGAAAATGAGAGCTCAATGTTTAGTGCTTTGCACAGAGACCTCCAGAAACGGGAGGTAAACTGTACCCCCCGATCTGAAACTATATTAACCGGTACCCCATGGAGCCTGATGACTTCTTTAATGAATGTCTGTGCCGTTTCTGTAGCTGAGGGGGTGCCCTTCATTGGGACAAAGTGGGCCATTTTCGACAACCGGTCTACTATGACAAAAATTGAGGTGTAGCCCCCAGCTGGAGGTAATTCCACAATAAAGTCTATAGAAAGCATTTTCCAAGGCCTATCTGGGACAGGCAATGGTTTTAGCAACCCCCATGCCTTGGTTCTGTGCCCCTTGTTCCTGATACAGGTGGTACAGGACTCAACAAATTTCCTACAATCTTCGTGTAACTGAGGCAGACCAGAGGGCACGCTGTACCAGATCAGTGGTCTTAGCCACGCCAAAATGCCCAGCCAATGCATGATCATGACAGAGTTCTAATACTGAAACTCGTAGTGTTTCAGGTATAAAGATCCTATACTTGTGCCACAGTAACCCATCCTTAACTTGGAGTTCTGACCTAATGGAAGATCCCAATTCCGCGGAAGCCTGCTTAATCTGGGAAAGCCGGTTTCCCCGAAGCAAAAGAAAATTCCCCGGGGACAGAATGGTGTCCGAAGGGGAAACCTCTTGGGACTTGTGAAACATCCTGGATAGGGCATCAGGTTTGGTATTTTTGGAGCCAGGGCGATAAGTGACATGAAAGGAGAACCTGGAGAAAAAGAGAGCCCACCCGGCTTGACGTGGCTTCAACCTTTTTGCAGATCTCAAATACTCCAGGTTCTTATGATCTGTAAAAATTAAGACTGGATAAGCGGCACCCTCCAGCAGATAGCGCCACTCCTCCAACACTGATTTGATTGCCAACAACTCTCTGTCACCTACATCATAATTTCTCTCTGCCGTGGACAATTTACGAGAAAAGAAGGCCACAGGATATAACAGGGCCTTAGTTCCCTGTCTTTGGGACAACACTGCCCCTACTGCAATTTCAGATGCGCCCACCTCTAGTATGAACGGCAGAGAGGAATCTGGATGCTTTAGTACGGAGGCGGAAGTAAAAAGGCCCTTGAGAGTCTCAAAAGCCTTTTGGGCTTCAGCAGACCAGTAGAAGCGTGTACCTTGTTTAGTTAGCTATGTGATGGGTGTGATGATGGCTGAGAACCCCTTAATAAATTTACGGTAAAAATTAGCGAATCCAACGAATAGCTGGATTCCCTTCTTGTCTGTCGGGACTGGCCAATCTAAAACTGCAGCGACCTTTTGAGGGTCCATCTTAATGCCTCTACTGGAAATAATTAACCCCAAAAATGGAATACTTTCCTGTTCAAATTCACACTTCTCAGCTTTTGCATATAGACCGTGTTGTCGAAGCTGGCCCAACACACTTCTGACGTGCCTGCGATGGGATTCAAGGGAACAAGAAAAAATTAATATGTCGTCTAAATAGACGATAACAAACAGATCTAGAAAGTCTCGTAAAACATCATTGATGAAGTACTGAAATGTAGCAGGGGCATTGCACAGACCGAAAGGCATCATTAGGTACTCAAAATGTCCATAACGGGTATGAAAGGCGGTCTTCCATTCGCCTTCGTCCCTAATACGAACTAAATTGTAGGCTCCGCGGAGGTCAAGATTAGTGAATATGGTAGCTGTCCCAAGTCTTTGGAACAACTCTGGTACCAGAGGAAGAGGGTAACGTTTTTTTACAGTGATTTTATTTAGCTCGCAGTAATCCACACATGGTCTGAGGGTCTTATCTTTCTTCTGTACAAAGAAGATGCCTCCACCTGCTGGAGACGTGGACGGACCAATGAAGCCTTTCTTTAGGTTCTCATCGATATATTCCTTTAAAGCCCCTTGTTCTACTTCAGTCAAAGGAAAGATTCTTCCAAAAGGAATCTCAGCACCGGGAAGTAATTCGATAGGACAGTCATAGGCCCGGTGAGGGGGTAAGACCTCTGCCCCCTGCTTGCTGAATACATCTAAGAAATCATGATAGGCAGAAGGGATGGAGAGGTGTAGACTAGGATTTGTATCTAGGCAGAGGAAGGTAGGGTTCTCCTGAGCGTTCTGAAATCTGCAAGACTGTTGGAAATATGAAGAAGAAAAGGTAACTTCACCTGTGATCCAATTAATGTCAGGATTGTGAGCCTGTAACCATAGCATGCCGAGGATTATGGGCAACAGGGGTGAGGCGATGATATCCAGGCGTAGCAGTTTTTGATGAGAATTGGAGATGGAGACGGGTATTGGAACAGTTTCTTGGGTAACAGGTCCAGATTTAATGGTGGTTCCATCAGCTAGATGGCTGGAAAGTCCATGGGCCTTAGGCAACAAAGGTATCTGGTGTTGGGTAGCAAAGAGAGAATCCATTAAAACAACAGCAAGCTCCAGAGTCAATAATGGCGGTTATTTGCAAAGTCTCTCCTGGAAGCTGTAACAGGATAGAGAGAGCAAGGTGAGTAGTATTCTTAGCCAGAGGTGCAACATAGTCAGTGGACAGGGATAGGCACTTACGGAGTTTAAGGGGACAGTTCCTGACATAGTGCCCAGGTTCCCCGCAATACAGGCACAGATTATTCACTCGACGAAGTTGTCGTTCCTCCTGGGTAAGAGAAGGCTGCAGGACCCCTAATTGCATTGGCTCAGGTGGGTTAAACGTGGAGGTAGGTGGTGTTGGTGACGTATGATGAAGAACTTTAGGGGTAACCCAAGTTGGGCGAGAAGATCCCATAGCTCTCTCAGTCCTACGTTCTCTTAGGCGTCGATCGATCTGGATGGCTAGATCGATCAAGGCATTTAAAGCCTGTGGTGTACCCACCCTGCCCAATTCATCCTTCAGAGAGTCAGAGAGTCCCATCCGAAACTGATAGCGGAGAGCCGCATCATTCCAATTTGTGTCCGCACTCCACTTTCTGAATTCAGCCACATAGTCCTCTGCTGCCCTGCGACCCTGTTGAAGGGTGTGCAAAGCCGCCTCCGCAGTCACGGACAGCTGGGGGTCATCGTACAGCTGACCCAATGCATCAAAGAAGGTGGAGAGATTGGTCAGGGATACGTCCTTTTGCTCCAAGAGGCGATGGGCCCAGGTTTGGGGGTCACCAGAAAGCAGAGAAAATACGTAGCCCACCTTGGTAGCCTCCAGGGAAAAGGTACGTGGCTGAAGAGCAAAGAACAATTCACAGGAGTTGCGGAAGGCCCTGAATTTAAGGCGATCCCCGGAAAAACGTTCATGGGGCTGGGACTTAGGGTTCTGGAGGGAGCACCACCACCGTTGAGGAAGGCCCGACTGAAAGAGCAGGAGCGGAAGGAACTCCCTGGACCCCAATGGGATTAGACAAGGTTAGCACTCGTTCCTCCAGCCTGGTGTATCCCTGATGCAGATTTTTGACTGCTTCAGTCAATCCTGCCAGGTGTGCACAAAAGTTCCTCCATGGGAGACGTTCCCTGCTCAGGCTCAGACATGGCTGTCTGCTACTGTCACGTACCTGGTAGGTTTTGAGCCTGAAGTGCAGAGAAAGACCTCCCTTACAGCTCCCACTCCCCTGGAATGGAGACAGAGGGCCCAGGAGTGAGGAGTGGTATGGGTGCCTGGCAGGATCAACAGTCACCGGAAGTTCAGGAGTGGTGGCACCCTCTGGAACCTGAAGCTGAAGAGGAGACTGGAATGCAGAGAGGACCAGGAACCACAGCAGGTAAGTAAGCAGGACTGAAGAGCTGGACTGGAACCAGGAACAAGCAGAAGGTAATAGACTGGAACGCTGGGCTGGAACCAGGAACAAGCAGCAGGTAGTAGACTGGAACGCTGGACTGGAACCAGGAGCAAAGCAGCAGGTAGTAGCCTGGATCACTGGACTGGAACCAGGAACAAGCAGGAGGTAGTAGACTGGAACGCTGGACTGGAACCAGGAACAAGCAGCAGGTAGTAGACTGGAACGCTGAACTGGGACCAGGAACAAAGCAGCAGGTAGTAGCCTGGAACGCTGGACTGGAACCAGGAACAAGGCAGCAGGTAGTAGCCTGGAACGCTGGACTGGAACCAGGAACAAGCAGCAGGTAGTAGTCTGGAACGCTGGACTGGAACCAGGAACAAGGCAGCAGGTAAACAGACTGGATACTGGTATCAGACAGAGGGATGGTCAAGCAAGCCAAGAGGGTCTGGTGCAGGCGGATAGCAGGATGGTCTAACAGGAAGCCGGGTCAGATAGCAGAGTACACAGGTCAGATCAGGTTAAGGCACACGGAACGCTGTAGAGCAGAAATCGGGGATTGAGTGTGACAGGCCGGTTTAAATAGCCCGCCAGGCACTAGCGGGAGTGCGCGCGCGCCCGTGCGTGACAGCACCCGTGAACGCGTGCGCATGCGCAGTGGAACCCGTGGCTGTGTTCTCGTGTGTCTGAGTCGCCGATTACTGGCAGGATCTTCATGACACACACCCTGGAATTCTTCTTCCTTCGAAACAGGCGCCACCGCTCCTTGAGATTCCAGCGAATTCACATAGGATAGCAACACCTGCTTCTTTTCTTCTGATCGTGGTAGAAGGGTAGAGATTGGTCTGGAGGGGGGAATACTGATGAAGGACCATGTGTGGCCTGAGGAGACCGTCCTGATGGTCCAGAAATCCGAGATTGAGGCCACCCAGGTGTGTCGGAAGAGAAGCAGACGGGCCCCCACACGACCCGCCTGGGCGGGCCCAATCTTAAAAGGGCTTAGCCGGCTCGCGCCCACCGGGCGCCTGTCTTTTCATGGATCTCTGGAAGGAAGACTGACCTCTATTCCAATTCCTCCTGAAATCCCGTCCGGGTTTGTAGTAGCGTGCTTCTCTTGAACGCTCAGTACTGCGTCTTCGCTGGTGCCTCTTCTGACCGGACAGACGCCTGTCCTGGGGCAGGAAACCCGACTTCCCCCCCGTAGCCCGAGTTATGGCGCTATCTAGCCTGTTACCAAACAATGAGGTCCCCTCAAAGGGGATCCTACACCAGGCTTGCTTGGATGCTGGGTCGGCAAGCCAGAGGCGCAACCACAAGGCCCGTTTGGCTGTAACCGAGGACAGCATCAATCGGGCCAACAGGCGGATTAGGTCAATCGAGGCCTCCCCTAGGAAGGCCACTGCCAGCTTTAGCTCCTGGATTGCCAAGCCCTGGGCCAGATCAACTGAGACTCCCCTAAGTACAGAGTCCACATTTTCTGTCCAGGCCTCCATGGCCTTGGACATGGCCGCAAGGGCCAAAGCTGGCTTGCAAGCCATCCCAGTCAATCCATAGATCTTCTTGAGATCTTGGTTTATCCTTCTCTCAAGACCATCCTTGAAGGAAACCGTGTCTTCTAATGGAAGAGTGACATGTTTGGCAAGCCGCATCAGAGCTACGTCAACAAGGGGGGCATTTTCCAGATGTTTCACTTCCTCAGCCTTAAAGGGGTATAATCTGGAGGTTTTGTTTGACATGGATACCTTCTTATCCACTTTACTCCATTCCTCATCAAAAATGTCCTTCAATTCAGGAAGGAGGGGGAAGTTAGAGCATTCCTTCCCTAATTGCTTGAAAAACTTCCTTTGTTTTACTGGGGGAGGAGAAGCATCTTCCCACTTAAGGGCTTCCTTAACTGCTTTGATCAGTGGGGAAACTAGGGAATAGTTGAAACCTCCGGTAAACTCATCTCCCTCCATCTCGCTGTGCGAGGAATCAAGGGAGGAATTATAGGACTGGAATGGGCCGGGATCTTCCTGGGCCTCGTCAGCCAGGGAGTCAGATATGGTGGTTGACTGACTCCGCGTGTGGGATGTACCCAATTCTTTCAGGGATTGTTGCACCACACGCTTGACAAGAGACTCCATGTGTTGATTTTCCGTCTCTTTTTCCCCGACCGCCTGGGTACAACAGGAATCACACAGGGATTTGCCATCTGGGACTCTGGTCCCACACCTCCAGCAGGCTCTGCAATCAGAGCAGCTATCGTGGCGGTGGGAGCGGTGGCTGGAAGAGGAATGGGAACAAATTTTCCAAGGATGAGGGCTGCTCTCGAGGACTTAGACTGGGAGGGAATATTGGCAGCGATAAACACAGAACAGAAATGGGAATTCTTCAAAAAGACTGTTTGGGACCTCACTGCAAAGTATATTCCCATGGGCAATAAGTTTAAAAAGCTAAAAAGAAAACCTATGTGGCTCACGGTCAAAGTTAGAAAAGCTATAAACAATAAGAAAAGAGCTTTTAAAAAATATAAAAATGAAGGAACACTAGTGTCATTTAAATGCTACAAAGAATTTAACAGAATATGTAAAAAGGAAATCAAGGGTGCAAAAATTCAAAATGAACGACAGATCGCAAAAAATAGTAGGACAAACCCCAAAAAATTCTTCAAATATATTAATAGTAAAAAGGTCAGGTCTGAGCATGTAGGCCCTTTACAAAATAATCTAGAGTGGGTGACTGGGGACAAGGAGAAGGCTAATTTATTAAATACGTTCTTCAGCTCAGGTGTATACAAAAGAGCATGGGGAAGTTCATGTCCATAATGGGGGTGGTATTGACACAGCCCCCAATGATCCACAATGGCTCAAAAGGGATATGGTCCAGAAATATTTAGACAGAATAAAGGTGGATAAAGCACCTGGACCTGATGGCATCCACCCACGGATCCTAAAAGAATTGAGCTCTGTAATTTCAAAGCCATTGTATCTAATTTTTAGGGACTCATTAATGACGGGAATAGTACCGCTGGATTGGCGCAGGGCGAACGTGGTGCCTATATTTAAAAAGGGATCAAAGTCTTTACCAAGTAACTATAGACCTGTTAGTTTAACTTCTATAGTCGGGAAGATACTGGAGCGTTTAATAAAAGACCACATAGACGAGTTCTTGCTGGAAAAAAACATTTTAAGCAACAGACAGCATGGGTTCATGAAAGACAGAAGTTGTCAGACAAACCTGATTTCTTTTTATGAAGAGGTAAGTAAAACCATGGACAGAGGGGTGGCTGTGGACGTGGTTTATTTGGATTTTGCAAAAGCGTTTGATACAGTTCCGCACACACGGCTCATGTGTAAGTTAAAGTCTACAGGCTTGGAAATATCAGTTTGTAAATGGATAGAAAACTGGCTAAAAGACAGAATTCAGAGAGTAGTGGTTAATGATTCTTACTCTGAATGGTCTAAGGTTATCAGTGGTGTACCCCAAGGTTCAGTGCTGGGACCCTTACTCTTTAATATCTTTATAAATGATATTGGGTCTGGGATCAAAAGTAACATTTCTGTCTTTGCAGATGACACCAAGCTATGCAGTGGAATAACGTCCTTACAGGATGTCTCCAATTTACAAGCCGACTTCAATGCACTGTCTAATTGGGCGACTATGTGGCAGATGAGGTTTAATGTTGAGAAATGTAAAGTTATGCACTTGGGGGCTAAAAATATGCATGCATCATACATGCTAGGGGGAGTACAACTGGGGGAATCTGTAGTGGAGAAGGATCTGGGGGTTTTGGTAGATCATAAGCTCAATAATAGCATGCAATGCCAAGCTGCGGTTTCCAAAGCGAGCAAAGTTCTTTCTTGTATTAAGAGAGGTATGGACTCCAGAGAGAGAGATATCATTTTGCCCCTGTTCAAATCATTAGTAAGACCTCATCTGGAATATGCAGTTCAGTTTTGGACACCAGTTCTCAAAAAGGATATCGGGGAACTGGAGAAAGTGCAGAGAAGGGCAACCAAACTGATAAGAGGCATGGGGGAGCTCAGCTATGAGGAAAGATTAGAGGAACTGAATTTGTTCACTCTTGAGAAGAGGAGAATAAGGGGGGATATGATCAACATGTTTAAATATATAAGGGGTCCATATAGTGAACTTGGTGTTGAGTTATTCACTTTACGGTCAACACAGAGGACAAGGGGGCACTCTTTACGACTGGAGGAAAAGAGATTTCATCTCCAAATACGGAAAGGTTTCTTCACAGTAAGAGCTGTGAAAATGTGGAATAGACTCCCTCCAGAGGTGGTTCTGGCCAGCTCAGTAGATTGCTTTAAGAAAGCCCTGGATACTTTCCTAAATGTACATAATATAACTGGGTACTGACATTTATAGGTAAAGTTGATCCAGGGAAAATCCGATTGCCTCTCTGGGATCAGGAAGGAACTTTTTCCCCTGCTGTAGCAAATTGGAGCATGCTCTGCTGGGGTTTTTTGCCTTCCTCTGGATCAACTGTGGGTATAGTATTGGGTATATTGGATTGTACGTTTTTTTTTGTTTTGTTTTTTATGGTTGGACTGGATGGACTTGTGTCTTTTTTCAACCTGACTAACTATGTAACATATCCCCTGTTTTTGTGAGGAATTAGAACATCTCCCCTGATGATAGGCCCCAGATGGAGAGTCGCGTCCGGACCTAGGTGATGAGTGTTGTTGCGGCCTGGCAAGGTCTTTGTTGACTTGAGCCACTGATTGGCGGTCGGAAATTGCAGGGCTGCAAAAAAGAAAAAGGGGGGGGGAGGGGTCAGCGTTTCTCTTTAAACTCAGCCGAGCCTAATCCCCTTTCCCTCAACTGCACATACCTTGTGCGAGAGGGCTGGCCACACGAAGGAGGTGACTTGTCCATGATTTCTGGGACATTCGACGATCCGAGCCAAAAGCACTCATGCACCACTTGACAATACCTAATACCGGTTCCGGTAAGGACATAAACCTCACTGTTATCTGGATTCACCTTCAGCCTGGATGCTTACTTCACATACCCCTCTTCCCCTCTCCTCATATGTGGGTTAAGGTGGATGCAACTCGGGTGTGTGATTCTTTTTCACTGGACTTGCTTTTTTTGTATTTTTATGTATGGACTCTATCACATACCTCTCAAGGAGTTTATGAACCTTATAAAGTTTCTACGGTCATCCGTTTATGTTGTCACATACTTTTTTATAGTCACATAAGTTTTCTGATTACACTTTATGTCACTTTACTGTTAAAGCATTTATCTATGTCACTTTATTGCAAGCGTACTTACTTTATTCCTCTTAGCTGTTTAAATTTCCCTGCCGGAATGACCTCACCCTCAGCCTCCATAGCGTGCCTGCGCCGAAGATACCGGCCGAACAGCGCCTGTGCGGCCACGGGCCGCTCCGCGCATGCGCGGAACCAAGCCTCAATGTGACCGGGGCTCCGCGCATGCTTGGACGGACACGGCGGCCAGGAACCAGGAAGAGAAGCGGCGATCTGGAACGCAGAAGCGCTCCAGACGCCATAACGCCCAAAAGGGAGCAAAAAAGGGTTTCAATACAAACACAAACAGTCTGCCATAAATGTGTAACATAATCTTCAGACCTTGCTAGCCGATAATTAACTCCACCATCCATCCTGGTATACGTGGGCTACCTCCTTTCCACCACAGAGGTATCACAAGCCCAATGAAACCACTCGCCCACCCATGGCTGGGCCCTGGGATGCACCGCACAATTGGTACCAGGAAATGTTTTCGACTGGACGTCACACAGGAGTAACACGAGATGTATGGTCCATGGAGGAGGACAAAAAAGTAACACAGTCCTGAGCAGGTGAGCTTACTCTTATAGGTACGGGGGGTCCTATAGCATTAGAGAGGAGGCGGGGTTAACCCACACGTAGTCTGCCATGGAGTCTGTCAGGAAATAGGTTTTTAACAAAGCAATAGATAAGTAAACGCCAATGTAGCCTATGATACAACTGAAGGATGGTGCTAGTAGTCATATACCGGGTGCAATATCACATGGATGTACATATAGAACCCACGGGGTGCACAGTGGGTAAGGCCCCCCTCCACTATGTTCCACACATATCTAATTATTAAAAGCTTATCAATCCATGAATACATTAATTAAAAATTGATTAACCAGATAGATCATAGGATAAATAACGTCATGATGACATATTAATAATCAAGGTAATATAACTTATTCATAGAAAGTTCAGGATTGTCTGAAGATATATATGTGTGTATATAAAAAAATAAAAATATAATAAATAAAAAAACATATGAGGGTGTATGTGAATATATATACAGCCTTCAGTCTCTTTTTCTGCAGCCTAAAATGCACTGAATGAATGGATAGGAATAGCTCTGTACAGAGCTTCCCCTCCATTCACAAACTGAAACATAGTAAACACAATTTACTATGTTTCAGTTATGAATGGACAGAGTCAGTGATTGGTACAGATCACTGACTCTCCATTTAGAAAAGGAAGGGGCTGGCAAATTATACATTTACTGGCCCCTTCCCTGCTCTCCACCCTGACAGATCCCCCGCAGCAACCAGCAAGAGAGGAGAGGGGAGAACTCGGCAGAGCTGCGGGGGACAAGGGGGGGGGGCAGGAGAGAGCACAGGGGGCTGGAGAAAACACTGGGGGCAGCAGAGGCAAACTGGATAGGAGGAGCGGCTGTATATAGAGTAACCGATCTGTCCAGCCGCTGAATACCTGAATACCTGCCTCTCCTCCTCTCTGTCAGGGCTGGCCTCAGCCCTTCCTTCTCTGAGCTGGCAGCTCAGCTGTTGGCTAATTGCCAGCTCCTATCTCTCCACAGTTACTCAGTTGTTGATATCCTGCTCGTCAGTCCTGCCTGCTTAAGCCGTTCAGCCCAGAGGATCTCTGCCTTCGCCTTATTCAACATCATAGAGACTATCTCCTGCATTCTTGTTAAAAGACTTGCTTGGCTGACATCTCTCCTGGCTCCAGATCCTGCTTGCTGTTTTACTACTCCAGCTCCCTGATGTTTGGCTTGTCTGACTATCCGTTCCGGTTTCTGTACTCTGGCTGTGTTTTGACTACGTTTGTTCTATTTACTTTTATTATTAAACAAGTGTGATTTAACTGCACTTCTGTCTCGGTCTGATTTCATGGTTTCTGACAGTAGGCGAAGGCCATGAATTCAGAAGATACAGTCAATCCACTTGTTGGTAATATTTTTTTCCAAATTGGATGAGCAAGATCACCACATGGATCAGTTTGCCATGGCGTTACAAACGCTCCTGAGTTGCACAGCCCACCTAGAATCTCCCACTGTGGCTGCTCGGGTACAACCTGTGTTGGAGGCCGTCCCTGCTGCTGCGCAAGTCTCTGTGTAGGCACCCGCCTCGAGTATTACCTCTATAAGAGGTATGTCTGGTTCCGCTCCGCTTCCCCAGCGATTTGGGGGCAATCCAGTCCAATGCAGAGGGTTTCTCAACCAGGTTGAGATATACTTTGAGATGCTGCCCCAGGCGTTTCCCACGGACAGAAACAAAGTAGGTTTCGTGATATCTTTGCTTTTTGAGAGAGCCTTGGCCTGGGCAAACCCTCTATGGGAGACGCAAAAAAACTGTTGTCTTGAATTACCCTGAGTTTTTGGCCTCCTTTAAAAGGGTATTTGACGTTCCTGCACACTCCGCTTCTGATGCCAAGTGCCACATGTCCATCAAACAGAGTACGAGAACCGTTGCCGACTACGCCACTGAATTCCGTACTCTGGCAGCAGAGGTTGCTTGGAACAATGAGGCCCTCCTGGCTGTTTTTTCTCATGGTCTCTTGGATTCCATCAAGGATGAGATAGCAGCCCGAGATATACCCACTGAGCTGGAGAAGTTGATCACGTTTGCCATCCTCATTGACTCCAGACTCAGAGAAAGACTCTCTTTTAAGGAGCGCTTGTGGAAGCCTCCTGTACATTTGCCTCTGAGCTTTGCAGTCCCACCCGTGCCTCCCATGCCTCCTGGTACCGAGTCGGTCAGTGAAGATGATCCCATGCACTTGGGCTTCACGCGTCTCTCTGCGGATGAGAGAACTTTTAGGAGGAGGGAGAGATTGTACCATTTGTCACTACTTACTCAGTTCAACACCGGGCCATCAAACAGCTAATACATAAACATTGGCATGTGCTCAGTAGTGACTCGGCTCTTAATGCCATCCTACCAATAAGACCTAGGGTGATATTTAAGGGAGCAGCCTCCTTGGGTAATAAGATAGCACCCACAATCCAAGACCCTCCACGAGAAAATAGATCCTTCCTCCAAAACCTGACGGGGTTTTACAAATGCGGGAGATGTCACGTGTGTTCTCTAAATGTGAACAGATCTAGACGTATTGCGACATTCCTATCCACCAGCACTGGGTGTTCACATGACATTGAACCATTCATCACTTGTGGCTCTGAAGGGGTGGTCTATCTCCTACAATGCCCTTGCGGGCTCCAATATATAGGGAGGACCAAAAGGGCCCTACGTGTCCGTTTAAATGAACACATAGGAAACATCAGAAGAGGGTATGATAAACATCCCGTCTCCAGACATTACGATAAATTTCATGATAGAGATCCCTCTAAGACATTATTTTTAGGCATAGATAAATATAAACCACACTGGCGAGGTAGTTCACTTGTCAGGGAAATTTCCAAGATGGAGATGGCTTGGATATATAGGGTCAGAAGTTATGTGCCGCATGGTATGAATGTCGATACAGACATCAACGCCTTCATTAATAACGCTTAGTTAATGATGAGGTTGGTCTTTTTTCCCACGGTTAATATATTTCCTGTACACCACAATTTTTTGTACATTTAGCTGTTGTTTTCTCTTTATCCTCACGCCCGATACACCAGATAAGCCAGACGATTAATGTTTAAACACTGAAGGTGCATATCAGCATTTAAAATAATTTAATAATATTTTTTAACAGTGTTTTAAGATGTATACTTTTTTTGACCCATTCACCTAATGGAATTAGTATATGCGTTTTTTTAGGTTGGCCATTATTGGTCATTTTTTACCATTTCAGATTTCTCTGAAATTTTTATATTGGACCTACATGGGCCATTAGACACGCCAATGTGGTCTAGGACCTGAAATGGTCTAAAACTAGGCGGGTCGCCCCCCCCAAGGTCAGGGGGAACACGATTTTTTCACTACCCCTTTAGTCTAACTATGCACCTGGCGACGGCATTATCGTTTGGTGTATATGTTGGCCTTGACCACATTGATTGTCACTAGTATAGGTGCTTTAATACATTATAGCAACCAGCACCTAACTTCTTATTGTTTATTATTCTTTTTACTTTATTCATTCCACCATCATGTGTGCACACCTATGCCGCAACCTGACTGTTTACAACGAGACGGTGTTGGTTATAATGCGTGTGCACTTTGCAGGAAGGCCACTAGGGGTCGCACCATATCATTTATGTATGTCCCCCTAGGATGCTTTCTCCTGATTTTGGCCTTGTGTGTCACCACTCATATCCACCAACATTTACCTTTCATGTGTCTGCTGGTTCGGACTTAGTGCATCCATTTATTTTGATGCACCTGGGGTGATACAGCACACATTGGGTGGTTACACATTCCCCCCGCTTTATGGGTCAGTAGCAACCAATGTATTAGATCGGGGGTAACGATCGCCTCTGCAGGCGACCAATTAAGGAGGGTGATGGCCCTTTTATCAGTTCTGATGGCTGGGGCTACAGGTCCTTATATCTCTAGCTTTGGTTAGTTTTATTTACATTTATTAATGACCATTTGCCTCCCACTGTCACCGCGCTCACCTTTAGAATCCCTAACACGCAATACGCGGGGGGGATGGACATAGGGGATGCGCATGCGCACGAGACCCTGGCCGTTGATCCAATCAATTGACTCAGCATCGGGTGACGCGGACGTAGCTCCAGGGCGCGCATGCGCTCTGGTGCCGTGATCTCATGTGTTCCAGGCTAGTGCGGAAGTGGAGTCCCAGGGTGTCTGCGCTCTGTTATCAGGTGCGGTTTAGGCTAGTGCGGATACGGGCCTGAGTGACCCCAGAGTGAGGCTTTTCTTTTACTATTTAAGGGAGGTGATGCGATGAGCAGCTCGTGCCCCTGGAAGACGCAAACTTATTGCGAAACGCAGCGTAGGGCTGAGCGGTTTCATCGCGCCACCTCCCACTGTCGCTGTATATCCAGCAGGACGGGCTACCTGTGGTCATCCGGCCGGTGCCACAGGTTGTTCTTCTATTTGATGACGATTTTATACCTACATGTGAGTGTTTATGTTTTTACTTCAATAAACCACCTTTGATTTTACACTATTGGAGCCCTCCCTTTTTCTTTTCCCATGATGACCACACTATGCTGAAAGCTGAGCCTCCTTGGGGATCCTTCCATTTCCATCACAGTTCCTGACGTCCCTCCAGCCTCTCTCGTGGGAGTTCCGGACTAGCAGGATCCCAATGACCATCTAGACCCTCTGTAACGGGGGGTCATGGGGTTCTGGTAAGCGGCCAGGCTCCCTCTTTTCGGTGGTGGATTCACACATTCATGATCTTATATATTCTGAATCACCCGGGACTGTCTATTATCCTGTGGGTCCCCCCATATGGACCTTTTTGGACTCATTCCTTTTTCATATTCATACATATGGACTCTATTTGGTTTGATTATACTGTTTGTTTTGCACTGCTCACTAGAGGGGTTTATGTATTCCCTTTATAATCTTTTACATTGTGTGTGGTACAGTTTGGTATAATTTATAATTTTAATTCATTAATATACGGTACTTCTTTTGGTGTGGCACTCCTCAGCCACACATTCACTAGTTTGCAAAGCGCGAGTCAAATTTTTTATTTTTTTTCCTTTTGAAGTCTTGTCCTACCCGTCCAGGGTACGCCCGAAACTTGAGGCCCTGTCATGGACAGACCTTAGGTCGCGTTGTTTCGTCCCCAGTTATCCAGAAGGATAAGACCCTAGTTTCAGTCACCCTTTCTTGGGCTGAGTCGTCCGTCATGCTGCCTTTGTATCGAAGCACTCGATTCAGCTGCAGCTCCTTGACACTCCACTTGCCATTGAGGCTCTTGACTGGAGACCCCTACAGCCTGCCCATGTGACTCATGAGACTGTTCTGTTGTCCATGGCCGTAGGGGCTCTTCACCATGAGATAATCTAATTCCAAGTTACTTCCTCACCTAAGATTCCGCTGGTTATTGGTTATCCTTGGTTACAGAGGCACAACTTCTCTTTTGATTTGCTCCATGTTGAGGTTCACTTCTTGTCGCCACAATGCAGTAAGACATGCTTCCAGAAGGTAGCCAAGGTCCTGTGCACCTCTTCACTCTCCTCCCTCCCGGAGGAGTACCGCGATTTTTAGCGATGTTAGTGATTTTAGGTCAAGCCAGTAGTTTGCCTCCACACCGGCCGTATGATTGCGCAATATATTAGAAACTGGTTTTCCTCTGATGGGACTTTATAAGGCAAGAGTCTTCAAAAATATGTATAGTTTATTTGGTATCAAAAAAATTAAAATGATAACAAAACAACATATATAAATACTGAAGAAAACATGAAGGATGCTACAAAAAAGGTGTGGACAATAACAGTATGCTTGTAAAGGTACACTGTGAACATAAAACCACATCAACTATACAAACTAGAGTCTAACCCACATGGGCCTGTGTGGGTTAGACTCCAGTTTGTATAGTTGATGTGGTTTTATGTTCACAGTGTACCTTTACAAGCATACTCTTATTGTCCACACCTTTTTTGTAGCATCCTTCATGTTTTCTTCAGTATTTATATATGTTGTTTTATTATCATTTAATTTTTTTTGATACCAAATAAACTATACATGTTTTTGATATTTTTGAAGACTCTTGCCTTATAAAGTCCCATCAGAGGAAAACCAGTTTCTAATATATAGTCTCATAGGGATGTGGGCAAGTTGTCTTCCTCCACAAGGTCATCGTCACCATTCTCATCTATATGATTGTGCAATTGACCTTCAACTTGGTGCCATACGCCCTCGTGGCTGGGTTTACCCTTTGTCGGTCTTGGAGGATAAGGCCATGCAGGAGTATGTTGCAGACGCACTTTCTCGAGGTTTCTTATTTTACTTTTATTAAGAGTGGTAAAGAATAAAGAATCACTTAACATTCCATCGGTTACAGCCATATCCTTATTAACATTTAGGTTAGTTTCATGTTGCACAGTATATACACCTATAAAAAAAAACCTTTACCTATCATCTTCTACCTACACCATGTTCGAGGGACTTGAGGTACTTATCACCAATACCTCACCTATCCCTCCTGAATTCTTCACCCCTCCTCATTATTTTATCTTTTATGAGATGCCCCCTAACCCAAACCCCCCCATTCCCAGCAAGATGGAGGAATTCCAGGTTTATAATATACCCAGGCGGGCAAGCTTTACCCCTCAGAAACCACTTCCATCATTCTCTTCCCCTTCTCGGAGTACATAAATCGATTCCATGTTGACCATGTTTAATTTTACTGCTCTTTCCTATTTTGAGCTGAGAGGACTAAATCTTCTGTGACCCCAATTACTCTTACCCTGTTAAGCCACCTTGCAATAGAGGATGGCCTAGAATCCTTCCAACACAGGGTCACACAGGCCTTAGCAACGTTAATCAAATGACACAATAAGAAGTGTTGTCCTTCGCGCTTATAGTGAGATACAAATGAATGTGGTGATAATCACAAAAAATAAATAAACAATAAACATAAAGCACTCAAAACGTGTAATAGTTATGATGATATCTTAAACGAAGATTGCAGCAAAATCAAAAAGTATTCACATTACACTCAAAAAATATAAAAGTGGAAGGATTTTGCGCACAAATCTATCATAAAACTAGATAACTCACATAAAATTGTGCATAAATGTGCAAAAACAAAATGATAAAATTGTAAAATCCAAAAAAACTCAGAGTGAATCACTATTGAAATAAGAATTCATCAATCAGAAAAATCAATAAAATTGCTCATATCCAAATAGTCTGTAATATTGTGCAAAAATGCAAAATCAAAAAAATATTATACCTCAAAAAAGTCCAAGTGAATAAATAATACAAAAAAAGTTCATAAAAGTAAATTATATCCACTGGGATTGGATAAATGGAGAGATGTACATATACGGTGGTAATGCTGATGTTATTCCTCATATAAAGACTGCCGGCCCAAACAGGCTCTCTAAACTCTCACCTTAAAAAAGGGGATTCAGGCATCAATATGTAGCTTTAAAATGGTGTTGTACGTTACAGCATATGGTATGGTGATGGCTGAATTATCCTCTCAACCTGGCAGGCTCCTATAAAAAAGAAAGGGATTTTTCCACCTAGGCTGCGCCGGCCCGGTGGGAGGAGGGGGAGAAGAGAGGAAGCCTCCAATAGTGTAGTATTATAGGTCAACTTGTTTATTAATATCTTAAAAAGTGGTCTCTTACATAAAAAGCAAGGTTAAAAGCATAAACAATGAAGGAGCGGCGTCCGAGGCACCTCCTTACGTGACTTCTGGTAAAGTCTGCTCTCTGCCACGCCCTATGTGTTACGTAACCGCTCGTGACTTCAACTGTCCCCAGTCACGAGCGGTGACGTAACGCGTAGGGCCAGGCAGAGAGCAGACTTTACCGGAAGTCACGTAAGGAGGCGCCTCGGACGCCGCTCCTTCATTGTTTATGCTTTTAACCTTGCTTTTTATGTAAGAGACCACTTTTTAAGATATTAATAAACAAGTTGACCTATAATACTACACTATTGGAGGCTTCCTCTCTTCTCCCCCTCCCAATGGCGACCCTAGGGGGGGCCAGAGGGGGCCCTGACCCCCCCAACATTATGCTGTGCCCCACCATGTGCCCCCCCCAAAAAAAAATAATTTTTATTTTTTTTTACAAAAAATCAATGTCTAAGAGGGAGAGAGTCCCCAGTCAGCTCCTGTGGGTGATTCCTCCCCCCTCCCCTGCTCGCTGACACTGCATAATGCGAGCGTTCACACAACCACGGCCACCCGATCTGCTCCTTCACCTGCATCCTCATTGGCAGGGAGAAGAGCGATTTGCAGGAAGGACTCCACTAGGACTCTCAGTTACTGAAAAAACAGACTGCTTTCTCCCGTCCTTAGGACAGGAGGACCAGCCTGTAAATTCCAAGAGATGCCAGACCAGCGCTGTCAATAGCAGGGGCAGGACAGCAAGAGGAGGCTGGGGAACCCCACAGTGGCAGAACACCAGGGCCCGGAGGAAAGACAACCTTTGCAACCCTGATAGTTCTCCCACTGCTTTGGATCTTTATATTTTCTTGATATGCTGGTGACATATATCTCTTGTTTTCTGCCACCCTGGAGGACCCCAATACAGTAGGAAGGGAGCTCACTGCAGAACATGTGAAAGGGCCCGTTGTGGGGTCGTAGTAAAGGGCCCCAGGATATATATATTTATATATTTATATATTTATATATGTATATATACACATTTTATAGTTGCCCCCTACTTTTGTCCCTGTCCCCCCATGTGCCCCCCCTAAATTTGAAAGCTGGAGACGCCACTGCCCCCTCCTCCCACCGGGCGGCGCAGCCTAGGTGGAAAAATCCCTTTCTTTTTTATAGGAGCCTGCCAGGTTGAGAGGATAATTCAGCCATCACCATACCATATGCTGTAACGTACAACACCATTTTAAAGCTACATATTGATGCCTGAATCCCCTTCTTTTAAGGTGAGAGTTTAGAGAGCCTGTTTGGGCCGGCAGTCTTTATATGAGGAATAACATCAGCATTTCCACCGTATATGTACATCTCTCCATTTATCCAATCCCAGTGGATATAATTCACTTTCCTGTCGCATCATGGCAGCATACACTTTGGGGTTGTGACTCCGCCCCCACAACCTGATAGGACTACATAGCTATAAGTTGTAGAGATGGCCCCTGCCCAGTATTCTCTTATTTTTCCTCACCTGAAGGACTGAACATATCAGAAGCACCCCCTTACCGAATTCACCCCAGCCAGGTTCTAGCCTCTCCTGGGTGGAAGTCCTTACCTGTACAGCCTCTAAACGAGCTAGATGGAAGGAGCCCCGCTCTGGTGATCTCGGGGGTATGTTGCGGTCTAATATAAGCCTTAAACAGGCTTAGTTGTTGTGCAGCGGTCGCCATGCCTCTTTTCTCACTTTTTTGTCTTTTTCCTCTATGCTGGGCTCTGTGGTCCCTCTGTGCCTCCCTACAGGCTTCCCGAGCGTCTCGGCGCTTCCGCGCATGCGCGGTGCGCGCCGTCAGGGCGTCCTTTCGATTTTGCCAGTTTCCAAGATGGCGCCGGGCGCCTCGCGCCGCTACTGCGCATGCGCGAGCGGGTCGTGACCTCGGCGGCCATGGCGGCAAATTTAAAAGCCCTGTTTGTCATTTCTGAGCTCTCCTTGCTTCCTGGAAGACTTCTGACTGCTGTGTTTTGAACTTCTGCATTCCTAAAGCTACCCTCTCTCTCTGGGTAAGTGTCTAATACTTATGCACTGTTTTTTGGGACCTGGTTGCATGTTCTTACCTTCCTATACGTTTCTCAGGTACTCACCTTCCTCTCCTATGGAGGCCGCTGCCCCAGCAGATCACCACCAGCCTAATAGGTAAGGGGGGGGATTCCAGCGGTAATTAGAGAAGATTGAAAAAGAGAGCAGGACCGTACTAATGCTACCTAATTGGTCAGCCCTGTCAGGTCCGCAAGATCATCTAAATCAGGACGGAGAGAATCTTCGCACAGGAGAAGCCGCTCCGGCCATAGACGCAGCCGCTCACGCGGAAGAAGCCGCTCAGGCCGCAAGGGGAGTCGCAGACGGAGTCGATCCCACTCAAGGCATAGCCGTTCCTACCGCAGAAGATCCCCTGCACGAGGACACCAATCCTCTACGCACCCTTCCCGCCCAGCCGGGAACGCTTGCTGGGTATGTGGGGCCACGGCCCTCCCAGACAAACTAGCCTGCCGCAAGTGCATAGATGAAGCCACCAGGGAGAAAGAGCCGGATTCCATAGAACCCACTGGAGTCTCTACTCCCCAGGTCTCAACTCCTGATGTGGAGTTTACGGCCTATAGCACCTCACCCACCATTCCCAGTGCATCAAGAGAGCAAGAACTACCGTCGGATGATGAAGAGCCGGAAGCTTCAGCTGGCTTTGATTTTGCGCTCATAGAACCGTTCATCAGATCGGTTAAGGAAGCGATTAACTGGGAGGAGCTTGAGGAGACACAGCCTAAACAGAGAAAATATTTCCCAAACCTCAAGAAGGTTCCGGAGGCTTTCCCATTCATCGACGAATTAGATGAGCTCATTAAGGAGGAGTGGCAGAATCCGGAAAAGAAGTTCAGTCTGTCCAACAGACTTACCAAACTGTACCCTCTCAAGGAACCCAAAGTATCTCCTTTACTTTCTCCGCCAGTAGTGGATGCATCTTTGATGCGTCTAGCCAGGCACGTGACGCTCCCCATTGAAGATGCAGTAACGTTCAGAGACGTGCTTGACAGGAAGGTGGATACAGACCTTAAGAGAGCTTACCTGTTCGCAGGAGGCGCCTGCAGGCCAGCGGTGGCATTAGCGGCGGTTGGGAAAGCTATCTCCAGCTGGTCCTCAGCTACAGCGAGGCTCGTCACTGAGGGCGCAGATCAAGAACAGATCACTAAGGCCTTACAAGAACTCAGCCTTGCGGGAGATTTCGTGGCGGAGGCTTCCGTAGATACTATCAGATCCACATCAAGGTCTATGTTAGCCTCTGTAATGGCCAGAAGGGCGCTATGGCTTAAACCTTGGTCGGCTGACCCCGCCTCGAAGTCAAACTGGTGCAGGATTCCGTATGATGGGGTGAACCTCTTTGGAGCAAAGCTGGATACCGTAATCTCTAAAGTAACAGGCGGGAAGTCGGGTCTCATACCATCGGACAGAAGGCCGAAACAACAAAGGCCACCTCCCTTTAAACGTAACCTTCCGGAAAGATATAGGGATGCGAAATCCTATAGACCCGGGAAGGAATACAGAAGGAGCTGGAAGAACCCCCAGACGTCCTTCCTTAAGTTCCAGAAACCCAAGACCCCTGCCTCCAATGACCAGAAGTCCTTTTGAAGGTTCGCCCGCCCAACCAGCGGTAGTGGGGGCCAGACTCACAAAGTTCAAGTTGGTCTGGGCGGGAATGATAAAAGACCCATGGACGGTGGTGGGCATTCAGAGGTCGTCCTCCAAGAGACCAATTCTGCTCAACCAGACTTCCTCCTTCTCAAGAGAAAAGACTATCCCTAGTCCAGTATATCCAAGAGTTGCTCCAGAAACAAGCAATAGTGGAGGTACCGCCATCCCAAAGAGGCAAAGGTTTCTACTCCCCACTTTTCTTAGTGAAAAAGAAATCAGGGGACCTTCGTCCAGTCTTGGACCTAAAAAACCTCAACCGGTCGATACGGTTAGAAACATTCAAGATGAAAAGCCTTCAATCAATCCTCCAAGCAATAAACTTGGGAGATTGGATGCTGTCAATCGACCTCCAGGACGCGTATTTGCATATCCCTATCCATTCCGAGTTCCAAAAATTTCTCCGGTTTACCCTAAATCATCGGCACTTCCAATTCCGAAGCCTTCCGTTCGGGATCTCTACCGCACCCAGGACGTTTACAAAAGTCCTATTACCTGTAATAGCCCACCTGAGAGAAAACGGGCTGAGGGTCCACCATTACCTGGACGACATCCTACTTCTCTCAGACAGCCAGGACTCTCTTGTCCTTCACAGGGAAATCCTGGTCTCCACATTACAGTCCCTAGGGTGGCTGATAAATTGGAAGAAGAGCAACATCCATCCCACACAGAGAATGGTCTTTCTGGGGGCCGAATTGGACACAAGGGAGAATACGGTGGAACTTCCGGGGGAAAAAATCCCTCCTCTAATTCAAAAGGTGAAAAGGGCAATCTCCGCTACAATGCTCCCGGCCAGGACCTGTCTCAGTATCCTGGGCTCCCTAGCTTCCACCATTCCAATGGTCCAATGGGCGCAATGGAATTCGAGGCCTCTCCAGATCTCCTTCCTACGTCAGTGGAAGGGCACATCAATGTCCCAACCAATCCTCATCTCTCAGGAGGTAAAGCAATCGTTGATGTGGTGGGTACGTCCTCACAACTTGAGAAGATGCAGGCATATAGTCACTCCCTATCAAGAAACCGTGACCTCAGATGCCAGTCTACAGGGATGGGGAGCCCACTATCAGGACCTTGCGGCTCAGGGTCGTTGGCCTTTCAGGGCACAGGATACAGTGTCGAACGTTCTGGAGATGAGAGCAGCGTTCCAGGCTCTCCTGGCCTTCAGTTCTCACTTGAGGAGGAAGCACGTCCTCCTGAGGATGGACAACAAGGTGGCTGTTGCCTACATCAACAGGCAGGGGGGCACCAGAAGCAGGTCCATGTTACAGGAGGTCCGTCCTGTTCTGGAATGGGCGCAGCTGAATCTACTGGACCTAAGGGCGGTTTATGTTCCGGGAGTCCAGAACACCTTAGCCGACTCACTAAGCAGAAATTTCCACTCCAACAATGAATGGTCTCTGAGTCCACAAGCCTATGCTCTCATATCCCGAACCTGGGGCCCTCCAGAGATAGACCTAGCAGCAACTCCGGAGAACACAAAGTGTCAGAGATTCCTATCAAGGACACCGTTTCCTTCGGCAGAGGGGACGGACTGCCTCCAACACCCCTGGAACTTTCACCTGGGGTACATTTTCCCCCCGACGCCTCTCATAGCGAGATTCCTCCTGAGGCTCAAGAAGTCAACAGCATTGGTGGTAGCAGTGATCCCTTTCTGGCCGAGGAGGCCATGGTTTACTACCCTCATGCAGCTGAACACGGCAGAGCCTCTGCCTCTCCCATTGACGACAGACCTACTCTCCCAGGGACATCTTCTTCACCCGAACCCGGGGAAGCTACACTTGATGGCCTGGAGACTGAAAGGGCTAGGTACCTAGAGCAGGGCTGTTCCCAGAAGGTGGTGGATACCTTACTCCAGGCCAGAAAGCCTACTACCAACATCACGTACAGAAGAGTTTGGGAAAAATTTGTCTCCTTCTCCCACCAGCAAGGTTGGGACTCGTCCTCCCCGTCGGTGTCTCACATCTTGGAGTTCCTTCAATCAGGCCTAGAGAAAGGCCTTAGGTCAAGCACCCTGAAGGTCCAGGTATCGGCCCTGTCTGCCTTGACAGGAGTTAAATGGGCGCAAGAGCCTCTGGTGGTTCAGTTTCAGAGGGCCTGTCTAAAGCTGAGGCCCCCCAGAAAACCGTCATTCCCGGTCTGGGATCTCTCAATTGTTCTAGAGTCATTATCCAAGGAACCCTTTTTTCCAATGCAGAGCATATCCCTCTGGGATCTAACGCTGAAGGTTTCATTTTTAATAGCCATAACATCGGCGAAGCGAGTGTCAGAAATGCAAGCTCTAATGGTTAGCGAACCATACTTGGTTGTTCTTCCAGACAGGCTAGTCCTAAGGCCTTCGGATCGATTCATCCCCAAGGTGTCCTCATCCTTCCATTTTAACCAGGAGATTAATCTTCCAGCACTCAGCACGGATCAGGGAGACCCTCATCCACTAGATGTTAAGGGTACCGTTATGGAATATCTCTCGGCAACAAAATCCATCAGAAAGTCGGAGAACCTCCTAATTATCCCACATGGTTTCAGGAGAGGTCAAGCGGCATCCTCACGCACCATTGCTTCATGGCTAGTAAAGACCATCAAGAGATCTTACTCACTGAGTAACCATCAAGTACCTGAGGGCTTAAGGGCACACTCCACCAGGGCAGTGGCAACCTCCTGGGCGGCATATTGTAGAGTCTCGGCGGAGACGATTTGCAGAGCGGCTACCTGGTCCTCCAGGAACACCTTCATGTCTCATTACAAGGTGGATTCCGCCTGCTTATCCACGGTGGATTTCGGAAGATCCGTTATCCAGGCCAATTCCTCTATTATTTGATTAATAAACTTAGTTTGAATTCCCACCCAGTCTTTGCGAGTTACTCCCCAAAGTGTATGCTGCCATGATGCGACAGGAAAACGGAAAATTGTATACTCACCTTTCCGTAATTTTCCTTTCCTGTCGTATCTTCATGGCAGCATACAATCTCCCACCCGTCTAAGGTGAGATATATATATACGGAGAATACTGGGCAGGGGCCATCTCTACAACTTATAGCTATGTAGTCCTATCAGGTTGTGGGGGCGGAGTCACAACCCCAAAGTGTATGCTGCCATGAAGATACGACAGGAAAGGAAAATTACGGAAAGGTGAGTATACAATTTTCCGTTTTTATGAACTTTTTTTGTATTATTTATTCACTTGGACTTTTTTGAGGTATAATATTTTTTTGATTTTGCATTTTTGCACAATATTACAGACTATTTGGATATGAGCAATTTTACAGATTTTTCTGATTGATGAATTTTTATTTCAATAGTGATTCACTCTGAGTTTTTTTGGATTTTACAATTTTATCATTTTGTTTTTGCACATTTATGCACAATTTTACACTAAAGATCGCATGTTACAATTTTATGTGAGTTATCTAGTTTTATGATAGATTTGATGCGCAAAATCCTTCCACTTTTAAATCAAATGACACAGCACCGACTTTTTATACGTCTGCACCGGGATTTGTGAGCAGTGAAGCAGAAAAAAGGCGGGATCATCTGGTATTAAGAAATTCTGTAAATTTTTGGGAAATCTTCTGGAACTCTATCCAATACTGTCTGATCTTTGAGCAAGACTAGAATATATGGAATAGGGTCCCTAACTCCTCCCCACATCGCCAGCAACGATCCGAGGCCTCCGTATAGAATTTACGGAGCTTTGATGGAGTATAATACCATTGCGTCAATAGTTTGTAGTTGGATTCCTGGATTCGTGCACAGATCGATGAGTTCAGCGAAAGGCTGATAATATTTTTATGCTGGGCTGGGGTAAAGATCTTGTTAAGATGCCTTTCCCACTTATTAATGCTTGTCATCACAAAATTCTCCGGAATAGTATTTAAAAGCGCATACATCTTTGAAATCAACCGGGGGAGAGGTTCTTGTTCTTCACAATATAGTTCAAATGTAGTTAATTGACGTTGGTAATTTGTCAGTGATCCCAAGGATCTTAAAAAATGGTGTAGCTGTATTGCCTGCCAAAGATTTATTTCAAAGAGCCCCCCTGGTTGTGGTCAAGGAAGCAATTGTAGGCCAAGTCTCCAGCTGCAAGAAATGTGATGCCTGAAAGCAGCCCTTCTCTAGAAAATTTTTAAATGCTCCTGCCTCCGTACCTGGCAAAAAACTAGGGTTTCCCAAAATAGGGAACAAAGGCGATTGTCTCAACGAATATTTGGGATCACGACAAATCCTATCACTAATTCGCAATGTGGGGTCTATAGTGGGATGCTTTATAATGGAGATCGGCAGTTTTTCATAGCACCAAGGTGCTCTACGCAGGGGTATCGAGCTAAACTGTTGTTCCATGTCTACCCATGACTTAAATTCTCCATGTCTACACCAGTCCACCACCCTTCCCAAATGGACTGCTTAATAATTTTTAAATACGTCTGGGACAACTACTCCGCCAAAGCACCTGGGTAACATCATCAGACCTCTCCTTATCCTTGGTCGTTTCTTTGCCCATATAAATTTAGTGAAAAGGGAACAAATTTGGCAAACTTTCTCGAGGTTTCATCCGCAAATCCTCGTCCCCTGCTGGTGCTGGTTTCTTCTTCGTGAAGAAGAGTGGTGAATTTATTATAGGTGTCTCAATCGTTTCACGATTAAGAATGCCTATCCGATTCCGTTGATTACGGAGTTATTTGACCGCCTCAAGGGAGCAGCAGTTTTCACGGAGCTTGATTTGAGAGGGGCATACAATCTTGTGAGGATTAAGGAGGGCAACAAGTGGAAAACTGCATTTAATACCAGAACAGGCCATTATGAGTACCTCTTAATGCCTTTTGGCCTTTGTAACGCCCTGGTAGTTTTCCAGGAATTTATTAACAATGTCCTCCGAGATTTGTTGCAGTTATGTGTGGTGGTTTATCTTGATTAAATCCTCATATTTTCTGAGTCCCTGGAGAGCCACCACACAGATGTCTGTCGTGTGCTTCAGAAACTAAGAGAGAACAATCTCTATTGTAAATTGGAGAAGTGCGAGTTCCATCGTGAACAGGTTAAATTCCTGGGTTATGTCATTTCCACTGCTGTTTTTTCGATGGACCCAGAGAAACTTTCAGCAGTCCTACAGTGGCCCCGACCTGTGGGTTTACGTCTCTGCAGCGTTTCTTGGGCTTTGCCAACTATTATCGGAAGTTTATTCGTAACTTTTCATCTCTGGTCAAGCCCCTGACTGATATGACCAGAGAGGACGGTAACCCACAGAGTTGGTCTCCGGAGTCCAGTAAGGCCTTTGAGAGTCTCAAGGCTGCCTTTGTTTCTGCTCCTGTGTTGGCACATCCTGATCCTACATTACCTTTTATGCTTGAGGTTGGTGCTTTGGAGACTGGTGTTGGTGCCCTTCTGTCTCAACGCCCTACCTCTAAGAGCGTTTTGCATGCTTGTGGCTACTTTTCTAAGAAATTGTCACCTGCAGAGTGCAATTACGAGATTGGTGACAGAGAGCTGTTGGCGATCATTTTAGCCCTTAAAGAATGGAGACATCTCCTCGAGGATACCACTGTGCCGGTTCTCATTCTTACTGACCATAAGAATCTCACATTCTTTTCTGAGGCTAAACGCCTCTCTCCCAGAAGGGCGCAATGGGCTCTTTTCTTGTCAAGTTTCAATTACATGGTATCATTTTTACCCGGTACTAAGAATGTAAGGGCTGACGCCTTGTCACGACAATTTTCCTCCACTTCCAAGGTGGAGTCGGTTCGAGTGCCTGTGATTCCTCCTGATCATATTCTGGCTACGGTTCGGACCAGTGTCACTTCTCCTTTGGGTGACAAAATTCTTGCTGCTTAGATCCATGCTCCTCCTGGGAAACCTTGTGACCACTGCTTTGTCCCAGAGAGTCTCCTTACCGCCGTGCTCCAGACTTACCATTCTCCCAAGGCTGCTGGCCACCCTGGGAAGAATCAACTCTTTTGGGCCATTTCTCAACAATTCTGGTCTAGTCTACATGCTGATGTAACCACCTTCGTAGCTGCCTGTTCTGTATGTGCTCAGAGTAAGACTCCACAACACTTTCCAGTGGGCCTCCTACAACCCATACCCAATGGAGAGAGGCCCTGGACCCACCTGTCTATGGATTTCATTGTGGAGTTACCCAACTTCCAGGGCAACACAGTTTTCCTTATGGTGGTTGGAAAGTTCTCAAAGATGTGTCATTGTATTCCACTTACATGGGCTACCCAAGGTGATTGTCTCGGACAGGGGTAGTCAGTTTGTGTCCTGGTTCTGGCGAGCCTTTTGTGCACAGTTGGGATTTCAGTTTGCTTTCTCCTCTGCTTATCACCCACAGTCTAATGGGGGAATGAGCCAATCAGTCCTTGGAGCAATTCCTATGTTGCTATATTTCTGACCATCATAACTGGTCAGACCTATTACCGTGGGCAGAGTTTGCTCACAACAGTGGCTTGAATTCTGCTTCCTGATTATCCTTGTTTATGGCGAATTATGGTTTCCAACCTTTCATGTTGTCTGACTCATTTGTTCCGCAGAGTATTCCTGCATTAGAGGAGCATCTCCGTAGTCTTTGTTCCACTTGGGCACAAGTCCAGGAAGCTTTGAGACATGCTAATGTACAGACTCCATGCTGACTGCAGATGCCTGCCTGTGCCTTCCTACCAGGTTGGGGACAGGGTCTGGCTGTCATCTCGCAACTTCCGACTTTGTGTACCCTCACTGAAGTTCACATCTTGGTTTATTGGGCCTTTCCATATTTTATGCAGGATTAACCCAGTGGCTTACGTATTAGACCTTCCTTCTAATGTGCATATTTCGAATGTATTTCATGTCTCCTTATTAAAACCTTTGGTCTGCAACCACTTTACCACCTCTGTGCCACGTCCTCACCCTGTACAGTTTGAGAACCATGAGGAGTATGAAGTACAGTCCATTGTTGACTCCTGTAAGTTCCGTGGGTGCATACAGTACCTGGTGCATTGGAAAGGGTACGGTCCGGAGGAACGCTCTTGGGTCTCATCCTCGGACGTACATGCCCCTGTCCTCCCCCGTTATTTCCATAGACGTCTTTCCCTCAAGCCTGGTGGTCTTCCGAGGGGGAGGGGTCGTTGAGGAGGAGGTACTGTCAGGGCTGGGCTCAGCCCTGCCTTCTCTGAGCTGGGCACTCAGCTGTCAGCTAATTTCCAGCTCCTATCTCTCCACAGTTACTCAGCTGTTGATGATATCCTGCTCGTCAGTCCTGCCTACTTAAGCTGTCCAGCCTACAGGCTCTCTGCCTTCGCCTTAGTCAACATCACAGAGACTATTTCCAGAATTCCTGTTAAAAGACTTGCTTGGCTCACATCCCTTCTGGCTCCAGATCCTGCTTGCTGTTTTACTGCGCTCATCTCCGGCTCCCTGACGTTTGGCTTGTCTGACTATCCGTTCCGGTTCCTGAACTCTGGCTACGTTTTGACTACGTTTGTTCTATTTACTTTTTTTATTAAACAAGTGTGATTTAACTGTACTTCTGTCTCGGTCTGATTTCATGGTTTCTGACACCCTCGCCCAGGTATTCAATGTACAGATTGGTTCCTATATATGCAGCCACCCCCCGCTGCTCCTTCTATCCAGGTGTACAGGGGGCTGGGTCGCAATTGCTACCCCTGTAGCTATGCCATTGCCCCAATATGTAAGAGTTTATTAAAGTGGAACTTTAGTCTGAAAAGTAAGTCCTGCTAGATCATGTGTAGGCAACCTTAAAGCGGAGAGAGGATGAGAGGGGTGAGTGGCGCTACCTGTGTGCCAAATGGTGATCTACCAGATCACTCTTTAGTGGCTAAGTAGTTAAAAGACACAGTGATATTGTGATAATAATTACAGCAAAACAATTAACAGAGAAGTTGTAGTGTGATAATTATGATAGCTCACCTACACCAGTAGGTAAATGCTAAAGCCCTCTGAGTGTGGGCACCAATTCTACACAAGAAAACTTATCACCAAAAATGTATTTAACCTTTATAAACTAGTGGATCCCATGATGCTGTGTACAAATGATAATGAATCCTCTCCTTATATCAATGCATATAAAATTCAAACATAAGTTTCAAGACAGTAGAGTGATCCTCTGCTTATAACAGTACATATAGTGTCCAAATCCTAAATTCAAGATGTATGTAGACCCAGGAAACAAAAAACAAAAACCAAAAAAATAGAAAAAAATACAAAAAAATCGCACCAAAATTAAAAAATCGCACCAAAATGCAATTTATCGCACCATATATAAAAACGCATAAGTGCATTCATTCTGTGCATAAAACGCATAAGTGCATTTTACCTTGTAATTATTATGACAATATCACTGTGTCTTTTAACTACTTAGCCACTAAAGAGTGATCTGGTAGATCACTATTTGGCACACAGGTAGCGCCACTCACCCCTCTCATCCTCTTTCTTTTATAATTTAGAGCCCTCTTACTGGGGGCTATTTGGGGAGGCTGCAACATTTATACACGTCCTAAGTGCAGACCCTCTTAACCTATTTACTAATCTTAAAGCGGCGTTCCACCCAAAAATGGAACTTCCGCTTTAAGTACTGGTGACCCCCTGACATGCCACATTTGGCATGTGATTTTTTTTTTAGGGGGGAGCGGGTACCCAGTTTTGACAAGCACCCAGCTCCTACTTCCTCCCCTGGCGCCAGAAGAAAGTTCACCTCTCCCCCCCTGCATACTACTGGGACACATCACAGGACCCAGAAGATTGCCCGGCCATTCACTCGCAGCATGCTTGTACATGTGCAGTGCGCGCTGGGCTGTGGAGCTGCAGCTGGGCGCCCACAGTTACAATGCCGGTGCCGTGGAGAGGGTGCGAGGTGAGTGTCTCTTTATTAAAAGTCAGCAGCTACACTTTCTGTAGCTGCTGACTTTTAAATGGGTGGAACTCCGCTTTAACCACTTAAGCCCTGGAAGATTTTACCCTCTTCCTGACCAGAGCACTTTTTACAATTTGGCACTGCGTCGCTTTAACTGACAATTACACGGTCATGCAATGCTGTACCCAAACTAAATTTGCGTCCTTTTTTAAACACAAATAGAGCTTTCTTTTGGTTGTATTTGATCATCTCTGCGGTTTTTATTTTTTGCGATATAAACAAAAAAGAGCGACTATTTTGAAAAAAAATTATATTTTCTGCTTTTTGTTATAAAAAAAATACAATAAACTCTATTTTAGTTATACATTTAGGCCAAAGAGTATTCAGCCACATGTCTCGGGTAAAAAAAAATCAATAAGCGTATATTTATTGGTTTGCGCAAAAGTTATTGCGTCTACAAACTAGGGTACATTTTCTCGCATTTACGCAGCTTTTAGTTCATGACTTGAGGTTTCTTGAGGTGCTAAAATGGCAGGGCAGTACAACCCCCCCCCCCCCCCGCCCCAAATTTGCTGAGAGGCTTGTTGAGCACATTGAATTTTTTATTTTTTTGTGTGATTGTAAAATGACAAAAAAAAAAATCTACACAGTTGTCACTAAATGATATATTGCTCAAACATGCCATGGGCATATGTTAAATTACACCCAAAATCAAAATCTGCTGCTTTTTCTGAGTACAGGGATACCACATGTGTGGGACTTTTTGGCAGTCTAGCCGTGTACAGGACCTCGAAATCCAATCACCGCCTTCAGGCTTTCAGGCTTTCTAAGGGCGTAAATTCTTGATTTCACTCCTCACTACCTATCGCAGTTCCGGAGGCCATGAAATGCGAGGATAGCACAAAACCCCCCAAATGACCCTATTTTGGAAAGTAGACACCCCAAGCTATTTGCTGAGAGGCATGTTGCGTATTTTGAAGATCTTTTTGTCACAAAATTTGGAAAATTGAAAAAAGAAAAAAAAAAATACATTTTCCTTTTCTTTTCTTGTCAAAAGATTTTATTGAATATACAACAATCAGCAAAACGTATATGTTGAATAATCACATATGAACAGAGTCTAATTTTGCTATTACATAGGAAAATTAAAAATAAGTAGAGAAAAAAAAATAAACAAGAGAAAACAAATCATATGTAAAGATTACATTGTACATATAAATGAATTAGTGCGGGGAGTCTAAAGACTGTATGTTATTGCTGAATTAATAAGCCAATCTAAAGCTAAAGATTTAAGGTATACAACGAGAGCAATTCATTACATTATAAAAAGAACATTTAACTTAAATAGTACTATGTTCACAGGCAATAGAAAAAAAAAAAAAAAAGGTAGGGGACAGAAAAGAAGAGAGTAGGAATAAACAGGAATATAGAGGAAGAGAGAGAAGAGGGGGAGAAGGAGTTCACCAGATTGAGAGCCATATGGAAATGAGTAAAGACTAATATCAGTCAATTTTAACCACTACCATGGCAATAGGACTTTTTCATCCATAGATGATGCAGTGAAAAATTTAATCCATGGGTTCCATATTTTCTCAAATTTTGGTATAAGATTATTTTCTATAGCAGCCATTTTAGAGTGAATCATGAAATGATTCATTCTATTTTTAGTCTCAGCCACTCCTAGTGAAGGGGATTTCCAGGCTTTCGCAATTGTTTGTCTAGCGGCTGTCAGTAGCTGGATCTACAGCTTGAATTGTATATGTGTTAGGTATAACGGTTTTAAGTTGAGCAAAGCCATGGTGGTATCAGGGTGAATTTTAAATTTGAACATTTCAGAGGCTATGCCATAAATTTTCTTCCAAAAGATCTGGGCTACCGGGCAGGTCCACCAGAGATGCAAATGTGTGCCCAGGTCTGGGCAGCCACGAAAGCAAAGAGCTGAGTAAGTTGGAACATATTTTGCGATTCTAGAAGGTACTAAGTACCAACGAGTCAGAACTTTGTAATTTGTTTCCATTGCTAAAATATTATCAGAAGATGTTTTAGTGGCCAGCCAGATACTTGACCATTCCATATCCTCAAGAGTTCGTCCTAGGTCCTCCTCCCATTTCTGAACATAGGATGGTTTATCTAAATTAATATTAGTCAGTAAATGAGAGTAGATAGAATAAATTTGTTTCTTGGCATGTGGATCTTTTAGACAAGTGGATTCAAATTTAGTAAATTGGTGTAAAGGAGTGTCTGTATCTGTGAAAGGTGTGAAAAAATGTTTGATCTGAAGGTATCGGAATGTTTCTGATTGAGGTAATCCAATTGTTTCACGTAATTCTGGAAATGGGATAATGTTGGAAGGTGTGACGAATTTATGTAGTCTCGAGATTTCCGCAGAGTCCCATATTTTAAACGATTTAGGGAAAACCCATGCTGGGTAAAAGGCCGGGTTTTTGAGGAAGGAGAGGAGGGGGTTATGAGGAGACTGCAACTGATGCTTAATTTTAAGCTTGTCCCAAAGTGTTATACAGTGCTTTGTGATTGGGTTGCGTAAACCTTGACGATCCTTGGGATTAAGCCACAGTAAATTTGAGACCGATAGAGGGTCACATTCAGCCGCTTCTATCATTACCCACAGGGGTGTGTCATGAGTTGTGTGATACTTAATTAAGCTTGCCATATGTGCAGCTTGATAGTATGCTGCAAAGTTGGGGAAGCCCAGGCCACCAGAAGATTTGGGGAGGTATAAAGTATGTATAGGAATTTGTGGTTTTGTGGATCCCCATACAAATTTTTTCGTTCTATTTTTTTTTTCAAATATAATCTTTATTGATATTTTATAAAAGAAAGAAGGGGCAAAGCCCCGAACATACCACAGCGGTATGAAACAGTTCAAAGGGGGTCGCAGCCTCCCGACGGTATAATATAACAACATAACACACATACAGAAAGACTTAGGAGATCAAATCCGTTAACATATTATTGTTACTAAAGTGTATATTTTCCTGTGAATATATGTAGGAATCATCTAATTAGGTTCCCAAGTGAATTCCAAGTCCCTCTTAGATGTACATTTGCTTTAATCCGAAGGTGGCTACCCAAGATGAAAGTAGATAGGAAAAAAAAAAAAAGGGGGAGAAGTAAGTAGTAGAGAAGAAAGAGGGAAAGAGTAAATATGAGTAAGAAGATGGGGAGGGAGGGAGGGAAGGAGGAAAGGGGAAAGTAGTATAGGGAGCAGGATAGGGGGGGTGTCGGCGGAGGTCTTTTATTTAATTATATCTTTTATGTTGGAGGTGTTAATGGTTCGGGTTACCAAAGAGTGCTTTCCCTTCCTCAGAATATTTAAACATATTCCATAATGTCCATAATGTCCATGTTTTTGTGTAAATTGCTTGTCTGTTTTGAGCTGTCATTATGAGGTCCTCCATCTTGTTAAAGCGGGGGTTCACCCACACCGCCAAAAAAAAAAAAATATTAAAAGCCAGCAGCTACAAATACTGCAGCTAGTGACTTTTAATAAATGGCCACTTACCTGTCCCAGGGTCCAGCGATGTCGGCAGGGGACGCAGAGAACCCGCTCGGTTCTCGGCAGCTGCCGCCGCCATCCTAGGTGAGGGAATCAGGAAGTGAAGCATTGCGGCTTCACTTCCCGGTTCCCTACTGCGCATGCGCGAGTCGCGCTGCGCGTCCCTAGTGGTCCCCGCTCTCTCCTGGGAGCTGTGTGTTCCCAGCAGACAGCGCGGTCGGGACGGGAAGAGGCATAGACTCCCATGGGAGTCTATGCCGGAAGTGGGTGCAAATACCTGTCTTAGATAGGTATCTGCACCCCCCTCCCCCCTGAAAGGTGCCAAATGTGACACCGGAGGGGGGGAGGGTTCCGAAAAGCGGAAGTTCCATTTTTGTGTGGAACTCCGCTTTAATATCCTCTACTTTCTGTAACCACATGGAGATGGTCGTGGGGTTTGCTGTTTCCAAAGCATGGGGATGCAGGCTTTGGCTGCATTTGTTAAGTGACGTAGAATAGATTTTTTATACGTTTTTAGTGGCATGGAGGATGTATGGAGCAGGAAAAATGCCGGGTCATTTGGAATCTGAAAGTCCGTGAACTTTTGAGAAATAGAGCGGACCGTGGACCAGAAGTTCGTTAGTTTAGAACAGGACCAGAACATGTGGAGAGTCGTTTCCACCTCTTTGCGGCACCTCCAACAGATATTTGACGTATTGGGGAACATCAAGTGCAGGCGACTCGGTGTTAAATACAACCTAGTCAGGATCTTATAGTTGGATTCCTGAAGTTTAGTACATATTGAGGATTTAAGGGAGAGATCAATCATGTTCTGCTTCTGTATTGTCATAAAAGAGCATTGAAGATCAGTTTCCCATTTAGTGATGCATGGTAAGTTAGGCAGTTGTGGAGGTGTGTTTAATATGGTGTACGTCGTAGATAGGACCTGTGGTAGGTGTTCTGCGTCTAAACATAGTTCTTCGAACGTAGTCAAGGGTCTAGAGTAAGATTTAGGGTTTGGAATTGTCTGAAGAAAATGATGTACTTGTACTGCATTCCAGAAAGGCAGACTAAACTGACCCGTCGGGTCCATTAATTCTGAAATGGAGGGCCATTTATCTTGGATCACGAATTGTGAAGCCCTCGTACAGTTAGAACTCCTCAGTGATTGGAATTGTCCGGGTGTGAGTCCCGGGGGAAAATTGGGGTTCCCCAGAATCGGGGTCAGGGGAGAATCTTTAGTCGTTAAAGAAGCCTGTAATGTGGCATTTAAACCTTGCTTAATAGTGTTGCCTATGAAGGGATGGGACCTCAACTCCAGCGGAAGGAAGTCCCAACACCACATTGCTGTCCGTAAAGGTATTTTAGTTTGATTCTGCTCTATTTGTGCCCATAATTTCATTTCCTTATGTCTATTCCAGTCGATTATTCTGCCCAGATGAGCTGCTAGATAGTATTTCTTTATATCCGGAAGTTCAACACCTCCATAATGTTTTGGTAGGAATAGTTGCGATCTCGGGATGCGCAGTTTTTTATGTGCCCATATAAATTGCATAAAGAGATTCTGTACTCGCTTAAAGTATGTGGTGGATATCCTAATGGGTAGGGTTTGGAAGAGATATAAAAATTTGGGTAATATACTCATCTTTATTAGGTTACATCTCCCAAACCACGAATGTAACCCAGTATCCCAGTTATCTATTAATTTTTTAACCTTAATCAGTAAGGGGGGAACATTTTTGGTAAATAGTAGGGATAGATCCGACGGTATTTTCGTACCTAGATAGGTCAAGGCTGAGTTAGTCCATCTGAATCTGAAGCTTGATTGCAAATTTGAAAGGGCATCAGTCGGTATGGAAATTCCCATCGATTCGGATTTTGAAAAGTTAATTTTTAGATTTGACAACTTCCCATAAGTTTCAAATTCTTTTAAGAGGTTGGGTAGGGACACCCCCGGGTTGGTCAGGGAGAAGAGTAAGTCATCTGCGTAGGCAGAGATCTTATGTTGCTTGGGTTCTACCAAAACTCCTTTTATGTCAGGATTTAACCTTATCTTGGAGAGGAAGGATTCCAGGGAGAGGGCAAAAAGGAGAGGGGAAAGGGGGCACCCCTGTCTTGTCCCATTCGTTATTGGGAAGGGATCCGACAGGACTCCATTCGCCTTCACCTGCGCTGTAGGAGTGGAGTATATTCCGGCTATTCGGCTGAGCATCACCCCCCCCAAACCTATGTGTCTGAGCACTGCGAAAATGTACTGCCAGCTCACCCTATCAAACGCTTTTTCCGCATCAGTATTGAGGAAGACACAAGGTGTTCCTCTGGATCTGGAGATATGGATTAGATTTAGCACCTTTTTTAGTGCTATCTCTAGCCTCCCTAGTTGGAATAAAACCAACTTGGTCTAGGTGGGTAAGTTGTTGGAGGTGCTGCGCCAGCAGAGTCGCCAGAATTTTAGTGAACAGCTTGAGGTCAAGGTTTAAAAATGAAATGGGTCTGTAGCTACCACAAGCCGCTGGATCCTTCCCCTCTTTGTGAATTACTGAAATATGGGCCCCTAAGGTCTCTCTAGCGAAAGCTTTACCCTCTCCTATTTTGTTAAACAACGTGACCATACGGGGTCCTAGTGTAGGGAGGAGCGTTTTATAGTATTGCAGCGTATAACCATCAGGGCCTGGAGCTTTACCTGGTTTCATTGTTTTTATGGCTGTTTGTAATTCTATTAGAGTTATGTGAGATTCTAGTTCATCTCTAATCTCTTGGGGTAGAGATGGCATTTGTGAAGACGTAATGTAATTTTCTATTTCATTGATGGGAGAGGTTATTTGTGGCAGGTTGTATAATCTAGAGTAGAACTGTTTGAACTCTTCAGTGATTTGTGTGGGAAGGGTTGCTTTTGTTCCTTTAGAGGTGGAGATATGCGGAATATAAGTCACTGATTTGTGTTGTCTGACCATTTTGGCTAAAAGTTTCCCACACTTGTTCCCTGATTCATATGTCTGTTTACGACATATCTGTATGGCCGCTTTCGCCTTATATTGTAGGAGGTCTGTTATTTTCCGTCTAACAGTCATCAATTCTGTCTCAGAGGTCATTACAGGGGCATGTTTGTGTCTAGCTTCTAGGGTGGCTAGTTCAAGTAACAATTAGGAAAGCTGTCTGTTCCTCTCTTTTTTAATACGGGCCCCATGAGATATTAGAATACCCCTAATTACTACCTTGTGAGCTTCCCATAATATTCCCGGGTCACAGTCTGGTTGGTCACTTTCTTGAAAGTATAAATTAACTGCCTTCGTTACTTCTGACAATATTTCGGGATTTTGTAGCAGGCTTTCATTTAGACGCCAAAAACGGTGTTTCGGAGAAGAAATCTCCGATAAACGGTAGATCAAGAACACCGGTGCGTGGTCCGACCATGTCCTGTTTCCTATGGAGGTTTGTTCCACCGCATGTAACTGCGTATGGGGGTTTAAGAAATAATCAATTCTGGTGTATGACTGGTGTACATTTGAATAAAATGTAAAGTTTCGTTCCCTGGAGTGTTGTAAGCGCCAGGCGTCAATCAACTGAGATTTATGTAATGTTTGGGCTATCTTTTTTAGCTGGTTGGGTGGGATCGAGGATTTACCTGAAGATGTGTCGGCCAATGGGATTAGAGGTGTATTTAAGTCCCCCCCTAATATCAATTGACCTTCTCTAAAGTCATTTAGTTTTTCTAGAGTCTCTTTCAAGAACTTGGCCTGTTGTTCATTAGGGGCATATACAGTTGCTAGTGTCACCTTGGTCGTACCAATCAGGCCTTTAAGGAATATGTATCTCCCGTACGAGTCTATTTTCGATTCTTGTAACTGCCAATGGGTCTTACTCGAGATTAAAATAGAAACTCCTTTAGATTTAGATTCCGGGTTCATGGAGTGATAGGAAGCTGGGAAGTGTCTATTTTGTGTGTATGGTAGTTTATTGGTCTTAAAGTGTGTCTCTTGGATAAAAGCTATGTCCGTCTTGGTTCGTTTTAGGTCATCTAATAACATACGTCTTTTCTCCGGTATGTTAAGTCCTTTCACATTTAGGGACATTATTTTAATTTTGCTGACCGCCATCTTACAATGGGAAAGGGGGAGGGAGTGGAGGGGGAAGGGAAGACTAAGGGGAGGGTGAAGTGTGAAAAGGAAAAGATAGACAAGAATAGAGAAATAAGAAGGAAGAATATCGGTATGCAAAGAAGATACAGACCAGGCCTAGTGCCTTGCCTGTTTCAAAACCCCAAAGCAGGGTACGTATTTTGCATATGTCCCCCAAAAGGCACAATTTGTCCTCATTTGTCCTCAAGGGGGATATGCTACTCTAAGTGGGAGAGAAGAAAGACAAGGCTCGAAGAGGTGAGACTCCCTCCCCCCAGCCTATCTGAAAAATAGTCATTAACATAATAACTATGCATTGTTTCAGAACAAAACAAAGTAAACCAGTGAGCCTATCCGCCCAACATAACTGAGTGCAACTAAGTAGATAAACATCGTGAGTCTTCTGAACTAACGGCTGCTCTCACCCTGCGGATCATTACATTATAAGCACTTGATGTAGCCATTAGCTCAGCCCATTTCTGCCTAAAAGTATTGCAGACGGGACCTGGATCTATAACTCAAAATAAATAACTCAAAATATATAATGACCCAATACAATAGAACTTATTAGATTTTAACATATGACCTGGTTCCTGATTCTTCTGCGGCATCTAGTGTGTTGTGTGACATCTGCTGGGAGGTCACTCCTTAACTCCACCAATCAGTAGCCAGAATGTTCGCTCCTGTAGCCATTGAAAACTGGCTCTGCAGGTCACTACACACATCAGGTTACAAAATGTTAGTGTCTCACAGATTCTCTGTTTTGCGTGTCATCTGCTTCCATGTTCGCCTAATGGTATAAGTTACCAGCTTGAACCTGTAGGGTAGGCAAACTTTTTAGTTGGTGAGACAGTTCCTTTCCGGTAACCTGCTGATGTTCAGGCCTGTCGTCATATAAGTTCCATACATAGGGGTTAGTGTCGCATGGTGTGGTGCTTCCTGCCCATATTAGTGGGCAATTCCAATTAGTGGGTGTTATCCACATCAAGCAAACTTCTTTAGTGCAACCATGGTAGTAACATAGATAATTAGAAGCAAATTCTGTTGCCCCTAGTTTCAATAAAGATGAAAGAAATGTTCACCGTACCATAATTATGGTGTGATAGAATTAACTCTTGGGTAGGTGGAACAGTCTACCACAAACAAAAGGGGGGAACAAGAATTCCAGAACTGCATTCTGTAATGGGTAGTCATCTTACAGGTAGATTTGTGATTCAGGACTCACGTATATCTTCCTGAGAAGATGCCCTGGGTCGACGTCGGTTCCGTTGTTGCCTTGGTGGGGGATTTCTTCCCACTCCTGAGGTAGTTGGACGGCTTTGTGTGCGCGGGAGAGGTCCCAACCAGTTCGGGATTTCAATAGGGTCGGTGTCCAGGAAGGCAAATAAGGCAGGTAGCACTTCTGGACTGCGCAAAGTGAAATTCCTCTGATCCTTTCTAAACGTGACAGATAGTGGGTACCCCCAACGATACGTGGCTCCCTTCCTTCTGGCAAGGTCTAGCAATGGCTTCAGAATCGCACGCCTCTGTAGGGTAGCGCGTGATAAATCCGGGAAGATTTTGATTGTGGCACCATCTAGTTCAGGGTCTTCCGCTTCCCAGGCTTTCCGCATGATCTTTTCTTTATGTACGTAGTGATGCATCCTACAAATGACATCTCTTGGTCTCAGGGGGTCAGTGGGTTTAGGCCAATACGGTCGGGTAGATCAACCCCTGGGAGGCTGCGGAAAATGGCGACCGCCGTGTCAGCTAGATCCTCCGGCCCTGTGGCCTCTGGGAGTCCTCTGAGGCGCAAATTGTTACTGCAACTCCTGTCCTCCATTTCTTCTAAGCGTAGCTGTTGTTCTTGTAACGCATCTGCCTGTATATTCTGGTTCTCCTCCACAGTTAACATTCGGCGTTCTAATGCTGACAAGGAGCTCTCTCCTGATTCAATTCTAACAGCCAGAGCGCTGACATCTGCCCTCACTGCTTTCATTTCCTTGCGGTGTGCAGCTTCTACTGTAGCTATAAGTGCTGTAATGTCATTTTTAGTTGGAAGTGCTTGTAAAAGCGCACGGAGCTCTGTGTTTACTCCGGGAGACTGACCTGAGGGTTGTGAGTGTTCCCCAAATGTAGAGCGGAGGTCCGCAGGAAAGCCAGTATAGCTGTCTGCCACTTGCGTGTCTCTCTGCTGCGGCGGGGAGCCGTTCGCATCCTGTCTCCCTGTATGTCCTGCACGTGTCGCCGCCATCTTTAGCTCCGGGGAGCCGAGGAAAGACAGCTGAAATCTCCTCCTAAGTTCTCCTGTTGTAGGCTGCTGAGGGGCAGATTTGGGCGGTTTGCTGTTCCTCTTTGTCGGCTTTCGTCTAGCAGAGTGCATAGTTTAAGTTCTTATGCTGAAATAGCCGGGGTAGGGGTAGAACGGCCGGGAGCTCAGGTAATACACGTCCTCATCCAGCCATGTCCAGGCCACGCCCCCCCCTTTCGTTCTATTTTGAATTAGTCGTAAAAAATAAGCCGGAATTGGAATCGGGAGAAGTCTAAACAGATATAATAATTTAGGTAAGATCGACATTTTAATAGTATTAATCCTTTCAAACCAAGATAGTGGAAGGAAAGACCATTGTTTCATCGAATTTGTTATGTGTTTTAGAATGGGTGGATAGTTAGCTGAGAAGAGATCAGAGATGGATGCTGTTAAATGTATGCCCAGATATGGGATTGTTTTCTCTGCCCAAGTGAAAGGGAGTGCTGACCTCACTATTTCTTTGTCTCTATCAGACAGGGATATATTCAGGGCTAGACATTTTTTGGGATTAATTATCAGTCCCGAAATATTGGCAAATGTATTAAGAATAGGTAATAAATTGGGGCCTGATATCTGAGGAGAAGATAAAAATAGTAAAATATCATCTGCAAACATGCAGAGTTTGTGATTGTAACCTCCTAATTCTATACCCGTTATTGTTGGATTTAGTCTAATAAATTGGGCAAGAGGTTCTATGAGAAGGGCGAATAAAAGGAGGGTGTCAGGATATCTAATTGACCAGACTGTGTGGACTACACAGAGGAAACCCAAAACACATATAAGTGAAAAAATGGTGTTTATTAACAAGTGATAAGTGAAAGGAATATAAACAGTGCAAACCCACACAACAACCCACTACAAACAACAATATATATATGTAAATGGAGATACCGTAATCGTAATCAAAGCCAAGCCAAGGTCATACACGGGGAAGTCAGCAGAAGGGTAAGGACGGGAAACTGAACAGGACAAGGAGAGGATGGATGGATGGGGTTCAGGGCAGGGATCCAAGGGAGCCAGGAACAGAAGGGACAGGACTAGGAAGGCCTCAGGATAGGGATGGGATCAGATCAGGACAAGGCAGATAGCAGGCTCAAGGTCAAACAGGCAGCAAGGTCAGAACGCAGGGAGAGAGGGAGAGATACCAAGGCAAGCCTATGAGGGCTTGCCGGGTATTTGTAAGGCTGTGGTAATTGACCTCATGTCACAGCTGAGCGCAGTGTGAGCTGTTTGGTCCACACTGCCAGAGTGCACCCGCTGGTTGACGCCGGTACTACGGCCCGAGGATGCAACAGTGCCACCAGCAGGAAAGACCTCTTACTGCAGGTCCTAGGTGTCGGAAGACACCTGCTGATGGACACTGGTACTGCAATCCAAGAGACCGATAGCGCCACCAACGGGTAGACCTTCTCATGACAGTACCCCCCCCCTAAAGGAGCGGCCTCCGGACGCTCCAACAAGGTGCATCTGTTCAAAGTTCATGGCCTCCAACTGAACAGATGAGGGCACATCAGGCCGGGCATCGGGTACATCAACCTGGACAGTGGGTACTGCTGGCATGTCAGAGTCATTAAGCTGGGCAGCAGACGACAGGAACCACTTGAGCTGGGCAGCAGACGACAGGAACCACTTGAGCTGGGCAGCAGACGACAGGAACCACTTGAGCTGGGCAGCAGACGACAGGAACCACTTGAGCTGGGCAGCAGACGACAGGAACCACTTGAGCTGGGCAGCAGACGACAGGAACCACTTGAGCTGGGCAGCAGACGACAGGAACCACTTGAGCTGGGCAGCAGACGACAGGAACCACTTGAGCTGGGCAGCAGATGACAGGAACCACTTGAGCTGGGCAGCGGACACCCGGACATCAGGCTGAAGGGCAGACACTGGAACGTCAGACTGCAAAGCTGGAACGTCAGACTGCAAAGCTGGAACGTCAGACTGCAAAGCTGGAACGTCAGACTTCAAAGCTGGAACGTCAGACTGCAAAGCTGGAACGTCAGACTGCAAAGCTGGAACGTCAGACTGCAAGGCTGGAACGTCAGACTGGAAGGCTGGAACGTCAGACTGGAAGGCTGGAACGTCAGACTGGAAAGCTGGAACGTCAGACTGGAAAGCTGGAACGTCAAACTGGAAAGCTGGAACGTCAGACTGGAGACCGGGCACAGGCTGAAAAGCAGGCACCAGCTTCAAGACATCCGGCTGGAAGGCAGGGACATCGGGCTGGAAGGCAGGCATCGGGACGACAGACTGGGAGGCAGGCACATCAGACTGTAAAGCTGGAACATCTGACTGCAAAGCTGGAACAGCAGACTGGAAGGCTGGAACATCAGACTGGAAAGCTGGAACATCAGACTGCAAAGCTGGAACATCAGACTGCAAAGCTGGAACATCAGACTGCAAAGCTGGAACATCAGACTGCAAGGCTGGAACATCAGACTGCAAGGCTGGAACATCAGACTGCAAGGCTGGAACATCAGACTGCAAGGCTGGAACATCAGACTGCAAAGCTGGAACATCAGACTGCAAAGCTGGAACATCAGGCTGGAAGGCTGGAACATCAGACTGGAAGGCTGGAACATCAGACTGGAAGGCTGGAACATCAGACTGGAAAGCTGGAACAGCAGACTGGAAGGCTGGAACAGCAGACTGGAAGGCTGGAACATCAGAATGGACGGCTGGAACATCAGACTGGAAAGCTGGAACATCAGACTGCAAGGCTGGAACATCAGACTGCAAGGCTGGAACATCAGACTGCAAAGCTGGAACATCAGACTGCAAAGCTGGAACATCAGACTGCAAAGCTGGAACATCAGACTGCAAAGCCTGAACTTCAGACTGCAAAGCTTGAACTTCAGACTGCAAAGCTTGAACTTCAGACTGCAAAGCTTGAACTTCAGACTGCAAAGCTGGAACATCAGGCTGGAAAGCTGGAACGTCAGACTGGAAAGCTGGAACGTCAGACTGGAAAGCTGGAACGTCAGACTGGAAAGCTGGAACGTCAGACTGGAGAGCGGGCACAGGCTGAAAAGCAGGCACCGGGACTTCAGGCTGGAAGGCCAGCTTCAAGACATCCGGCTGGAAAGCAGGGACATCGAGCTGGAAGGCAGGCATCGGGACGACAGACTGGGAGGCTGGAACATCAGACTGTAAAGCTGGAACATCAGACTGGAAGGCTGGAACATGTTGGGTTACTGGCAAGATGGTGTGGGTCGGGAAGAATTTTTGCTTCTTCTTTGGTTTAGCCCGTGCAGTTTTGTATGTAGGTGCAGGGCTGTAAGAAAAGAAAGTAGCTGGGCAGAAGGAAGACCAAGGAACTGTAGCTAGAGAGGGGTTTTGTGGGACTGTTACAGGTGGAGGAGAAGAGACAGGTGAATTGAAGACAGGATGGGTGCGACACTTGGAGACTGGGTGGTAGTATTTGGTAGGGAGCTGATTAAACTGGGTTGTAGCTGAGGTTGCCATAGGTGACGGGGAGATAGATCTTTTGGAAAGCAGATGATTAATGGCAGGGCTGGAATATTGTGGCTTAGCTAAAGACAGGAGATCTGACCATGCCTGCAGCAAAGGTTGAACAAACGCTGATTCACATACAGTCTGACTAACCAAAGATTGTACTGAATAAATGCAATCGGATAACACCTGCTGGGAACAAGCGGAATAATGTTCATCAAAAGAAGCCGGATCGTCCTCTAATAACCATACCAGGGATTCAACCTGGTCACAACTGAAAGGAGGGGAGAAATCGTCACTACCTTCGGGAATGTATGACAAGGCTGACTTAGTACATAATTGGATCAAAGGCTGAACATCCTCAAATAACACATGACCTTGATCTACAAGTAAATGGGCTGTTTGTATCGTTTCCAGCAGTTGGTCTCGGGTCCAATCTTTAAGAGTCTGACAACAATATTCACTATCCTCTGCCGCCAGCAGAGAATAATAGATAATTCCATCAAAGTCCATTTTGCGCGCCCACCGTAACAGGACGGTTTCTCAGTGCAGCCACGTCTGGTCAGGGATGGCCTTGGTATGCTGTCAGGATATCTAATTGACCAGACTGTGTGGACTACACAGAGGAAACCCAAAACACATATAAGTGAAAAAATGGTGTTTATTAACAAGTGATAAGTGAAAGGAATATAAACAGTGCAAACCCACACAACAACCCACTACAAACAACAATGTATATATGTAAATGGAGATACCGTAATCGTAATCAAAGCCAAGCCAAGGTCATACACGGGGAAGTCAGCAGAAGGGTAAGGACGGGAAACTGAACAGGACAAGGAGAGGATGGATGGATGGGGTTCAGGGCAGGGATCCAAGGGAGCCAGGAACAGAAGGGACAGGACTAGGAAGGCCTCAGGATAGGGATGGGATCAGATCAGGACAAGGCAGATAGCAGGCTCAAGGTCAAACAGGCAGCAAGGTCAGAACGCAGGGAGAGAGAGAGAGATACCAAGGCAAGCCTATGAGGGCTTGCCGGGTATTTGTAAGGCTGTGGTAATTGACCTCATGTCACAGCTGAGCGCAGTGTGAGCAGTTTGCTCCACACTGCCAGAGTGCACCCGCTGGTTGACGCCGGTACTACGGCCCGAGGATGCAACAGTGCCACCAGCAGGAAAGACCTCTTACTGCAGGTCCTAGGTGTTGGAAGACACCTGCTGATGGACACTGGTACTGCAATCCAAGAGACCGATAGCGCCACCAACGGGTAGACCTTCTCATGACAGAGGGATAAAGGGCATCCCTGACGCGTGCCTCTTTCAATTTTAAATGGGTCTGATTTATAGCCTGCATATTTTATGTATGCTTGAGGACTATTATAAAGTGCAGCTATCCATTTGATAAAATGGGGTCCAAAACCCCATTTCTGTAAAGTATGATAAAGATAGGTCCAAGACACTGAATCAAAGGCTTTCCTAATATCCCATGAGAGGAAACATGAGGGGATACGTCGGGTCTTAGCAATGTGTGCCAATAGAACTGCTCTGCGTACATTGTCTCCTGCTTGACGCTTAGGCATAAAACCTACCTGATCTCTATGGATAAGGTTACCTATAATTTTATTAAGTCAAGTTGCCAGGATTTTTGCTAACATTTTTGTATCTAAGTTTAAGAGAGATATGGGGCGATAATTATTATAAGATGTGTGATCAGTATTAGGTTTGGGTATCATACAGATAATTGCCATAAGCGACTCTTGTCTAAATGATTTACCTTTTAGTATTGTATTATAAGCTTTGGTAAGTAGTGGGGATAAGATTTCTGCAAATGTGCGGTAATATAAAGCTGAAAAGCCATCCAGGCCAGGTCTTTTATTTAACTTTAGTTCTTTGATTGTGAAGCTTACTTCTTAAGAAATGGGTTCTTCAAGAAGAGCTTGTTGGGAGTTTTATTTGAGAAAAGAAGGCTTCCGCCTCTACTGGATTAAAATCATTTGTTGCCGAATAAAAGGATGATAAGTGGGATCTAAATTTGTTAACTATTTTAACAGGGTTGCATGTGTAATTATCTTTGGATATTTTGAGTCTTATTGGTTTTGTTTGTTTAAATTGGGATTTAAGGGCTCGTGCTAGAAATGTGTTTGGCTTGTTGGACTTCATATAAAAGGCATGTCTAGATCGGCGTAAAGATTTATCTGCATTTTCTGTGAGGAATAGGTCATATTCCAGGCGTGCTTTTTCTAGATGGGCTTTAGAAATCGAGGAGGGGTTATCTTGAAAATTTAAAAAGGAATTATTATATTCCAATTCAAGCTTTTGTGCTAAATTTTTACGTTCTCTCTTGAACAATGCAGGTTGTTTTTGTAGTATACCTCTTAGCACTGGTTTATGGGCTTCCCAAAGGGTTAACGGGGATATTTCAGGGCATGTATTATATAACAAATATTCTTTTAAGGCTTGTTCGACCTGGATACAGTGAGATGGATTTTTGAGCAGAATATTGGGAAGGTACCAGGTACGATCATGGGATTTGGGAATGGCGGAGGCTATACTGGTAAAAACCGCATTGTGGTCTGACCATGGTATTGGGATTATATTTGAATTGAGAATCTCCGGAATCATGCCTATGGTTAAAAATATATGGTCAATGCGTGAAAGAGTTTGATGTGGGTTCGAATAGTATGTATAACCTCTCTTAGCCGGGTTAGTTTCCCTCCAAGAGTCAATTAAGTTGTATCTCAAAAGAAGCTTTGAAAAGGATTGATTAGATGGATATCTCGTGGGCGTGTAGGGGGTTTTATCCAAGAATGGTAAAAGAACTTGATTTGAATCTCCACACATTACAATAGTCCCTATTTTGTGTGTGGATATAACCTGTAGGAGATGTGTAAAAAAGAGTGTAGGGTTTTTATTTGGAGCATAATATGATATTATTGTTATTTCCATATCCATAATATGACCTGTCAAAATGATGTATCTCCCCTCAGGGTCTTTGATTTCTGATATAGGAGAAAAGGGTACTGAACGATGAAAAGTTATCAGGGATACTGCACGCACTGCGGGAGTACTTTTCTGTCAATGAGGGGTCAGTTCCCAACCCCCTTGTGGTCTGGGAAGCCCACAAGACGGTTGTGAGAGGTGCACTGATCAAAATAGGAGCCCGTCTCAAACGGGATAGACTGAAACGCACGGAGGAACTCCTAGCATCAATTCGCAAGCTAGAGAGTATACATAAAGCTAGTCTGGCCCGCGCAACCTTCTGGGATCTACAGAAGGCCCGTGAGGAACTTTGTACACTGTTATTTCATAAGACCAAACAGAAACTAGCATGGGCACGTCGTACTATGTTCGAGTTCTCAAACAAACCCGGGTCACTCCTGGCCAGAGCCCTGCAGGGCCCTCGCACAAAAACATATATCCCTCACATACAGTCATCCACGGGACAGAAGCTAAATACCTCTTCGGACATGGCAGAGGAGTTCCGCTCCTTCTATACAGGCCTTTATAATTTAGACAGACCGCAACCCCCCAAGCATACGTAGCTGCCTCAGGCATCCCATCACTACCAGAGGATGTAAGGGAGGAGTTGGAGGAACCCTTGACTGTTGAAGAACTGGGAGTGGTACTGGCCTCTTCGAAACCAAAAAAGGCCCCTGGCCCCTAGCCCCAGTGTACTACAAAACCTTTTTTGACATACTGTCGAAACCTTTGGTCTCTGCTCTCAACACCCTTATGGAGGGGAACTTATTCCCAATAGACACCCTAAGGGCCTATATCTCCCTCATTCCGAAAGAGGGTAAAGATCCGTCACTTTGTGGGAGCTATCGCCCAATAGCACTCCTGAATTCGGACCTTAAACTTTTTGCCAAGATTTTAGCTAATAGGCTGCTCCCCAACATACCGAGTCTGATTCATAGAGACCAGGCAGGCTTTGTGCCGCTACGAGAACCAAGGGACAACACTATCCGAGTTATTAATCTGACACATGCGGCAAAGACCACCAAACGGACTCTTCTCCTGCTGTCAACCGACGCGGAGAAGGCCTTTGATCGAGTCGACTGGTCCTTTATCCGGGCAACTTTGGAGCACATAGGCCTTCGTTCATCCATGTTGCAGTGGATACTCTCCTTGTATACTCACCCCACTGCATCGGTTAGGGTAAATGAGACGAGATCGGACTTTTTTGATATCCGAAATGGCACACGACAGGGTTGCCCCCTCTCCCCCCTGATCTTTATCTTGTCCCTAGAACCCCTTTTGTGCACGATAAGGGCGAACTCTGACATTGTAGGATACCCGAAACCCTCAGGATCCCATAAGGTGGCCGCTTTTGCGGACGACCTTATCTTCTTTTTAACAGAACCACTTACTTCTCTCCCCAACCTGCTACGATCCCTTCAAGAATATGGCACTCTCTCTTCGTTCCAGATCAATCTAACCAAATCCTCCATCCTTAACATAATGGTAGAAACAGGAATTGTCCAACGTTTACGCTCGTCCTTTCCACTGAGATGGGCAACCAAGCTTATACGATACCTAGGAGTTGACATCACATCTGATCCTGCTGAACTGTACTCGGCTAATTTTGCCCCACTACTCTTACGTCTCAAAACTGACCTCTTACACTGGCACTCTTTGACGCTGACATGGTTCGGCAGATGTAGTGCCCTTAAGATGACTTTACTGCCAAGGGTGTTATACCTGCTACAGGCTCTTCCCATCCAACTGCCTCTAGCGTTTTTCAAACGAATTGACTCCATGTTCCCGGGCCTTTGTCTGGTCCCACCGCAAACCACGAGTTAGACTCCAACTTCTTTATCTGCCGAAAAGTAGGTGTGGGGTGGGCCTGCCGGACATTAAGGCTTATTACAGAGCAGTCCACCTAACTAGGTTGGTGGACTGGCACTGTCACGCGGAGGCGAAACACTGGGTCGCTATGGAGGAAGAAGATTCCGGGGGTTCGGCCAAGAGTTGGCCTTGGATTACTATTGCCATTGCCTAAGGACCTTGCAGAGCACCCCACCCTGGGCAACACCCTAACGGTGGTCAGAGATGCTTTCCGGCGTTCATCGGTGTCCCCGCAGCCGTCCCCCATGGTTCCGATTCTAGGTAATCCGGAATTCCCACCTGGAGTTCAGAGTCCACAATTTAAGCGACTGGCAATGGGCACCAGACTTCGTTTACATGATTTCCTGGAGCCCAATGGCCAACTTTCCTTATAAGCCGGGACGTTGGTGACGGACCCTCCCCTAGATTTTTGGAGCTGCTTACAGCTGCAGAATTTTTTACGCAGCTGTCTGAGGAAATCAGGCATTACCCGCAAACTAACTGAACGGGAGCTCATTTGCCATCGTGGGGAACCGATACGACACTGTCTCTCACTGATATATTCATCCCTAACCCAACCAGAGGAAGGGTACGTACCCCTGTTTCTCACTAAATGGGAGGCGGAACTTGGAATCCAATTCACTGATGTGCAGAGACAAAAAATTCTTTACTTTGCTCAGAAATCCTCAATTGCTACTAGGGTTCAAGAAACTTGTTACAAAATCATGACACATTGGTACAGGGTCCCCGCCGTTCTACATCGCTTCTTCCCTCAGGTACCCAACCTCTGTTGGCGTTGTGGTGCTGAGGAGGGGACGATGTTACACATCTTCTGGTCATGCTCCAAGCTTGCCCCATTTTGGCTCGGGGTTGCCCGCACAATCGGACACCTCACCGGTGTTTCCTTGGAGGGGAACCCTGCAGCCTGTCTGCTCCATCTTTTAGAACGACCCATTAAGAAATATAAGACCTCTCTCATCATCCAACTTCTGAATGCCGCAAAGGCATGCATTCCCTTGTGTTGGAGATCGGAGAGACCACCGGCGAAATCCTTGTGGTTTACTAAAGTAAACGAATTAAGGGATATGGAGGATCTTACTGCTACCCTACACAATAGGGAGGTGACCTTTCGAGAGACCTGGAGACCCTGGCAGCATTTTATATACACGGAAGCCTATCTTCAGGAAATGGCACAATCTAGCTAACTTAATGGACTAGCTCCATACCTCAGGCAAAGGACAACACACCTTAACATTTCATATTCTCATACTTTCTGTACTCTTCTTCTCTAATACCTCAACCTCTCAGCTTCTACTTCCCTTTCTGTCCCCTCCCCCCTTCCTTGCCTTCCCTTCCCCCTTTATCCCGGTTATATTTCTCTCCTACCCCCGGGGACACCAGTTCTTGTATAACGCATCCTCATTCATGGGTTTCTTTTTGCCCAGATACAAAGAAAATCTTAAAATCCACTACCTTCTCATTGGTCCCATGTCTGGGCTTCATAGTTTGTTAGATCCCCACCTTTACCAATCACACGGAAAAAATATCTTATATCACTGAGTGATGCAATCTAACATTCAAGGAAGTCAGCATTAAATCAAACAATTAAGATCCCTGAGCACTTCCAAGGTCTCCCTTTGGCAGTAGTGTTATTTTGGGTTCCCACAAACCTTGATTATGGTGCTAATTTAAGTAATTAGATCTATTGACCCTGTTGTTTTTGATACTACGGGTTGTAATCTTCTATTTGTATTTCTCGTGCTTGATTCTGACATTTTTATAAATGGATATGTAACTGGTTGTACCTACTCAGTGTGAAAATAAAGGAATTTTAAAAAAAAGAAAAGTTATCAGGATGCCACGTTGTTTAGTGGATGCTGAGGCCGAATAGATCTGAGGATAGGAAGAGCTCAAATATCTGGGTGTAGAATTTATTGTAAAATGAGTTTCCTGTAGGCAAACTATATGTGCTTTCTGCGTTTGGAAGAATCTAAATGCTTTTGAACGCTTTTGCGGTATATTAAAGTGGGGTTCCACCCGAAAAACAAAAATACCTGTAAAAATTCTAAAAAAACCCCCAAAAAAACATTTGGATATTTTTTTTTTTTTTCACTTACCTCTAAATGCCTGTTTCTAGGTGGTCCCTCGTAGTCTGCCTGTTCCTTTGCCTGGGCTGGTGACATCACTTCCCCCCAGGCACAGGAAGGGCTCCGCTCTGCTCCCTCCCTCCTGTCAATCATCTGGGACCCATTACAGGTCCCAGGTGATTGAGCGGCCAATCACGGCGCGCGGCGCCGCTCGCGCATGCACAGTGGGTGCCAGGCTGTGAAGCCACAGCCCGGCGCCCACAGTTGAAATGCCGGCGCCGACGAGCAGAGGGGGGGGACGAGCGGGGCTTCGATCCCCCGCATCGCTGGACCCTAGGACAGGTAAGTGTCCAATTAAAAGTCAGCAGCTGCAGTATTTGACTTAATTTTTTTTTTTTTTTGACGGCCCCCCTGGGTGGAACTCCTCTTTAAGTCCCTGAACATTCAGGGAAAGGATGTTCAAGGGTGCCATGGTAGAAGATAAAAAAGATAATACTCACCACTTTTGTTATATTTCCGGCTGAGTGGACCAATCCAAGTGAACGGAAAAGGGGGGGAAGAAGGCAGGGGAAGATTAGGGAAGTAAACAAGTGGCTGAAGAGCTGGTGTAGTAAGGAGGGGTTTGGGTTCCTGGAGGACTGGGCCGACTTCTCAGTCGTTATCCGGTACTATAGAAGGGACGGACTGCACCTAAATGAGGAGGGTGCAGATCTGCTGGGAATGAAGATGGCCAAAAAGTTAGAGGGGTTTTTAAACTAGGCGATGGGGGGGAGGGTCCAGAGACAGTGATAGCCAGAGCGGAAGATATTCCAGAGGGTAGTATTGGGGGCATTAGTGGTAGGTTAACCAAAGCACAAAAACACAAGGTGAGTATAGTAGCAAGTCCTAGTTGCAATCTTGAAACACCCAATACGAGGACAATATGCGACCGGTCTAAACTATGTGGCATGTTCACTAATGCCAGGAGCATGGCGGACAAGATGGGTGAACTAGACATACTGTTGTACAAGGAGGATTTGGATTTTGTGGGAATTTCAAAGACCTCGTTCAACAGCTCTCATGATTGACTGGCAAACATTCAAGGGTATACCCTATACCGTAAGGATAGAGAGGGTAAAAAAGGGGGAGGGGTATGCCTATATATCAAGAATAATGTACAAGTGAATGTGAGAGATGACATCACTGAGGGGGCTAGGGAGGAGGTGGAATCTTTATGGGTAGAGCTCCAAAGGGATGAAGCTAAGGGGAAAATAATACTGGGAGTATGCTATAGGCCCCCTAACCTGAGGGAGGAAGTGGAGACGGATCTCCTATCACAAATTGGATTAGCAGCAAGGATGGGAAGTGTTATCATAATGGGGGATTTTAATTATCCAGACATAGACTAGGCGGATGGAACTGCGCATTCATTTAAGGCTCGCCAGTTCCTTAGTGTCTTGCAGGACAATTTTATGGGTCAGATGGTAGACGCACCAACTAGAAATAAAACATTACTGGATCTACTGATTACCAACAGTACAGACCTGATCACAGATGTGGAAATACGGGGCAATTTAGGTAACAGCGATCACAGGTCAATTAGTTTCAGTATAAATCACACAAATAGGAAACATGAAGGGAACACAAAGACACTGAATTTCAAAAGAGCCAACTTCCCTAAACTACAAACCTTGCTAAAAGGCATAAATTGGGATAAAATATTAGGAACAAAGAATACGGAGGAGAGATGGGTTTGCTTTAAGAACATATTAAATAAGGGCATTAGCCAATGTATCCCATTGGGTAATAAATTTAAAAGAGCGAACAAACATCCTGGATGGCTTAACTCCAATGTAAAAATGCATATAAAAGCAAAGGAGAAGGCCTTCAAAAAATACAAGGTTGAGGGATCATCCTCAGCATTCAGAATTTATAAAGAATGCAATAAGAAATGTAAGGGTGCAATTAGGATGGCTAAGATAGAACATGAAAGACACATAGCGGAGGAGAGCAAAAAAAATCCCAAGAAATTCTTTAAGTATGTAAACAGTAAAAAAGGGAGGACAGACCATATTGGCCCCATAAAGAATGAGGAAGGACATCTGGTTACAAAGGATGGGGAGATGGCAAAGGTATTGAATTTATTCTTCTCCTCAGTCTTCACGAGTGAATCGGGGGGCTTCAGTAACCAAAACTGCAGTGTTTATCCTCATGACACAACACAGGAAGCACCTACATGGTTAACAGAGGACGGAATTAAAATTAGACTTGAGAAACTTAACATTAATAAATCACCGGGACCAGATGGCTTGCATCCGAGGGTACTTAGGGAACTCAGTCAGGTGATTGCCAGACCGTTGTTCCTAATTTTTACAGACAGTCTATTGACTGGAATGGTACCGGCTGATTGGAGAATAGCCAATGTAGCACCAATATTTAAAAAGGGCCCAAAAAACATCCCTGGGAATTACAGACCAGTTAGCCTAACATCAATAGTATGTAAACTCTTGGAGGGGATGATAAGGGACTATATACAAGATTTTAGTAATAAGAATGATATCATTAGCAGTAATCAGCATGGATTCATGAAGAATCGTTCTTGCCAAACCAATCTATTCACCTTCTATGAGGAAGTGAGTTGCCATCTAGATAAAGGAAGGCCCGTAGACGTGGTGTATCTGGATTTTGCAAAAGCATTTGACACAGTTCCCCATAAACGTTTACTGTACAAAATAAGGTGCGTTGGCATGGACCATAGGGTGAGTACATGGAATGAAAACTGGCTACAAGGGCGTGTTCAGAGGGTGGTGATAAATGGGGAGTACTCAGAATGGTCAGGGGTGGGTAGTGGGGTTCCCCAGGGTTCTGTGCTGGGACCAATCCTATTTAATTTGTTCATAAACGACCTGGAGGATGGGATAAACAGTTCAATCTCTGTATTTGCAGACGATACTAAGCTAAGCAGGGCAATAACTTCTCCGCAGGATGTGGAAATCTTGCAAAAAGACCTGAACAAATTAATGGGGTGGGCGACTACATGGCAAATGAGGTTCAATGTAGAAAAATGTATAATAATGCATTTCGGTGGCAAAAATATGAATGCAATCTATACACTGGGGGGAAAACCTCTGGGGGAATCTAGGATGGAAAAGGACCTGGGGGTCCTAGTAGATGATAGGCTCAGCAATGGCATGCAATGCCAAGCTGCTGCTAATAAAGCAAACAGAATATTGGCATGCATTAAAAGGGGATCAACTGCAGAGATAAAACGATAATTCTCCCGCTCTACAAGACTCTGGTCCGGCCGCACCTGGAGTATGCTGTCCAGTTCTGGGCACCAGTCCTCAGGAAGGACGTACTGGAAATTGAGCGAGTACAAAGAAGGGCAACAAAGCTAATAAAGGGTCTGGAGGATCTTAGTTATGAGGAAAGGTTGCGAGCACTGAAGTTATTCTCTCTGGAGAAGAGACGCTTGAGAGGGGATATGATTTCAATTTACAAATACTGTACTGGTGACCCCACAATAGGGATAAAACTTTTTCGCAGAAGAGAGTTTAGTAAGACTCGTGGCCACTCATTACAATTAGAAGAAAAGAGGTTTAACCTTAAACTACGTAGAGGGTTCTTTACTGTAAGAGCGGCAAGGATGTGGAATTCCCTTCCAGAGGCGGTGGTCTCAGCGGGGAGCATTGATAGCTTCAAGAAACTATTAGATAATCACCTAAATGACCGCAATATACAGGGATATGTAATGTAATACTGACACATAATCACACACATAGGTTGGACTTGATGGACTTGTGTCTTTTTTCAACCTCACCTAATGTAACTATGTAACTATGTAAGAAGAGGACCTAGGGAGGTCTAGAAAAAGAGAAAAATATGTAGCATAAATGAATAAATATACTGTTGAATAAGTTAGTCTAATATGAGATCCAAGAATTACCCGTGAGGAGGGAAAATTTCCCCCATCAAGGGATACGGGGCCATCGTTGATCGACCACATAATAATAATGGTCGGTCGAGGAAGGCACAGTGGGGCACATGGAACTACCGTGTAAAGAGGGAAAAACCCTATAACAGAGCATCACTAAGATGCTTTGATTCTTAGCCCACTTGGCTAATTGAATAAAGTAAATGAACAATTCATTGCAAACGTAAATGAGGACGATTGTAACATTTTTAAACAAGAATAATTAATTAATTATTAGAACTGAGGAAATAAATATCATTAATATTTTGTTAAAATATTGAGTTAATAAAGATGTAATTAAATACTATGGAAGGGGAAAAAAGGGGATGACCTAGGATGTAGTTGCATATATAATAACTTGTGAACCTACAAATCCCATAATAATGTAACTGATGAAGGGTGGGGAAAGATAAATTCTTATTCCTAATTTAAACTGAACGATAGCAGAAGAGCTAACTAGCGACTATTATATACAAGTAGAAGTGTTGAACATGTTAGACCATAATTAAAGCTAATAAAGAGGTGAAAGATAGCAATAGATTAGAGTTGAAAACTGGTCTATCAGGGGCTGCTTGATTGGAGGTTGTATCCTCTCATGTCATATTTATTTTATTTTTTATTTATATATACCGTATTTATCGGCGTATAACACGCACTTTTTTCCCCTTAAAATCAGGGGAAAGTCGCAGGTGCGTGTTATACGCCGATCCCCATGCGATCCGACCTGTCATATTTTCAAAATCGCCGATCGCGATTTGAAAATGGCGCCGCCGGCGCCGAAATACACAGAGCCGGTCCTTGGCTCTTTCCGGCGGCTGTCGTTCATTTTCGGCTCCACTCGTAGTCCCGAGCGGAGCTATCCGAACCTACTCGGCTAGGTTCGGATAGCTCCGCTCGGGACTACGAGTGGAGCCGAAAATGAACGACAGCCGCCGGAAAGAGCCGAGGACCGGCACTGTGTATTTCGGCGCCGGCGGCGCCATTTTCAAATCGCGATCGGCGATTTTGAAGCCCAGAATGGCTGGGATCACTGGGGAAGACTGCACTGGGGAAGACTGCACTGGGGAAGGCTGCACTGGGTAAAGCTGCACTGGGGAAGTCTGCACTGGGGAAGTCTGCACTGACAAGGTTGCACTGGGGAAGTCTGCACTGACATGGCTGCACTGACATGGCTGCACTGACATGGCTGCACTGACAAGGCTGCACTGACAAGGCTGCACTGACAAGGCTGCACTGACATGGCTGCACTGACAAGGCTGCACTGACATGGCTGCACTGACATGGCTGCACTGACAAGGCTGCAATGATGGGCGTTTAAATGTAAGTTTTTTTTCCCTTCAACTTCCCTCCTAAAAGTTTTTTTTCCTTAAAATTCCCTCCTAAATTGGGATGCGTGTTATACGCCGGTGCGTGTTATACGCCGATAAATACGGGATATATATATATATATATATATATATATATATATATATATATATATATATATATATATATATATATATGTATATATATATATATATATATGTATATATATATATATGTATATATATATATATATATATATATATATATATATATGTATATATATATATATATATATATATATATATATATATATATATAATATATATATATATATGTATATATATATATATATATATACATATACATATGCATACACATACATACACAAACACATACATACACACACACATACACATACATATACACATACACATACATTTTTATTTTTTTTTATATTAAATGAGATTTCACAAGTTTGGGTGTGAAATAAACAAGGCTTAAATATTTAAACATGTTTCTGTTTGAACTAAGATTTAACAATTAACTATTAATATTGAAGGGTCCTTTAGGAAATGTTATAACTTCAGAACATAAAGGAAAATCAGTTAAATATCAAAAATAAATGAGAAAAGGACTATGAAGTCCAAATGGGGTCTATGTGACACTGTCTTTTATTACCAGTCCATAGAGTCTTCCTGTTCCAGCGGAGGGGAGGCAATACGGCTCCTCTTGTTAGCCTGATGGTTTCCAGGATTGTTGGATGTAGATCTTCTACGGGTAAGGTTGGTAGATTGTGATTTATCTACTAGGTGTAGATCTTGTAAAGTCAGCTGCAATTCTTCAGATCTGCAGGTAAATCTAGAACCTTGATGTGTGAATCTGATGGAGAATGGGAATCCCCATTGGTAAATGATATGGTGATTCTGTAGTACTGCCAATTGGGGCTTAAGGCCCCTTTCACACTGGAGCGGTTTTCAGGCGGTATTGCGCTAAAAATACTGCCTGAAAACCGCCCCTAAACAGCCTCCGCTGTTTGTTCAGTGTGAAAGCCCGAGGGCTTTCACACTGAAGCGGTGCGCAGGCAGGGCGGTGAAAAAAGTCCTGCAAACCGCTTTTTTGGAGCTACACCGCTCCTTCACCGCTCCTACCCATTGAAATCAATGGGACAGCGCGGCTATACCGCGGCAATACCGCGGCTATAGCCACGCTGTACGAGGGATTTTAACCATTTTTCGGTCGCCAGCGGGGGGTTAAAACCGCACCGCTAGCGGCCGAATACCACTGCAAGAACGACGGTACAGCAGCGCTAAAAATAGCGCTGTTGTACCGCCGACGCCCCCACCGCCCCAGTGTGAAAGGGGCCTTATTGATCGCCTCTTATTGATGGTCAGCTGGGACAGGTCAGTAAATAGCTGATAGTCATGACCTTGAAAGGATAGGTTATGTTTTCTCTGGCTGTTGACATCAATTGTTCCTTTGTGCGATAGTAATGAAGTTTCGCTATGATATCGCGTGGAGGGCCATCTATTTTCTTTGGCGCCAATGCTCGGTGGACCCTATCCATCTCTAGGCGCTCAATAGGTATTGTCAGTTGTAGCTCCTGAAATAGGGCTGTTATCGTCGAAGGTAAATCAGTTACCGTCTCAGGAATTCCTCTAATACGAATGTTTGAACGCCTGGCCCTATTCTCATAATCTTCTAATCTGGATTGAAGTGTGAAATTCTCCTCTTTAAGGTTTTCTATTTCTTTCATGGTGTCTTGTACAGAAAGTTCCATTACTTCAAATTTATTTTCCAATACATCAGTACGTGTGCCCAGTTCTCTAATTTCTCTTGTGAGGCTGCTTGTAATATGTTCTGCTGTTTGTTTAAGTGCCTTTTGTAACATTCTCTCAAATTGTTTCAAAGGCACAGGTGAAGCAGATACATTCTTTGAAGAATCTTGTGAGGGGAAAAGTTCTATGTCAGAATCATCTGGTGATGTTATCCGAACAGAAGGCTGCTTTTCTTTGTGTGAGCGCTCTGAGGTGTTCTGTGAGGTAATCTGTGAGGCAGAGGCTGATGCCGCTCTGGCTGCAGCCCTTGACTGAGACTCATTCATGGAGGACGTTTTAAATTTGTTTCTGCCACCTCCTAGCACCATTTTACCTGTGACAGTTCAGTCCCTGAGGTCACGGGAATAAGCCCAAGGTAGTGGTGGATGTTATACTGGCAGGTTCAGGCTGTATGGTGGGTTTTCTCTCAGTCGCGAAGCGGAGCTCTAACGACACATTTCGCTCAGTTAGACTCCGCGCAAGCGCTCCTCCATTTTCCTTTTCTTTCTTCATTTTCAAAAACAAATGAGAGCTGCAAAATACTCACCATGCCTCTTCGCAAATATTGGGGTGTCTACTTTCCAAAATGGGGTCATTTGGGGGGGGCCTCCGAAACTGTAATAGGTAGTGAGGAGTGAAATCACCATTTTAAGCCATTAGTAAGCCTGAAGGCGGGGCTTGGTTTTCGGGGTCCTCTACGTGGCTATGCTCCCAAAAAGTCCCACACATGTGGTATCCCCGTACTCAGGAAAAGCAGCATAATGTATTTTGGGGTGTAGTTTCACATATGCCCATGTCAGGTGCGAGTATGGAGATCGAGATGCTAAGAGGGCTCACCTTGCGGCTAAGTGCAACGCGTTCCTGGAGTTGGGAACAGGTGCCCAACTGGTGCCCAAAGAAGCACGGTTGGCCAGGTGCTTGTTTGCAGTCCGATGAGCTCGGCCACTGAGGGATGACTGAGCAGGCAGAGCAGAATTTGCTGTGTTCAGGTAAACAGAGAAACTAGGAGCCAGACCAGGGGTCATACTTCGATAAGTCAGACTAGAGCATATACAGGGGCGAGCCAAGGTCATACACAGGCAGGGTCCAGGTACAAGCCGAAGGTTAAGCTGGGTGATCAGGAAGCAGAAGCAGAGTCCAGGAGCAGGCCAAGGGTCAAACTAGGAGATCAGGAAGTGAGGTAAAGGCAAGCCGGGTCACAACGGGTAATCACAGATCAGGAAGCAAGGTCAAGGTACACAAGGGAGCGGAGGAGATAATCCATCAATGTCCTGTGGTCACAGGCTGGCTTAAATAGGGCCACTGGCACCAGCATCTGCCACGCCACTTGTGCGCCGTCGCGCATGCACAGTATTGCGCGTGTGCACCGATGCGCCCGCCAATGTACGCTAATGCGTGGTGCGCGCTCGTGCATGTCTCGGGACCCTCCGTGGGCATCCATGAATGTTCTGGGCAACATTGCCAGTACCGTGAAGGCCATGTCCCTGACAGTGCCCCCCCCCCCAAGGGACAGCCTCCGGATGCCCAACCTAGACCACCTCTCTGGGTACCTATTGCGGAAAAGTCTCAGAGCATGTATATTATCCACCGGTTCCCAAGAATTTTCCTCTGAAGAATACCCCTTCCATTTGACAAGAAATTGAGTCTGCCTACTTCTTCTCCAGCAGTCCAGGATGGCTTCAACCTCAAATTCAGTGTCGTTACCTATGGTAACTGGTGGAGGTGGCAACTCCTCTCTTCCTGAAAATGGATATGGCACAGCTGATTTAAGTAGGGAGACGTGGAATATCGGATGGATCTTGTAGGAGGCCGGCAAAGTGAGTTCAAAAGCCACAGGGTTCACCTCCCTCTTGATTTCAAATGGACCCACAAACCTTGGACCAAGCTTCCTGGAGGGACAAGAAAGTTTGAGATTAATAGAGGACAGCCATACCTTGTCACCCACCTTGCAGATGGGATTCCCTCTCTTTCTTCTGTCACATTGTTTCTTGAAGTCTTCCTGAGCCTTTCACATGGTTCTTTGGAGAACTTGGTAGTTAGTTTGGAAGAAGTTTATTCTATCCTGAATGGCTGGTACCGGAGATTCAGGAATGGTGTTGGGTGGAAAGGATGGGTAGAAGCCATAGTTTGCCCAAAAAGGTGACTAATTGGTGGCCGTGTGAATTGTGTTGTTATAGGAAAACTCAGTGCAAGGCAGCAAGGAGGCCCAGTCATCTTGGGAGAAGGAGCAGAAGCATCGCAGATATTGCTCCAGGGTTTGGTTTGTCCTCTCTGTCTGGCCATTACTCTGAGGATGATAAGTAGAGGAGAGACATAACTCAATTGACAGGATCTTGCAGAGATTTTTGAGAAACCAGAGGTGATTTGTACCCCTCTATCAGAGACTATATTGTCAGGTAGTCCATGTAGTCTAACTATCTCTTTGATGAAGATTTTTGCTGTGTCCATGGCAGAAGGTGTACCGAGCATGGGTAAGAAGTTGACCATTTTTGATAGTCGGTCCACTACTACCAAGATTGTAGTGAAATTCTCTGATGGAGGGAGATCAACTATGAAGCCCATAGAGATGTTCTTCCAAAGCTGCTCTGGAAATGGGAAGGGTCTTAACAGACCCGAGACCTGGTTCTGGAACCCTTGTTATGCTGGCAGACCAGACAGGAATTAACATGTCTTTTGCAGTCAGATCTTAGGGAAGGCCACCACAGGTATCGTTGGATGAGGTCAATCGTCTACCGGACCCCAAAATGCCCGGCCAGCTGGTGGTCATGAAATCTCTTTAAGGCCTGTAGTCTGACTTCCTGGGGAACAAAAAATTTGTCCTGATGCCACAGGAACCCCTCGTGCCTCCTTAAAGTTGAACTTCCTGGCTCTGTACATTGGAGAGAGGCTTGAACAATAGATGCTTTGAGTGGACAGGATTGTGTCGGGAGTGGTTTCTTCAGGAGTGTCTGGGAACATCCGAGACAGAGCTTTAGCCTTTCCATTTCTAGATCCGGGACGATAAGAGATGTGAAAATTAAATCTCGAAAAGAATAACGCCCACCGCGCTTGGCATGGTCTCAAACATCTGGCAGTCCTAAGATACTCTAAATTTTTCTGATCGGTAAAGATCATGATGGGATGCGCTGCACCTTCAAGTAAATATCTCCATTCCTCCAAAGCTGTTTTAATGGCCAAAAGCTCCCGATCCCCAACATCATAGTTTCTTTATGGTTGCGTCATTTTTCGAGAGGAAAAGGCTACAGGATGTAACAATGATTTGGGGCCTTGTCGTTGAGAAAGAATAGCTCCTGTGGCCACTTCAGATGCAACCGACTTCTAGAACGTAGGGCAATGCAGGATCAGGATGCTGAAGAACTGGTGCTGAGACAAATACTGCTTTAAGTCTGTCAAAAGCTGCCTGAGCCTCTAGAGACCACTGGAATCTGGAATGCAAACGGGTTAGTTGGGTAATGGGTGATATAATGGCTGAAAAGTTCTTAATAAATCTTCTGTAGAAGTTTGAAAAAACGATAAATCTTTAAATGCCCTTCTTGTCTGAGGGGCAGGCCATTCCAGGATCACTTTTACTTTCTGGGGATCCATGGCCACTCCTTTAGTAGAAATGGCAAGACCCAAGAAGTGGATAGTTTCTTTTTCAAAGTCGCATTTTTTGGCTTTCATGTACAATCCATGCGTTCTTAAAATAGTTAGCACCTTCTTCATTTGAACGCGATGAATCTCCAGGGTGGCTGAAAACGAGGATGTCATCCAGATACACAATGAGAAAGTTGTCGAGATGGTCTCGGAAAATATCGTTCACGAAATGCTGGAATGTGGCTGGAGCACTTCAGGGTCCGAACGGCATTACCAAATATTCGAAATGTCCGAAATGAGTTCGGAACACCGTCTTCCACTCGTCCCCCTCATGGATGCGAACCAGGTTGTAAGCACCTCGTAAATCCAGTTTAGAGAAGACTCGGGCAGATCGCAATAGTTGGAAGAGTTCCGGGATGAGGGGGAGTGGGTAGCGATTTTTGATGGTGATTTTATTCAGCTCTCGATAGTCTACACAAGGTCTTAACGTTTTATCCTTTTTCTGGACGAAGAAAATGCCAGCACCTGCAGTGGATGAAGAGGGGCGAATAAATCCATTTTTCCAGGTTTACATCAATATATAGTCGTAACGTTTCAAGTTCAGTCGCTGACAAAGAAAAAATATAACCAAAGGGAATTTAGGAACCTGGAAACAATTCAATAGCGCAGTCATAGGGACGGTGGGGTGGAAGGGAGTTGGCTCCTTTCTTGTCGAACACATCCAGGAATTCTTGGTAGGCACAGGGTACATGTGGGTTGGCACAAGAAACGGGTTGTATGGTCAGGCAGCTGGTGAAGTCCTAAGGAATAGGGGCAAGGGAATGCTGCTGACAGTAGGCAGATGAAAACAGAACTTCATTCTTGAGCCAGTCAATGTGAGGGTTGTGTGCTTGTAACCAGGGGACTCCCAGAATGACCGGAAACAGAGGAGAGCACAAAACCTCAAAGCGTACTAGTTCTTTATGGCCAGAATTGGTTGTTATAGGGATTGGCAGGGTCTCATGGGTAATCCAGTGGTGTATTTAGGTTTTGTGCTGCCCTAGGCCTGACTAAACTCTTGTACCCCCTAATTTAAATATGCCCCGCCCTTCCTGTCAAAGCCACACCCCTTTCTGTTTAAGACCCACTCGGTCATCTGTAAACCACACCCCTTCCTCTTTAGGGACCGCCTCTTCCTCTCTGTACATTAAAAGTGGGTACCAATGTGAATGTAGAATGCAGGCCTCAAAATTTCAAGTCATGAGCCATTAGCCAGGCCTTAAGACCCTTTTCACACTGAAGCATTTTTCAGGCACTTTTGGGCTAAAAATAGTGCCTGTAAAGCGCCTGAAAAACAGCTCCCCTGCAGTCTCAGTGTGAAAGCCTGAGTGCTTTCACACTGAGGCGATGCGCTGACAGGACATTAAAAAAACTCCTGCAAGCAGCATCTTTGGAGCGGTGTATACACCGCTCCTAAAAAGCCCCTGCCCATTGAAATGAATGGGCAGCACTGCTGAACCGCTGCCAAAGCGCCGCTGCAGTGGCGCTTTGCGGGTCATTTTAACCCCTTTTCGACCGTTAGCGGGGGTTAAAAGTGCCCCGCTAGTGGCCGAATACCTCTGCAAAAATGACAACACATTACCGCCGACGCCCCAGTGTGAAAGCAGCCTAATGCCCCGTACACACGGTCGGATTTTCCGATGGACAATGTCCGATCGGAGCGTGTTGTCGGAAATTCCGACCGTGTGTGGGCGCCATCGGACATTTTCCATCGGATTTTCCGACACACAAAGTTGGAGAGCAGGAGATAAAATTTTCCGACAACAAAATCCGATCGCGTCAATTCTGACCGTGTGTGGCCTGTTCCGACGCACAAAGTGCCACGCATGCTCAGAAGAAATTCCGACACGGGACAGCTCGTTCTGGTAAACTTAGCGTTCACAACGGATACAGTACTTTCGCCACGCTGCAATGTTAAAAATGGTTTAATACAGCGCACTCTCTTCTTCTTTATAATGTGACAAGAATTAAGTAGTTTTGCTGCTCATATTCACACACACTTCTCACAAACTTTTATTTGTGTTTTTTTAGTGGGATTCCCTCAATATATTGTTATTAGTTGTCACATCTGACAGTTTTATATTTTTTATTTTTTTTTTGGATTTTAAGCCTTTTTTTTTCTTTAATGTTTGGATTTTTTCCAAGGCTGATCTTTGTTCAATGTTATTTTTATTTTTACTCCAGAATATTTTTGTGTGTGTTTTGTGTGTCAAGTTACCCCAACACCATTGATATCTTTTATTATTTAATCTCAAGGAGATTGTTTGTTGTTGGTGTCCCTTGTTCATTTCACATTGTATATTTGAAATGTACCTGAATCCTCACAAACCAACTGTCATTTTTGAAGTAAAACACATAGGAGAGTATAATTCAAAACAAAAATCCTTCATTAAGGGATCAGAACCAAACAAAGAGGAAGGCAACACTGGATCAACATGAGAAATTTGTGAAGCCTGGGACCCCCACGGCAGACATCAATTCTTCAACATCAAAATTGGTGGCCTGAGGAGTCCATATCTAAGGGAGGGCAGTCTGGTCCAGGATTCACAGAGACTCTGGTAAGCAGCAGATGACATCTGTGTCCCCAGGCTGTGGTACCACAAGAGGCTGCATCTTTTGGCCGACCAGACTGAACCCAGGGCAATCACTGTCTGGTCTTCCTTCCACGCTTCCTTCCGGGCTGTGGCTGTGCAGTTGGAGATGTGTCAGGAGGAGGAGTAGGACCTGGAGGAGGACTGGGGGGACCTGGAGGAGGACTGGGGGGACCTGGAGGAGAGGGAGGAGGAGGAGGAGGACCTGCAGGAGGAGGAGGAGGACCATCCCAAAGATGTGTGTGAGCTGTAATTTGGCCCCTCATACCTTTCTCCAGAGCCTCTGATATGAGGGCCTCACACATGGCTTTTTGGCCCTCCTCCATCCTGTGCATTTTATAGGCTATGAATGCAGCAATGTTCTCCTGCATGGTGTGGGGTGCTCCCAGGACCTCTGTAGCCCTCCAAAAGAATGCTATAGCCGCCTCCTCTAGGGTACTCGTCCTACTGCCACTTTCTGTTTTCAAGGGGGGTGGAGGGACCTTGATATCAGCCAGCCGGCTCGGCCCGGCCACCTCCTGGCTGAGACTTCCCTGTGTATGAAAAAGGGACATGGTTTTAGTTTTTGCATCATCAATCACAATCCTAAATTAGTACTCCCAACTAACATCTAGTTAACATCATTGATTGGACAAGCAGAAATATTTAGAGGAATGCTATAATTGGCTCAATCTGGGCTCCTCCACATGCGGCCTGGAAGGCCCAGGTTGGGCGTCAGAAGCCTCAGCCAGGGGGGAAGGAAGCGTGGAAGGAAGACTTGAGAGGGATGGCCTGCGTTCAGTCTGGCCTGCCAGAAAGTGCAGCCTGTCGTAGTACAACATCCTGGGGACATAGATGTCATCTGCTGCTCCGGATCTCTGTGAATCCAGGACTTTCTTGCGCTCCCTCAGATATGTGCTCCTCAGGCCACCAATGAAAATCTTTAAATAAGTGACGTCTACCGTGGGGATCACCTGCTTCACAATTTCACACAATTGCTCCAGTGCTGCCTTCCTCTTTGCTTGGTTCTTGAAATGGGGGTGGGTAATCTCCCACAGACAGGGCAGCTCACTTAGCATATCTATGAATACTGACATGAAGTCAGTATCTTTCATTAAGATATCCATGTTTACTGCAAGACACAACACAAGACAAAGCCTAATGTCAGACAAAACTCTCCTAATCTTGTTACAATATAGGCCTCAATCTAGAAGCAGTATAGGCACAAGTTTGTCTCTTACCTTCGTTCTTACGATCGGCGCGTCCAATGCTCCTTCCTCCGTTCACAGATCGTACGTAATACGCACACGTGTTACGCTTTATACACACTGCGCATGCGTGTAACTCCGCCCGCCCCTGACCTTCTTTCTAGTCTATTCCCCGCCCCTTTTCGTTCGGCGCAGTGGGGGAAGAGCATGATGGCGGAGTTACAGCAGGTGCGTGCTAATTCTAGCAACGAGGAGGAGGAGGAGGAAAGCCTGAATCCAGGCACGTCCCGATCCAGAAGGAGACGTTTTAAGGCCACAAATATGTCGTTTGGGGAGATGTTGGAGATGGTCGACATCATGAAGAAGTCCGACTATGACGGAAAATATGGGCCTTACCCCAACCCCAATATCCGAAAGGCCAAAATCATGGCGAAAGTAATCAGGAGTCTTGAGAGGAATTTCGGGGTACGAAGATCTAAAGATCAGCTCAGGAAGCGGTGGTCGGACCTGAAGTTGAGAGAGCCAGAGCAGTACCGAAAGATCCGGAGAGTGCTGCAAAAAAGTAAGTAGTTGTGCTGTGTTCCTATTCTTTCTGTCTTTATTACGTTCGTTCTGCTCCATATGCTTTTACTAATTGTAACGTTTAAAAAGGTCAACTTTAATGTTCATGGGCCCATTATTTGTTCGTATCAAACATTTTTCTTTCGGCCTCTAGAACACCATTGTTTAGGCCATATGCATTTTCACACATTTTTGGGGGCCTACTTGGATGCCAAATATTTGTTTGTGTAGATGGGTTTGTTACTAGAATGAAATGCCAACTAGATTGTGTGTAAGGAGAGGACACTGAGCAGCTGTTTTCACATCTGGACACTGGAGCACTAGTGTGGGACACAAGAACACCATTTTTATTAGGGGGGGCACACAGGTGCTCCAGTGTATACTATAGGGGGGTCTCCATCTGTGAAGCTTGTACTAAACAGGTAAAGTATTGCAGCTTGACAAAGGGCAATAAAAAATATACATCTTGGAACTCGGCTAAAATAGACAATTGTACCCCACTTCCAAGCAATGTTTCCTATTTCTAGTTCTGCCATCAAATATCTGTGTGCTAATTATACCATTTTTGTTTTACATAAGGGAGAAAAGACTCGGAGGACACCCCTCATCCCAGGAGACCAGAGACCCCCCACCTCTGGAAGAAGGTGAAATACCCCCAACCCAAGAAGCTGAGCAGGAGGAAGAAGAAGATGTGGTGGAGATTGGCACCACAACAGGTGAGTGTCTGCGACCACAGGCTCAGGTAAAAGAGATGGATGGTGGCAGATTTTTGAGACCTTTTTTTTTGTTCTTTATCTCTTTTTAGGTGATCGTGATGTGAGGGAGAGAGAAGGTTTCACATCTGAAAGTGCCCAGATACTGATCGGGGGGATCATGGGGTGTAATCTCCAATTGCAAAACATCCAGCAACAAATCAGTGATGTTATTAAAAAAAATAATAACATCATTGATGTTTTGGGGCGAATTTAAACCCCACAAAATCACCTGTTTTATCGTGGTCCAATCTTACCAAAATTTTTTCTATGTTTAGAAAAGCCAAATTTGGAGGATGCACACAGTGTGCCAACATGTGCTATCTGCCATCACGGGAGATCAATGGACGCGTTTTGGGGGTGCAACCCCTTCCTCAATTATAAAGTAGCATTGAGGAAGGGCTTGCTCCCCCAAAACACGTCCCTTGATCCCCCCTGATGGCAGATAGCACATGTTGACATTCGTAAATTGGTGTGCATCTTCCAAATTTGGCTTTTCCAGGGGTGATTTCCCCCCATCTGAACGCTATATCAAACCCAGTTCCTAAATACTGATGTCTGATATAGCCTTCAGGTTTTACCATATGTGAACTTTGTAAGTTCAAGTTTTTTGGCTTTCTTGTTGGTTTTACACAGGCCTTTTTTATCTGAAATGGATATTTCGATTTTTGATAATGCTACTGCAAACATTGTTATACAACAAACATGTTGGTTTGTTTTAAAAACCTTTCGTAAATGCACATGTGATTGTGCAGGTATAAAAAAGTGCCTTACTCAAGAATGTGTGGATTATTGTCTCAACACTACAACACTTTTGGGGTGATGTAATTGCTGTTTTATGGAAAAATGGGGGTTATTTCCTAAGGGCAAATACACTTTGCACTACAAGTGTAGGTTCAGTGCAGTTGCAAGTGCACTTGTAGTGAAATGTGTTTTTGCATTTAGGAAGTACCAGCCAACACTGTTTTTTATAAGGTTACCCAATCACAACATTTTCTGCACTCAACACATTTCTGTCAGGGTCAGCTAAAACAAACACAAGCAGTAAATGTCCACCAAGAATTTCTTTTGGTTGTTTTTTATTTGAAAAAGTTGTCACAGATTGTCTGGCATATTGATAGCCCCCCTACCCGCAAAGAACTCCAGGTAGCGTAACCGGACATCACGGGCATTCAGGGAGGGCAAGCCAGGACGGCCACTTTCAAGCGCCGTCAGTGTTGATGGATTTGTGATTCCGGCCTCAGGCCCAACTGAGCCAGCATAGTTGGCTGAATGTTTTCTTAAAAAATTATGGAGAACACAGCAGGCAAGTATTATATGGTTCAGTTTATACTCCGCCATATGGATGGGTGTCAGAAATAATCGGAACCGGCTGGCCAGGATTCCAAATGTGTTCTCCACCACTCTTCGGGCTCTGGCCAGCCGGTAATTAAAAACCCTCTGTTCCGGGGTGAGGGTCCTCATCGGGAATGGCCACATCAGGTGGTCCCCCAGCGCAAATGCTTCATCAGCAACGAACACAAATGGGAGACCTTCAACATTGTCCTCTGGAGGTGGCAAGTCCAAGCTGCCATTCTGGAGACGTCTGTAGAACTCCGTCTGGGCGATCACTCCACCATCGGACATCCGGCCATTCTTCCCCACGTCCACATACAAGAACTCGTAATTAGCAGACACCACCGCCAACATCACTATACTATTAAACCCCTTGTAATTATAATAGTACGACCCCGAGTTGGGTGGTGGGACGATGTGGACGTGTTTCCCATCAATTGCCCCTCCGCAGTTAGGAAAGTCCCACCGCTGGGCAAAGTGGGAGGCCACAGTCTGCCATTCCTGTGGCGTTGAAGGAAACTGTTGAGGAAAAAACAATAAACATTACTATTTTTTCAAAGATACATGGCAAGCAGATTATACACAAATTATGGGGCAACCTCCAGATAGCATTTACTAAGGGGAATTTAACAAGAACAAAGTATAAGGTACACCTATCATATTCCCCCTCCCCCCTCTCATGGGCCATTTCTAACATTATAGGGGGGGAACTCTTGGACAGGTAACCCTCTTCACTTCATTTAGAGATGAATGCCTAAATACAGGGTATTACTTGGAACAGCCCCTCCTTAGTTACACTATTGGCAGCCCACTGGACAGGTAAGAAGTGTCATAATACAAAGATATAAATACACACTGTACACATTTGAGCACATTTGAACATTCTGCTATTACCTATCAAGATAATAATAGGATACAAAAACTTTAAACAGTACCATTTGAAAGTATACAGGCAGGCCCTTGCACTACATGCTTTGGGGAATTCATCCATAAATCTGACCAGTAAAGAGGTGGGTATAGTGTGTATGGGTTTGGCAAAGTCAGTAGATAGATGATTGAGGATAGAGAATTGGGATCAGCTGACTTAGCAGTTGGGGGAGGGAGGGTTACAAAAAATTTGGGGACACCACAAAAAAATCCTCTGGCACTCTGCCTGAATTTAAAGCTAAAATAACATTTCCAAACATTTTAGGGGGTGTTTGGGGTAAAGCACTACTATGGAGCTGATAAAATACATTGTTAAGTGACTACATGAGGTGAATATAGGGCAGGAGACACCATGCTGGAGAGGTTATTGAAGGGCAAATATGTATGAAGGACCCAAAATAATAATTACATAAAAATCCAGCATGCATGAGGACAAAGGGGACATTCACAGCATATTACAATCATGGTAATTAGGGAATGAGGGAAGAAATACAATATATTAGCAAACATTCAATACAATAAAATGTGATATTAAAGCATAAAAATCTTACCTTCATATACTCCTTCTGCAGGACCTGGATGATGGCAGAACAGGTCTCTGGGATAATGATCCCCAGAGCCTGGGGGGAGATGCCTGTCGAGAACTTTAAGTCCTGCAGACTTCTCCCTGTGGCCAAATACCGCAAGGTAGCGACCAGCCTCTGCTCCGCAGTGATGGCTTGCCTCATGCAGGTATCCTGCCTGCTGATATAGGGGGTCAGCGAAGCCAACAGACGGTGAAACACGGGGTCCGTCATCCTGAGAAAGTTCCTGAAATCATCAGGATTATTCTCACGGATCTCACGGAGCAAAGGCATATGACAGAACTGGTCACGCTGAAGCAACCAATTCTTGGTCCATGAACTCCTCCCCACCCTGTTTATGGACTGGACTTGTGTCAAGGTCAGGACCCCAACACCAAGCCCCCGCACAGCACGAACTCTACGAGGAGTACGCATACGAAACATGCCTAGAAAACAGTCGGCTGCTCAGAACGAAGTAACAGAACGCACTGAAGAACAGTAAGGCCTGTGAAGAGCGACCTGAAAACCAGTGACGAACGAACAAGAATACAATGACTAAGTCACGCGGAACTTGCTTGCACGCACTGAAGAGCAGATACAAACCCACAAGCACAAACTGAACGGCAGAAAACGATCTGAAAGCCACGAGTCTGAAAAAGCGCGAATCGTCTCTCACCAAACTTTTACTAACACGAGATTAGCAAAAGGAGCCCAAAGGGTGCCGCGCTTGGTTCTGAACCGGCCTTTTCTAGTCTCGTCGTACGTGGTGTACGTGACCGCGTGGTTGTCGATCGGAAATTCCGACAACTTTGTGCGACCGTGTGTAGGCAAAACAAGTTTGAGCCAACATCCGTCGGAAAAAATCCTAGGATTTTGTTGTCGGAATGTCCGAACAAAGTCCGACCGTGTGTACGGGGTATAAGAGTTACTTACCACCACTTTCCCCACCCAACCCCTCCCCTGCCCCTAAACACGCTCTCATGTATTATCTCATGAGGTGACACTGTAAGGCCCCTTTCACATGGGGTCGATCCATTTTGACGGACACCGCTAGCTCAGTGGGGATTGCTCCGTTCATTTATCCATTCGGATGACAGGTCCGTCTCCGCTCACTGTGCTGAGACAGACCTGTCAGAGCCCCGCTCTCCTCTATGGGGAGATCGGACATCACCTGGTGCGGTAAAACATGGTGCCACCCCCCCTCAGTCCTTGGGATCAGTAATGCATAATGGCCGACAGGCCATCTTACCAGACCCAGCAAAACAGCAGCAGTGATCCCTCTGGCTGGATGTTCCCTCACCCTGTGTTGTGTAGCGCTCTCTCTGGTGGCGCTGGGCAGCGTGGCACTCTCTCTGGTGGCGCTGGGCAGCGTGGCGCTCTCTCTGGTGGTGCTGGGCAGCGTGGTGCTCTCTCTGGTGGTGCTGGACAGCATGGCGCTCTCGCTGGTGGCGCTGGACAGCGTGGCGCTCTCGCTGGTGTTGCTGGACAGCGTGGCGCTCTCGCTGGTGGCCCTGGGTAGCGTGGCGCTCTCGCTGGTGGCCCTGGGCAGCGTGGCGCTTTTGCTGGTGGCCCTGGGCAGCGTGGCGCTCTCGCTGGTGGCCCTGGGCAGCATGGCTCTCTCTCTGGTGGCGCTGGGCAGCATGGCGATCCCTGGTGGCGCTGGGCAGTGTGGCGCTCTCTAGTGGTGCTGGGCAGCGTGGCGCTCTCACTGGTGGTGCTGGGCAGCGTGGCGCTCTCTCTGGTGGCGCTGGACAGAGTGGCGCTCTCGCTGGTGGTGATGGGCAGCGTTGCCCTCTCGCTGGTGGAGCTGGGCAGCGTGGCGCTCCCTGGTGGTGGTGGGCAGCGTGGCGCTCCCTGGTGGTGGTGGGCAGCGTGGCGCTCTCTCTGTTGGTGCTGGGCAGCGAGGCGCTCTCTCTGGTGGTGCTGGGCAGCGTGGCACTCTCTCTGGTGGCGCTGGGCAGCGTGGCACTCTCCCTTGAATAGTTTATTCAATGGTAAGCATATACACCAACCCTGTTTTTAACGCAACGAGATGGGGTAAAATGAAAGGGAAAGTAAATGGCTTAAGGGACTACATTTCCCATGATGCTCCCCTAGTCTTTTGATTGGTTTCTGCTGTGGCCAATGGGGAGGGGGAAAAAACGGGCAGGAAGCTGAGTGGCAAATCTGAAAAGAGACCCCTCCTCTCTTATCCTGCGTGGCTAACAGAAAAGGAGGAGGGGGTGAGGGGGGGAAATGGTCCGACAGCCTGCCTCTTCCTTGTCACAGTGCCAGTATCTGCAGACTCAGTCACCGCTTCACAGCTGGAGGGGCTCGACATCCACCCACTTCCTCCTCCCCCTGCCTGGGGGTTCCCCACGTCCTCCTCGCTCTCCTCTCCTGGACACAGACCCGCCCCACAACATGTAAGGATGCCAGTGGAGCAGAGTGGGCGCAGCATTACTCCGCCAGTTGCATGGCCAGTCACCGGCCGCTCTATGGGGGGACTAGTCCCTCCTCCCCTCACCTGGCCAAGTACGCTCCATACACTTGTACTGCACATAACAAATGCCGCAGTACAGCAAGTCACCAGCCGCCGGGGATTGTATATATGTATATATGCGAGACTCGGGAGGACGGGTGGGGGGTTTAATGTGGGGGGCGGCTATTTTGCCGTCCCCCCCCCCGCAAAGTGCCACCCTAGGCCTGGGCCTTGTTGGCCTAGGCCAAGAGACAGCACTGGGGTAATCAGTCCAGAACTGGGTAGAGATCCATCAGCCAAATGAACTGTTAACTGCTGCTTCTTGGTAACAAGGGGAATTCCAAGCCCTTTGGCCAAAGTTAGGTCTAAGAAGCAGCTACAGGCCCCAGAGTCGATGATGGCTGAAAGTCGGATCTGTTCTTTTGCCACCAATAAAGAGATAGGGAGAACAGGGTGAGATGAGGTAAGTCCTGATACTTGACAGTGTGTAGGAGGTTGGTAGGATGGTTTCTTTGGCCTAAGGTGGCAATTTTGCAAGAAATGGCCATTGTCTACACAGTAAAAGCAACGATTCGCCTGTCTGCGGTAGAGCCTTTCTTCAGGCGACAGAGCAGGGCAGAACAGACTAATCTGTCTGGGCTTGACTTCAGACACAGGAAAGCTGGGGGGACCAGATGCCAGAGAAAAGGGAGTTTCAGGCAGTCTTTGGGTTGGTTGGAGATTCTGAGACCTTTCAGAGAAACGTTCACGTAGGCGCCTATCCAGCTGTATGGTTAACTGGATGAGGCCCTCTAAGGTATCTGGGATTGCTACCCTGGCCAGCTCATCCTTGAGGGACTCTGATAAGCCCAGTCGATATTGGTATCTTAGGGCAGCTTGATTCCAGCAGGTGTCTGCAGCCCATGTGCGAAAGTCCACTGTATAATCCTCTGCGGGACACTGCCCCTGCTGCAGGGTGTGCAAAGCATTTTCGGTCGTAGCTGTACGTTAGGGGTCGTCGTATAGCTGGGCCATAGCCCTGAAGAAAGTGTCAACAAAGTCAGTAATGGGACTTTTCTGTTCTAACAGTCTGTGGGCCCAAACCTGGGGATAGGCCAAGACTAAGGATATAATGAATCCAACTTTAATATTCTCTAGAGAAAAAGTTCTTCTTTGCAGAGCCAGGTATAGCAGACAGGCATTTCTAAAGACCCTAAACTTTCTTCGGCCCCCCGAGAATCGTTCAGGGATTGGCACACGTGGTTCAGGAGGTGGACTCGACAATGTGAGGGGAGATTCCTGAGACAGCGCAGCAGAAGAAGTACAGGTGGAGGTGGGTCTTGGATCAGGAGACACTGGATCCGAAGATAAGTGTTGCAGACGACCCTCTAATTGAACATAGGCGTGCGGAGACCTGTTGGCACATAGCCTCTACAGGGGAAGCGCCTCTGTCGATCTCTGACGTGGCTGGATTATACTGTCAGGTGCGAATATGGAGATCGAGATGCTAAGAGGGCTCCCCTTGCGGCTAAGTGCAACGCGTTCCTGGAGTTGGGAACAGGAAGCGCGGTGCCCAAAGAAGCACGGTTGACCAGGTGCTTGTTTGCAGGCCGATGAGCTTGGCCACTGAGGAATGACTAGGGCCACTGACGCCAGTGTCTGTCACACCACTTGCACGCCATCACGCACGTGCAGTATTGCACATACGTCTGCGCGCCAGCGTGCCCCAATGCACGCTGATGCGCGGCACACGCTCGTGCACGTCTCGGGACCTTCCAAGGTTGTCTTTGACTGTTCTGGGCAACATTGCCAGTATTGTTTTTACATGAAAGCCGACCGCTGGCTGAAAAGAATGATACCAAGATGATACCTAAACCAGCAGGCATCATTCTGGTATAACCACTCAAAATCCAGCAACATACCAGTACATTGCTGGTCCTTGTTGGGCATATATTGTAATGTTCTTTTTTTTCATGCAGCCTGTGGGCTGAACGAAAAAAGAGATTGACCGGTGGGTATGCCCACCATTAGAATACCGCCCTGCATCCACCCACTTCTAATGATGGGCATACATGCACCGTTTTTTTTTTTTTAACCGTGTTAATAACTGTGTTCATTTTGTTAAACTCAAAAAAAAACAACAATCGGTGCCAAAAAAATAGTAAAAAATATATGCCAAAGCATGGGGGTAATCCGCCCCTAATGTTAGGGGCAAATCGCCCCTCCACCCCTGCTTCGGCATATATGCTCTTTTTTTTAAACTGTGGTGGTGAAATCACCTCCTACAGCGCTGGAGTCGCTGATTTACGTATCGTGAGAGCAAACGCTGTTGCTGTCAAGATAAACAATTGAGTGCTGCAGCTGAATGGCGTACCTGAAAAGAAAATAATGATTAACAATAAAACACAGTAAACAGTAGGGTATAAAAGAATTACATACCTGAAAAGAAAACATGATAAAACATAGTAACAATAAAACATTGCAGTTAAAAAATACAGTAAAAAGAGCAGAATAGAGAGAGAACAATAGAGAAAGAATAAAACAACTATTTTGTTTTTTTTTAATTATATATTTACACGTTTATTTGTAACTGTAATGCCGCGTACACACAATCGGATTTTCCGATGGGAAATGTTGAATGTGAGCTTGTGGGCTGAAAGTCCGACCGTGTGTATGCTCCATGGAACATTTGTTGTCGGACTTTCCGCCAACAAATGTTGGCTAGCAGGTTCTCAAATTTTCTGCCAACAAAACTTTGTTGTTGGACTTTCCGATAGTTTGTACACAAGTCCGTCACACAAAAGTTCACGCATGCTCGAAATCAAGTACAAACTGGAAGCGCTCGGTCTTGTAAAACTAGCGTTCGTAATGGAGATATCACATTCATGACGCTGCAAATTATGAAATCTTTCAATGCAGCGCATTCTCTTCTTCTTTTTAATGCTATAATAATGAAGTTGCTTTGCTGCTGATATTCACAGAGTTCTGGCAAACTTATTTTTTATTATTTCTAGCGATCTCCAGAATAATATATTTTTTTTGTTGTTGTTTTTTTTTCTCGTGATCTCCAGAATAATCTTTTTTTTCCTAGTGGTCTACATATATTTTTTATTGATTTTTTTTTTCTCGTGATCTCCAGAATAATCTTTTTTTTTCTAGTGATCTCCATATTTTTTTTAAAAATTTTTTTCTCATGATCTCCAGAATAATCTTTTTTTTTTTTTCTAGTGATCTCTATAATAATTAGTTTTTTTCGTTTTGTGTGCCAAGTTACCACAACACCATTATTATCTTGTATTTTTTAACCTCAAACTACAAGTGCACTGCTGCAAAGTGGATTTGCCTTTAGTAAATAACCCCCACTGTGCTGTAAAATTTGCCAAAATCAGGCCATTTTAGGGACTCCAAGCAATTAATTCATGGAGTTGAAAATGATGATTATTTTTATCATTAATGCATTACATACATTACCAACAATAACATTGTGTGTGTGTAGCAGACCCACAGCACAACATAATATTTAGCTGAAGAAGAGATTGTCACCTCATGTATCAAATAAGTTACGTTTGCACTATTAAAGAAAATGGCCAAAAATAAAAGATCATTTGAGAACCTAGGAGACAGATAAGAAACACAAACAGAAATTCAAATGAAATATGAGTTTAGTTTTTCAAAAAAAAAAAATTAAACAGATTCCAGATATACTTGTAAGTCAATTACCCCCCCACCCACGAATTACTCAACATAGTTTTGCCGTACTTCGCGGCGCTTTGGGGGGGAAAGCCAGGACAGCCACTTTCAAGCGCCGTCATTGTTATTTGATCCGGTGAAAAGTCGGCCTCAGTTGCAACTGAGGCCAAATAGTTGACTGCATTCTTCTGAAGGAAATTGTGAGGAATGCAGCAGCTCAAGATAATGTGATTTAGTTTGTATTCGGCCATGTTGATGGCTGTAAGGTAAAGTCGGAACTGGCTGGCCATTATGCCAAAGGCATTCTCAACCACTCTTCTGGCACAGGCCAGCCAGTAATTAAAAACCCTCTGCTCCGGGGTAAGGGTCCTCATGGGGAACGGCCTCATCAGATGTTCCCCCAGCACAAAGGCCTCATCTGCCACAAAAACGAACTTGAGGCCGGCAACGTTATCCTCTGGAGGTGGCAACCCCAAGGTGCCATTTTGGAGACGCCATTAAATTCCGTCTGGGTGATCACTCCTCCATCACACATATGGCCATTCTTCCCTACGTCCAGATATAGGAATTCATAAGTCGCCGTCAACACCGCCAACATCACAATACTACTGCACCCTTTATAATTGAAGTAGTATGACCCCGAGTTGGTGCTTCCCATTGATCGCACCACCTTAATTGGGAAAGTCCCACTGCTGGTGGAATTGGGAGGCCTCAGTCTGCCATTCCTGTGGGTTGGAAGGAAACTGTGGAGTCAAACAAGAAAGAAAAATAGTACTTTTGCACATAACATTGTAAGCAGATTAGACACAAACATTCTTGGCCAACATAAGTATAACATTTATTGAAATGAGTATTTAAAGACAAAAGTATAAGGTCCACTTATCAGATTCCTCACCCACTCTGATGGCGCATTGTAAAAATTTTAGGGTGGGGGATGTTTTGGACAGGTAACCCTCTCCACTTCATTGAGAGCTGAATGCATACATAATGTGTGTTACTTTGGCCAGCCCCTCCTTACTTACACTATTGGCAGCCCACTGGACAGATAAGAAGTGTCATAATACAAAAATATGAATACACACTATACAAATTGAAGCACATTTTTACATTCTGCAATTAACTATCAAGATAATAGAAGAACAAAACTTTAAAGAGTACCATTTAAAAGTATTCAGGCAGGCACTTGCACTACATGCTTTGGTGAATTCATCCATAAATATGACCACAAAATAGGTAGGTATAGTGTGTATGGGTTTGGCAAAGTCAGCAGATAGAGTATTGGTATCGATTGACTTAGCATGCTGGGGAGGTTAGTGAAGGCAAATATACATGAAGGACAAAAGAGCATTAAAAGCTTACAGCATACATGAGGACAAAGAGGAAATTGATAGCATATTACAACCATGGTAATTATGGAATGATGAAAAAAATACAAGACATTAGCAAACATTAAATACATAGAATGTGATGTTAACCACTTCAGCCCCGGAAGGATTTACACCCTTCCTGACCAGAGCACTTTTTGCTATTCGGCACTGCTTCGTTTTAACTGACAATTACACGGTTGTGCAATGTTGTACCCAAACAAAATTGACGTACTTTTTTTTCGCACAAATAGAGCTTTCTTTTGGTGGTATTTGATCACCTCTGCGTTTTTTATTTTTTGGGCTATAAACAAAAAAAGAGCAACAATTTTGAAAAAAACGCATTATTTTTTACTTTTTGCTATAATAAATATCCCCCAAAAATTTATAAAAAAACATTTTTTTCTTCAGTTTAGGCCAATATGTATTTTTATAGTTATAGCGTCTACAAAATAGGGAATAGTTTTATGGCTTTTTAGTTTTTTTCAAATATAAGCTTTATTCAACTCCAATCTAGGGCGAGGGCCCCATTACATACAGGTAAAATCAGATGCCAATTCGGCCATTTCAAGTTAACAAAGCTCAGAACTACAAATGGTCATATCGGTTACAATTATAGTGTGGTTATTGGCTCGTACATACAACTTTTAGTTCAACATGTAAAGGGTGAGCTCACGTCCAGTTTCAGGTAATGTATTCGGGGTGTACCTCGCCTACTTTTTTCCACTTTACAATCATATAGAGAGGAGAGAGCAAGAAGTAAGGGGAGTCAAGGGGGGGGGGGGTGAACGGGGGGGAAACAACAGGAGAGGGGGCGTGTGAGACACGGCGGCGGTGCTCCTGGCATGTTGTAGCAGACCCAGCCCCCAAGGCGGTCAAAGAATGGGGGGAGAGTTAGCCGCTAAGCAGTTGTTGACCTTCATCTGAAAAAATGAAGACATTCCAGATATCCCAGGTACGTTTGAATATCTCTTGTTTTTGTTGCGCAGACAGGATCAGATCTTCCATCTGCTTGATCTCTTCGACCTTACGTATCCACATAGGTGTGGATGGGGGATGACTTTGTTTCCAGAGAAGAGGGATGCATCTCTTAGCCGCATTTAGAAGGTGTCTGATTAGAGATTTCCTGTAGACTTTGATGGGTATTGTGGAGAGGTGTAAGAGAAAGAATGTAGCTTCGTCTGGAATTGCATATTCAGTGAACTTCTGAGTTATTTGCCTGACCTCTGCCCAGAAGCTCTTTAGCTGAGGGCACGACCAGAAGATGTGTATTAATGTTCCCTCCTCCTCTGAACAGCGCCAGCACCGTCCCGAAGAGCCAGGGAAGCATTTCTGAAGTCTAGAGGGGGTCATGTACCATCGCGTGAGTAGTTTAAAGTTGGTCTCTTGGATCTTGGTGCAGAGTGATGATTTCAGGGAAAGTGTAATAATGCGTTGTCGCTGGGCTGTTGAGAAAGAGAGGTGTAATTCCCTCTCCCAGCTGTCCAGATAGGGCAGTTGTGGTGGTGCATTTGGTTCAGTTAGCATCGAGTATGTTTGAGAGAGAATGTGCGTTAGTGGATCCTCCCCAGTACACAACTCCTCAAAGGATGTAAGTGTCCGAGAGAAACTCCGTGGGCTGGGAAGTGAGTGCAGGAAGTGGTGAAGTTGTATTGCTTTCCAAAAAGGAACGCGGTAAGGGCCTGTCTGATTAGATAGGTCTGCTACTGAGGGCCATTTCTCGTCTGAGATGAAATTGGCTACCTGATCATACCTTTGTTCTGTTAGATGGGGGTATTCCCTGGAAAGTAAACCCGGGCCAAAGTTAGGATTACCCAGTACGGGGTATAGCGGTGAGGTTTTAGTTGTGAGCTGAGATCTAAGGGAGGTTTGGTGGCTATGTCGTAGGGTGGTGCCAATTAAGGGGTGCGATTTTATGCTAGGCGGTAAAGAATTAAAGCACCACATTGCCCCTTTTAGAGGTATGGGGGATTGGGCTTTTTCGATCTGAACCCAGAGTTTGCATGTCCCATTTCTCCTCCAGTCCAGCACTCGGCCCAGGTGAGAGGCTAGGTAATAGAGTTTGATGTCGGGTAAAGCTAGACCTCCCAAATGTTTTGGGAGTATCATCAATGAACGCCGTAATCGAGGCTTTTTATTTGCCCAGACGAAACCGGTGAAGAGTGAGTGGATCTTCTGGAAGAAGGAGGTGGGGATCTGTATAGGTAGTGCTTGGATCAGGTAAATAAATTTTGGCAATATACTCATCTTCAGGAGGTTGCATCTCCCGAACCATGAGTGAAAACCCGGTTTCCATTTCTCTAATAGTATTCTGATTTTAGCTAGTAAAGGGGGAAAATTTAAGGCAAAAGTCTGTGATATGTCAGCCGGGATTCTAGTTCCCAGGTAATTAATGTCGGTCTTGTTCCATTTGAAACGAAAGTTGGATGCTAATTGTCGTGAAATTTGGGAAGGTACCTCGATACACATTGCCTCGGATTTCGAGAAATTTATCTTTAAATTAGATAATGAGCCGTAAGTATTGAATTCTCTCATGAGGTTTGGGAGGGAGATTCTTGGGTTCGTCAAAGAGAAGAGTAAATCATCTGCGTATGCAGATATTTTGCATTGTAGATTACCAATCTGTAGGCCCGATATGTCAGGATTTAGTCTAATTTTACATAAAAAGGGTTCTAGGGATAGTGCGAATAGCAAGGGGGAGAGAGGGCACCCCTGCCTTGTACCATTTCTAATGGGGAAGGGGTCGGAAAGTACACCATTGGCCTTCACTTGCGCAGATGGATCGGAGTAAATCCCCTCTATCCACCGCATCATCCTATTGCCCAGACCGATGTGGCGAAGAACAGATAGCATAAAACTCCAATTCACCCTATCGAAAGCCTTTTCGGCGTCTGTGCTTACTAGTATACATGGCGTCTTCTCGGAGGATGCTATTTGGATTAAGTTGAGGACTTTGATGGTGTTATCTCTCGCCTCTCTAGAGGGTATGAAGCCAACTTGATCCATGTGGATAAGGGATTGGAGGTGCTGGGCTAGTCTAGTAGCTATTATTTTGGAAAAAATCTTCAGATCTAAATTTAAGAGGGAGATGGGTCTGTAGCTGCCACAAGAACCCGGATCCTTCCCTTCCTTGTGGATTAAGGATATATGGGCTTTGAGGGTTTCCCTGGGGAAATTTGAGTTTGTTCCTAGAGCGTTAAAGAATGTTACCATTCGTGGGCCTAATATTGGTAGGAGGGATTTATAGTACTGGGCGGTAAATCCGTCGGGACCAGGGGCTTTCCCTATCTTCATAGATTTAATTGCTAGCTGTAATTCCTCTAGTGATATTGGCTCATCTAATACAGTTTGGGAATCTAGTGGAAGAGAGGGAAGGTGTGATTCAGATATGTACTGGTCAATGACGTCCTGTGAAGGAGAGGGGCCCGTTAGGTTATAGAGTCCCGAGTAGAAGTCTGCGAATCCTTTCGTAATTTGCGTCGGCAGATTAGCTTTCTGTCCGTTGGGGGTGGTTATTTGGGGGATGTATGCGGTGGATTTGATTTCTTGAACGGATCTGGCCAGGAGTCTCCCGCATTTGTCACCCGATTCGTAAGACAGCCTGCGAGAAAATTGTAAGGCAGCCTTAGCTTTGTAATGTAGTAGATCTGTGATTTGTGATCTCAAGGATCGCAATTTCATCTCTAACTCCTGAGTGGGAGAGTGTTTATGTTGTGCTTCAACCCCGGCCAGATCCGTCAGAAGTCTGGTTAACTGTTCGTTTCTCTTTCTCTTAATGGACGTCCCATGTTTAATGAGGACTCCTCGGAGGACGCACTTGTGGGCCTCCCATAGTATACCTGGGTCACAGTCTTGTGTGTCATTCTCACTGAAGTACATGTTTATTTCTTTGGTTACGTCTGCTAGTATCTCAGGAATCAGGAGGAGGCTCTCATTGAGACGCCAAAAAGTGGATCTGGGTGATGATCTTTCAGAGAGAGTGTAAGTCAGGGAAACTGGGGCATGATCGGACCAAGTGATCTGACCTATAGAAGTAGATTGCACTAAATGTAGTTGGTCGTGAGGTATAAGAAAAAGGTCGATCCTGGAATATACTCCATGTGGGGAGGAGTAAAAAGAATAGTCGCGTTCTCCAGAATGCTGGAGACGCCAAGCATCAATCAGTTGGGCTTTGTGGAGTGTCTGGGCTATTCGTTTCCTGTTTTTGGGGGGATAAGAAGAGGTACCCGAGGACGTGTCTACTGGGGGTGAGAGCGGTACATTGAAGTCGCCTCCTAGGATGAGCTGGCCCTCCTTATATTCCATCAGTTTATGGACAGTTGACATTATGAACCCGTCTTGATGTGCGTTAGGGGCGTAGAGTGTTGCTAGGGTGAGTTGGACTTCCCCAATCTGACCTTTAAGGAACAGGTAGCGGCCTTCAGGGTCTGCCAATATGTCCTGGAGTTTCCAAGGGAGACTGCCAGAAAGTAGGATAGCCACCCCCCTAGATTTTGCGTTGTTATTCGTCGAGTGGTACACATGGGGAAAATATCTATTTCTGAGTATAGGAGATTTGTCAGTTTTAAAGTGGGTCTCCTGAACAAAGGCGACATCCGTGCGCGACTTTTTAAATTCTTGTAGGAGGATGCGCCTCTTCTCTGGAGTATTCAGGCCCTTCGCATTAAGCGAGGTCACTTTTAGAGAGCTCACCGCCATGTCCCACACGGGGGAAAGGGAGAAAGGAGGGTTCAGGTAGGGGTGAGAGCCAACAAGGGAGGGGGGGGGGGAGGGGAGGGAGAGAGGGGAAAGAAGGAAAAAGAAGATCGGAGACGAGGGTCTAGTACTATTGCACCTCACGTCTCTGTTTAGTTAAACTAAATGGGTAAGTTTTATTAAACTAAGAAGAAAACCAAACCGGAGAACCGGAGGTAGACTTACGGCCTAAGTGGGGCGAGGGCAGACAACAACCTAATAGGGAGGTCCCGGTCCTCGTGCCCCAACCAGCCTAAACATTTAGAAGCGGTACAAAACACAGTATACATAACATGAATAAAGAACTTTAAATATCTTTAACTGAAAAACATAAAGACAAGGGCTCGGCGAAGTATCACTCTGCATATCATACCACACTTGAGTGCCACGCGTAGTGATAATTCTGTTCTCCCCGTGCGCCACCCGGCGAGGCGACCCACTCCCGCCCCCGGCGTCCACGCCAAGGCGTAGGTAGACCGGGGCAGGGAGAGGCCGAACCGCCAGAGGCCCGCCGGGAACGCCTCGGAGCCTCCACCATACTTGTGGGAATACATGCATCAGACTTATCTATATCATGGAATCCCGATAGTAAACCCCAGAGCGGGCCGAGCCCCCGAGACAGGGGCCCAGCTCGCTCCCGAGCCACACCGGAGCCCCCTCATACATCTGAAACCCCTTAAACCGCCCGACCCCCCCCCCCCCCCCGCCCCCACCCCACCCCACACTCTCATCTTTGACATGATGTCTCTCCGGGAAAGAGGGCATGTGTTTCCTCTCGGCAAGTAGACGTCCACAGGGGTGAGAGAGTTCCTCCCGCGGGACCTGCCGGGTCTCACCTAGGTCCTATACGGGGGTGGCCTGCGGGATGAGGGGAGAGCACATAGTGCCGGTGGCTCGCCAGTCAAAGGAGGACCTAATCTGAAGCATGACAGGAAGCAAAATGACTTTTATCGTCCTCGTTGAAGTGTACCATTGAGGTGATGTGGGGTATGATGAAGCCTGGGGTCTGTAGCTAAGGCAAGTTCGGCCACCATGAGTCAGAGCGAAGGGAAGAACGGAGGGACACGGAGATGCCGGGCGGGCGGGGCAGGCTCAGGACTAAAAACGGAAAGCAAAAAACGAAAAACGAAAAGGCATCTGAGCGGGGAGACATCGCATCTGAGGGGACAGCATGAGAAGAGTCAGTGTAGGTATCAACTCACAGCTCTCTTGGCTCATCCAGTGAAGCTGAGCGAGGTCGGCGTCCTCCCCTACGTGAGCGTTGCGGTCTAGGAGCTTGATCTCTCGCCTCGTGTAGTCGACCAGGAGCCCGGTGTAGGTAATCCAGCCAGTTAGGGACCGGGATAGGTTCCGTATCTAGAAAGTCGAATAGAGCAGATAGGTTTTCCGGTGAGCGCAGAAGGAAGGAGCGCTGTTCCTTGTGGAAAGTTACCGAGAGGGGGAAGCCCCATCTGTATGTTGCATTGCATCTCCGGGCAAGATCTAGTAGAGGTTTCAGCATGGCGCGTCGAATCAGGGTCGGTCTGGAGATGTCCGGCAGAATTTTAATCGATGCTCCGTCGAATTCTAATTCTCCTGACTCCCACGCTCCTCGTGCTATGGCCTCCTTATGGATGTAGTGATGGAGTCTGCATATTATGTCTCGAGGTCTGTTTGGGTCGGTTGAGCGGGGACCCAGGGCTCTATGTATTCGGTCTACTTCGATTTGTTCCGGTAGGTGTGCTCCCGCCACTCTTCTGAAGATGTCTGTTGCCGTGGCCAGTAGATCCGACGGGCCCGTGGCCTCAGGTAGGCCGCGGAGCCTGACATTGTTTCTTCTGCTCCGGTCTTCTGTTTCTTCCATACGGAGCTGAAGCTCTACCACGGCTTGAGATTGGGCTTTTTGTTGGGTCTCTAAATATGAGACTCTCTGTTCCAGGGACTCTAGGGACGATTCACCCGAGGTCAGGCGGGCAGAGAGGGTCTTAACGTCTTGTTTGACTTCGTGAATTTCCTTCTTGTGTGCGGCCTCCACCCTGCCCACCAAGGCCTCAATATCCGCTCTCGTTGGAAGGGCCCGGAGTATAGCCTTAAGCTCCTCGTCTGCACCATAAGTCCCCTGTAAGTAAGGGAGGGGACCCTGGTTTGAGGTGGAAGCCGCTGGTGAGCCTGTATAGAGCACCGGGCTCCGGGATCCTTCCGAGGCGGCAAAGTCAGCTTCTCCGACCGGAGCGCAGGAGTCCAAGGCACGAGGTTCCGCCATCTTGGGTGTAGGGGAGCCGGAGAGAGATCTCCCGAAAAGTCTCTGCAAGTCGGCCAGAGCGGGTGTGGAGGCCGCCGGACTGTTCCTCTTTTTGTTCCTCCGGTATGTCCGCTTCTTGGATGAGATCATAACGGTAAAAATAGAGCAAAGTAGGCTGATTTAGGGGTGGAAGGGCCGGGAGCTCAGAGAGAACACGTCTCTAGTCGGCCATGTCCAGACCACGCCTGTGGATTTTTAGTTTTAATTAGTTTTTTTTAGTAGTAATTGCGGCCATGTGCGATTTTTATCAGGACTGCGACATTATGGCAGACACATCAGACATTTTTTACACTATTTTGAGACCACTGTCATTTATACAGCGATCAGTGCTATAAAAATGCATTGATTACTGTGTAAATGACACTGGCAGTGAAGGGATTAACCACTAGGGGGCGATGAAGGGGTTAAGTGTGTCCTAGGGAATGATTCTAACTGTGGGGGGGAGGGGCTACAACACACATGCCAGCAATCACTGATCTCGATGACAGAGAGCAGTGATCTCTGTCCTGTCACTGGGCAGAACGGGGAAATGCTTTGTTTACAAAAGCATCTCCCCATTGTACCTCTCCATGACACGATCGTGGGCACCCGGCGGACACCGAGTCTGCGGGACCCACGATCACGGAGAACGCGGCTAGCACGCGCAGCGCCGCTTCTTAAAGGTGATGTACCGGTACGCCCTATTGCCCACCAGCGCAATTCTGCCAACGTATATTGGCGTGCTCTGGTCGGGAAGCAGTTAAAGGATAAAACTCACTTTAAAGTGGATGTAAACCCAATGTCATCCTTTTGTAAACTACTGCCATAGGGGTTATCTATAAGGATATACATGCCTCCTGCATGTATCTTTACCTGTCAAATGTCTCCCCTCTGTCTGTTATGAGAGCCGAAAAACTGCAGATTCTGTGGGTGGGTCTGTTGTCTGGAGCTCGGTGGGTGGAGTCGTGATGTCAGTAGACTCCCCGCCCACCTCTACACTCCCCTTGTCAATATGCATTTTTCTCCTGTGTATTTCTAACACTGAACTTCTGCTATGATCTCTAACATCCAGTGAAAAGACAGGAAAGTAACCACATGACTTTAGCATGCCAAATCATGCTGAGGTGTGGAACAGCCAATCCTTGCAGTTTGTCAAGATTTATCTCACTGAACAGAAGAGTATTGCTCAGAGATGGATTAAATCTGTGTGGCAAGACTGGGGGGGGAGGGGCTACAACACACATGCCAGCAATCACTGATCTCGATGACAGAGAGCAGTGATCTCTGTCCTGTCACTGGGCAGAACGGGGAAATGCTTTGTTTACAAAAGCATCTCCCCATTGTACCTCTCCATGACACGATCGTGGGCACCCGGCGGACACCGAGTCTGCGGGACCCACGATCACGGAGAACGCGGCTAGCACGCGCAGCGCCGCTTCTTAAAGGTGATGTACCGGTACGCCCTATTGCCCACCAGCGCAATTCTGCCAACGTATATTGGCGTGCTCTGGTCGGGAAGCAGTTAAAGGATAAAACTCACTTTAAAGTGGATGTAAACCCAATGTCATCCTTTTGTAAACTACTGCCATAGGGGTTATCTATAAGGATATACATGCCTCCTGCATGTATCTTTACCTGTCAAATGTCTCCCCTCTGTCTGTTATGAGAGCCGAAAAACTGCAGATTCTGTGGGTGGGTCTGTTGTCTGGAGCTCGGTGGGTGGAGTCGTGATGTCAGTAGACTCCCCGCCCACCTCTACACTCCCCTTGTCAATATGCATTTTTCTCCTGTGTATTTCTAACACTGAACTTCTGCTATGATCTCTAACATCCAGTGAAAAGACAGGAAAGTAACCACATGACTTTAGCATGCCAAATCATGCTGAGGTGTGGAACAGCCAATCCTTGCAGTTTGTCAAGATTTATCTCACTGAACAGAAGAGTATTGCTCAGAGATGGATTAACTCTGTGTGGCAAGACTGGGGGGGGAGGGGCTACAACACACATGCCAGCAATCACTGATCTCGATGACAGAGAGCAGTGATCTCTGTCCTGTCACTGGGCAGAACGGGGAAATGCTTTGTTTACAAAAGCATCTCCCCATTGTACCTCTCCATGACACGATCGTGGGCACCCGGCGGACACCGAGTCTGCGGGACCCACGATCATGGAGAACGCGGCTAGCACGCGCAGCGCCGCTTCTTAAAGGTGATGTACCGGTACGCCCTATTGCCCACCAGCGCAATTCTGCCAACGTATATTGGCGTGCTCTGGTCGGGAAGCAGTTAAAGGATAAATCTCACTTTAAAGTGGATGTAAACCCAATGTCATCCTTTTGTAAACTACTGCCATAGGGGTTATCTATAAGGATATACATGCCTCCTGCATGTATCTTTACCTGTCAAATGTCTCCCCTCTGTCTGTTATGAGAGCCGAAAAACTGCAGATTCTGTGGGTGGGTCTGTTGTCTGGAGCTCGGTGGGTGGAGTCGTGATGTCAGTAGACTCCCCGCCCACCTCTACACTCCCCTTGTCAATATGCATTTTTCTCCTATGTATTTCTAACACTGAACTTCTGCTATGATCTCTAACATCCAGTGAAAAGACAGGAAAGTAACCACATGACTTTAGCATGCCAAATCATGCTGAGGTGTGGAACAGCCAATCCTTGCAGTTTGTCAAGATTTATCTCACTGAACAGAAGAGTATTGCTCAGAGATGGATTAACTCTGTGTGGCAAGACTGGGCTCAAATGATAGGAAATCTTATACTCTACAGTATAATAAAAAAAAAATTCGGGTTTACATCCCCTTTGATATAGTCCTTCTGCAGGACCTGAATGATGGCAGAACAGGTCTCTGGAATAATGATTCCCAGAGCCTGGGGGGAGATCCTAGTTGTGAACTTTAGGTACTGGAGGCTTCTCCCCGTCGCCAAGTACCGCAAGGTGGCGACGAGCCTTTGCTCAGGAGAGATGGCTTGCCGCATGCAGGTGTCCTGCTTCATAATATAAGGGATTTTTTCCAATTTCGTGAAAATATTAGTTCTGATGATGTACCGTCCCTTTTTAAGAAATTAGGCTTTGTCTTTGAAAAGAAGATTAAAACTTGGTGGGACATTATGTCATTTGAACAATTTATACAATGTAAATTAATACCTAGACTCCAGCGATGGGATATCCCACCAAGTGATGGCTTACTGGATGATGACTCCTTACAGGAATGGTATAACTTTTTTAACAAAAAAAGCTTGGAATTAATGGACCTCTTATTAAAGAGGAAACAAAGAAAAATAAAATCACTCGATCAACAGATCACTGATATTAAAAATAAAATGGAACCACATCAGGATCATCCTGATTTTTCCAAATTGTCAGGAGAACTTAAAATAAACTGACTAAATGGGATAAAGAAGCTCAAAATAAAAAGAAAAAGAAGTTCATTAGGGATTCAGGTGATTTTACACGAAAAGAGGTCTTTTAAATGGCAAGCTAATGTTTCCAATACTGATCAGGAATCTAAGATTCTTCCATCTGTGAGGCCGGTGAATCATCCTAATACTCTTGTTCAGCCCCCCAAACCGTATACTCCATCACAGAACTCCCAGCAAAAACGCCCCTCATTTCCTCAGAGAGTGGGTGTGGGAGTGGGTAGGTTTCCAATCTCTGGCAAGGGTCAACTGGGGATTAGCGGTGATGAATTGACCAGCATACAAATGGCTTTGGTCCACAACAGATCTATAGAGATCTTCCGTGAAAAACAGAGAATAAAAATCAAGTGATGTAAAATTAACTGTTTCCACTTGAATTCCGGGTTGGCCAGTGAATGGGGGAAGTACGGGTGCTGCAGAAGTGGTGGGCTCCCAACCCAGACCGAGATCTACCAGTCACCTGTCCACGATCTACAGGTTGCTGACCCTCGTGCTAGATCATTTCTGGCTGGCCCCTTTTGCAGGTATAGCACCCCCACCGGCCGCAACAATTGGATTCGATCAGGAACTGAAATCTGGCCTGGACCTGGTGATCGCTCCTGACGAATGAGATCCTTCCCCTGTCGTGTAGGTGAAAACACTGACAGGAGAAGTGACGTCATCTCTCCTCGTGTCTTTTCATTTCAGACTTAGAGGAGAGAGCATCTAACAGTGAGTTGCACCAACACTACACTGACACCAGGTCACATAGGCACACAATTCACCCCCCGATCACCACCCCCCCAGTTAACTCCTTCACCACCTGTCACTGTCACCCAGTACAGAAATCAGATTTTTTTTTTAGCGCTGTACTGGTGTCATTAGTGACAAAGATCAGTGTTAGGTAATTAGTCTTAGGCCCACATAGGTCTAGGGACCCCCCCAACCACCAATAAAGGTTTAACCCCTTGAGTTTAGCTAGTTTATTTTTTATAGCGTCAGGGCACCCGCTGTATTTTACCCAATAAAGGTTTAACCCCCTGATCACCCGGCGGGTAATCAAAGTTAGGTTTTAGCGTCAGATAGGGTCTGCGTCGCCCCAGGCAGCGTCAGATTAGTGCCAGTACCGCTAACACCCACGCACGCACCATACGCCTCCCTTAGTAGTATAGTGTCTGAACGGATCGATATCTGATCAGACCTATACTAGCGCCCCCAGCAGTTTAGGATTCCCAAAAACGCAGTGTTAGCGGGATCAGCCCAGATACATGCTAGCACCTGCGTTTAGCCCCTCCTCCCAGCCCACCCAAGTGCAGTATCAATCAATCACTGTCACTTACAAAACACAAAACACATAACTGCAGCGTTCGCAGAGTCAGGCCTGATCCCTGCGAACGCTAGCGTTTGAATCAGTCGCTGACAGTCAGGAGCTTTTTTGTGAGTCTCACTAGTGTATCAGTAAATTTAGAGAACAAAATGTCAAATCGAAGGTACACTAGTGAAGAGGCCTACACATTTCTGAGCATGACAGATAGTGAAGCGCAAGTCACTCATCTGTCAGATTCAGGCTCAGAATACGAACCTGTAGACAGCAGCGGCACCCTGACAGATAGCTCTGACGACAGAGTTGTGGTCCCTGCCAAGGTCAGGCGTACCAGACCCCGATCTTCTTCTGCTGTCAGTGAGGTGCAAGAACCGCAGGTCCCTCGTATGGAGCAGAGAGCAAGTAATAGCGCCGTTATTCCTTCTGGTGAACTGGCAAGCACCAGCGTCCTAGTACATCCTGGTCATACATCCAGCACTGCAGTAACACTTGGTGACGTGGCGAGTCCCATAAGTGCAGTTTAAGCTGGCGAGGTGGCAAGCACGAGGTAGTGTCCCGCTGCCAGCAAGAAGAAGACAAACACAATCCCATCAAGCCCATAGTGCCCTTCCTGCTGTACTCGCCAATCCTAATTGGGAACCCACCACTTTTGCAGCACCCCTACTTCCCCCATTCACTGGCTAACCCGGAATTCAGGTGGAAACAGTTGATTTTACATCACTTGATTTTTATTCGCTGTTTTTCACTGAAGATCTCTTGTGGACCAAAGCAATTTGTATGCTGGTCAATTCATCGCCACTAATCCCCAGCTGACCCTTGCCAGAGATTGGAAACCAATTACGGTTTCCGAATTTAGGACCTTTCTGGGACAATCCCTCAATATGGGCATAACTAAAAAGAGTGAGTTGCGGTCATATTGGTTCACTGACCCAATTCACCATATGCCCGTGTTCTCTGCCCCCATGACCAGGACACGATACGAGCAGATCTTGCGGTTCATGCACTTCAATGACAATGAACTCTGTCGTCCTCGGGGTGACCCTGGATTTGATCGGCTCTACAAAATTCGGCCCCTCGTAAACCACTTGAACCAACGTTTTGTAGCCTTGTTTACTCCCCATCAAGCTTTCTGCATTGATGAGTCCCTGATTAAGTTTTCTGGCCGCATGTCTATCAAACAGTATCTTCCCAACAAGCGTGCCAGATACGGGGTCAAGATGTATAAGCTCTGTGACAAGGCCACAGGCTATACATATAGTTTTATGATTTCCGAGGGAAGAGATAGTCACGTAGAGCCAGAGAACTGCCCAGACTACATAGGGAGCGCTGGTAAGATAGTGTGGGACGTGGTGTCACCATCATTCGGAAAGGGGTACCACTTGTACGTGGACAATTATTACACGAGCGTGCCACTTTTTAGTCACCTCTTTGATTATGGAATTGGCACATGTGGCACCGTGCGATCTAATCGCCGGGGCTTCCCCCAACGGATTGTAGAATCCCGACTTAGACGGGGGTGGGGGGGTGGGGGGAGAGAGCCTGCTTGAGGTATAATAATTTGTTAGCAGTGAAGTGGAGGGATTTACGGAATGTTTTTGTTCTGTCCTAGCTTCACGCAGACACGGCAGTACGTAAAACCGTGACTCCAGCACTGTCGGAGGTGATTTCACCACCACAGTTAAAAAAAAAAATGGTGCATGTATGCCCATCATTAGAAGTGGGTGGATGATCGGCATACCCACCGTTCAATCTCTTTTTTTTCGTTCAGCCCACAGGCTGCATGGAAAAAAAGAACATTACAATGTATGCCCAACAAGGACCAGCAACGTACGGATCAGTACGTTGCTGGACTTTGAGTGGTTATACCAGAATTATGCCTGCAGGTTTAGGTATCATCTTAGCATCATTCTTTTCAGCCAGCGGTCAGCTTTCACATAAAAGCAATCCTAGCGGCTAATTAGCCTCTAGACTGCTTTTATAAGCAGTGGGAGGGAACGTTCCCCCCCCACCATCTTCCATGGTTTTCTCTGGCTCTCCTGTCCCAACAGGGAACCTGAGAATGCAGCCGGTGGTTCAGCCAGCTGACCATAGAGCTGATCAGAGACCAGAATGGCTCCAATCATCTCTATGGCCTAAGAAACCGGAAGCTACGAGCATTTCATGACTTAGGTTTCGCCGGATATAAACAGCGCCATTGGGAAATTGGTAAAGCATTTTATCACACCAATCTTTGCATGGTCAGATGCTTTGAGGGCAGAGGAGAGATCTAGGGTCTAATAGACCCCATTTTTTTTTCAAAAAGAGTACCTGTCACTACCTATTGCTATCATAGGGGATATATACATTCCCTGAGATAACAATTAAAAAAAAAATGAAAGGAACAGTATAATAATATAATAAAAAAGCAAAATAAATGATTAAAAAAAAAAAAAAAAAGAAAAAAAGCACCCTTGTCCTTTCGTGCTCACGCGCAAAGGCGAACACAAGCGTCGGTCTGGTGTCATATGTAAACAGCAATTGCACCATGCATGTGAGGTATCACCGTGAAGGTCAGATCGAGGGCAGTAATTTTAGCACTATACCTCCTCTGTAGATCTAAAATGGTAACCTGTAAAGACTTTTAAAAATGTATGTAGTTTGTCACTGCTGCACATTGTTTTAAAGCATGTCGTGTTTTTTATCCATATACTGCATAATATCATCTTTTTGTATTTCATCGAATATTTGGGCAATATAGTGTGTTTTAGTGCATTAACATTTTAAAAAGTGTGTTTTTCTTTACCAAAAAAATTGCGTTTGAAAAATTGCTGCGCAAATACTTTGTGAAAAAAAAATTGCAACACCCACCATTTTAATCTGTAGGGCCTTTGCTTTAAAAATATATATAATGTTTGGGGGTTCAAAGTAATTTTCTTGCAAAAATAAAAATATTTTTTTTCATGAATTTGTCTTCAAGTGGTTAGAAAAGTGGGTGATGTGTGACATAAGCTTCTAAATGTTGTGCATAAAATGCCAGGACAGTTCAAACCCCCCCCCCCCCCCCCAAATAACCCCTTTTGGGAAAGTGGACACCCCAAGCTATTTGCTGATAGGCATGTTGAGTCCATGGAATATTTTTTTTTTGTCACAAGTTTCGGGAAAATTACACTTTTTTGCACAAAGTTATCACTAAATTATATATTGTTCAAACATGGTATGGTTATATGTGGAATTACACGCCAAAATGCATTCTGCTGCTTCTCCTGAGTACGGGGATACCTCATGTGTGAGACTTTTTGGGAGCCTAGCCGCATACAGGATCCTGAAAACCAATCACCGCCTTCAGGATTTCGAAGGGTGTAAATTTTTGATTTTACTCCTCACTACTTATCACAGCTTTGAAGGCCATAAAATGCCAAGATAGCACAACCCCCCCTCCCCATGACCCCATTTTGAAAAGTAGAAAAGTAGACACCCCAAGCTATTTGATGAGAGGAGTAGACATCCAGCGCTGCACTTTTTTGTATATATATTTGATGAGAGGCATGTTGAGTCCATGGAATATTTTATATTTTGCCACAAGTTGCAAGAAAATTATTATTTTTTTTTTTTTGCACAAAGTTGTCACTAAATGAAGAGAAGCAGCAGAATGTATTTTGGGTTGTAATTCTACATATAACCATGCCATGTGTGAGCAATATATCATTTAGTGACAACTTTGTGTAATTTTTTTTTTGTCATTTTTCAATCACTTGTGACAAAAAAATAAAATACTCAATCAATGGGCTCAACATGCCTCTCAGCAATTTCCTTGGGGTGTCTACTTTCCAAAATTGGGTCATTTGGGGGAGGGGTTTGTACCGCCCTGCCATTTTAGCACCTCAAGAAATGAGATAGGCAGTCATAAACTAAAAGCTGCGTAAATTCCAGAAAATGTACCCTAGTTTGTAGACGCTATAACTTTTGCGCAAACCAATAAATATACACTTATTGACATTTTCTTACCAAAGACATGTGGCTGAATACATTTTGGCCTAAATGTATGACTAAACTGTATGACTATTAAATTTTTTTATAACAAAAAGTAGAAAATATCATTTTTTTTCAAAATTCCGTTTATATCGCAAAAAATAAAAATCACAGAGGCAATCAAATACCATCAAAAGAAAGCTCTATTTGTGGGAAAAAAAGGCCGCAAATTTTGTTTGGGTACAACATTGCATGACCGTGCAATTACCAGTTAAAGCAGCACAGTGCCGGTGTGAGGCGGGTTTGACGGCTGTTGAAGAGGTCGCTCCCGCGGCGTCTCCCGTCTACAGCCTCCATATCCCGCGCGGCTCGGCTCCATCCCGGGCCCCGCACACACCTCCCGCAACCCCTCCCACCTATCCCCTCAGCCAGTGAGGACGGCTGACTGAGAAGGGAGAAGTGTACAGGAGACACCAGCGACCCGACTGCCTGTGCATATGCACAGTATTAGATCAGCTGTGGAACGATCTCCCGAACACTGACGGAGAAGGAGCACAGAGGGAGCAGAACGCCTTGCCACCCCATGACGAACACTGGTAACCCAGCCAATGTCCAAAGAGGTCTGCAAGATTAAGGTAGGACTTTCTTGTTCTTAAGGGAGGAACAAGCTGTGAAGGCACCCATCCTATGCATTACTGGGACTGTGAAAAAACGACCCACGTGAGTAAAAGTAAGAACTTAATGGTGCGGGGATCCGGGACATATAAATGAACTGCCCGCTGTGTGGACATACTGTTCAATTAAGAGACCAGAGGGAAAGTGGGAACCCCAGTAGCCCCAGTAGCCAGGGGGGGCAACATAAATCCTAAAACAGGGGGGAGAAGAGCGGTCTTAGATTTACCCTCCGTTTTTAGACCGGAAGTTAAAAGGGGCGCTAGGGGGGATACCGGAATGTAGAAACCGTGTACTAGGCTTGTTTCCGTTTTGTTCTTTTTCTTTTTGTTTGGGGGTGCTCTCTCTCTGAGATCAAAAGTTGGCATAGTCCGGAAGCAGGGAACATGAGAGGACGTTCTCAAAAGCAAGCAGAGCCCAGCAAAGTCTAGGGAGAGTTTGAATTCTAGCACAATACAAAAATATTTAAAAAGCCCAGGACCAGAGTATAAACAACAAGAGGCCAAAGACAAAAAAAAAGGTCACAGCTAAGAATAAAGGAGTGCAAGGGGGGGTAGAACCAGGGGAAGCATGGAATTCGAACACGCTGCAGAGGCCCTTCCAACCAAATATGAGATGCAAGATATGCTCATCAAGCTGGAAAACTCAATTAAAGCTGAAATTTCTAATGTCAGGTCAGACCTAGGACACCTCCTTAGGCGAGTAGAAGAGGCGGAAAAGGTGGCGGAACAGCAGGCCCAGGATATAGAGATCCTTAAAAAACAAGTAAAAACCCTTCAGGGTGACCAATACGAGCTGAAGTATAGATTGGAGGAGCAGGAAAACCAAAGTAGGCGTCAGAACTTAAGGATTAGATCCATACCTGAACAGGGTGGGGAAGATCTGTTTACAGTAATGAAAGAACTTTTCAACTCACTTTTAGGAAGGAGCCCGGAGGGTGAACTTAAAATCGACAGAGTCCATAGGATAAGAAAGCCCCGAAATATCAGAGAAGATGTGCCCAGGGACATTATAGTAAAGTTCCACCAATTTGAGGACAAAGCAAAGATCTGGAAAAATTTAAGAGGGGCACAACCACTGAAATTTCGCAACCAGGAGGTCCAAATATTTTCGGATTTGTCAGCAGGAACCCTGGCGAGAAGGTGCCTATTAAAACCGCTGCTGGATTTATTGAAGGGAGCCAACTTGAAATATAGTTGGGGTTTCCCGTTGTCAATAAGCGTGACAAAGGAGGGCAGGACATTCAAAATGAAAAATATGGGGGATCTGCAAATCTTCTGTCGGAACCTAGAGATCCCAGTCCCAGACATTCCAGATGGGGTTATGCCTAGGTAGAAGGGTGGAAGATCAGTACCAGTATTTATAAAAGGGGGGGGGTGTGCGTGGGGGAGTTGGGCTGTTGAGGGTGGGGTGGACGGGGGGAGGCGGGAGATGGAGTAAAGAAGGGGGTAGAAGAAGGCCCTTCAAGGCCCCTCACCCATAGCTGTCCACGACCAGTGCCCCACCCTGGAGCACGAGGGGAAACAGGTCGGTAATATGTCATTTCCGACACTGTGTCCCAATGGCCTAGCAGTGGCCGCAGGAGGGAGGGAGGGGGTCGGGGGGGAGGGATGGGGGAGGGGGGCAGGGTAGGGGGTTGGGCAGGGGAGGGGGGAGGAGCCCCTGCAGCTGTCCAATAGCGAGTAAGGCGGATGATGGCTGGGATAGAGGTTAAGTGTGTGTCCTACAATGTGAAAGGTTTAAATTCACCAGGGAAGAGGCGGAAAATTCTGAATGAATTACAGAGGTACGATGCCGATGTGGTCTTCTTGCAGGAGACCCACCTGGTGCAGGAGGAAAACATCAAGCTGAATTCAAAGAATTTCCCAGCCTGGGTATACTGTGACTCACCTATTAAAAGGGCGAAGGGAGTAGCTATCGGGTTCTCGAAAAGGATCAAATTCACACTGATTGAGAAGTGGGTGGATGAAGAGGGGCGGTTTCTGTTTGTAAAAATTAATCTAGGGAACAGGAAATACACATTGGCTAATGTTTATTGCCCCAACAGAGACCCGATAAAATACTTCTCCCGGACCCTAAGGAGTCTGAATGCATTTAAGGAGGGGGAAACAATCCTGGCGGGTGACCTTAATTTTTGTCTGGATCCGGCCTTGGACAGGTCCTCTGGGATCCGGGACATGGGGAAAGGATCACTGATGAGATTAGGGAAGAATCTGCACGATAGTCAGCTCATCAATGTTTGGCGGGTACAGCACCCCAAAGTGAGAGACTATTCCTTCTTTTCCCCGGTCCATGGGACCTATTCGAGGTTGGATTACCTGACGGTCGACCATAGCCTGTTGGAGTGCATAGCAGATTCAAAGATAGAGGCTATAACCTTATCAGACCATGCCCCAATTTCCATGACAGTAAAGTTTAAGGGTCTTCTAAGGGTCCCGTTCTCTTGGAGGTTTAATGAGGCCCTCCTTATGAAAGATTCAGTGGTTGAGAAATTACAGAGGGAAATAGATGAGTTTTTTACATACAACGAGTCGAGCGAGACAACGGGGGTAGTTCTGTGGGAGACATTAAAGGCATACATAAGAGGGATCATAATTTCCATAGACTCAGGGGAAAAGAGAGAGGGGAGATTGAAGAAAGAAAATCTCGTTGCCAAAATCTATCAGCTGGAACAAATCCATAAAGCTTCATTAGGAAAGGATGAGGCTATATTTAAAGAACTGACACTAAAAAGAGAAGAGCTTAGGGAGTTATTAGAAGAAGAGATGGCGAAATCTAGGACTACACATTTAAAAAGGTTCCATATGAAGGGTAATAAGGTGGTGAAACATCTAGCGTCAGTTACGAGGAAAAAAAAAGACGAGAACTACATAGAGAAGATCAAAAATAGTAAAGGTGAAATGAGATATACTACAAAAGATGTAGCAGAGGAATTCAGACAGTTCTATGCAGCGCTTTATTCGGTTGGTAAAGAAGGAAAAATTAAGGGAAACAAGGAAGAGAAGATGAAGGAGTATTTAAAAGGGGCGGAACTTCCCACGCTGTCGGAAGCAGACACATTAGAGCTAGAACGCCAGATAACGGAAGAGGAGATCTATCAGGCATTAAAGTCTTCCCCCACGGGCAAAAGTCCTGGGCCCGATGGCTTCACAAAAAGTTTTTACAGGAAATTCAGCGGATCCCTGATTCCCAGGCTGCGCCATATTTGGAATGGTCTTGGGAGGCAGGGAGTTCTCTGTAGAGATGCCCTGTTGGCAGCTGTAACACTTATACCAAAGGAGGGGAGGGACAGGACTTTATGCTCGCGTTATAGGCCGATCGCGCTTTTAAATGCGGACACTAAGCTATATGCGAAGGTGCTGGCATCTCGGCTGAAAGAGAAAATGCCCTTTCTGGTCCACTCTGACCAAGTGGGATTTGTCCCTGGGAGGGAGGGAAGGGACAACGGGCTGAGATCTCTCCTGATAATGGAGGCATTTAGAACGAGCGGGGTCCCCAGTCTACTCCTGTCAATTGACGCCGAAAAAGCGTGTGACAGGGTAGACTGGGGATTCATGTTTCATACACTTGAAGTAATGGGAATAGGGCCCACAATGTTAAATTGGATAAAAATCTTATATAACCAACCCGCAGCATATGTAAAGGTTAATAAGACACCCTCAGGTCAATTTGTTATGAAAAACGGGACGAGGCAAGGCTGTCCTTTGTCGCCACTATTGTTTGTCTTGGTCTTAGAACCCCTCCTAGCTATGATTAGGAAAAACCCTGACATAAGTGGCTGTATAGTGGGTGGGGAGGAACACAAACTAGCCGCCTTTGCGGACGATGTGCTTCTCTATGTTTCTAACCCTAGAATTACGATTCCAAACCTGCTAATCAGCCTGAGGAACTATAGCGAGCTCTCAAATTTTAAAATAAATCTAGAAAAATCAGAAGCCCTAAAAATAAATATCAATAAATTGGAGGCGCTTAGACTGGGGAAAGTGTTCCATTTTCCATGGAAAGAATCCCTAAAATACCTAGGGGTTAATTTAATATCCGATAAAGCGAAACTATATAAGCAGAATTGCATTCCCTTGTTAAATTAAATAAAAAGGGAAATAAATAGAATTAAATATTGCCCCGTCACATGGGTAGGGCGAATCAATCTTGTAAAAATGGTGCTCGCTCCAAAAGTTCTATACAAGATGCAGATGCTTCCGATTCCCCTCCCGGAGAATTTTTTCAGAGTATTATCCAGTCTTATAAGTAAATATGTCTGGGATAATAAAAAAGCAAGGATTGCTCTAAAGATACTGAGGAGAGAAAAAGTAAGTGGAGGGCTCGCCCTCCCAGATTTTAGGTTATATCATAAAGCCGTGGTCTTAGCACGAGCACTAGATTGGGCACACAGTAGAGAAATTAAAAGATGGGTGAGTTTAGAAGAGAGGATAAGTAATGCACAACTAAGTCACGCGATTTGGAATCCCCCTCACGTTAGGGGGCTGGGAAAGGATACACATTACATCACACAATTCACATATAAAATCTGGGATCAGATTCACACAAATAATAAATGGGACTATAACTCCCCCTTAATGTATTTAAAAGAGAATCTGCTCTTCCCCCCGGGGATGGAGATAGTGGGGGGTAATTGGATATTAGACAGGGAGGCATAGGTAAGGGGTATAATTAAACGGGGAAAAATAATCACTTTTCACGAAATGGCAGCACAAGATGGGGTTTGGATCTTAAATGGGTGTAGATATGCTCAGTTAGTTCACTTTATTGCTAGTCTCCCTAGACCTTTAAGGGAGGAAGCAGAGTATAGACCGATAGAAAAACTTTTTAGCAAAGAACTGAAGAAGGGTAAAATTGCAGCAATCTATAGAATCTTGGTGAGAGAGCTGGGGGCAGAGCTGCCCCCGTTTATCAGGAAATGGGAAGAGGAATTGGGAGCATTTATTGATATCGAGGAAGTAAAGCGTATATTAGAGGCAACACATGGAACGGCAGTGGACTCAAAAACCAGAGAGAGCAACTATAAGTGTCTGACTAGATGGTATATGACCCCGGTCAGAGTTAGTACATTCTCTCCGGATAGGTCTCCGAATTGCTGGAGAGGCTGTGCAATTCCAGGAACTATGTCGCACTTGTGGTGGGAATGCCCAAAAATAAAAAACTTTTGGCAAGAAGTGATTAAAATAATTGAGGAAATAACAGGCAAGGTGATCCCCCTCAACCCGTGGGACTGTCTGTTCCATAGGTCGGAAGAGGGGATGAGACGGTACAAAACCTCAATAGTCCCGGTATTATTAAATTCAGCTAAAAATATCATTCCTAAGAAATGGCAGAAGCAAGAAGCGCCGAGGATAGGAGAGTGGGTTGCTAGCGTCAATGAAATTTATGCTCTGGAGCGATTCAAGGCAAGGGATTCTACAGGAAGTGACCATGATACACAAGGGGGTAAATGGGATTGCTGGACCAAATTTAGAAAATCTGAGCGCTATCTAGAAGTAATCACATTGTAGGACGAGACCTAGAACATTAGAAACCGCCAAAGCTTGAAGAGGCGATAGAGACAGCTGCAGGGGCCAGGGAGGGAGGGGGAGGAGGGGAGGGGAGAATTTTTAAAGATAAGTAGAGAATTGTTTAATTATAAAATTTATAAAAAAGTAAAGGATATGCTACAATGATGTGACGATAATGAGTTGGGATAAAAATGAGCTAATTATGGTGATTTAATCCTCTCAAATGAACTCGCTGAAGTAGCAAAAAAAAAAGAATTAAAAAATAAATAAATAAAGCAGCGCAGTGCCAGATTGTAAAAAGTCCTCCGGTCATTGAGCTGCCAAATCCTCCGGGGCTGAAGTGGTTAAACCATCAGTAATTGGAGATTTTAATGAACTGCTGTTTGGACACAACACCGGCAACTGAATACAGTCCGGTGCACAAAATTAGGAGCGGAGATTGTTACTCTGCTCCAATACTAGCCAACAAACTGGCTGCCCCTGAGGTGATGACAACTTTGTCCTTGTTAGCCACTGTGCTGTCAAAACGGTTAAATCTTCCTGCACTGGACTGTATTAGGTTGCCGATGTTGTGTCCAAACAGCAATTTGTCAAAATCTCCAATTACTGATCGTTTAAATAAACCGAAAACAACGTGGTTGGAGTTTCTGATGAGTTGTCTCATTTGACAAAACACCAAGTTTGTAGCGGCTAATCTGCTGACAGCCCTAAAGCAGAATTAAACCCTCTTAGAGCCGGTTCACACTAGGGGCGGCACGACTTGCAGGTCGCCTCTCCGAGGGGACCTGCACACGACTGCCACGGCGACTTGCAAAACGACTTCTGTATAGAAGTCTATGCAAGTCGCCCCCAAAGTAGTACAGGAACCTTTTTCTAAGTCGGAGCGACGTACAGAACGGGATGCGACTTGCCAGGCGGCTAGGTCGCCTGACAAGTCGCGCCCGTGTGAACCGGCTCTGATCCTTTAGAGGAAGCTGCTTCTGTTTAACCTGCAACTGCCATGATGCCCAGCCATTTGATGGTTTTGATAATAAACAGAAAAAGTGTAGCGCTCAGACAACAAGGCACATTAAAGCTAATAGGTTTGAGAGGCCTATATCCTATATGTAATATACACATATATAAATGTTTCACATTTCAAAGACTCAAAATGAAAAAACTCAAAATGAAAAAGATGAAAAAAATATAAGAATATGAACAAAAGTGATTAAAATAGACAGTCAGTGAATTGAAACTGGATGGGTAACTACCCCAAAGTTGATTAAGGAGCACCTTCACCGACATGCAACATAAAAGTCTTTAAGAATGATGGAGTGCAATCACTCAAGAAAGTCCCATATCACTATATTGAATGATGCATATATGGACCAACTATGAATATCACACCCCAGTGTCTTCACAAACCTGCAGTGCACTCAGATGGTGCGGATGGGGGCTTACCGGAGGATTTGAACCCAAAACAGCGTACACTGTGAGGGTCAAACCAACTTTTATTGCTCCCTGGCAATAGTGAGAAGACCTTGTCAGCCTGATGATATTGAGGGGGGCTTTTCTGAAGGCGTATCTTCTCCAAATATAGTAATGGATCTCTCCGCAAAGGTTCATAAAGGGTACAAAAGGGACTACATAGTGTGATACCGTAGATACCGTATTTATTAAAAATCAAAGAAATACACTTACATGATGTAGATGATAAAAAAGCGCTTGTACATAAAAGGGGCGGCAGTGGAGTCCTCCCGACGCGTTTCGTCTGAGTAGACTTCGTCTTGGGGTACCCTCCACTGCAGCCCGACTCCTTAATATAGGAACTATATTCACCCTGATGTGACTCCAGCCCGTTCAATTCAGAAATCTGCACTTCCGGGTTGTCCAAAATGGCGGACCCGCGTGCGCTTCAGGCCTCGTTTTAATGGGTGTGTTATGCGTTCCACCACCTAAAACGAAGGCCAAATATTTCCCATATATCGAATAGTAGAAGTCATTGACGTATTACAATAAAAAGTTGTAAGTCACCTTACATTGAAACAACTTTTTATTGTAATACGTCAATGACTTCTACTATTCGATATATGGGAAATATTTGGCCTTCGTTTTAGGTGGTGGAACGCATAACACACCCATTAAAACGAGGCCTGAAGCGCACGCGGGTCCGCCATTTTGGACAACCCGGAAGTGCAGATTTCTGAATTGAACGGGCTGGAGTCACATCAGGGTGAATATAGTTCCTATATTAAGGAGTCGGGCTGCAGTGGAGGGTACCCCAAGACGAAGTCTACTCAGACGAAACGCGTCGGGAGGACTCCACTGCCGCCCCTTTTATGTACAAGCGCTTTTTTATCATCTACATCATGTAAGTGTATTTCTTTGATTTTTAATAAATACGGTATCTACGGTATCACACTATGTAGTCCCTTTTGTACCCTTTATGAACCTTTGCGGAGAGATCCATTACTATATTTGGAGAAGATACGCCTTCAGAAAAGCCCCCCTCAATATCATCAGGCTGACAAGGTCTTCTCACTATTTCCATGGAGCAATAAAAGTTGGTTTGACCCTCACAGTGTACGCTGTTTTGGGTTCAAACCCTCCGGTAAGCCCCCATCCGCACCATCTGAGTGCACTGCACGTTTGTGAAGACACTGGGGTGTGATATTCATAGTTGGTCCATATATGCATCATTCAATATAGTGATATGGGACTTTCTTGAGTGATTGCACTCCATCATTCTTAAAGACTTTTATGTTGCATGTCGGTGAAGGTGCTCCTTAATCAACTTTGGGGTAGTTACCCATCCAGTTTCAATTCACTGACTGTCTATTTTAATCACTTTTGTTCATATTCTTATATTTTTTTCATCTTTTTCATTTTGAGTTTTTTCATTTTTAGTCTTTGAAATGTGAAACATTTATATATGTGTATATTACATATAGGATATAGGCCTCTCAAACCTATTAGCTTTAATGTGCCTTGTTGTCTGAGCGCTACACAGATTCTGTTTATTATCAATTTGTTGGGCAATTATTCTAGTTGCGGTGTTAGCAGCTCTTTTCTTTGATTATTCGGAGTAAGCGCAAATCTACTACTGGTGGGCATTTGATGGTTTTGTAGAGGACACAAGCAAATGTGACAGTTAGCTATCCCGGCATTCCAGGAATGTAACTGTTTTTTAAACCGTTAAATTGCTAGGTTTAGTTCTGCTTCATGATTTACAGCTTTTCAGGGGCTTTGGGCTTCAGCAAAATAGAAGCCTCTGGCAAGAAGAAACAGGGAACAATGCTGGAGGCAGATTACAGCACACACTCATTTTGGCAGTATAATTATAAATGTGGAATGTATGTTTCTTGCTAAAGAACATTTTTTTTTATCACGTTATTATAGAGGAAATACAGCTTTAACCTATCAGTAAAAAAAATGGGAAAATATATTGAATCAGCAATTGCTGTTACATACCTCCCAACTTTTGAGATGGGAATGAGGGACACCTATCAGCAAAAGTATGTAGGCATAGGACACACCTTTGACCACGCCCCCTTAAAGGAGAATTGTACAAAAAACAATATTGGTTAAACCCACAAGTGCTTTTTTTTACCACTACTATTCCTTTATAGTGGCTTTTGGAATTTACAAATGCAACAATTTAAAAATAAGATGGAAAGGTTTAGTGCTGGAAAATACTTTTTATAGATAAAAAGTGCATTTTATATACAACTATATAGATCAGGGATCCAAATGAGGGACATTGCTCCAAATCAGGGACAGTTGGAAACTATGCTGTTATAATGGCACATTTACTCTACAACGATACAGTCGATGGAAACTGGGCGTTACTTATGCTGAACAGCAAACACACCTTGAAAAACATAAGTTTACAACGGGCGTTTACCACACAACCTTCATTTACGAAAAAACCGCCGTTTATGGCGCATTAATAGTAATATAGGGCTGAAAATGAAGTCTAACCATCGCGGAAGGCGGAGCACTATAGCCGCTGCGCACAATGTCCACAAATCATTTCCGGTGGGACATGCGGGTTGATGCACTTCCGGTGCAATCATTGCGCAGGCGTGGCATGCGCATTGTCTTCGTTCTAGTCCCTCGTAGTGGGTGCTGCGATAAGACGTTGTTGATAAGGAAGCGTCGACCGTTGTGTCCGGGTATCATGGCAGAGCTCACCGCGGACTCGGGCGTTATCCCCGACGTTGAAACTAAGAAGTTGAGCGAGCTGCGGGTTATCGACCTGAAGGCCGAGCTGAAGAGGCGGAATTTGGATATCGGCGGGAACAAGAGTGCCCTCATGGAGAGGCTGAGAAAGGTGAGGGTGTGGATGGAGGGACGTGCTTGCATCGGTGGCCGCGTGGTGTGCAGGGACCATGAGAGCTGCTTGTTCCTCATTAGGAGACCGAGTTTACCATGCTGCTTATTCAGCCATGTTCTAAAGATCTGCGTCGCTTCATGACCTGTTATTAAAGGGGAACTTACCAAGACTGGATCAGCTGTGTGTAGCATCCAATTAGCTTCTAGCTTTCATTTTGCAGAGCAGCATTTCACCCTTTCTGGCCTAGGAAAGAATGTCACACTGGTGCTCACTGGATTCCTCACATGTACCGCAGGGCTTTGAGATGTCTGCCCATGTGTGGACCATCCCCGCCCCCATTTACCGTTTTTTGTTGTCTAATTTTATTGAATAAATACAGTAAAACCTTGGATTGCGAGCATAATTCTTTCCGGAAGCATGCTTGTAATCCAAAGCTCTTGTATATCAAAGCGAATTTCCCCATAAGAAATAATGGAAACTCAAGTGATTAGTTCCACAACCATTTATTCATAAATCCTTCAGTTTGTAGTCCATATAAAAAGTTTATAGCAATGGGATAGGTTGTGTAACCATAAAATGTCCATCCCCAAATGGAAGCCTCCACAAGGGGATTAGAAGCCAAATCCATCACAGTATAAAAGAGGAGAGGTGCCTCTAAGTGTAGTAATATGGTTACATTTAAAGGCTTTGTAAACCTTTTATTTTTTAAAAATAACAAACATTTACCTCCACTGTGCAGCTTGTTTTGCAGTGTGGCCCCCAAACATGTCTTCTGGGGTCCCTCGGCGGCTCCTCCCCAGCATCAGATAACCCCCTAGGAGAAGCACTCTCCTGGGGGTTACCTTGCGGGCCAGTCCACCATTTGCGTCCATAGAAAAGGAATGCTAGGACTCAGCCCTGGCGCTTGCGTCATTGGATTTTATTGACAGCAGCAGGAGACAATAGATGCGCTGCTATCAATTTATCCAATCAAGAGCCAGGACCCCGTGGAGAGAGGGAGAGCGCATCTCCGCCGACTGAAGGAAGGGGCTCAGGTAAGTGAAACGGGGGCTGGACGGCCGGTTACTGCCAGGTGTTTTTTCATCTTAAGGCATAGGATGCCTTAAGGTGAAAAAACACGAGGATTTACAACCCCTTTAATGAAGGTACAACATTTAACAACTCACATGATTGATGATTAAAAGAGACACATCTAAGTATGCAGGCATCCAGGGTAAAACGGTCCACAGACCATCCTCCGCACCTCCAGCTCTCACCGATGTCCTTCTGCAATCGTAATGGGAAGACTAACCTGCAGTAGAGCGACCTGAAAGTGAGGCTTGAAGCACTTGTGGAAGGGACAATGTCAATGGCTGTGTGGAAAGCTTTACCCTGTATGCCTGCATACTTAGATGTGCCTGTTTTAATCAACCATGTGAGTTTCTATATGTTGTACCTTGTATTTAATGTAACCATATTGCTACACTTAGAGGTACCTCTCCTCTTTTATACACACTTGTGACATGACGCGACTTGTATATCAAGTAAAAATTTATTAAAAAATGTTGTCTTGCAAAATGCTCTCAAACCAAGTTTGTACTGTATAGGTTACATTACAGTAGTACACAGAAAAAAAATTTCATGTACATTTTTGCCATGCAACAACATTGGATCTGTATGCGTACAATTTAAAGGGGAATTGAAGTTCTGCTGTTAATTGCAAGCAGGCAGTTTTTGTTTTATTGTGGAAGCGACATGCAGTCTTCATTTTTGTGACATTGTCATGCAACGATCAATGAAGATGGCACACAGGTTGTTGGTGAGTGTCTGGGACTGTTGCAGGAAAGGTGAGTACTGCTCACTTTTGTTCCACTTTGAGGGCCGGTTCACTCAATGTCCGTGCATGAATTGCACAGAAACACGCTGTGCATTTCAGACCCCATGCAAAATTCACTCTGCTTTCTGCAGCAGGTCTTAATAGAAAACTAACAACATCCCAAATGCAGGTTACAAACGCGGTGCATTTGCCCGCACCAGATCACATGGTACTTTTGTACTGTGTGATCTGGTAACAGAGTTATAAAAAGTAGTGCATGCACTACTTTTGCAGCGATCTTATCCCTTTCAGAACGGATGGGCTAAAATTGCAACACACAGAACCACATGTGGAACACACAGCGCATTCCTGTGCAGGTATGGTGTGGGCTGGCTCTTTGAGTACACAAACAATGGAGAAAAGCATGTGTGTGGGGAGCAAACATTACAGGAGAAGATAACGTGACTAAAATAGCAGTAAAGAACTTTATGTAGGAGTCAGAATAGTTAACAAACAAGCCACTAAATGCATAACTGCCCCTGAATATCTCTAATGTGTTTTAAAGATTAGATCCTGTCTGATAGTACATGAAGGAGCAATAGGCTCTGACAAAAGTATATAGTATAAAAAATGTAGCATACAGCAACAAACAAGTGTAAGGGGTATGTGAAAGATAAAGGAAGTAGATAGGGGATGGGAGGGTACCCATCGCCATCATCAGCCTCATTGTGAACACTAGCCTTAGTGCGAGTCATATACCGAAACTCCTGAGAGCTACAAAAAAAACTTTGCATACCAGATTATTAAAGATGGTGGTACCGGAGAGCGGGGGTGGGGGCAAAATTAAAGGCGGCTGAAGCTTCTCTTAAACTACAGCTGTGGCCAAAAGTTTTGAGTGACATATTTTCATGAAGTCTACTGCCTCTGTATTTTTAGATCTGTTTGTCAGTAGTTACTATGGTATACTGAAGTATAATTGCAAGTATTTCCTAAGTTTCAAAGGCTTTTATTGACAAATAAAAGCCTTGCAGTGTTGCGCCTTATTTTTTCAAGACCTCTTAAATTTGCCCCGACATGCTGTAAACCAACTTCTGGGCCACATCCTGACTGATGGCAGCCCTTTTTTTTTTTTTTTATTGAAAGAGGTACATGACAATGACAGTTATCAAATGCGCTCAACATGAGCAAACAAAACAGTGCAGTACATCTTACAGTGCAAAAATTTAAATGTCTTTACAAGTACATTGCATTTCTCAGCATATTGATCCCGATACACATGTTATAGAAAATACCATAGAAACACTAAAGTACAATAGCTATTTCTCAAATCTTTTAGTGATATAGTTACATATTGGTTACAGTAAGGGCAGAAGAACACCAAGCATCCCACACTTTATTATATTTAGTTGGGCAACACCTGTGTTCAAATATGAGTTTTTCATAGGGTAATACCTGATTTATTAACTGAAGCCATGTATGTATGGATGGAGGTGTGGGCTGGATCCACTTAAGTGCTACAGCTTTACGGGCCATAAATAATGTCTCCAGTAACATGGTCCTAATATGTCTTGGCCATTGCTCCTCATCGAGGACCCCCAGCAGACACACCAGTGGGGTACATGGAAGAGGAATTGATAAGACCACAGACAACATCTCCATCACCTGTTGCCAGTATCTCAATATAACTGGACAGAGCCACATAACATGCATGGACAGGTGCACCTAGTGCAGGCAGAGGTAGGTATACGGTGCATTGCGTGCAGTCTGACCGGGGTCAGGTATGATTTAATGTAGCATATAAAGGTGGATTAATTTATTGTTGACTGCGGGAGATAGATGGGCGGAGCATGCGTCCTCCCAATCCTCATCAGACAAATCTGGGACAAGTTGTTGCCACTTGATGCGCACCTCCAGTGGAGCCCCACTAGTCATGGCAGAGAGTAAATGTAGAAACAGAGTTGAAAAGTCCCCTAGGGCCCTGAGATCAAAGCACTCCTATCAGTTGGTTTTCAGAGAAGTCCGTGTTACGAACACAAAATTTTTAGTATGTAGCACATGTCGAAGTTGTAAATGCCTATAAAAGGAAGATTGGGGCAATTCATATTTCCTTTGCAAGCCAACAAATGAAGTCAATACATTTCCATCATAGATGTTGTCCAGAGAAACCATTCCCCACGCTCCCAGAATCCAGTGTCCACAAATTGCTTTAAATGGGGGAATATGTATGATGATGATGCAAGATTTCGCGCCAACAGTTTATGCAGAGCTTTACAATATAAAATGGAGACAATACAGTTATAATACAATAAAATACAAGAGGGCCCTGCTCAGAAGACCTTACAATCTAATAGGGTGGGGCAGGTGGTATAAAAGGTTGTAACTGTGCTGAGCTTATGGAACTGGTAAGAAGATTCGTTGGAGACATGATGGGCTTTCCTGAAGATTTGAGTTTTCAGGGATCGCCTAAAGGTAGCAAGAGTAGGAGATGGCCAGAAAGGTTGAGGTAGCAAGTTCCAGAGGATGGGAGAGGCTCTGGAGAAATCCTGGAGACGAGCATGGGAGGAGGAGACGAGAGAGCTTGAGAGTAGGAGGTCTTGAGAAGAGCGGAGAGGACGTTTCGGGTGATATTTGGAGACAAAATTGGTGATGTAGCTCTGGGCAGAATTGTGAATGGCTTTGTATGTTGTGGTTAGTATTTTGAATTTAATTTGCTTGGTGATTTTTAGCCAGTGGATTGGAGGAGAGGGTTGGCAGACACTGAGCGGTTGGTAAGGTGTATAAGTCTGGTAGCAGCATTCATGATAGACTGAAGAGGGGATAGCCTATGGAGAGGCAGGCCAATGAGAAGGGAGTTGCAATAGTTAAGACGAGAGATAACAAGGGAGTGAATGTGGAGCTTGTTGGTTTCATTTTGTTAAAAAGGAGCAAATTTTAGAGATGTTACGGAGGTAAATTCTACAAATTTTTGACAACGATTGGACTTGAGGCTGAAATGACAAGTCAGAATCTAGGCTTACACCTAGTACCCTGGCGTGAGGGGAGGGACTGATAGTTGCATTGTTGATTTTGATGGAAAAGTCATGGAGAGGGGCAGGGGGGGGAATAGTAATAGCTCAGTTTTAGAGAGATTTAGTTTAAGGAAGTGGTGCGACATCATTGGATTGTGCCAGTGGTAGTGCCTCATTAGTACCCTGAAAAATTGTAATTTAGCTTTAATCATGGTAACCAGAGGGTCCAGATTCACTTAGAAAGCCTCTGAAGGAGATGGGTAATAATAATTTCCAAATATTTAAATATTTAAATGAGGTCACTACCTTAAGAGGGTATGGAGGATCACTGCATGGAAGGGCCTGCGAGGAAAAGGGCATCAGGGCTGACTTCTGCCAGTTAATTTTAGGCCTGAATACGTGTAAAATGTTGTCTGATTTGCACTGTTATTCCCAATGTGGCAGAGGTATCCTGCGTGTATAAAATTATCATCTGCGTATAGTCCTATAGTGTCTATTCTCTCATCCTTAGTGATGCCTTTTAAAGAGAGGAGACTGACGAAATCTGAGTGCCAGCATCTCGACAGCGACCGCAAACAGCGGAGACAGAGGGCACCCCTGCCTGGTACCTCTTCGAAGCCGTATAGATGGGGATAGGAGACCGTTGACTAAAAGGTTAGACGTGGGATCCCTATAAAGTATAGGGATTTAGTGCCACAGCCATAAGAAAGGGCCATTCTGTTGAATGGAAGGCTTTTGCGGTGTCTAGCAAAGCCAGCGCACAAGACTCAGGCAGAAATCTCTAAGTTGAGCTATTAGTTGCGTCCTTCGTATGTTAATGAAGGTAGACTTTCCTGGCATAAAGCATGAATTATACTAAGAACGACTGCATTCAGACGTTTGGCCAGAATCTTAGTTAGTTTTTTATAGTCAATATTCAATAAAGAAATTGTGCGTCGTATCGGCCAATCGGCCGGATCCTTCTCAGGTTTAGGAATAAGGACCACCGTGGCAGAGTACATAGATGGTGGCAGTCTCCCCTCTTGAAACTCTAGAATAGACCTGTGCCAGAACCGGGCAAGAGTGTCCAGGTATCTACAATATATTTCCAAGGTTAGGCAATGGGGACCAGAGGCCTTTCCCTTAGCCATAGACGCTACTGCCTCCTTGACCTCATCTTCCGTGATATCTGCATCTAATGCCGCGTACACACGAGCGGACTTTACGGCAGACTTTGCCCGGTGGACGGGATTTGGTCGGACAATTCGATCGTGTGTGGGCTCCAGCGGACTTTGTTTTCTCAAAAGTTGGACGGACTTAGATTTGAAACATGTTTTAAATTAATCCGTCGAAATCGTGTCCGGTCGAAAAGTCCGCCGTCTGTATGCTAGTTCGACGGACATAAAGCCACACTAGGGCAGCTATTGGCTACTGGCTATGAACTTCCTTGTTTTAGTCCGGTTGTACGTCATCACGTATGAATTCGACGGACTTTGGTGGATTGTGTGTAGACAAGTCCGTTCATTCAGAAAGTCCGTCGTAAAGTACGTCAAAGTCTGCCGTAAAGTCCGCTCGTGTGTACGCGGCATTAGTCCTCCCCCTGTTCCTGAGTTAATGTAGGGAATATCAAATCGGAAAGGTATGCCTCAATGTCTTGACTGGTAAATGTAGGGGTAGAGCCATACATACTTATGTAGAAGTCGTGAAAGCAAGTATATCTCCAGCCAAACGGGCCTCCGTACCGCCAGGATCTGTTATTTTATTCACTACAGAGCTACCCGGCTGCTGTCGAACCATATGGGCTAGTAACTGACTGGACTGGTTCCCACTAGGGCTGCAACTAACAATTATTTTCATAATTAGTTGGCCGATTATTGTTTCGATTAATTGGATAATAACCTTAAAAAAAAGTGTGGTGTATAATTTAGTTAATATGTAAAGTTAACCACTTAAGAATTAGCCTCGTTTTTGAGATTTTGGTCTTTACAAGTTTAAAATACTTTTTTTGCTAGAAAATTACTTAAACCCCCCAAACATATATTTCTTTTCTAACACCCTAGAGACTAAAATGGCGGTCATTGCAATACTTTTTGTCACACCGTCATTGCGCAGCGGTCTTACAAGCGCACTTTTTTTGGAAAAATTTTTTTAAATAAGAAAACAGTAAAGTTAGCCCAATTTTTTTTTCTCTATATTGTAAAAGATAATGTTATGCCAAGTAAATTGATACCCAACATGTCACGCTTCAAAATTGCGTCTGCTCGTGGAATGGCGTCAAACTTTACCCTTAAAAATCTCCATAGACGACGTTTAAAAAATTCTACAGGTTGCATCTTTTGAGTTACAGAGGGTTAGAATTTATTGCTCTCGCTCTAACGATCGCGGCGATACCTCACATGGTTTGACCACGGTTTTCATATGCGGGCGCTACTCACGTATGCGTTCGCTTCTGCGCGCAAGCTCGTCGGGACGGGGCGCTTTAAAATTTTTTTTTTTTCTTATTTTACTTGATTGAAAATTTGGGTCACTTTTATTCCTCTTACAAGGAATGTACCGTATATACTCGAGTATAAGTCGAGTTTTTTTAGCACATTTTTTTTGTGCTGAAAGTGCCCCCCTCGACTTATACTCGAGTCAAGCACTTTTCTGCAGCAAAAAATTTCATTTTCCGAACCGACTTTGGGGCCATGTATCTCAGGGCCACTTTATGCTAGGAACCCTAAATTTGGTGTGCAAACCCAGTGGAACTGGTACCGCAACATATCCAAAGCTGGGGTTCCTAGCTCTAAATGGCCCCGAGATACGGGGCCCCAAAATCGGTTTGGAAAATGTCATTCTCTGCTGCAAAAAAGTGCTTGACATTTTCTGAACCGATTTTTGGGGCCCTGTATCTTGGGGACACTTGGTGCTATAAACCTCAGCTTTGGATATTTTATGGTGCCACTGAGTTTGCATACCAAATTTGGGGTTCCTAGCACTAAGTGGCCCCGAGATACGGGGCCCCAAAGTCAGTCAACTGTGTCCATCTGCAGCAATGTCATTTCGGGGCCATTTGGGTTCAGAGACCCCAAATTTTTGCTACAGCTAGGGGGCATCTAGGAACCCTTAAAGCGGGGGTTCACCCACACCGCCAAAAAAAAAAATATTAAAAGCCAGCAGCTACAAATACTGCAGCTGCTGACTTTTAATACATGGCCACTCACCTGTCCCAGGGTCGAGCAATGTCGGCAGGGGGCGCCGAGAACCCGCTCGGTTCTCGGCAGCTGCCGCCGCCATCCTAGGTGAGGGAATCAGGAAGTGAAGCGTTGCGGCTTCACTTCCCGGTTCCCTACTGCGCATGCGCGGTCGCGCTGCGCGTCCCTAGTGGTCCCCGCTCTCTCCTGGGAGCTGTGTGTTCCCAGCAGACAGCGCGGTGGGGACGGGAAGAGGCGTAGACTCCCATGGGAGTCTATGCTGGAAGTGGGTGCAAATACCTGTCTTAGACAGGTATCTGCACCCCCCCCTCCCCCCTGAAAGGTGCCAAATGTGACACCGGAGGGGGGGAGGGTTCCGAAAAGCGGAAGTTCCATTTTTGTGTGGAACTCCGCTTTAACTACCGTGTTTGAAGTTCCGGGAACCTATGGCTGCAAATGGGCACAGTGAGGCTGCAAATGGGCATTGTTGACCCTCTTTTCCACTTACAGTAGCTGTGCATTTCTCACCCTCGTCTTATACTCGGGTAATTCCTCAGATCTCTTATTTAGACTAAAATGCAATAAAAAAAAAAAAAAAATTGTCATTTGAAAAAATGGCCCTTCAAGACGTATGGGCGGAAGTGACGTTATGACATCGCTTCCGCCCTGCTATGGTATGGAGACTCCTGCTGCCGACTGCTCCGGTAAGCGGCGGAGGGCGCGAGAGCCCTCTCCCGCCGCCGATAAGTGATCTCGTGGCGAATCCGCCGCAGAGACTACCATTATCGTAAACACGACCGGCTCCTGAAGAGATGGATACCGCAGTTGTGGCAGCAGCTGCTGCCGTTACCGAGATATCCATCTTCAAAGTGCCGACGTATATGTACAGAAGGCGGTCGGCAAGTGGTTAAAAAAAGGCAATTCATTCATAAATATCTATACAGTGGTAAATATAAATAACCAACTATATATGGTTAGGGAGCAAAATCTGTAATCCACTCTGAGAATAACAGACAGAAGAGATATACTGTATATACTATTAGAGGTTGAATCTGGTAAATATCAGACATCACATTTTTTTTATTTAAGAAAAAAAAAAAATTAGTCTATTTTTCAGACAGAACTGTAATATAATATGTATGACAGACTCCCTTGTCAAAGGCAGGTGATAAAAGCTACCTGCGCTTGCTGTCACTTATGCCAACCATACAAAAACAATGTCTTCCTTGAAAAAAAAAATTCATTTTAAGAACGTTCATTCGATTTTCTAATCGTTAGTGGGGTCAAATCGATGTTTGAATTTTCCCATCACTGTGGGTGAAAATTAAGGAGCAGAATAGAAAACTTCTTGGTCAAAGGCATTTTCATACAGTATAATATAGAGCTCCCCTATAGCAAGGTAAAAAAAAAAACTTCTGCCTTTTAGTACCTCTCACTTCCTGCCCAGGACTACATGTCCCGTGAGGCATTGCTCCTCACACATTCAGAAGTTCTCAGGCACTTACTGACATGTATAGACAGTGTACTGAGCTGTACGTGTGCTGCACTATATTTTCTTATATGTAAACAAATAATGCGTTCTGTATACAAGTGAACTAATCGGCTGACTGATTAATCGATTATGAAAATAGTTGACTGGTATTTTCATAATCGATTAGTTTCGCCCCAAGTTCCCACATTCAAAATATTTCTGCTGGGTATAGAATGATTTCCTTTTTGCAGCGGCAGACATATGGTCTGAATATAAACGAGACATAAACTCACAGTGGATACGGTTAGTTAGTTGGGGATGTCTAAGTCACTTCAGCTGTTTGGCACTTTTTTGCTAGATCGTCCTCGTCTTGTTGGGAAGAACGTTTAATAAATGATATAGTGGACTTAAGAGTCCCTCTCAAATAGGCCTTTAAGGTGTCCCAAAACATTAACCCCCTTGCTGCCGTGCGTATGCAGATGTGCTTTCGGGGGTTATACCGGGATGATGCCCGCAGCTGCAGTCATCCCGGTACTGTTTTTTTAGAGCCGGCGTTCGGCTTTCCAGCGATAAAAGCCGCTCGGCTGTTATACTGGAGGAGCGGGTGGGGACGCCCCCCCCTCTCCCACCACTCTTACTGGGCCTCCCGTTCCACTGGGAGGCCCGATCGACAATCCGCCACCTCCGGCGGCTAGGGACAGACTGGAATGAAGCCGTCATGACGTCACTTCCCGTTTACTCGGCTGCCAATGGCCCTGGTTTTAAAAAAATATATACAGTATTCAGATTCGCAGAAAACGGCGATCTGAATACTTTGAAGTGCAAAGGAGGGATCGGGGGTCTTTTAGACCCCCGATCCCTCCATAAAGAGTACCTGTCACCACCTATTACTGTCACAAGGGATGTTTACATTCCTTGTGACAGCAATAAAAGTGATCAAATTTTTTTTTTTTTTAAACAATTTATTAATATTAAAATAAGGGAAATTGCGCCCCGCCCGCATATGTAAACAGTGTTCAAATCACACGTGTGAGGTATCGCTGCGATCGTCAGAGCGAGAGCAATAATTCTAGCACTAGACCTCCTCTGTAACTCTAACCTGGTAACCGTAAAAAAAAAAAAAAAATTATTGAAAGCCAGCAGCTACAAATACTGCAGCTGCTGACTTTTAATAAATGGACACTTACCTGTCCCAGGGTCCAGCAATGTCAAAGCCGATCAATCGCTCGGCTGCTGCCGCCACCATTCTCTGTGAGGGAATCAGGAAGTGAAGTGTTGCGGCTTCACTTCCCGGTTCCCTACTACGCATGCACGAGTTGCGCTGCGCGTCCTAAGTGGTCCCCGCTATCTCCTGGGACCTGTGTGTTTCCCAGGAGACAGGGGGGGGGGGGGGGTGCTGAGAGGGGCATTGCTATTCCAGGAAGTGGGTGCAAATACCTTTTTTAGTAGACAGGTATCTGCACCCCCCTCCCCCCTGAAAGGTGCCAATTGTGGCACCGGAGGGGGAGGGGGTCGGGGGGGAATCCGATGAGCGGAAGTTCCACTTTTGGGTGGAACTCCGCTTTAAAGCATCGCCTATGGAGATTTTTAGGTACCGTAGTTTGTCGCCATTCCATGAGTGCGTGCAATTATAAAGCGTGACATGTTTGGTATCTATTTACTCGGCGTAACATTATCTTTCACAATATACAAAAAATTGGGCTAACTTTACTGTTTAGTTTTTTTTTTAATTCATTCAAGTGTCCCTTTTCCCAAAAAGTTGTGTTTAAAACACTGCTGCACAGATACCATGTGTCGCCACTTTATTCTCTATATTCTCTGCTAATATATATATATATATATATATATATATATATATATATATATATATATATATATATATATATATATATATATATATATATATATATATATATATATATATATATATATATATATATATAATGTGTATATATATAATGTGTATATATATATATATAATGTGTATATATGTATGTGTAAATGTAAACACTAAATGTCAAAAATATGCTTAGTCATGAAAGGGTTAAACCACGTTCAGAGCCGTGGGTTTCCAGGAAAGCCGCTGGTTGATCTGATATCCTGTCATTGGACCCAATCAGGGACAGCCAAAAGGGCTGAACCCGCCAGGGTCTGCGGATTCCAGTAGCCCCAGTATCAATCGACAGTGACAAAGGCGAATGGTCCGACACTCCCCTAGGCAGATATGTGATGGAGGAAAATTTGGTGAGAAACTTATTAACTAATGCCAAATCAATTCTTGAGAGACTACCTCTGCTGGGGATGAACCATGAATATGCCCTATTGGAAACCCGCCATAAGTCACTCCAACTGAACTCGGAGACCAAGGAACCGAAAGCAGACTGTCTGGGACTGTGTGGCTGGAGGGTCTCCATGTCTATCCATGACCGGGTCCAAGAGCAGGTTGAAATCACCTAAACATAAAACATAGGCTTCTGGATACATTGCAGCAAAAACCATCGCCTTTTTAACCACCTGTAGGTTAGCAGGAGGGGGGTTGTAAATACCCATAATCACAAATGGGAGTGCATGTAGCTGTAGCCGGATAAAGACAAACCTCCCATGGGGGTCTGCCTGAACCTTCACACATTCCCATGAGAGAGACCGAGCGGTGCACCAATGAACTGATACCCCCCTAGAATAAGGAATGACAGGAATGGCCCATCCACTGCAGCCAAGGCTTCTTGAAGTGATCAATGTGCTCAGGAGTCAAATGCGTCTCCTGAAGACATATCGGGTGAGCATTGCATTTAAGTATGGTAAACACTTGGAAACGCTTGGGGGGGGGGGGGGGGGGGCAGCCCATTCTTGCATTATCAATGCTTGGAGTTTGTGAGAATTTGGGTTTATTTTTTTTTCACCTGCCTCTTTAGGATTGACCAAGTTCTCTTACCAAAAGCGGTAACCCAGAGTCACACTCAAGATCACATCGCAGGATCCAGGAAGAGGTTACTTACCTTGTCCCCTGGATCCTGCGTTGTCCTCCATGCTCTGTGTGCGAGCCGCCCTCCGCTGGATCTATTACAGTGCTGGGCTCCAGTCCCTGCAAGCGTTGCGATGGACGGAGAATGGCACCAAATTCAAAAAGTAAAAAACACAATACATATACAGTACATTGTAATCTTACAGATTACATTACTGTATCAATTTATTTCTCCTCCCTTTTGTCCCTAGTGGTTTGTCCAATGTCCTGCTTGCAGTTTTATGTTATAAAACTGGTCTTTCTGCCTGGAAACTGGAGATTGTCCATAGCAACCAAAAAGTGTCCCTTTACGTCAAAAGTGGTTTTAGACAAGCTAGAAAACAGCGATTAAATTAGTATCACTTGCAGAATTGAGCGATAGTGATTTGTGGGGAAATCCGTCATCAAACACTGAAAGTAATGACAGCGACAATTCTGCAACTGAGCAAATTTCAGTGTTTTTGATTTGATTACATTATTGAATAATTTTTATTATATTATTATTTGTTATTTATTATATTTTATGATTTCGTGTTTCAAACTTTATCATACCCAGGATGTCTACTAGACTCTTGTTTGGACAGATTTAAGTGAGTTATTCCTAAAAAAATTATAGGCCTACAATATAAAACGCCAAATTTCTATGCAAAATAATTGTACCACTTTCAGCATCAAAAATCTGACATAATCATACCGCTAGGGAAGTTAAGGTCTGGGGAGTTTCCTGACCATGGACCTAAAATTTTGATGTTTTGTTCCCCAAGCTACTTAGAGCACCTTGCCATAAGGCAAAAGCGATATGTGGAAAGGGCATTGTTTGTCACCAAACTGTTCATAGATGGTTGGGAGAAGTTGCTCTCGGAGGATGTTTTTGTACCATTCTTTATTCATGGCTGTGTTCTTAGGCAAAATTGTGAGTGAGCCCACTCCTTTGGCTGAGAAGAAACATCACACACCAATGGTCTCAGGATGCTTTACTGTTGACATTACACAGGACTGATGGTAGCGCTTACCTTTTCTTCTCCGGACACGTTTTTTTCCCGATGCCCCAAACAATCGGAAAGGGGATTTGTCACAGAAAATGACTTTACCCCAGTCCTCAGCAGTCCAATCCCTGTACCTTTTGCAGAATATCTGTTGCTGATGTTTTTCCTGGAGAGAAAATGCTGCCCTTCTTGACACCAGGCCATCCTCCAAAAGTCTTTGCATCACTGTTCGTGCAGATGCACCTGCCTGCTGTCACTCCTGAGCAAGCTCTGCGCTGGTGGTGCCCTGATCTCGCAGCTGAAACTGTCCTGGTGCTTGCTGGACTTTTTTGAGTGCCCTGAAGCCTTCTTCACAACAATTGAACCTCTCTTCTTGAAGTTCTTGATCCGATAAATGGTTGATTTAGGTGCAGTCTTAGTAGCAGTAATATCCTTGCCTGTGAAACCTTTTTTGTGCAAAGCAATGATGACTGCACGTGTTTCCTTGCACAGGGGAATTAGAATTTTAAGCACCACCCTCCTTTTTATAGCTTCCAGTTTGTTATTCTAGCTCAATCAGTATTATGCCCCGTACACACGGTCGGACTTTCCAACGGAAAATGTGTGATAGGACCTTGTTATCGGAAATTCCGACTGTGTGTAGGCTCCATCACACATTTTCCATCAGATTTTCCGACACACAAAGTTTGAGAGCAGGCTATAAAATTTTCCGACAACAAAATCCGTTGTCGGAAATTCCGATTGTGTGTACACAAATCCGAAGCACAAAGTGCCACGCATGCTCAGAATAAATAAAGAGATGAAAGCTATTGGCCACTACCCCGTTTATAGTCCCGACATACATGTTTTACGTCACCGCGTTCAGAATGATCGGATTTTCCGAGAACTTTGTGTGACCGTGTGTATGCAAGACAAGTTTGAGCCAACATCCGTCGGAAAAAATCCTAGGATTTTGTTGTCGGAATTTCTGATCAATGTCCGACCGTGTGTACGGGGCATTAGAGTGATTTCCAACCTTGTCCTCATTAACCCTGACACTTGTGTTGATGAGAGAGTCACTGACCTGTCGGCTGTTTCTTTTGTGGAAATGTTTTTTCATGACAAAGAGGGGCTTTGCAATTCATCTGATCACTCTTCATAACATTCTGGAGTATATGCAAATTGCCATCATCAAAACTGAAGTAGCACATCATGCCTAAAGCTTCATCTCATAAGGTTTATCATTGTGCATGGAAGATGCCTTTTGCATGGTCTTGACAAGGGCTTGACAAATCCCAGGTTGCCATGGTGACTAGAAATCGATAAAGAGGACTGGTCATGATTATGTTTTGAACAGTGTTGCAGGATCACGCAATTGCCATTCAAAGTGCGTCAGCACTGAAAGCTGAAAATTGGCCTGGGCAGGAAGGGGGTGAAAATGCCCAGTAGTCAAGTGGTTAAAGTGGAACTTCAGTATTTTTTTTCATCTTTCCATCTATTAAATCCTCTGCCCTTGTTTTAACTTTGGCTAGTAAAACACTTTTCTGCCAGTAAATACCTTTATACAACCCACTTCCCGTTTCTTGTCTGGTAAAATCTCTCAGCAGGTGTCAGTGGTCTTGTTTCAGCATCACTGGTGCTTGCACGTAACTCCTTGAACAAAGATGGGACATAGCTCTTCCAGCCAGGCCACTGTTCTCATCTTGAGACTTTAACTGGGCATTGTCTGTGTTGCACAAATCACATCTAGGGACATTAGGCAGACCCAACTGCTAACAATCTTTCTGACAGTGGCATTCCTAGTTGCCATTACTTCAGCATGTTGTCTCCGGTGATGTTTTCTTACAAGCCTCTATTCTTGTTTCTTCATAAAGAATTGGTCACCTTGTGCCCAAGACTTCTTTCCGCCTAAGGTGGAATCAAATGTGCGTTGGAATGAAGACATTTGGGGAGGGGGGGGGGGGATTTACTCAAACCGGAGCAGCTGGGCATGGCAACCAATCAGCTTCTATATTTATCCTATTCAGTTACTCTTTCAAAATGAAAGCTAGAAGCTCATTGGATTCCCTGCACAGCTTCTCCATTCTTTCAGGTCCCTTTTACTGGTGCTTGTCACCTTGGCCAATCCACTTTGAGACCTTTGTCTATATTTGTTGGCTGTAGTTGAGGTGATATTAGGGTGTATTTGAATCTGAGTGTTGATTTTGTAAGTCATATTCCCTATTCGTAGTTTTAGCGGGTTAGCATAAGGATCTTGAAGCGTCGACTAGCACTTTTGCACCATAGATCTGACAAACTATTGTCCAAATGTAAGCTATCAAGCCCCAACAACCACATTTTCTGGTTACAGCACTCTTAACAGTGTGGGCTTTCCACTATCAAGCATCAGTTTCTCGGGCCTGTAAGATGGTTATGTTTACCATGTTCTATATGATGGATGTGGTAGCATCAGCTGATGTCAGTTTTGGGAGGAAAACTTTGCAGGCACCTTTTTGACTGTCCTGTACCATTCTCTTTTAAAAATGGTTAGTCTGGTTTTCCATTTTATTTTAGTGCTCCCTTTTGTGGCACTGCGTTGGGATGTCCCAGTAGGTGGTAATCTAAAGCAGAAGCTGTCCTCCAATGAATGAAAGTGAAAATAGGATTTTGTTTTTACTGTCCATAAAATCATTGTCTCTTCACCAGTGGATGACACACATCTGTCTCCTGGATTAGGCCTGTTTCACGCAGGCTTCAGTTTGTATAAGAGCAGTGGCAACAGCAAGCTTTAACAAAGCATTTGCAGAGCTTTTAGCAAGCTGTGTTGACTCTTAGGCCTCATACACACTGTACGTTTTTTACAGCTGTTTATGGCTTCAGGTGTGTTTTTTTTTTTTTTGTTTTTTTTTTTTTTTTTTCCACAGCCAGTAAACTCCAAAGCATGTTATCCTATGTGTCCATGCCATGCCCACATAGGCTGTTATCAGTATTTTTTGGCAGTGGCATTTTCTGGCTGGAAAAACCCCCAAAACTAGTGGGTTTTAGGAGTTTTTTGGCTGTAAAAGCGCGCTCTGATTAAAGCTAAAAAAAAAACCCTGAAAAATACAGCTCATCTGCGTTTATCAGCTTTTTTGAGCCATATGCTTTTGTGGGAGTATAGTTTTGCTGAAAATCGCTGCAGAACTCATTAAGCTAAGGCTACTGGTGTTTTTCGAACGTCCAGTGTGCATAAGGCCTTAAAGTACGCTACCATTTCAGCTCCACTTTGTAAATGTTAAACTCAGATCCTAATGGGAGTGTTGATTGTCACTTTAACCACTTCTTCAGCTCCAGAGGTTTACCCTCCTTCATGACCAGGCTATTTTTTTGTGATACGGCACTGCATTACTTTGGCTCCCCAAATAACCACGGACTGTGGAAAATTTTGCATGCTATACTGTACATGGACCTACTTTTCAGTAAGCCAACATTTCTGTATATAAAAAAAAATCCTTTATTGGTCTTATGTAATCTAATTTTCTGAGGTACTGAATTTTGTGTTTTCACTAGCTGTAAGCCATAATCAAAAAAAAAAAAAAAAAAAAGAAAAATGCTTGAAATATATCACCATGTGTGTAATGAATCTATATAATATGAGTTTCACTTTTTGAATTGAATTACTTAAAAAAAACTTTTTGATATTCTAATTTTGAGGTGTGTGTCTATTGTCGGACATGAAGCTTTATGAGGGTGGAGGGGGTGTATAAATCCTTTATATTAAAGTAGTACTAAAGCCTGAGACTTTTTTTTTTTTTTTTTTCATGGATATAATCATTTTCTGTTTCAATCGTTATTAAATGGTTTTTCTTTCAAAGTAATAAGGAAAATACAAAGCATTGTGACAATATAAGGCTCACTAACGACACACAGGCGTGTGTATATATAAAGAGCAGAGATATATGAGAAATATGGTGCACAATACTGGTAACCTTTTTCTTTAAGACCCCTTTCACACTGGGGCGTCGGGGCTGTCGCGGGTAAAGCGCTGCTATTTTTTTTAGCTGCATTTTACAGTCGTTTTTGCGGGGGTTTCGGCCACTAGTGGGGTGGTTTTAACCCCTGCTAGTGGCTGAAAAAGGGTTAAAACGACCCGCAAAGCACCGCCTTGCCGACGCTTCTGCAGCGGTGCCCATTCAGTTTAATGGGCAGAAGCGGTGTATACACTGCTCCAAAGATGCTGCTTGCAGGACATTTTCTACTGTCCTGTCAGCGCACTGCTCCAGTGTGAAAGCCCTCCGGCTTTCACACTCGAGAGGCGCTTTACAGGCGCTATTTTTAGCGCCTGTAAAGCGCCTCAGTGTGAAAGGGGTCTAAATGTAATTTTAATGCCTTAAATTTCCCCCAGCTTCACTGGGTTCAGATGCTGATCTTCCCTGCACAGAACCTTTAAAAGTGATTGTAAACGTTGGATTTTAATTTTTTTTTTTTTTTAAAACAATGTCATACTTGCCTACTCTGTGTAATGGTTTTGCACTGAGCAGCCATGATTCTCCTCTTCTGGAGTCCCCTGCTGGAGCTTCTCCTGCCTTCAGAATGCCCCTATAGCAAGTCGCAAAGTAGAAAAAAAATTTCTGCCCTTAGAATCGCTTTAAATCACTTCCTTCTCCTGACCAGAGGCATTGCTCCTCACATTCACAAGCTCTCAGGCACTTACTGACACGTATGAATTCATACGTGTCAGTAAGTGCCAGGGTTCTGTGCTGGGACCAATTCTATTTAATTTGTTCATAAACGACCTGGAGGATGGGATAAACAGTTCAATCTCTGTATTTGCAGACGATACTAAGCTAAGCAGGGCAATAACTTCTCCGCAGGATGTGGAAACCTTGCAAAAAGACCTGAACAAATTAATGGGGTCGGCAACTGCATGGCAAATGAGGTTCAATGTAGAAAAATGTAAAATAATGCATTTGGGTGGCAAAAATATGAATGCAATCTATACACTGGTGGGAGAACCTCTGGGGGAATCTAGGATGGAAAAGGACCTGGGGGTCCTAGTAGATGATAGGCTCAGCAATGGCATGCAATGCCAAGCTGCTGCTAATAAAGCAAACAGAATATTGGCATGCATTAAAAGGGGGATCAACTCCAGAGATAAAACGATAATTCTCCCGCTCTACAAGACTCTGGTCCGGCCGCACCTGGAGTATGCTGTCCAGTTCTGGGCACCAGTCCTCAGGAAGGATGTACTGGAAATGGAGCGAGTACAATGAAGGGCAACAAAGCTAATAAAGGGTCTGGAGGATCTTAGTTATGAGGAAAGGTTGCGAGCACTGAACTTATTCTCTCTGGAGAAGAGACGCTTGAGAGGGGACATGATTTCAATTTACAAATACTGTACTGGTGACCCCACAATAGGGATAAAACTTTTTAGCAGAAGAGAATTTAATAAGACTCGGGGGTACTCATTACAATTAGAAGAAAAGAGGTTTAACCTTAAACTACGTAGAGGGTTCTTTACTGTAAGAGCGGCAAGGATGTGGAATTCCCTTCCACAGGCGGTGGTCTCAGCGGGGAGCATTGATGGCTTCAAGAAACTATTAGATAAGCACCTGAATGACCGCAACATACAGGGATATGTAATGTAATACTGACACATAATCACACACATAGGTTGGACTTGATGGACGTGTGTCTTTTTTCAACCTCACCTACTATGTAACTATGTACTGAGTTGTATGTGTGTTGCACTGTGTATACTGACTAGGGCTGCGACTAACTATTATTTTCATAATCGATTAGTTGGCCGATTTATTGTTTTGATTAATAACCTTAAAAAAAAGTGTGGTGTATCATTTAGGTAATGTAAAGTTTAAAAAAAAAAAAAAAAAAACGCAATTTTTTTCTTTGACCCATCTATCCCATATTGTATCGTACTTTGGGGGGCATCCTCTATGAGAGTATATACGTTTCTTGTAGGGCAAAACATTATTCACTTCCACCATCCAGTGTGTAAGCTCCGGCGGATTGGGTCTCATCCGGACTCTAGCTATGACCTTCTGTGCAGAGAAAAGTGTTTCGTATAGGAATATTTTAGTAAACTTATTTAACTCTGGGTCGGGAAAAATCCCCAGGTGGCATGGTTTGGGTTGAAGTGTTATAGGGGAGCCCATGGTGTCATGCAGGAATCGTACCACCTGTGTCCAAAAGGCCTGGATCTTGGGGCATTGCCACAATAAATGAAAGAATGTGCCCACAGCTTGATTACACATTGGACAGTTTGCGGACTGACTGTGCTTATATCTTGAGATTCTAAGTGTAAGATATGATCTGTGGGTTATAAAGATCTGGGTTAAACTATCTGACGGTTTGGGAGAAACTAATTTGCATGTGTCTAAGGCATCGCTCCATCTTCCATAGGGCCCACCTCTCCCTCCGACCTAGACTTCAGGGCATACGCTGACGTATTTGCCTGCGGGAGCGATAACATCATGTAGAATTGAGATCAACTTTTTAGGGTCAAGGCATTTTATTGCTTCCATTAAAGGTTTGTTGGCTAGGGATAGGTCGTCTAAGGGGAACTGTGTGTGGAAGGCATGACGGAGCTGTATGTACCTAAAGAACATTTGATTCAATAGTGCGAATTCAGATTTTAGTCTGTCAAAAGTCTTCAATTCCCCATTACAGGTGATGTGGGACAGATGGAATATTCCGCTCGAGCTCCACACCTCGCTATCTGGGATTGAGTTGAATTCAGGGAGGGTAGTGTTGTGCCACAGGGAGGTAAAGTTATGTAATGCTGGTAAATGTAACCTGTCTGAGGTAATACTCCACACCCGTCTATACTGGTACAATAGGTATCTGCGATCATTTGTCCTTCCCACGCCTCCTGCTCCTCCCGTTATCGCCACTAAGGGGTCTTGGGTTGTCTGTGATCACCTAGGGCACAGAAAACAGAAATCTTTCTCTGTCTACTTTGTCGATATGAAAGATTTGTGACAGTTGGGCTGCTAGATAATATGCATTAAAGTCGGGTAGGGCCGTTCCAGCAAGGTCCGTGGGATTTTTTTAGTTTGTGCCATGGGAGTTTGTGCCTGTTATTGCCCCATATAAACTGTTTCAGTATAGTTTCCATTAATTTGAAATGCCTAAGCACACTGGTGAATGCCAGATCATGTATAAGATTTTTGGCAGCAGAACCATTTTTATGAGATTTATGCAGCCCATCACTCCCAATGGGAGGCGGGCCCATATCTGTGTCTTCTGCCTAAGCATTTCATAAAGTGGCACTATATTGAGTGAGACGTAGTCAGCTGGGTCCCTGGTGGTTCGTATTCCCAGGTATTTGATGGCATCTACTCTTTGTAGGGGTAGCATGGCTCTGTCTTTGCGCGGTTGGAAACTGTCAAGGGGAAGTATCTGGGATTTGTCCCAGTTGATCCTGAGGCCAGAGAATGTGCCAAAGCCTTATATCAAGGCTAGAGCCAGCGGTAGGGAGTTTTCTGAGTCATACGCAGCGGCTGAAAAAAGCATAGATGTGAACGTGTCCCATAGAAAACCATGTAAATGAACTGTAGTGCGTTTCTGCAAAAAGCACCAAAAAAAACATAGATGTGAACCAGGCCTAAGACGTTTAGTAACATAATGGGGTTAGAAAAACTAAAATTAGCCCTTTATAGTACAAAAAAAGCAGATAATCGCTACTGTAAGGGGTTCATTTTTTTTACTGTAGAACTGAAAGTAGATTTGCGATTGTTTGTTTTTTGTACTATATAAAGGGCTCATTTTTTAGTTGACCCCATTATGTTACTGCCCGATTAATCGATTATAAAAATAGTAATTGATTTCATAATCGATATTTTGCTTCAGCCCTAATACTGACATGTATAAACAGTGTACTGAGCTGGATGTGTGCTGCACTGTTTTCTGATATGTGAACAAATGCTTTCTGTATGCAGGTCAACTAATAGATAATGAAAATTAGTTGTCAACTATTTTCATAGATTAGTTGTTTCAGCCCTAACCGTAACGCACATCTCCTTAAAGCGGTTGTATACCCCTTCTTTTTTTTTTTTTTTTTTTTTTTTATATTTTTACCTACAGGTAAGCCTCATTATAGGCTTACCTGTAGGTAAAAATATAAAAAAAAAATAAAAATAAAAAAAAAATGAATATCTCCAAAACCTGTACAGTTTAGGAGATATTCACTTTGCATGCAGCTGCTGACGTCAGCGGTGCATGCACTGTGAAGGCTGGCTGAAGGTCCGGCAGACGCTGCCAGAAAGAATACTCGCATGCATAGGAGTGATGTCACCGCGGCTCCGGCCACTCAGAGCCGAAGCCGGAAGAAACGCAGAGGGCAAAATGTCAGCTTCCTCGGAGTGGACTGGGATGTGATACGGTGACCTAATTTTAAGGTGGGTATTTCATAATGAGCTAGTATGCGGTGCATACTAGCTCATTATGCCTTTTTACCTTTCAGGTTTTTTTTTTTTTTTCCCATTTGTGGGTATACAAGCGCTTTAACTAGTGCGACTTCTAATGGGACTTGAGTTGCACAGAATCTAATGACAAAGAAAATCGCATTGTTTTCAATAGTGCCTTGCAATTTCAGCCTCATACACTTCTATGTTAGACACTCACAGAAGTTGCATCAGCATTGGGTAAGAATTCCTATAGGACTTTGGTAACGTGTGTGTGTGTGTGTGTGTGTGTGTGTGTGTGTGTGTGTGTGTGGTGGTTTTTTTTTTTCTTCTCTTTAACCCTCACCTCTCCTCCAGGTCATCCCTGCTGCCTTAAGCTGGGTACACACTACAGTTTTTTGCATGAAAAAAGCGGTCAGCTCCGGTTGAAGCCAATGTACTAACCATGCAAGGTTAGTCCAGCGATCTCCCCTCGCTGAGCCGCTGGCCTCTGTCAGACAGACTGACATACACACGGGCAGAATGTCGTTTTTTTTTTTTATAACTGGCAAATGTCTCCCGACATTCTGCCTGTGTGTATGGGGCTTAACTCTCCTTCCAAGCAGATTCAATTCACACCTCAGCGTAGCGCAAACATGCATTCCCACTTGCGTTTTTTGCACATAGACATGCATAGGGCAGCCCAATCACATGAATGTTCGGCCCTTTGCGCGACAAGCTCCCCAAAGTAGCTGAAGAACTTTTTCAAACATGGAATGTTGCGGGTTTGGCACGATTGTAATGCTTTTTGTTGCACTACAAATGCTTGGATTGGCAAAAGATGCGACTGCTTACCGTTATTGGGGTGTCATTGAAGGCTGCTTTCACATCTGCGCATTTCCCAACACAAGCTTTGAAAACCTGCTGCAAAAATGCATTGACATTGTGTGTTATGGAGAATCAAATGCAGTGCGGGTTTGCAGCGCATTTCCAAAACACACGGCAAAGCGCACCTTTTCTGTGCGGGTTGCTGCACGTTTGGGCAGATGCGAACATAGCCTAAATCACAATGCAAGCTCAACGTGCATTTCCCACGGGTTATAGGAATGCACAGTAAAACACACATTTTCTGTGTGGGTTGCTGTGCATTCAGAAATGAGCAGATACAAACGCAGCATGTATAGTAATGCAAGCGTGATGTGCATTTGCCACACGTAATCGAAATGCACACCAAAATCCACTTTTTTTTTTTTTTTTGGTGGTTTTCCATGCATTCAGAAATGCGCAGATGTGAACGCAGCCCAGGAAAGCGCAATTAGTATTGCCCAACGCCCAGGACATGCAGTTCTGGCCAGGTAGAATTATTTTTTTTTTCTTCTACATCTAGCCCTGCTGCAGGCAAGCAGCAGGGCTCATGCCGGTAAAGTTCTCCCCACCCCCGCTATGTATCCTGGGCTTAACTTGCCCATCTGCGAGACCGGAATAGCGGGTGCCGCCAGGGAGAGCACATGTCTGCTCTCCTCCCCTTGTTCCTGACCCAGAAGCGGCATGTATGACGTCCCTACCGGGTCGCCATTGTCTGTGTCCCCGGCGATCAAGGCTAGGAATTAATCTAATGTGATCTGCATTGCATTACATTCAGTAGATCACATTGAAGACATACAGACTCTGGGTGTCTCATTAAAGAGAACCTGTCACCAAAATATCCAATATAATGTGATTGAAGAAAAAAAAAGTTGCTTCTAAGCACATTAAATCCCCCCTCAAAAAAATGGAGGCCCCCCACATATACGCACGTACAAACGTAAACTGTGCCAATGCATGAGAACGTTGATTTGTGATCCACTTGTTGCTTATCACCGCGCACGCCAGAGTAAGCAATAATTCTAGCACAAGACCACTTGCGTAGCTCTAATCTGATGACCCATAGGTCTTTTTTAAAGTCTCCTATAGAAAATATGGGGTACTGATACTGAAGTTTGACGCTGATTCACAGGTGCATTCAAATTTAAGGTTTAACATGTTTGGTATCTATTTACTCAACCTCCTATTTTATATTTTACCAAACCATTAGGTAATGCATTTTTGTGCCCTAAATTTAACTTTAGTGTGGCTTTTATTCATTTTTTTTTTTTTTTTTTTCCCAACCTTTTTGTGCGTTTCCTAGACCTTTGCGATTATATTGTGTGACATAAAACATTTAAACTACCACTATTTTATTCTCTAGGGTGTCTACTTTCAGAAAATATATTAAATATTATGTTTTTGGGATTATGTAATCTTCAGGCCTAAAATTATTTTTTAAACACTTCCCATCCGGGCCAATTCTGGCACTTCGCTTCTACTTGTAAAAATCATTTTTTTTTTTCTAGTAACCTACTCAGAACCCCCAAACATTATATATGTTTATTTTAGCAGAGATGTTAGGGAATAAAATGGCGTCCGTTGCAACTTTTTATGTCACACGGTGTTTGCGCAGCGATTTTTCAAACGCTTTTTCTAAAAAAAAAAAAAAAAAAAAGTCATGAATTTCAAAAAAAAAACGTAAAGTTAGGCCAATTTCTTTGTAAAATGTGAAAGATGTTATGTTGGGTATCGATTTCTTTGTAAATCGATACCCAACATGTCACGGTTTAAAATTGCGCACACTTGTGGAATGGCGCCAAACTTTGCTACTTAAAAATCTCCATAGGTGATGCTTTAAACATTTTTACAGGTTACCTGTTTAGAGTTAGAGGAGGTCTTGGGCTAGAATTCTTACTCCCACTCTAATGTTCGCGGCGATACCTCACATGTGTGGTTTGACCGCCGTTTACGTATGTGGGCGCGACGTACGTATTTACACTTTCCCTTTTTAAAATTTTTGGTTTTGATCCCTTTTATTCCTATTACAAGAAACGTAACCATCTTGTGTAATAGGAATAGTGTGTGACACGTTCTCTTTATGGAGAGATGTGGGGTCTATAAGACCCCACATATCTCCTCAAGGCAGGAAAGACCGAGATCAAAAGAAAAAATAAACCATCTCTCTGCCTTTCCAGCCAAATCCCTGGCAAGGTTTACTTCTGCCGGGCCGTACATGATGTCGTAACATTGCACCCGGGCCTCGGAAGGTCATAGATTGCTCGGAACCACCTATCCCTTGAAAATCTCTATGCTTCTAGCACCGGTGGATTCCTTCTCCGGGTCGCACGGGCGAGCCGGTAGAAGCAAGAACGATTAAGCGACTGAACTGCCCATGTTACTGTGCAGGGAATCGCCAGCTGAAAAAGATATATGGATGATGCCTGTAGCTGCAGGCATCATTCAGATATCCACACTCAAAATCCAGGATGTCATATTGGGCAGGAAGTGGTTAAACATGTGCAAATCGCAAAAAACTGCACTGGCAGCAAAAAGGTTAAAGGATAAATTCACCTTCAGGAACAGGTTACATGTTCTATCCATTTTTAGGGTGGAAAATGTGACATGCTCCTGCAGCCCTCTGACAGCAGTACGGGGGAGAAGTTCCCCGGTACTAGCTGGTACTTTTTGGAAAGAATGCGACCGTGCGGGGCTCCACTTACACAACAGCGTCATTCAGAGTCCCGTGAATGAATCCACTACTGACATCCTTTACGGCTGTCGGCTTGTAGTTCTCAATGAACTACCATGGCACTGTTGAACACTGTGGTAGGTCAATGATTCTTCCCGTCGCTGTGAAACTGCTGACACTGGCAGTCTGCAGGAGTCCTGCATTGCTCCCACGATCTGCTGATCGCTGGTGCAATGCATTCATGGCTCCTAACTGCAAAAAAAGTACATTTTTTTTATTTTTATTTTTTTTTAAAAGGTGAACTTATCCTTTACCGGAATAGACACCGGAGCTTGATGTGACTGCTCAGCATGCGCTTGTACTGGGCACTAGGACCGAAACTACTAATCAGTTATGAAAATAGTTATCAGCTATTTTCATAATGGATTACTCGGCCAGCCGATTAGTTAGTCTGCATGCAGAATGCATTATTTGTTTACATATCAGGAAATAGTGCGGCGCACACACAGCTCAGTAAGACCCCTTTCACACTGGGGCGGTTTGCAGTTGTTATTGCGCTAAAAATAGCGCCTGCAAACCGCCCCTAAACAGGCTCCGCTGTTTGTTCAGTGTGAAAGCCCTCGGGCTTTCACACTGAAGCGGTGCGCTGGCAGGAGAAGAAAAAATCTCCTGTCAGCCGCTTCTTTGGAGCGGTGAAGGAGCGGTGTATTCACCGCTCCTAAACTGCTCCTGTCCATTGAAATCAATGGGACAGCGCGGCTATACCGCGGTGATACCGCGGCTATAGCCGCGCTATACGAGGGGTTTTAACCCTTTTTCGGCCGCCAGCGGGGGGTTAAAACCGCTCCGCTAGCGGCCGAATACCGCAGTAAAACAGCGCTAAATATGTTTTACCGCCGACGCCCCCTACCGCCCCAGTGTGAAAGGGGCCTAAGTCAGGAAGTGCCTGAGAACTTTTGAATGTATGAGGAGCAATGCCTCATGGGCACAGAGAAGGTTATAACATGTTTGTTTACATAAAAAAAAAAAAAAATCACTTTAACCACTTACCCACTGGGCACTTAAACCCCCTTCCTAACCAGACCAATTTTCAGCTTTCAGTGCTCAAATTTTGAATGACAATCACGCAGTCATGCAACAATGTACCCTATTTTTACAGCATTTGTTCACACCTACCTAAAACATTTGCATTTTACATCACAGCTGTGTGGTCTACTCATTCATCCAGCTGGTCAGAACATAAACTAAATCGGGACATAGTTTTGAGGACACCCAAGTTAGACAAATTTACTTCAACACATCCATATAAAGCTTCAACACAAGCTAAGCTAGGAGGCTATTTACAACAGAGTGATGCTATCCACAAAATGCTGCTTTATGCTATTGCTGTATTTTACTCATTCATACAATGCAGGCCATGCTGTAGAGCCCACTGTGTTTTAGTGTTTTTTTGCCTAAAGAGTTTTCCTGGCAATCTATGCTTCTACAGAGCACTACAACATTAAAAGTAGGGCTGCAACTAACTAATTATTTTCATAATCGATTAGTTGGCTGATTTTATTGTTTTGATCGGATAAAAACCTCAAATGTATTCTACAATATCTATTATACAGTGGTAAATATGAATGCTGATCTGTATGGTTAGGGAAGAAAAATATGTAATCCACTTTGAGAATAACAGCCAGAAGATATATATTTTGTATTTAACAAAACTTTGTATTCTGATTTCTTTAAAGGCTATTGAAGAGGAGGGAGGAAACCCAGATGAAATATGTTCTGACACTCCAAGCAAAAAGACCCCAAAACGAAGTGGAAGAGGTAATTGTGAAACCATAGAATTCCCATTGATCCTCCAAGCTCACTGCGCATAGAAGATTGTCTGACCAAGTGTTCCGAGAGAGAGAGATCTCTCTCTCATATATATATCTCTGTGGTAGATGGTTTAACCAATTGGCGCCTGCGCTAAAGCTGAAAGACTGCTACAGTTCAGGCTTAAAATGCTGAGAGGGCATACATGGACGTCCTACGGGGGGCGCGCAGCCAGGGTGCCCTGTGACTGGTGCCTCCAACAGACTTATGGACACACAAGTTTGTTTCAGCCTAGATAGAATTAGTTGCCATAAAAACCAAAGCGCTAGAGAGCGTAAGGTGCGGAAAAATGCTATAGGGATATTGGTGTGGCTCAAAATAAATCTAATTATTTAGATATGTCCATCTTTAGAATATTTATACAGCCAAACCAGGGAATTTTTAAGTTATGTGAAGACTCTAGTGATCTCCTAATTTTTATCAGTAAATGGCTGTAGTTAAGGGAGTAAAGATCCTGTAAACGATTTGGAATCTGTGCCTAAAAATATTTAATTGATTTTGCTTGCCAGTGAAAGGGGATTTTTTTTGTTTGTTTTTTTTTTTTTTTTTTTTTTTTGAAGAGTAGCCAAAACCTGTTTGGGAAGTGCGAAAATGAAGGCTTCGGTGTTAGATCTGTTAAATTTAAAGTTGCTAAAAGTGTCAAATCTGTGAAGTTCCTGTAAAAAGGAGGATACTAATGTGAGGTTAAGCAACGGAGTAACAAGTCATCTGCACATAGGAATAATTTGCAATGGTTGGAAGTTGTTTGGATTCCATGTATGGAGTGGATGTCAGATGGCTTGCACTAGATTTTCATTAACTATGGCAAACGGGGATGGGGGGCAGCCCTGCCTAGTGCCGTTAGTGATAGAAAAAGTGTTTGGACTTCATCCCTTTGGCGAGAACCGTGAGGAAGAGGAATATAATGACATGATTTTTGAGAGCAATCTGTGGCCCAAACCTATCTGTTGTAAAGAGAGGTGGAGAAACGTCCAGTTAACCCTATCTAATGCCTTTTCAGCATCACAAGCCAAAAGGCAGGTTGAAATGGGACGCTAATGGGCATATTAAATGAGATGGAGGGTTTTGGTCGTATTGTCACTCGCTTTTCGACCTGGGACAAAGCTGACCTGATCCCTATGTATCAAAGCTGGTAAGTGTGGTTATATGGTTTGCAACTGTCTTTGAGAATAGCTTGAGGTCCACATTTGAGAGAGCTAGGTCTGTAATTCCCACAGCTGGAGTGATCCTTCCCTGGTTTGGGTATAACCGCGGTCTGTGCTTGCCGAAACGATGAAGAAATAGTGTGGGAATCGTCTATTGCTTCAAAAGCTTTCGCCTTTATTGGAACTGAGAGGGACAAAGGTTTTATAAAAGCTGGGGGGAGGGGGGTCCATCTGTGCCAGGACTCTTCCCATTTTCAAGGTCTTTAATGACCTGTAAACTTTCCGTAGATTGAATCGGATCTTCTAGATCCTCTGCATCGTGTTCCGGAATGGTAGGTAAGGCTGTTTCCTGAAAATCTAAGTGGGCATATCCAATATTCCTTGGAATTTAAATGGAGCTCAATGGGAAGGGTAAATTCTATAAAGAGGCATAGAAATGCCTAAACTTCAAAATTATTTCTTAGCTCTTATGTATTTTATTAGAAGAAGTGATAAAGTAAGGAATAAAATGTCTGTCTTGTCTCGGGTGTATGATACCCGATAAATGTTTACCACATTTATTAGCTTGTGTATTGTGTATATCTCTCATCTTATCCCTTGCTAAAAGAGAGCAGTCCGAAATGGGCAAAGGAGGTCTTGACGTGCATTTGAAAGTTTAATTTTTCATGTGCGTTTTATGCGTGGATTGGAGCAATGAGATTAGATAGTAGGCGTTTAATGTGCGTTTTGTGGTTTAATCTGGAGCCTTGTTGGATAGTTGGATAAAATTGCCCTGTAGAACACTTTTTAGTGCTTCCCATTTAGTCATAGGGTGTGCCTGGTCATTGGCATGATCTCGGACAAAGCCTTGCTCCATATCTTGAGATGTGGAATTTGAGCTACGTCAGTCAAAAGATTATCATTCAGACGTCAGGTCCGACTACGAGGGTCTTTACGGAAGTGACCGATAAATGTACAGGGGCGTGGTCGGACCATAACCCAAGACCAATTGAGGGTGTCGGGTTAGAGTCTAGAAGGGTTTTTGAGATACTAAGATGTAATCAATCCTACTATAAGAAGCGTGGGCTGCTGAGAAAAATGTGTGGTCTCTCTGTAGGGTGTAACACTCGCCATACAGCCATTAGGGTCAATTGTGTGAGAACGAATTTGTCAGTGTTGATGGAGTGAAAGATGACTTGACCCGTAAAGGAGTCCAATCTCGGAATTAATGGGACGTTGAGATCATCCTCTAGGATTAGATTGGCAGTACCAAAAGACTCCAGACGGGCTGTCAGACGAGAGGAACCGTAGCTGCTCCTGGTTGGGACAGCCACTGTGAACACTGTTTTGCATATGTCTCAACTTTAAGAATATATAGCGACCTGAGGGGTCTGTGTATGAGACTAGCACCTCTGGGTTAAATGAGCAATGGACACCACTTTGGATCTAGCCACTGGTTTAGTACTATGGAACCAAGTGCGAAAAATTTATTTGGTAAGGAAGGAACTGTCAGAACAAAAATGCGTTTCCTGTAGTAACAGGAGTTTGTACTTTGGACTTATGAAAGTGGTAAAGGATTTGTCTCTGCTTTTTCAGGAGTATTGCACCCCCTACAATTGAGGGAGGCTATCTAAGGACCACGCCATGCTGAATTGGATATATAATGGCAAGCTAAAGCAGATTGTGGTACACCGTGTCTAGATATAGGAGGAGAAAAGCCAGAAAGAGAATAAAGTGGAAAGGGGAGAACCTAAATGGGATAAAATGGAGTCATAGATGAAACCTTTGCATGTTGGGCTAAAACGATATGATTTAAAGGCAGACGACTAGGTTTAGTACCAGCACGCTGCAATGCAAAACCAGCTATGGTAGTATAATATTGCTGAGACACCGTAGCTAAGGCCAATATGAAAAGGGACATGGTAGAACCACTCCAGCTAGTGGCCTGGTTAGGAAGTTTTTGAAGCTTGCTAAATACAACTATAGAGCAATACATATATTAGAGCTGAGAAAAGCTCTGCATCCTCTGGGAAACGTGGGACGCACTTAAAGCAACCCAAATCACGAAGGCGAAGTGCTTTAAAAAATATTAGCCACTGGGTGCTCGCAGGCAAGTACTTTCAGGATGATCAGCCCACGAGACAAGGGTTTTGCAGTCAACACTCTTATGCCCCGTACACACGGTCGGATTTTCCGACGGAAAATGTGTGATAGGACCTTGTTGGAAATTCCGACCGTGTGTAGGCTCCATCACACATTTTCCATCGGATTTTCCGACACACAAAGTTTGAGAGCAGGATATAAAATTTTCCGACAACAAAATCCGTTGTCGGAAATTCTGATCGTGTGTACACAAATCCGACGGACAAAGTGCCACGCATGCTCAGAATAAATAAAGAAATGAAAGCTATTGGCCACTGCCCCGTTTATAGTCCCGACGTACGTGTTTTACGTCACCGCGTTCAGAACGATCGGATTTTCCGACAACTTTGTGTGACCTGTGTATGCAAGACAAGTTTGAGCCAACATTCGTCGGAAAAAATCCTAGGATTTTGTTGTCGGAATGTCCGAACAAAGTCCGAACAAAGTCCGACCGTGTGTACGGGGCATTAAAGTGGAGTTCCACCCAAAAGTGGAACTTCCACTCATTAGATTCCTCCCCCCCTCCGGTGACACAGTTGGCACCTTTCAGGGGGGAGGGGTAGATATATTACAGGTATCTGTACCCACTTCCGGCATAGATACCCGCAGAATCTGCGGGTATTTACGCCACTTCCTGCTCCCTGCCTGCTGGGAAACACACGGGTTCCCAGAGGCAGCAGGGACCATCCGTGTTGCGCTGCGCGACTCGCGCATGCGCAGTAGGGAACCTGGAAGTGAAGCCGCGCGGCTTCACTTCCTGATTCCCTTACCGAAGATGGAGGCGGCAGCACCCGAGGACGGAGAGACGCTTCGGCCTCGGGTGCCGACATAGCGGGCGCCCTGGACAGGTAAGTGTCCATGTTTTAAAAGTCAGCAGCTGCAGTATTTGTAGCTGCTGACTTTAAAAAAAAAAAAATTTTTCGGTGGCGCTCCGCTTTAAAGTGCAAGTGGCCACATTGGGTTTTCCTGGAGAGACCAATTTCTTCGGAATCTTTGGTCATAAGATCTTTTTTTAAGGCACTTACCAGATCTAGACCAGCTAAGCATTTTTCTAGTTGCAATCAAATCTGCAAGAAGAATCGGTGAACTGCACTTACTATCGGTTAAAGAACCTTTTTTGTCCATTTTACCCAGATAGGATTGTACTTAAAACAGATCCGGGGTTTTTGCCAAAAGTAGCGACAGTTCAGAACCAGTCATAGGAGATCATCCTACCAACTTTTTGCTTTTGGGAGGGAGTCAGTTTCACAACTTGGATGTTGGAAGAACCCTATTACATTACCTGGAAGTAACGGGAGCATTTAGGTCCTCTGACTCTGTTCTCTTTTCTGGAAACAAAAAGGGCCACCAGGCATCAAAGGGGTCAATAGATGGCTTAAATCAGCTATTTTGGTAGCCTACTCTCAGATGGGACTATCTCCCCCCGCTGGGAATTCGAGCACACTACAGGGACTCTAGCCACTACATGGGTAGAAAAAGCTGGTACCACCCCAAATCAGATTTGTAAGGGGGCTACGTGGTCAAGTTAATGTTTGTCCGTCATTACAGACTGGATCTTCTGTCAGCAGGTGATCAAGTTTGTGGCAGTAAGATCCTGCAGGCTGTGGTCCCTCCCTAGTTGGTAAGTCGCGTTATTCCTCAGGTGCTGTCCTGAAAGACGTTTAGGGAAAATTCAAGTTAAACTTACTGGTAACTTGTTTTCCAGGAATCTTTTTAGGACAGCAACCACTTGCCCTATTTTTTATGCTGTGTCTAACCATATTATGTGTTCCAGCCTGGGCTGGAGGTTCTCTACTGGCAACATGTAGGAAGGAGTCTCCTTTTTAAAGTTCTGTGGAAGTTGTTTTTCCTGTTGGCAAGTGGGAGGAGCCACTCTCTCAGGTGCTATCCTGAAAAGACTCCTGGAAAACAAGTTACCGGTAAGCAGGGCTTTTTTTCAGGGGGAACTTGGTGGAACTCAGCTCCACCACCTCTGGCTCAGACCCTTTGGTGCCTGCTCACCACAATCACTTGTAAACACAGAAGTCTGGTTTCTGTGTTTACAAGTGACAGCTTTCCACTCTGTGTGTAACCCCCATGAGCTCTGCACTCTGTATGTAATGCAATCCTGATCTTTAGTGCCCCTTTAAGACCCTTCTACTGTTTGTGAAATATGACCACACCCACTATTTGATGTGATTTGGAGGGTGTGTGTGGGGGGAGGGGTTTTGGGGGGTCGTGGTTGAGTTCCAGCACCTATTGTTTGAGAAAAAAAGCTCTGCCGGTAAGTCTAACTTGATTTTTTTTTTTTTTTTCCTGATCTTCCAAGTTTTAATAAAGATGTTGGATCTGGGTAGTGTGCTCTTGCAAAATGACGTCATGGTCATTTAACTTGATCACCGTGTCCTCAATTGTACAGTAAATGTTTATGGGGAACTGTGTCAAAGTAGGGTTGGCATGGACCATAGGGTGAGTACATGGCTTAAAACTGGCTACAAGGGCGAGTTCAGAGGGTGGTGATAAATAGGGAGTACTCGGAATGGTCAGGGTTCTGTGCTGGGACCAATGCTATTTAATTCATAAACGACCTGGAGGATGGGGTAAACAGTTCAATCTCTGTATTTGCAGATGATACTAAGCTAAGCAGGGCAATAACTTCCCTGCAGGATGTGGAAACCTTGCAAGAAGATCTGGACAAATTGATGTGGTGGGCAACTACACGGCAAATGATTAACCACTTCAGCCCCGGAAGATTTGGCTGCTGAATGACCGGGCCAATTTTTGCGATTCGGCACTGCACCGATTTAACTGACAACTGCACAGTCATGCGACGCTGCGCCCAAACAAAATTGAGGTCCTTTTTTCCCCCACAAACAGAGCTTTCTTTTGGTGGTATTTGTTCGCCTCTGCTGTTTTTATTTTTTGCACTATAAACAAAAAAAGCGACAATTTTGAAAAAAAAACAATATTTCTTTCGCGTACATCACGGGACACAGAGCCACAATAATAACTGATGGGTTATATAGGGTATCACTAGGTGATTGGACACTGGCACACCCTAACCAGGAAGTTCAACCCCCTATATAATCCCTCCCCTTACAGGGATACCTCAGTTTTTTAGCCAGTGTCTCAGGTGTTGGACATGTAAAGATGTCCTGTGCTGAGCTCCAAAGGGAATATCCTATACTGGGCAAGCCAGGCGAGCCGGATCCATTTCAAAGTGTCCTTTCTAGGCCCAATTGGATGGTACCCGTGCCTCGTGTCCGAAAAAACGAGTTTTTACCTGTAAGGCTTCCTCTTTTTAGAGGGCTGGACCCCGCATTTCAGAAAATTTTTTTCTAGCCTTATTTCTGGCCGGGTGCTTTACAGGCCCAGAACGGCGGATCCCCCTATCCGTAGGGGGCCCCAGTCTCTGAAGGTTTTCCAAACGGAGCCCACCGTGAGAGGTGAAGATTGGGTCTGTATAACAGAACCCTGCGGCTGGATAAGGTAAGGTAGATTTCACAGAATTTTTTTAATTCTAGTAGGTTTCTCCTTTAAGTAAATGCATGCTATGCCTATTGTCGCCACCGGGGGCTGCCAAGAGCACATACCTTCTCATGCTGATTGTCTCGATGTTCACGCTGCAAAAGCTCCTCCAGCCGAGCTCCAGGTAGAATGGGATGGGGGGTTCTCCACTGGATATTCCCCCCAGAACAGGGGGAGGCCGCAGGTGGACTGTGAGGCGGTAGTATACCGCACTATCGCCACCGCCATTGCCACGTGCAGGCCCCATCACTGCCGGCCTCTCTCCTTCCTCCCCCAGCCTTTCCTCCACGCTTGTCCAGGACGGTCGGCTTGCGCGGGAAGCGCACGTTTTTTGAAAGGGGAGGGGCGGAGCGTCAGCGCGGTGTCCAGCGTGCTCAGACACCCACATTGCCGGCTGCAAGGCTATAAGAGGCACACTTTACAGATGCACCCAGCCTTTGGAGGGACACAGCTGATGGTCGCATGTAAGGTGGGACACAGGCATTCTCCTAGGCAGCATTTACTAAGGAAACACTAGACTGGGCATTTGGTAGCAGGGCTGTTGCGGGACTACATCGCTGAGCAGTCGGTGTTCATTTTGTGATACCTCCACCTTGTTGCTTTGCACTATGGGTAGAAGAGGTTCAAATACCCCAAGAACCAGAGGCTCTAGGGGATCTCCTTCAGGTTCTGAGGAGCCCCTTTCTGAAGCATCCCCCCCCCCCCCCCAGGGGCCCCCGTTGGGGTCAGGTGCTACACCTGCTTCTGGCACTTCAGCCCCTGTATACATTACACAGGAGGTTTTTTCCTCAACCATTAATGGTTTAGAGGAAAGATTAATGGCCATGATTACATCTTTACTCAGTGGAAGAAAACGCACTAGGTCTTCCTCTGTTTCCCAGGACCCTCCAGCAGAGGCGCTCTAGGGATAGGGGAGAAGAATCCCTTTTAGAGGATCGGGATGGGACGGATGATTCCTCTTCTGAGGAATCAGGTGCAGAGGGACCCTCTTCGGCTTCCCAGGAGGAGAAGGGCTTAGTGCAGATCCTTGCTGGATTGGTCCGCTCCACATTTAAGTTGCCCGTATCTGAATCAGTTAAAGAACCCTCTTCTTCTTTGGGGTCACTGAAACCTCCTCAAACAGCGCATGCTTTTCCTGTTCATAATTTACTTGAAAAGCTCATTTTATTCTGAGTGGGATCACCCAGATAAACGTTTTTTTCTGCCGAAAAAGTTTTCAACAGTTTATCCTGTGGAAGAAAAGTTTATCAAAATGTGGGGAATACCGGCCGTTGATGCTGCCATTTCCTCCGTAAATAAAAATCTGACTTGTCCTGTAGACAATGCTCAGGGATCCTGTGGATAAAAAGATGGAGTCCCTGTTGAAGGATGTTTTCTCCTTAGCAGGTTCAGTGGCTCAACCTGCAGTAGCAGCGATTGGAGTCTGTCAATACTTAAGAGACTATGTTAAGCAGGTCATCAAAGTTCTACCTGAACAGCAGGCCCAGGGGTTGGCTAACCTTCCAGCGGCCTTATGTTTTGTTGTTGACGCCATCAGAGATTCTATCATCCAAACCTCTCGTCTTTCACTTGGGTTGGTGCATATGCATAGTATCTTTATGGTTGAGAAATTGGTCAGCTGAAGCAGCATGTAAGAAGCTTCTGGCTGGGTTTCCATTTCGTGGTGCAAGGTTGTTTGGAGAAGACTTGGATAACTATATCCAAAGGATCTCTTGTGGGAAAAGCGCTCTCTTACCTGTTAAGAAAAGGAGTAAGCGTGACTCTTTCCCCAGCGCCAGGGGCATCAGCCTCCAGGCAGTCGCGTCGGCCTCCTCCGTCTGGGCCAAGAAACAAGAGTCAACCCCAGGGACAATAGAAGTCCTGGGGGAAGAAGTCTACTAGACAAGACACTAAGGCCTCTTTATGAAGGGGCGCTCGCTCGAGTGGGGGGGAAGACTGCTACAGTTTTCAAAGCTCTGGCAGGAGGACTTCCAGGACAGATGGGTAATCTCCACGGTAACCTTAGGGTACAAGCTTGAGTTCCAAGAATTTCCCTCTCCTCGTTTCCTCAGATCAAATGTCCCCAGGGATCCAGAAAAGAAGCAGTCGCTCCTTCTAGCGTTAGAGCTTCTTTTGTCGCAAAAGGTCATTATGGTGGTTTCCACGAAGGATCAAGGATTGGGCTTTTATTCCAACCTTTTTACGGTCCAAAAGCCAAATGGGGATGTCAGACCCATTCTGGATCTAAGGGATCTGAATCGATTCCTAAGGATTCGGTCCTTCCGCAAGGAATCAATTCGGACAGTAGTCTCCATCCTGCAGGGAGGAGAATTTCTGCCATCGATAGACATCAGAGATGCATATCTGCATGTGCCCATTTCTCCTGCTCATCAGAAGTTTCTGCGCTTCGAAATAGGGCGTCATTTCCAGTTTGTGGCTCTGCCTTTCGGGATAGCCACTGCACCTTGAGTGTTTACAAAGATCTTGGCTCCTCCTCTGGCCAGATTAAGGGCCCAGGGTATAACTGTCATAGCATACCTAAACGACCTGCTCTTGATAGACTGGTCAGTAGCCTCTTTGAACGGGAACTTGAGGACCACAGTCAAGTATCTGGAACACATAGGTTGGATTCTCAACCTAGAAAAATCTTTCCTAAAACCAGTAAGAAGACTGGAGTATTTGGGTCTGATCATAGATACAAGCCAGGAGAAAGTATTTCTACCTCAGGTGAAGAACACTGCTTTAAAGGAGCTGATTCTGGTAGTCAGAACCAAAAAGGGTCCTTCTGTCCGCCTTTGTATGAGGCTGTTGGGAAAGATGGTGTCTTCATTTGAAGCAGTTCCCTATGCTCAGTTTCATTCAAGACTGCTGCAACAGAGTATCCTGTCGGCCTGGAACGAGAAGGTTCAGGCATTAGACTTTCCGATGCACCTGTCTCAGGCTGTGCGTCAGAGCCTCAATTGGTGGTTAATACCCGAAAACCTGCAGAAGGGGAAATCCTTTCTACCGGTTACCTGGACGGTGGTAACAACGGATGCCAGTCTTTCGGGTTGGGGAGCAGTTCTGGAACAGTCTGCGGTCCAGAGGGTATGGTCCAAAACCGAGAGGACCTTACCCATCAACATTCTGGAGATCCGTGCAGTATATCTAGCCCTAAAAGCCTGGACTCTCAGGCTACAGGGTTGCCCAGTCAGGATCCAGTCAGACAATGCCACAGCAGTGGCTTATATCAATCATCAGGGAGGCACCAGGAGCCAAGCTGCTCAAAGAGAGGTGAACCAGATCTTAGTCTGGGCAGAGAAGCAGGTGCCATGCATATCGGCAGTCTTCATTCCAGGGATAGAGAACTGGCAGGCGGACTATTTAAATCTCCAGCAATTACTTCCAGGAGAATGGTCTCTGCATCCCGATGTCTTTTGGGCCATATGCCAAGGATGGGGGGTTCCAGATGTAGATCTCTTTTGCATGCAGATTCAACAAAAAGATAGACAGATTTGTGGCAAGGACAAAGGATCCTCTTGCATGCGGGACAGATGCGTTGGTGATTCCGTGGCATCGGTTCTCACTGATTTATGCATTCCCGCCTATTCTGCCACTGCCACGACTCCTTCGCAGGATCAGGCAGGAAAGGAAGTCGGTACTTCTGGTAGCCCCCGCTTGGCCCAGGAGGACTTGGTATGCAGATATAGTAAGGATGACGGTGGGTTCCCCGTGGACCCTACCGTTACACCCAGACCTGTTGTCTCAAGGTCCAGCTTCCAGAGTAATTTATCATAGAGTCTGGAAAGCTTATGTATCCTGGTGTGAATCCAGGGGTTGGCATCCCAGAAAATATGTGATAGGTAGAATTCTTGATTTTCTTCAATTGGGATTAGAGATGAAGCTGGCCTTGAGTACAATCAAGGGCCAGTTCTCGGCCTTATCAGTATTATTTCAACGGCCACTTGCTTCACATTCTTTGGTCCGAAACTTTATGCAGCCCCTAAACCCCTGGGAATTAAATTTTGGTTCTGTCTGTTTTACAGAAACAGCCTTTTGAACCAATACGTCAGATTCCTTTGGCCTTGTTGACAAAAAAGTTAATTTTTCTGGTAGCCATTTCTTCTGCTAGAAGAGTATCAGAATTAGCAGCTCTTTCCTGTAAAGAGCCTTATTTGATCACAAGGATAGAGTGGTATTGCGCCCTCATCCTAGTTTTTTAACGAAGGTGGTTTCAGATTTTCATCTAAACCAAGACATTGTTCTGCCTTCCTTTTTTCCAGATCCCTGTTCTTCGGAAGAAAGGTCACTACATTCTTTGGATTTAGTAAGAGCAGTCAAGGCCTATCTGGGAGCAACTGCTCAAATTCGCAAAACGGATGTTTTGTTCGTGCTGCCAGAGGGTCCCAATTGAGGACAGGCAGCGTCAAAAGCTACCATTTCTAAATGGATTAGACAATTGATTATTCAAGCTTACGGTTTGAAACAGAAGATTCCTTCGTTTCAGATCAGGGCACATTCCACAAGGGCTATTTGTTCTTCTTGGGCAGTGCATCATCGGGCCTCTATGGCTCAAATCTGCAAGGCCGCAACCTGGTCTTCAGTCCATACATTCACCAGATTTTATCAGGTGGATGTGAGAAGGCATGAGGATATCGCCCTTGGGCGTAGTGTGCTGCAGGCAGCGGTACAGGGTCCTCAGGTCTGATTGCACCCTACTTGGTTGTGGTTCCCCTCCCCTCAGATAGCATTGCTCTGGGACATCCCATCAGTTATTACTGTGGCTCTGTGTCCCGTAATGTACGAGAAAGGAAATAGGATTTTTTATAACAGCTTACCTGTAAAATCCTTTTCTTTTGATGTACATCACGGGACACAGAGGTCCCACCCCTCTTCTAATACACTTATATTGCTTTGCTACAAAACTGAGGTATCCCTGTAAGGGGAGGGATTATATAGGGGGTTGAACTTCCTTGGTTAGGGTGTGCCAGTGTCCAATCACCTAGTGATACCCTATATAACCCATTAGTTATTACTGTGGCTCTGTGTCCCGTGATGTACATCAAAAGAAAAGGATTTTACAGGTAAGCTGTTATAAAAAAATGCTATTTTTGTGCCTTTTGCTATAATGCCCCCTTTCCTTTTTTAAAAAAAAAAAATTCTCAGTTTTTAGGCCGATATATAATCTTCTACATATTTTTGTCAAAAAAATTTGCAATAAGCGTATATTGATTGGTATGCGCAAAAGTTTTACAGCGTCTACAAAATAGTGGATAGATTTATAGCATTTTTATATATATTATTTATGTGTATGTATGTATGTATGTATGTGTGTGTGTGTGTGTGTGTATATATATGTGTGATATATATATATATATATATATATATATATATATATATATATATATATATATATATATATGTATGTATATATATATGTATGTATATATATATGTATGTATATATATATATATATATATATATATATATATATATATATATATATATATAAAATACATTTTTTTTTTTTTATATACTAGTAATGGCGGCGATCATTTTTTTTTTTTTTTTTTAAATTGGGACTGCGACATTATGGCGGGCACATTGGACAATTTTGACACATTTTTGGGACAGTTGGCATGTATACATCGATCAGTGCTATAAAAATGTCACTGGCAGGGAAGAGGTTAACACTAGGGGGCGATCAAGGGGTTAACTGTGTTCCCTGGGAGGGGGAGGGGACTGACTAGAGGAAGTGACGGATCGTGGTTCCTAGCTAATAGGAACACACGATCTGTCACTCCTCTCAGAACAGATAAGTATGTGTTTGCACACTCTCGTGCTCGCGATCACTCGTGGCTGGCGGTAATCGCAACTGTCAGCCAAGAGCATCAGAACCCCCTGCTGTGCGCCTGCTACCCCAATTCTGCGAATAGATTTATAGCTACGACAGTTCATGGGATCATGGCGGCTGGTCGGCAAGCGTTTAATGTGGGAAAAATGTAAAATAATGCATTTAGGTGGCAAAAATATGAATGCAATATACTCACTGGGGGGAGAACCTCTGGGGGGGGGGGAAGCAAGGATGGAGAAGGACCTGGGGGGGGGGCGGGGGTCCTAGTAGATAATGGGTTCAGCGATGGCATGCAATGCCAAGCTGCTGCTATCAAAGCAAACAGAATATTGGCATGCATTAAAAAGGGGGATTAACTTGAGAGATAAATCGATAGATCTCCCACTCTACAAGACTCTGGCCTCACCTGGAGTATGCTGTCCTATTCTGGGCACCAGTCTTCAGGAAGGATGTACTGGAAATGGAGCGAGTACAAAGAAGGGCAACAAAGCTAATAAAGAGACTGGAGGTTATTAGTTATGAAGAAAGGTTGCGAGCACTGAACTTATTCTCTCTGGAGAAGAGACGCTCGAGGGGGCATATGATTTCAATTTACAATTACCATACTGGTGACTCCACAAAAGGGATAAAACTTTTCCACAGAAGGGAGTTTTAATAAGACACGTGGCCACTCAGAAGAAAATAAGTTACTTTACTGGAAGATCGGCAAGGATGTGGAATTCCCTTTCACAGGCGGTGGTTTCAGCGGGGGAGCATCGATTAGTTTTTGAAACTATTAGATAAGCGCCTGAACGACCACAACATACAGGTGTACAATGTAATACTGACATATAATTGCACACATAGTAGTTGAGGTTGAAAAAAAGACAAGGCCATCAAGTCCAAACTATGTAACTATTTGCTCTACCTCCTCTGTGGAGGTCTGTGAGCTCCTGTTTGTAAGAGCGCTCCAGCGTGTTTACATAGACCTCTATATCTTGGTGGATTGGAAGCGCTTCAATATATGATTCCATGTCCCATTCCTCCCTGGGACACTGGTGAGGGACGACTCCTGGAGCAGATAGAACCGTGTTCTGGAGCAATCGGGTGCTCTGCCAGTGTGAAGGCGGTAGGGTGTCGGAGGAGCAGTGAAGCTCGGTCAGAGAGGGAGCTGAAGGAGATCGCGTCCTATTTTGACATGCACTAGGCCACACCCCCTACATCTTTAATTTTAACAGTACACATCCTATTGAATTACACGTAGTGCAACTAAACTTAATAGTAGGCTTATGGTGTTCCTTTTTAAATCTCTGCTTCATTTTACCTTTTGAACAGTCTATGCCTCAAGTTGTATTAAAATATTGTTAAGCTGTATTTTGATAGTCAGTCAGTTTTTCTTATTTTTCCATCTTTAACACAGACAACTTGCATTTTATTGAACACCTAACATTAAGTGCAGTTGTAAGGAAGGAAGTCATTTTTATGCCATATTTTGTTTTGTTTGGAGTAGTTCGAAAACAAGAGGAGGAAGCTGAAGATAATGGCTTAGAAGAAGATTCAGGAGATAGCCAGGTAGTATATCTTGAATGTGGATAGATGTGTTGCTACAAAATAGTTGAAATGTGTTTTCTGCTTTACGTGTAGTTTTATGCAATTTCCTCTTCATATTCAAAATAAACACCTGAGTGTTCTAATTGCTTCAGATTTCTTTTTATTTCTTTTTATTTTTTATTTTATTTACATTCCTCAATTGACGGGAGTTCCTGAGAGCTGTTGTGGGATCCCATATTTGTCCTAATAGTTGCTGGTACATCTTTGTACAAGCTGAAACCTGTGGGGGGGGGGGTGTAGCGTGTAAGGGGTAGGGAATTTATTTCCACTTCTGCAGTCAAATATGGGAAAACCCCACTGATCCATTTACACATCATAGTCGGCAAGCCATGGGCAAGACGGCAAGCTACTCCTGAAAATTTTGAAATAAGTGGAAACCTAATCTGTCCCCACTGACAGAGGGATTCACTGAGTTCCCCCCACTAACATACTATGCAGAATACCAGCCTCTAGATCTTTAACCATTTGTTAAGACTAACAATGTTAAATTCTAGTTTACAATTGATCTGCCAGTACAGCACAGACAGGTTTAATTATAGTGCGTTATGTTACATTATGTTAACTTCCATCCTCTGCATAACAGAGCAAGCGTTTCATTTTGGAAGGTTCTGAAAAAAGTAATATTTTAAGCAGCATTTTTTTATTTTTTTTTATGCAATGTTAAGTGAGAACCTGTAACAATGTAAGGCCTTATGCACACGTGAGCTCTAAAGCACTGCTTTTTTAGGCACTTTTTTTTTTAAATATTTCTGACTCCGACTGTCCCTTCATGGCAACCCATGTGTCCATGCGCACATAGCACAATAATGCTAGGCGTGTTCCCTCGTTAAAGAGGAAGTAAACCCTGATGGATGTTACTTCCTCTTTGTTTCCCTGCAAAGGTAAAGCATAATGGGCTACTATGCATTGCATAGTAGCCCATTATGTGACACTTACCTGCAGGAGAAGCCCGCAATGTCATCTTCCCCCATCTTCCTCGCTAGTAGCAAGCACCCATTCTTCACCCCTCTTCCTTCCTGGCCCGCGAACTCCGGCTCTGTGACTGGCCGGAGTCGCTCCTTAATGGCATAACCTGAGCTAGAAACGGCACAGCGTGCCCTTTCTAACTCCGGCGCATGCACAGAAGAAATCGCCCTACGGCGATTTGCAAATATCTCCTACACCGTGCAGGTCTGGGAGATATTTCAAGCACCTACAGGTAAGCCTTAGTCTAGGCTTACCTGTAGGTTAAAGTGGTTGTAAAGGGTTTACTATAATTATTATTATTATTTATTATTATTATTATTATTATTATTATTATTGCCCAGAATTCTGGCCAATCTAATATATTAAAGCCAGATGCGGGAACGTGCATGTATGCAATTGCAAAAATGTGGCTTTTTACAGCTGCTAAACTCTTGTAGGAGAAAAAATACATTACAATACAATACATTGCGCATTAATTAAGCCTTAAGCAGGTATCCCAGTTTTTCTGCAAATTGGAAATGTGCTAAATAAAAAAGTCTAGTTCCACTTTGTGAGCCAAGCATGTCAATGTAAGGGTCTACAACCACTTTAAAGTAGATTTCCAGTCTAACATTAACTAGTCTTAAAAAATGTTCCCTCCCCATCCTGCTTCCTATGCCATCTAATCTGAATAAAGATGTGTCCAGACACATCCACTTTAGTCCAGTCGTGGTCCTCGTTTCTGTCTCTGCAGCATTCACTGACACAGAAAAGGAAAGGAGGGAGCACCAACAATAGATGGAACAAGGGAACCTATGAGTGATGTCATGGCTCCTGGCATTCCCAGCTTCTGCTGAGCGCTTCGTCGTCTCCCCTGCATTTGCCACTCTCTAAAACTGGATCGTGTGACTGAACCAGAGTGGACTAAAAATAGGGGGGGGGGGGAGAGAGAGAGGGTCTTTTTAATAACTGCTTATTGTTGGGCTGAAATTCTACGTTAGAGTTTTATCAAGGACATTGTACAAAACAATAGTAAGATCTCGTCTAGTATATTCTGTTCATTTTTGGGCACCAGTTCACAAAAATGATATTGGAGATCCCGGATAAAGTCTTTATTAAAGCACGGTGAGGACTTCAACTATGAAGAGTTTCGTTAAACTGAATGTATTCGCCCTTAAGAGGCAGTTAAGGGTATAAATACATAAATGGTCCCATACCGTGAACTTTGGTGCAAAGTTTTCCCTTGCTGGAATAAATTGGACCATGGGGTTTTTTTTTTTTTTTTAATTTGCCCTCCCCTGGATCGACTTTGGGTATAGGATTCTATATATAGATGCTTTAGATTCCGTTTGTATGCTTTCCCTTGGAAATTGTGGCCGTGGAATCAGTGCTGTTTGCATCAACACCCCCCCCGCCCCCCCCCCCCCATTGAAATGCCAATAATTTGGGCTTCTGCCTGGGGTTATGGTCCGCAGTGACATTAATAATATGACCATGGCAAGTTAATAAGTAGCAAATATATCAATATCTTTGGCCACCTTTTTGACAAACTGTTTCATATTCTGATGCTAGACTAAGCAAGATAAAAATTCTAACTTTTTTATTTTTGTTAACAGGAAAATGAAGAGACAAGTTTGGAGCAAGGTACTATCTAATATTACACCCATATCCTACAGTTCATGGTAGGGTTCCTCACAAGTAGAGTGGACTTGTACTCAAATGTTAACATTTTAACAGCCTTGCTGGCATGTAATGAAAGTGATTTCAAATGGCAGTTCTAGAGAAAATGCTGTTACAAAACCACAAGCCTAGATATTTGGCAATGTTATCTGTGCTGAAGGCAAGTTTTAATTTATTAGGTTCTCACCAACAGCAGTGATCAGATACATAGGCTTTGGCTTTTATGTTTAGCCCTGGGAAAAGAGCAGTGTTTTCTTTTAGAAAAACAAATATTTCAAGCCTTCTGTTTCTATGTATTCATCTCTGAAAATCTAACCTTTGGCATAAGTCCACTTTTAATGTGCCTGCAGTTCGGTTGAGGCATGGGCCACAGAGATTGGAAATGTAAATTGCCAGATCTGTGAAATTCATCTTGATTACTTATATTAACGTAATTTTTAAGTAAAGTAACCTTTGGACTTCATAGATCTGGAGATTAAAGGTGTATTAAGCTTTTAGTTAACCGAAGTGCGTTACAGTTGCAATGACAGTCAAATCAGTGGCTGCATGAAGATAGAGGTAAATGACGAACAAGCATTCTTCTGTCTTGGGATTAAGCTTTTATTTGCTTCATTTCTTGCATTTTGGATGTTTGGAAGATCACTAAATGCTGAAAATGGATTTCACAAACAAAAATGGATTTTCTCTGAAATTGGAACATTTCTCGAAATACTAAAACAAAATAATGGACAATTTCGGAGGTCTAGAAGAACACAGAACATCCACATGTCAAGTTGGGACGGAGTTCAAGATGACCTGAAGCATCTTTGGTGTTTGCAGCTTTTCTTATAGGTTTGGCCACGTTCGGTGTTAAGTTGGCGATATACTTTTAGGTTTAGTGTGCAAATATGTGAAATAAAAATCTATACATATATTTAAAAATAAAACTTTACATAACACAATTTTCCAATCTCTGTGCCTAGTTTTCTAATTTGGCAGTCATGCCAGTTCCACGTTTGTAATTTTTGTTTTTTCCCTGGTCATTAAATTGTGCCGTTCTATTCCTATTAAATCTATAGAAAATGAGAAAGTGCTCGAGATATTGGGGGAAAGTGATAAATCTGAACAGCTTAAAGAAGAGGCTCCAGAAGTGGAGGAGTCAGTTGATCAAGATAACAGTTGCGATGAATCCCAGAAGACCGAGGAAGAGGTTTTTGTCACCATTGAATCTGCTGATAACACGTTAGATTTAGATGATGAAACAAATAAAGATTGTGAAGCTGAAGAAACTATTCCTTTAGGTCCAGATGATAGGGAGTGTTTAGAACAAAATATGATAAAGGACACGGACTCTGAAATGGCCATAGATAGCACAGGTGGGCAGAGTAGCCAAATGGAACCCATTCTTGATGATAACTTGGAAGATGAGATGAAGACGCAATCTGAGGAGGAAGCTAAAGATGGTGAGCAAGCATTGAAGAATGAAAACACAGAAGCAGCATCTACTAAAGTATCCTCTTCAAAAGAGGACGATCAGAGAATGAGGTTTGTTTTTTTTCTCAGTATTAGACCAGATTTGTTTTTCTTTTCAAAGGTACTTTGAAATATGGTTTTCTTTGGCATATTTTCTATAGTAAAGCCAATTAGACTTTTGAGACTTTTCCTTTCATGTCAATTTATACTTGATTTTGTTGAAACAAAATCTACTTAACATAATTTTAATGTTTTTGCATGTCTTACACAAACAATTGTGGCCAGCTGTATGGTAGGTCTTGAAAACAACTGTTGACTAGTATTCTCTCTCTTTAGTTTGACTGAAGAGGAAGCTGACGGGAGCCTCAAAACCGACGAGAAGGGTATGCGTAATGTAGCTTTTTTTCCTTGACACTGAAGCGATCATTGTAATTCCTTTTGCATAAAGTTGTGTCTCGTTCCTGTCTAAAGTACAGGTTTAGTTTTGTGAGTGAAAAATGGTAAACTATTTTAGAAAACCGTATGCTAATCATATGTATATATGATTATTAAAGGAGAAGTACAGCCAAAGCTAGTTTGGCTGTACTTCTCCTGTGGATCACAGGAGTGCTGTTTTGTTCTGCACTCCTATGACCCGTTTGCAGCAGACAGTGGGCTGAAGCCTGCTGTCATTTGATATCACAGAGCCGGTCCAGGCCGAGAAGATTGCGACCATATGGGCGTATCTGCCCATATGCCTGGACCGGCATCCAGCTCAGCCTCTCAGCGAGCTGCTGAGAGCCTGACATGGCTGTTCCTGACAACTCTATAGCCCAGAGGGTGGCGTTCAGAGCAGAGAGCATGTGACAGTCGCCAGCTCTCTGCTCATGGAGCTGTAAGAAACCGAGCACTCGGTTGTCAATGTTAGACCCGGCGGGGGACAGATGCTGCATTGGACCAATGCTGCATCCAGCTAGGCAAGTATGATAAAAAAAAACTATGCTTCTTTTAAAGCTGACGTCCAGATGCATATAAAATGCCAATTAATGCTGATTTGCGATTATAAATATATAATTTAAATGTGTTTTTGAAATGCAGTGTAAGTACCTGAATTCACCCGGGTGGCTGCCTCCTGCAGTACTCAGACTGGGAGAAGTTGACTGCTTGTGCTGCTTCGATCAGTTGTGCTCATGGCAAACAAGGGACATGCTGATAGGAAGAGAGCAGGATTATGAGTTCATCAGTCTTCCAGTTTTTCTTTCACTGTCCAATTTTATAGGCTGGGTCATGACCTGTAAAGATGAATTAAATGTAGCAGACAAAACTAACTCTCAGGGCTGGATGGAAAGAAATTTTAAAATCTTTTGGCTGGTAAAGCAGCCCTTATATATTTGAAGAGCTGTTTGCCTGCAGTTTAGCTTTGAGCCCAGGTTCACACTGCTGCGAGTTAGAAATTGTGTGAGTTCAGCTGAACTCGAACAATTTGAAACTGGCAATGCGGTCTGACTTTGGGGGCGATTTGACAGACATCTGTGTGAGTTCATGCACAGATGTCACCCCCGAAGTTGCCAAAAGTAGTACAGGAACTACTTTTGGGAATCTGTACGGCACCATTGCAAGCAATATCTGCCGATTTGGCCCAATGGGAATGTGGGCTTATACAGTTACATTTGCTTTCACAAACTTCATATCTTGGGAACAAAGAAAATCGTTGTTACACGTGCAAAAATTTGGACAAACCTGTTACTTGAAGTATTAGTCAGAGTTGTCATAGCAGCAGGCAGCTGAGTTTGGCAACTGGAAGATGTAAAAGATGGGAGCCATTTTTTAATGGGTTTACTTTAAAATTAGCTGTCTTAAGCGTTTAGGGGTGGGGCTTTCCACTGTGGCACGGAGTGCTATGTATATACAGTAGTATGTCTGTGTAATGAAAAGAAAAAAAAGTACTGTGCAAAAGTTTCAGGCAAAAGTACTGTGCAAAACTTTAACCACTTAAGCCCCGAGCCATTTGGCTGGCCAAAGACCAGAGCACTTTTTGCGATTCGGCACTGCGTCGCTTTACCTGACAATTGTGCGACGTGGCTCCCAAACAAAACTCACACACTTTTTTCACCACAAATAGAGCTTTCTTTTGGTGGTATTTGATCACCTCCTGCGGTTTTTATTTTTTGTGCTATAAACAAAAAAAGTGATAATTTAAAAAAAAAAAAAGCAACTTTTTGCTATAATAAATATCCCTCAAAAAATATATTAAAAACATTTTTTTTCCCCTCAATTTAGGCCGATATGTATTCTACATATTTTTGATAAAAAAATCGCAATAAGCGTTTGGTTTGCGCAAAAGTTATAGCGTCTACAAAATAGGGGATAGTTTTATGGCATTTTTATTTAATATATATATATATTATTTTTTTTTTTACTAGTAATGGGTAGCGATTTTTTTTTTTTTTTTTTTTTTTTAATTTTTATCATGACTGCGACATGGCAGACAGATCGGACACTTTTGGTGCTATTTTGGGACCATTCACATTTATACAGTGATCAGTGCAATTAAAAAGGTATAGATTATTGTGTAAATGACTGGCAGTGAAGGGGTTAAAAAGGTAAAAGTTTTTTCACCTTAATGCATTCTATACATTAATGCATTCGTTTTACTTACCAGACCCCTCGAAAGCCCCGCGCTCATCCCTGACATCCTCTTCGCCGCTCAGCCTGGCCGTTGATTGGTTACAGTGGATGGATTGAAAGCAGCACAGCCATTGTCTCGCACTGCTGTCAATCACATCCAATGACGCGGCGCGCCGGGGGGTGGGGGCCGAGTGATACAGTGAGCGGCTATGGCTGCCGGCTGTATCACGGGAGCGCGCCCACAAGCACTCAACACCATGCGAGGGAGCTCGCATAAAAGTGTTGAGTCCTTGCGGGAGGGAGCTGAGACAGCCTCCGAGGGACCCCAGAAGACCAGGTTCGGGGCCACTCTGTGCAAAACGAGCTGCACGGTGGAGGTAAGTATAACATGTTTGTTTTTAAAAAAAATAAAAATTGTTTAGTGATCCTTTAACCAGGAGGGGGCGCTGCAGGGTTTAGTGTATCCTACGGATGTGTTCTAACTGTGGGGGGAGGGGCTACATTTGACACTACACTGATCACCACTCCTGATTACAGGGAGCAGTGATCAGTGACAGTGTCACTAGACAGAATGGGCAAATGCTTGTTTACGTTAGCATGTTAGCATTTCCCTGTTCAGCTCCGTGAGACTATCGCGGGTATCCCAGCGGACGTCAAGTCCGCGGGACCCACGATCACGCTCGCGGCAGGGTCGCGCCGCGACCACACAACGGCAAATTCAAAGGGATGTACAGGTACGCCCATTTGTGCAGCCGTGCCATTCTGCCGATTGTAATGTTGAATGTACATGTGGCGGTCGGTAATCGGTTAAATGAGAGAGATAGTTATATATCTATCTCTCTCACAAAAATGAGTACACCCCTCACATTTTTGTAAATATTTTATTATATTTCTTCATGTGACAACACTGACGAAATGACACATTGCTACAATGTAAAGTAGCGAGTGTACAGCTTGTATAACAGTGTAAATTTGCTGTCCCCTCAAAATAACTCAACACACAGCCATTAATGTCTAAACTGCTGGCAACAAAAGTGAGTACACTCATAAGTGAAATTGTCCAAATTGGGCCCAATTGGCCATTTTCCCTCGCCGGTGTCATGTGACTCGTTAGTGTTACAAGGTCTCAGGTGTGAATGGGGTGCAGGTGTGTTAAATTTGGTTTTATCGCTCTCTCTCATACTGGTCACTGGAAGTTAAACATGGCACCTCATGGCAAAGAACTCTGAGGATCTGAAAAGAATTGTTGTTCTACATAAAGATGGCCTAGGCCAGGGATAGGCAATTAGCGGACCTCCAGCTTTTGCAAAGCTACAAGTCCCATCATGCCTCTGCCTCTGGGTGTCCTGCTTGTGGCTGTCAGTCTTGCTATGCCTCATGGGATTTGTAGTTCTGTAACAGCTGGAGGTCCGCTAATTGCATATTCCCGGCCTAGGCTATAAGAAGATTGGCAAGACCCTGAAACTGAGCTGCAGCACGGTGGCCAAGACCATACAACGATTTAACAGGACAGGTTCCACTCAGAACAGGCCTCACCATGGTCGACCAAAGAAGTTGAGTGCACGTGCTCAGCATCATATCAAGAGGTTGTCTTTGGGATATAGACGTATGAGTGTTGCCAGTATTGCGGGGTCAGCCTGTCAGTGCTCAGACCATACACTGCATCAAATTGGTCTGCATGGCTGACGTCCCAGAAGGAAGCTTCTTCTAAAGATGATGCACAAAGCCTGCAAACAGTTTGCTGAAGACAAGCAGACCAAGGACATGGATTACTGGAACCATGTCCTGTGGTCTGATGAGACCAAGATAAACTTATTTGGTTCAGATGGTGTCGAGCGTGTGTGGCGGCAAGCAGGTGAGGAGTACAAAGACAAGTGTGTCTTGCCTACAGTCAACATGGTGGTGGGAATGTCATGGTCTGGGGCTGCATGAGTGCTGCCGGCACTGGGGAGCTACAGTTGATTGAGGGAACCATGAATGCCAACATGTACTGTGACATACTGAAGCAGAGCATGATACCCTCCCTTCGGAGACTGGGCTGCAGGGCAGTATTCCAACACCGACACCAATTACACCTCCAAGATGAGCACTGCCTTGCTAAAGAAGCTGAGGGTAAAGGTGATGGACTGGCCAAGCATGTCTCCAGACCTAAACCCTATTGAGCATCTGTGGGGCATCCTCAAATGGAAGGTGGAGGAGCGCAAGGTCTCTCACATCCACCAGCTTTGTGATGTCATCATGGAGGAGTCAAGTGGCAACCTTTTGAAGCTCTGGTGAACTCCATGCCCAAGAGGGTTAAGGCAGTGCTGAAAAATGGTGGCCACACAATATTGTCGCTTTGGGCCCAATTTGGACATTTTCACTTGGGGATGTACTAACTTTTGTTGCCAGCGGTTTAGACATTAATGGCTGTGTGTTGAGTTTTTTTGAGGACAGTCAATTTACACTGTTATACAAGCTGTACACTCCCTACTTTACATTGTAGCAAAGTGTCATTTCTTCAGTGTTGCCACATGAAAAGATATCATACAATATTTACAAAAATGTGAGGGGGTGTATATATGAGAGAATTTCTATTTTTTTTTTTTTTAACAAGTAAATGAACATAGTTACATAGGTTCAAAAAAGACACAAGTCCATCCAGTTCAACCATAAAAAATAAATATGGTACAATCCTATATACCCAATTCTATACCCACAGTTGGATCCAGAGGAAGGCAAAAAACAGCAGAGCATGCTCCAATTTGCTAGAGCAGGGGAAAAAATTCCTTTCTGATCCCCTAAGAGGCAATCGTATTTTCCCTGGATCAACTTTACCTATAAATGTCAGTACCCAGCTATATTATGTACATTTAGGAAAGTATCCAGGCCTTTCTTAAAGCAATCTACTGAGCTGGCCAGAACCACCTCTAGCAGGAGTCTATTCAGAAAACAGAACAGAAAAGAAAATCAATTCAATTATTGGTGTCACCATCCTTTTGCCTTCAAAACCGCATCAATTCTTCTAGGTGCATTGGCACACATATAGTAAATGAATAAACCTAAAAATGTGTTGCGCTATCCAGATAAAGTGCTAGTGCATCAATGCTACAATCAAATAAAAATAAAGTGTTTAAACCGGAAGAATTCATGCAAAATAAAATATATAGCCATCCAAAGAAAATTCATATTAAAAAAGTGCTAAACAGTTCATTTGCGCAACTCCTAAATCCAATGACTGTGTGTGTGTGTACACCACTTCACACCCAGGTGCGCACCCCACTCACAAGCCACTTACCGACAGGTAAGACCCCAAGGATGAACACTGTTTTCATTGGATTATAGTATTGATGCACTAGCACTTTATCTGGATAACGCAACACTTTGTTTATTCGTTAACTATATGTATGTGGATATTTAGTGAGTGCAACTATCGTGTGTTTTTTTTTTTTTTTTTTTTTCCAGTCACTGAGATTATTTTAGTTTTGACACATTCAGCACAATCAAATTTTTTTTTTATATTTGCATACAGTTTTTGAAGGAACTCGGCAGGTAGTTTGTTCCAAACTACTTGGAAAACTGCAGATCTTATGTGAATGTAGGCTGCCCTCAAATCCTTCGGTCTCTCCATATAATCCCAGACAGACTTAATATTGAGATCAGGGTTTTGTGGGGGCCAAACCATCACTTTCAGGACTCCTTGTTCTCTACATTGAAGATAGTTCTTAACGACATTCGCTGCATTTTTGGGGTTGTCCTGCTGCAGAATAAATGTGGGACTTATCACACACCTCCCTGATAGTACGAATCCAGCTTTATCCATCATGCCATATTTAACTTTTTGTTCAATTTCCTTTAGATTTACCTTCAACTATGTAGTGCAAGGGCCTGCCTGATTGCATACAAAGTGAAAGTGTTTAGGTTTGATCTCATATTATATGGTTTTGGTACATCTAAAAATCTAAAGAAAGTTGTATAGTGTGTATCCAGCTTTAGTATCTGCCTGTATTTCTCAGCATTGAGGACACCATTGATCCTGACCAAATCTCCAACTCGATTTGCAGAAATGTAGCGCCAAACTTGCTACGAACCTCCACCATGCTTCACTATTTCTTGCAGCCACTCAATGTACTGCTCTCCTCCAGCCCTTCGGTGAATAAACCGACTCCTGCTACAACCAGATATTTAAAATTTTGACCCATCAGTCCAAAATACTTGCCATATTTCTGCACCTCAGCTTCTTTGTTTTTATGTATAGGACGTGGAAGCAAGGCTAAGCAACACAACTATGCAAATTAACACTTCTGAAAACATTTTTAATTTTGTTTTGTTTTTTTCACACCTGCCTTTAAATTTTTTGCACAGTACTGTGTGTGTCTATATATCATACAGTTTCATTAACTTTTTGTCTTTTGTTGCTAGGGCAAATTGGGGCAAACAGTTCTGGAAGGAATCTTTGGGTTAGTGGCCTTTCGTCTACCACAAGAGCAACAGACTTAAAAAATCTCTTCAGCAAGTATGGCAAGGTATAATCCTAAATGTCATGTATTTTATTTGTCTGACCCAAATATTTATCTTTGTTATTTTAGCTTCTGTCTTGGTAAAAAGCTGTCAATTTTTCCATTTCTGCTCATGATGGTGAACAGCCAATGAGCGATGTGTAAAAACTTGTAAACAATGATTGTTTAGGGCTTTTATGTTCAGAAGTATTGACGTAGTTTTTTTTCCAACGTTGCATAAAAATATGCATACTAACAGTTGTCTTTTAAATTTTAAGGTTGTTGGTGCAAAGGTGGTAACTAATGCTCGCAGCCCTGGTGCTCGCTGCTATGGATTTGTAACTATGTCTTCTTCAGAGGACGCAACAAAATGTATTAATCATCTACACAGAACAGAACTTCATGGAAGGATGATTTCCGTGGAAAAAGTATGTATTTAATGCTTTGCATTTCTCCATGGTCATTTAAAGCTGAAGATCCAGCCTTTCAGTTTTTGACAGTTGTAAAGGATCCTCTTCTGTACTGAAATTGCTTAGTAGAGAGTAGAGAAACCAAGGAAGGCAAAATAGAAGCAGGCTAAACTTCAGTTTTCAGTGTTCCAGATGGGGTAAAAAACCTTGTAAGCATTGACGCTGCATCTCATTGCCCTCTAGCTTATGTGGTTTTCAGCAGTACTTACCAATGTGCTTGTGACAGACAATGACCCTCACTTATCTCTTATGTGGCCTGGGACAATTGGTATTCTCTATTGCTGGTTTGCTATAGTTTGTCACAATTGGGAATATTTATTCAGGGGGTGGGTAGCAATGGCTCATCTATGTTAACCAATTCATGCCGTTGGGATGCACCTATGTCCTCAATTTGCAGCTGATGAGCTTTTCTGTAGAAGCGATCCAAGAGCTGTACAGGCACCTGATCTTTTCTACAGGATGCGGAAGGGGGACCCCTTCTGCAGCTGTTCCTGGGCTCTGGTGTGGATGGGCAGACCAGGACTACTGTGACCTCTAAGTCCGGCTGAGCACAGGCAGGTACCATTCCCTCCGCCCCCCCCCCCCCCCCTCTTTTGTGACGCATGAAACCAGAAGCAACGTTTTAGTCACTTCTGTTTTCTGTTTGTTTACAAGCCGTTAACGGCTTGTAAAGAATCTGACCATTCTGTTCTCGAAGCCTAATATACCCCAGATCTCTCCAGTACAGAGTACTGCCCGTGCTATGATAGAGAATAATGTTCATCCCTTGTAATAGCAATAAAGTTGATTTAAAAAAAATTATTTAATGGGCTAGTGTTTAACCACCTGCCGCCCTTCCACCTTCAAATGACAGAGCGGTGCTGCTCTCGTTTTGGGACGACGTGATATGACTGTAAGGAGCTAATGACGCGGCTCTTTAACCATGTGATCTGCTGTGTCCAATCACAGCCAGTTGCATGTAAATGCGGAAGTGCCAGTAATTGGCTCTTCTCGTCTCACACTGACAGTGTGGCAAGGAGAGCCGATCAGCGGCATCTCCTCGCAGGGAACACCAGGACAGGTAATCGGGGCCTGATTACAATAAAGCCCCAGCAGTACCCATAAGTGCTGCATATCCGTGCCTCCTCATTAGTGCCCATAAACATTGATTTCAATTTTTTTTTTTTGTGCTCACACAAATGCCCGCGTAGGTCCTGCACGCAAGTAAATTATCGCATCACACATGTGAGGTATCGTCATGAACAACAGAGTGTGAGCAATAATTCTTGTTTAAACTCCTAAATTGGTGACATGTTTTGGTATCTATTTACTTGACGTAACATCTTTTATATTTCACAAAAATATTGGTCATTATATTGATTTTGTGTGCACTAAAATTCATTTAACCACTTCACCCCCGGAAGAATTTACTCCCTTCCTGACTAGTGTGTTTTTTGCGATTCGACACTGCGTCGCTTTAACTGACAATTACGCGGTCGTGCGACGTGGCTCCCAAACAAAATTGATGTCCTTTTTTTGCACAAATAGAGCTTTCTTTTGGTGGTATTTGATCACCTCTGCGGTTTTTGTTTTTTGCGCTATAAAAAAAAAAAAGCAACAATCTTGAAAAAGCATTATTTTTTACTTTTTGCTATAATAAACATCCCCATATAGCATTTACAAAATAGGGGATAGTTTTATGGCATTTTTATTAATTTTTTTTTTTTTACTAGTAATGGCAGCAATTTTTATCGTGACTGCGACCATTATGGTGGACACATCGGACTTTTTTGACACATTTTTGGGACCATTGTCATTTATACAGCAATCCGTGCTATACAAATGCACTGATTCCTGTGTAAATGACACTGGCAGTGAAGGGGTTAACCACTAGGGGGCTAGGGAGGGGTTAAGTGTGTCCTAGGGATGTGTTACTAACTGAGGGGGGCGTGGCTATATGTGACACGTCACTGATCTCTGCTCCCAATCACAGGGAGCAGAGATCAGTGACGGTGTTACTAGGCAGAACGGGGAGATGCTTGCTTACATTAGCATCTCCCTGTTCGTCCTCTCCGTGAGGCGATCGTGGGTATCCCCGCGGCGATAGTCTGTTGGACCCGCGACTCGACTCATGGAGCTCCTGGCGCGCACGCAATGGCACAGCGGCAAATACAAAGGGACATACGGGTACGCCCATTTGCCCGGCCGTGCCATTCTGCCGACATACATCGGTGTGCGCCCGTCGGGAACCGGTTAAAGTGCTTATTTTACTGAAAATTTGCGTTTTTAAAATTGGTTGCAGCAGAAAAAAATTGCAGCAACCCTGGAATATAGATATAGATAGATATATATCTTTCTATCCCAATTTTTTGTACAATATGAAAGATGCCTCACGTGTCATGCTTTAAAATTGCTCACACTCATGGGATGGTGACGAACTACGGTACCTAAAAAATCTCCATAGGTCATGTTTTAAACGCCTTTACAGGCCATCTGTTTAGCGTTGCAGAAGGTCTAGCACTAGAATTATTGCTCTCACTCTAACGTTCACGGTGATGCCTCACATATGTGGTATGAATACCGTGTACATAGGGGTATGCAAGACTTTTTTTGTATGCGTTCTCTTCTGTGCACCAGCACGGAGGAATTGGTGCTTTTAAGTTGGGTGTTTTTTTTTTTAATCACTTTACATTCCTTGTAATAGAAATAAGGATGACAGGTCCTCTTTATGGAGAGATCGGCGGTCAAAATTTCCCCAAATCTCTCCTTTACCTTTTTTTTTTAACCACTTAAATACCTTAGGGCGTCATACGACATCCTTGGCTTTGTGCGGGGATATCTGATGCCTATAGGCATCATTCAGATATTATTCTTTGCAGCCGGCGATTCTGTGCATGATGAGAATGATCATAGCGGCAGCTCCGCCGCTTGATCGTTCTCAATCTCTTGCTTTCCAGCCTGGAGGGAGAGATGTAGGGTCTTATTGACCCTGCATCTCTCCATAAAGAGGACCTGTCACAATAGATTCCTATTACAAGGGATGTTTACACTCCTTGTAATAGTAATAAAAGTGGTCAAAAAAGTGTAAAAATTTAAGTAAACTAAAAAAAAATACAAATTTAAACCGCCCCTGTCCCCGGTAGCTCGCGTTCAGAAGAGAACACACATGTAAGTCCCGTCCACATAAGTAAACGCCGTTCAAACCACACATGTGAGGTATCGCCGTGTGCGTTAGAGCATGTGCAACAATTCTAACACTAGACCTCCTCTGTAACTCTAAAATGGTAACTTGTAAAAATTTTCAAAGCGTCGCCTATGGAGATTTTTTTAAGTACTGAAGTTCGGCGCCATTCCATTAGTGCGCAATTTTAACCACTTAAGGACCAGCTTGTTTTGGAATTTAAGTGTTTACATGTTCAAAACAGTTTTTTTTTTTTTTTTTTTTTTTTTTGCTAGAAAATTACTTAGAACCCCCAAACATTATATATTATTTTTTTTCTAACACCCTAGAGAATAAAATGGCGGTCACTGCAATACTTTTTTTTTCACACCGTTTTGCGCAGCGGTCTTACAAGCGCACTTTTTTTGGAAAAAAATTCACTTTTGAATAAAAAAATAAGATAACGGTAAAGTTACTGTTTTTTGTTTTTAATTCATGAAACCGTTTTTTCCCAAAAAAAGGCGTTTAAAAAATTATTGCGCACATACCGCGCAAGAGAAAAAGTTACAATGGCCGCCATTTTATTCCCTAGGGTGTCTGCTAAAAAACACATATCATGTTTGGGGGATTTGAGTAATTTTCTAGCAAAAAAATGATGATTTTTACATGTAGAAGTGCCAGAATAGGCCTGGTATTGAAGTGGTTAAAAAGCAAACAATCTTTTGCTTTAAAAAAAAAAAAAATAATAGGATTTTTTTCATCATACTTACCTGTAAAATCCTTTTTTCTTTGGGTACATCATGGGATACAGAGATCCTTCCCCTCTTTTTTAAGGATTCGGTGCTTTCTACAAAACTGATGTACTTCCTGTATGGGAGGGGAGGGATCTCTGTGTCCCATGATGTACTAAGAAAAGGATTTTACAGGTAAGTATGATGAAAAAATCCTATTTTTCATTCGTCATGGGAAACGGAGTTAGGCGAATATTCATTACCTACTGGGACGTCCCAGAGCAAATTGCCTTGAGGGGAGGGAGACACCCTGCTAAACAATAGCCATCAGACCTTTTTTACGGCAGCCCATAGTACACTGCAGGCGAAAGCCGAATCCTCGACTGCTTGTACAGCCACTTGAAAAAATTTGGTGAATGTATGCACCGAAGACTAGGTAGCAGCCTTACAAATCTGAGCCACAGATATCTGATGGCGAAAAGCCAAGGAGGTTCCTACAACCCTGGTAAAATGAGCTCTCATCTTAAAGGGAGGAGCTTTAGGTTTCAGACCATAGGCCTGAATAACCAATTGACGGACCCAATTGGCAATGGAAGCTGCACTCTCCTTGGTAAAACGAGTCTGATCCTCGGATCTCCGCATATTTAGACCAATAAACTTTAACTGCCTGGACAACATCCAAGGAATGCAGTCATCTCTCTTCCGCTGAACGAGGCTGAGAGAAAAAAGGGATAATAATATCCTGATTTAAATGAAAGGCCGAATAAACACAACCCTGTCGTGGTGAAGGATCAAGTACGGTTCCCTGCATGAAAGGGTCGCCAACTCCGACATCCTTCTAGCCGAGGTGATAGCCATCAGGAAGGCTAGCTTGCGTGATAGCAAGTCTAATGGAATTTAGTTGATGGGCTCAAATGTTTGTTTCTGTAACACGGACAACACCAAGTTCAAGTCCCAAGAACACATAGGTGACACTAATGGGGGGAGGAAGCAAATGAGTTGCCCCCTGCATAAATGTTCGGACCAGCGAATGGGAGGTTAAAGGCCTTTGGAAGAATTATGACGGACGAAACCTGACCTCCGATTTCCACAGCTGACTGTAGAAAAGAGAATTTTCCCAATCATGTATTTTCGAGGATGCCATTTTCTGGCTTCACACCAAGCAATATAAGTGTTCCAGACCTTATGATAGATCTTCCTAGTGACAGCTTTTCTAGCATTCACTAGGGTAGACACCACTGGTCCCGAGATTCCTTCAACACCCTATGGGAGGGGTTATATAGGGGATCATTTCCTGTCTAAGACTTTGTCTACCAGTGTCCATTCCCCTAGAGATGGCGTATAACCCAGTAGGTAATGAATATTAGACTAATTCTGTGTCCCATGATGTATGAAAAAAAGTTTACTTCCAGCCTGGACTGTAAGTGATGTTGTGACGTCCCCCAAGGCGGCGATTAAAGAGGATCTACCGTGATCGCCTCTGGGAATAGCCAGCCACAGCATCGGATAATTTTTTTTCGGGCGAACCGGCGGAAATGGTAAGCCCAAGAAACGGGGGGGGGGGGGGAGAGGTTGGTGATGGGCGCGTCCCCTCAGAATGCTTTCATTAGAAACAGCCGCCAGCTGTACAAAAAAAAAATTGGTTATAGCTGATATCTTCAGCCATAATCACAGTAAACCAACCAAAGCTGCAACGTGTATATACACGTATTGCGGTGGTTAAAGCTGCGTTTCAGGCTGGATTGAAACCAGGTCTTGATCACTCAATCTCGGCACTTGGATCAGCCCCAACAGACAGTATTTGTAGCTGCTGACTTTGACTTTAAAAAAAAAAAAAACATTTTGAGGCTGGAACCTCGCTTTTAAGTGCCTAACTATCTGACACCCCCCCCCCCCCACCCCCCAATGTAAAAGTGGTTATCTTGGGAATCACAAATTTGCACAGAGACATGCAGTGTATGTGTAGACTAGTTTGTCAGCATTTTTTAACATAATTCTGCGTCATTTATCATTTAAATTTTAGTAATGTCTGCAGTTGAGGCCCTAATCCGTCTACTTCTCGGAGTAATAACCAGATGTTGGTTTCTCTGTTAATGTGTATTGCTTGACTCTTGTAGGCAAAAAATGAGCCTGCTGGTAAGAAAACTTCAGAAAAAAAAGAAAGTGAGCCAAAAAAGTCATCAAGCAGCGACCAGCGGCGTTCAACAGACAAGTATGAAAAGTAAGGATTTTTTTTTCTCTTCACCTTGAATAAGGGGCAGCCAGATGTCAACAGAAGTGCTTTGATTTATACCCGATTACCTCAGAGTCCCTAAAAATGAGATTGGAGGTACAAGGATAACATAGGATGAGTCTGTTCCAGTTTCAGGCTGGGGGAAGAACCTTGTGGGACACTATGTCACAAAAGTTCTGTTTCGATTCAGCAGGGGATTTGTTCACATACAGCACCCATGTGAAAGTGCCCTAAACACTGGTTCTTTAGATTTTTTGCTTGGTGCATACTGCATATTTTGCTTATCGGCATTTCTGCCCGATTTTTCTGGGGTTGAAACTGCTTGTAAGTGTATTTGCTGCTTTTAACCCTTTATACTTTTTCTAATATGATTTGTTTCTTCTCTGTTGCTGTTTGTAATTCCCTTACTTTTCTTTAGGCTCGTTTCACTTCTAGTTCTTTTTCTTCAATTTGCTTTGCACACGAGTTAATCGCTTCTCTATTAATTACTCAGAAAACTCTGGCTTTGTCTCTAACCTCAAACCTAATTATAATGGAATAGCTGCTGTTTCACATGCCAACGAAATTGATATATCAAATTATCTGCATATAGCATAACAATCAAGGTTTCACCAAAAGAAAATAACTGTTGTGTACTAAATGTGGTGAAGCTCACTATTTGAAAATTTTAAAATTATGTGAATTTGGTAACTAGCACTCTTTCTTTCATTGGTGCCCTCACAATTTTAAAATGACCTATAAATATACAGTGGGGATGGAAAGTATTCAGACCCCCTTAAATTTTTTTACTCTTTGTTATATTGCAGCCATTTGCTAAAATCATTTAAGTTCATTTTTTCCTCATTAATGTACACACAGCACCCCATATTGACAGAAAAACACAGAATTGTTGACATTTTTGCAGATTTATTAAAAAAGAAAAACTGAAATATCACATGGTCTGAAGTATTCAGACCCTTTGCTGTGACACTCATATATTTAACTCAGGTGCTGTCCATTTCTTCTGATCTTCCTTGAGATAGTTCTACACCTTCATTTGAGTCCAGCTGTGTTTGTGTGTTTGATTATACTGATTGGATTTAATTAGGAAAGCCACACACCTGTCTATATAAGACCTTACAGCTCACAGTGCATGTCAGAGCAAATGAGCACCATGAGGTCAAAGGGACTGCCTGAAGAGCTCAGACAGAATTGTGGCAAGGCACAGATCTTGCCAAGGTTACAAAAAAATTTCTGCTGCACTTAAGGTTCCTAAGAGCACAGTTGTCTCTAAAATCCTTAAATGGAAGATGTTTGGGACGACCAGAACCCTTCCTAGAGCTGGCCGTCCGGCCAAACTAAACTATTGTGGGAGAAGAGCCTTGGTGAGAGAGGTATAGAAGAACCCAAAGATCACTGTGGCTAAGCTCCAGAGATGCAGTCGGGAGATGGGAGAAAGTTGTAGAAAGTCAACCATCACTGCAGCCCTCCACCAGTCAGGGCTTTATGGCAGAGTGGCCCGACGGAAGCCTCTCCTCAGTGCAAGACACATGAAAGCCCGTATGGAGTTGTCTAAAAACACCTGAAGGACTCTAAGATGGTGAGAAATAAGATTCTCTGGTCTGATGAGTCCAAGATGGAACATTTTGGCCTTTATTCTAAGCGGTATGTGTGGAGAAATCCAGGCACTGTTCATCACCTGTCCAATACAGTCCCAACAGTGAAGCATGGTGGTGGCATCATGCTATGGGGGTGTTTTTCAGCTGCAGGGACAGGACGACTGGTTGCTATCGAGGGAAAGATGAATGCGGCCAAGTACAGGGATATCCTGAACGAAATCCTTCTCCAGAGTGCTCAGGACCTTAGACTGAGCCAAAGGTTTACCTTCCAACAAGACAATGACCCCAAGCACACACCTAAAATAAAAGAGTGGCTTCACAACAACTCTGTGACTGTTCTTGAATGGCCCAGCCAGAGCCCTGACTTAAACCCAATTGAGCATCTCTGGAGAGAAATGTCTGTTCGCCAACATTTACCATCCAACCTGACAGAACTGGAGAGGATCTGCAAGGAGGAGTGGCAGAGGATCCCCAAATCCAGGTGTGAAAAACTTGTTGCACCTTTCCCAAAAAGACTCATGGCTGTATTCGATCTAAAGGGTGCCTCTACTAAATACTGAGCAAAGGGTCTGAATACTTAGGACCATGTGATATTTCAGTATTTCTTTTTTAATGTGCAAAAATGTCAACAATTCTGTTATTTTATGTTAATATGGGGTGCTGTGTGTACATTAATGAGGAAAAAATGAACTTTTTTTCTACTTTCTGTCCCCACTGTACATAATGTAAAACACAATAGACTGTTTCCCTTAGCAATCAATATGTAATGGATCTAAATACTCCTGAAGTGTCCAAATATATCCCTTAAAGGACAAGTTCACCTTTTGTAACATGTTGCACCCATATTTAGGGTGTAACATGTTATATATATATATATATATATATTTTTTTTTTTTCTTTTAAGGTGAACTTATCCTTTAAACTGTCCACATTGGTTAATAGTGAATCCAATACTTAATACTTTCTGTAACTAGGGCTGCAACTAACAATTATTTTCATAATCAATTAGTTGTCGGTTTTTTTTTTTTTTTTCAATTTATCGGATAACAACCTTTTAAAGTGTGCTGTATAATTTTAGTTAATATGTAAAGTATAAAAAAAGCAATTTATTCTTAAATATCTATTTGAAGTGGTAACTATAAATAACTATATGGTTAGGGAGCAGAATCTCTAATCCACTCTGAGAGTAAGACAGAAGCGATATACTGTATATACTATTAGGGGTTGAATCTGGTAAATATCATCAGACTCGGATCACATTTTTTTTTTAAAGAAAAAAAAAAATGGACTGTTTTGCTGATTTTCAGGCAGAACTGCATAACACATGCATATGCATAATATATGCTGCTCTGTGACAAGCAATCGCGGGTGCCCGGCGGACATCGCGGCCACTGGGCACGCGCATCAGCTTCCGAGTGATGCTGTTAAGCTGAGGACGTCATATGTCGGCCGCCCAGTATGAGAGCGCCACCTTGTGGCCGTCATATAACTTTACGCGGGATGGGAAGTGGTTAAACGTAAATTGCTGCAAAAACCGCACTACATGCTTTTCTGAAGTTTTGTTTTTTGAGCCTTTCACCATGCCCAAGTAAAAGTCCTGGCTCCTTAAAAGGGTACACCTCTATAGTGAATGTTGTGTGTTGGAGCCATCCCATATCCTATACTGTCTAGCAGAGGTAAAAAGCAGAACCGTTGATCCCATTGAAGGGAAAATGTGCGATTTGACCTAATGGGTATAGGTATTGGGCCTACATTATAAGGTGAGAGCAATATATAAGATGGTGGTAGCTACTGACAATGGTAAAGGATAAAGTTGGGTGAAGATTCACAGTTGGTGTGCTTGAAGCAACACCGTGTGGACTTGTCTATCATAAGCTGACTAAATTCACGAAAGCAACACGGTGTGGACTCATAAATTGCTTTGCCTTCACTGAAAAATGTTTTTATGTATGGTTTAACCACTTCCCGCCCAGCCCATGGCAAAATGGCGGCCGGGCGGTGGTTTAATTGTTCTGACTGGAAGTCATATGACTGTCCTTCAGAACAAGCCACTCGTGAGCGCCCCCGGGTGCCCCCACAGCTTGGCTATCGGTGGTGCAGCGTGTTGCTCGGACACACCGCATCTCCGATCACAAAGGGCCTATGATGTAGGCTTCTTTACCATGTGATCAGCTATGTCCAATCACAGCTGGTCAGTGTAAATGGGAAGTGCCGATTTTATAGGCATTCCTTTACTCGCGCTGACAGCGCGTGAGTAGAGGAGAGCCGATAAGTGGCTTTCCTCATGGGGGATTTGCACTGATAATCAATGCAATGATTTTCAGCGCAGCCCCATCAGTGATGCCTGCCAGTGCCCGCCAATGATCCCTGCCAGTGCCGTCCGTAATTAACTCGGTGAAATACCGCCAAAAGAAAGCTCTAATACAAAATAATCATTTTGTTTGGGTACAGCATTGCATGACTTCGCAGTTTTCATTCGAAGTGTGACAATGCTGAACATTGGCCTGGGCAGGAAGGGGGTGAAAGTGCCCTGTATTGAAGTGGTTAATGTGGAATTTAGATGTTGCACTGAATTTATGTACAGTGTAATTTTTTAATTCTACAACGCAAATTTGTATTTGATTTGTTTCATCAAATTCTACGTATGGTTAATGTTGTTGTTCACATATAGTAGGTGTCATTTTCACACAACTAATCAGATAAGTAGCGCGGCATCCTTCATTATAATCCTTGTTTGTTTTATCGGAACACAGATTGATGTCTGCAGCTACCTGTATCACAGGGTTCATTTAATATTGCTGGTAGGGGGTGGCACAGGAGTATTATACTATTTTTGTTAATGGAAAGTGTATAATTTTTTTACAACTGTGTTTGAAGCAATTCCTGTATTGTGACTACTTTAATATAAACATTTTGCACAGGTCTTCCCCAAGCTTAAAAGATGAAACTTCTGATAAAGGGGATGATAAAACGGCTGATAAGGAAAAAGCCAAGGATGACCACAGGAGTGATCGATCTAGGACTAGCAAGTCAGGTATGTTTTTTACATTTTAATTTATTAAATACAATACATTGCAAATTGCATAGTTTAACTAGTAAATTAAACCTGTACTTTTGTCTAAATTGTTAAAACTGATAATGGGAACTAAAGCACAATGATCTTTGTTTGCAGTGTAAGTTCACCTTTTCAGAAAATCTGTAAGGTGAACTTACACTGGACTCCCCACCCCCCCGCTAATCTGGAGTCCGTCGATACCCCCCACCCACACAGCTAGATCGTATCGTCTCTATACCGGTCTGGGGATTTTAAATCTTTCTCCCCTCTTTATCTGCGGTGACAGGACGGGCTACGCAGGTTCTGATTATTCGGCGGCGCCCATGTCACAGCACTGACCAATTACGATGCTCCTTCATGTACCTTCTGACAAAGTTGGTTTTTGGAGATTAAGCTGCTGGGGTTTTCTAAGCCCTGGACCGATGAGGCGGCCACCCGATGTGTCTGTGCAGATCGCCGCGCTACAGGTCAGCGGGACTGGGGAAGACGAGGAGGGCGTCCTGTGTAAGTGTATCTTATTTTTCTGTAAGGTGAACTTAACCTTTAAATCTAGTAGGGCTGCAACGAACAACTATTTTCATAATCGATTGGTTGGGCGATTTATTGTTTCCGGTAATCGGATCATAAAAAAAAGTGTTGTGTATAATTTAATATGTAAAGTTTTTAAAATAAACAGCAATTTATTCTTAAATATCTCTATGCAGTGTAAATATAAATGACCAACTACTGTATATGGTTCCGGAGCAAAATTTTGAATCCATTCTGAGAATAACCGACAGAAGAGATATACTGTATATACTATTAGAGGTTAAATCTGGTAAATATCAGACTCTGGAGATTAAATTTTTTATTTAAAGAAAAAAATAATTAAGACCGTTTTGTCGCTTTTCAGACAAAACGCTAATATATTATGTATGACCGACTCCCTTGTCATAGGCTGGTGGCTTGATAAAAGCTACCTGCGCCTGCTGTCACTTATGCTGGCCATACAAAAACAATGTCTTCCTTCAAAATAATTAAGAACGTTCGTCCCATTTTCTAATTGTTACTGGTGTTAAATCGACGTTCGTTTTCGACCAGTGGCGGGAAAATTGGTCAAAGGAATTTTCAGACAGTGTATGTGGTTTTCGTTCAGAAATGACTTTCATTTTAAAACACTGTTAAAAGCAAGTGAAATTTTCAAACGACTTTCTTTCAGTGAATGTACAAAGCTTTTTCATAATTAATACTCTCGTCTGAAAATTGATAAGTGTATGGCCAGCATAAGGCTGGGTTCACACCTATGCAGTTTGCTTTTGATCCGTTGCAGTTTTTTGCTGTGCGTTTTTTGCACACACGATTTTGCTGCAATTTGTGTTTTGCATTTCTTTTATGCTTTCTTTTGGCCAATTTGTTGGACAAATTAAAAGCAAATTGCGGCAAAACACTACATGCTTTTTCTTTCTCGTACATCACGGGACACAGAGCCTCAGTAATTACTGATGGGTTATATAGGGTATCACTAGGTGATTGGACACTGGCACACCCTAAACAGGAAGTTCAACCCCCTATATAATCCCTCCCCTTACAGGTATACCTCCAGTTTTTTCGCCAGTGTCTTAGGTGTTGGTCACGTATAAAGATGTGCTGTGCTGAGCTCCAAAGGGAATATTCTATATCCTATACTGGGGCAAGCCATGCGAACCGGATCCATTTCAAGGTGTCCTTTCTAGGCCAAATTGTCCGAAGAAATGAGGTCTTACCTGTAACGCTTCTCTTTTTAGAGAGCTGGACCCCGGGATCCAGTATTTGGTTTTTCTAGCCATATCCCTGGCGGGGTGCTTTACGGGCCCAGAACTGTGGATCCTCCTTTTCTAGGGGGCCCCTGTCTCTGAAGGTTTTCCAAATGGAGCCCACCGTGAGAGGTGAAGATTGGGTCTGTATAACAGAACCCTGCAGCTGGATAAGGTAAGGGAGATTCCTCAGAATTTTTTAATTCTAGTAGGTTTCTCCTTTAGGTAAATGTATGCTTATTGTCGCCATCGGGGGCTGCCAAGAGCACATACCTTCTCATGCTTGATCTGTCTGTCTCAGTGTTCACGCTGCACAGCTCCTCCAGCCAAGCTCCAGGTAGGATGGGATGGGGGGCTCTTTCCTCAGGGATATTCCCCCCAAGATCAAGGGGGCCGCGGTGGTCTGAAAGGCGGTAGTATACCACGCCACCGCCGCCACTACTATTGGCAGATTCCTCATCTGCTGGCCTCTCTTCTTCCTCCTCCACCCCAGCCTCTCCTCCTCCATGCTTGTCCCGGAGGATCGGCTCGCACGGGAAAACGCACGTTTTTGTAAAAAAACAGGGAGGGGTGGTCGGAGGAGGGGGGGCGGGGCAGAGCATTAGCGCGATGTCCGGCGTGCCGGCTGCACAGGCTGTAAAGAGCACACTTTTTCAGGTGCACACAGCCTATGGAGGGACACAGAGCTGATGGTCGCATGTAAGGTGGGGCACAGGCATTCTCCCAGGCAGCATTTACTTAAAAACATTTGACTGGGCATTGGTAGCAGCGACAGTTGCTGTACTACATCGCTTAGCAGTCAGTGTTTCATTTGTGTGATACCTCCACCTTGTTGCTTTGCACTATGGGTAGAAGAGGTACAAATACCCCAAAATCCAGAGGCTCTAGGGGATCTCCCTCAGGCTCTGAGGGCCCCCCCTTCTGCAGCGCCTTCCCCCCCGAAGGACCTGGGATGGCTGGCCAGGGAGAGCCGTCGGGGTCAGGGGCTGCATCTGCTTCTGGCATTTCAGCCCCTGTATATATTACGCAGGAGGTTTTTTCCTCAACCATTAATGGATTAGAGGAAAGATTAATGGCCTTAATCACATCTTCACTCAGTAGAAGAAAACACACTAGGTCTTCCTCTGTTACCCAGGACCCTCAGGCAGAAGAACTCTGGGGGGAAAAAGGAGAAGAATCCCTTTCAGAGGATCGGGATGGGACTGATGATTCCTCCTCTGAGGAATCAAGTGGAGAGGGACCCTCTTCAGATTCTCAGGAAGAGAAGGTGTCAGTACAGATCCTTGCTGGATTGGTCCGCTCCACGTTTAAATTGCCCGTATCTGAGTCAGTTAAAGAACCCTCCTCTTCTTTGGGTTCACTGAAGCCTCCTCAAACAACACATGCTTTTCCTGTTCACAATTTACTAGAAAAGCTTATTTATTCTGAGTGGGATCACCCAGATAAACATTTTTTTCTGCCTAAAAAGTTTTCAACACTATCCTATGGAAGAAAAGTTTAGAAAGATGTGGGGGATACCGGCTGTTGACGCCGCCATTTCCTCCATAAATAAAAGTCTGACTTGTCCTGTAGACAATGCCTGGACAGGGTTGCCCTGTCAGGATCCAGTCCGACAATGCCACAGCAGTGGCTTATATCAATCATCAGGGAGGCACCAGGAGTCGTGCAGCTCAGAGAGAGGTGAACCAGATTTTAGTCTGGGCAGAAAAGCATGTGCCATGCATATCGGCAGTTTTCATTCCAGGGATAGAGAACTGGCAGGCAGACTATTTGAGTCGCCAACGGTTAGTTCCGGGGGAATGGTCTCCTCACCCCGATGTCTTTTGGGCCATATGCCAAAGATGGGGGATACCAGATGTAGTTTTCTTTTGCGTCCAGGGTCAACAAGAAGGTCGACAACTTTGTGGCAAGAACAAGGGATCCTCTTGCATGCGGGACAGATGCGTTGGTGATTCCATGGCATCAGTTCTCGCTGATTTATGCGTTTCCTCCTGTTATGCTACTGCCACGGCTCCTTCGCAGGATCCTGCAGGAAAAGAAGTCTGTACTTGTGGTGGCCCCAGCGTGGCCCAGAAGAGCTTGGTATGCAGAGATAGTAAGAATGACAGTGGGTTCCCTGTGGACCCTACCGTCACGTCCAGACCTATTATCTCAAGGTCCAGTATTCCATCCTGCCTTGCAAATGCTTTGGCTGTTGAAACCCACGTTCTGAGGAGTCGTGGGCTTTCAGGTCCTTTGATCTCTACCTTAATGCAAGGAAGCCAGCTTCCAGAGTGATTTATCATAGAGTTTGGAGGACTTGTGTATCCTGGTGTGAAGCCAGGGGTTGGCATACCAGAAAATATGCCATTGGTAGAATTCTTGACTTTCTACAAATAGGATTAGAGATGAAGCTGGCCTTGAGTACCATCAAGGGCCAGGTCTCGGCCTTTACAGTGTTATTTCAATGACCACTTGCTTCTCATTCCTTGGTCCGAAGCTTTATGCAAGGGGTGACGCGTCCTAATCCTCCAGTTAAAGCGCTGCTAAACCTCTGGGACTTGAATTTGGTTCTGTCGGTTATACAGAAACAGCCTTTTGAACCCATACGTCAGATTCCCCTTGGTCTTATTGACAAGGAAGTTAATTTTCCTGGTAGCCATTTCTTCTGCTAGATGAGTATCAGAATTAGCAGCCCTTTCCTGTAAAGAGCCTTATTTGATCGTGCATAAGGATAGAATGGTATTGCGCCCTCATCCTAGCTTTCTACCAAAGGTGGTTTCGGATTTCCATCTAAACCAAGTTATTGTTCTGCCTTCCTTTTTTCCAGATCCCTGTTCCTCGGAAGAAAAGTCACTACATTCTTTGGATGTAGTAAGGGCAGTTAAGGCCTATCTGGAAGCAACTGCTCAGGTTTGCAAAACGGATGTTTTGTTCATACTACCAGAAGGTCCCAATAGAGGGCAGGCAGCGTCAAAGTCTACCCTTTCGAAATGGATTAGACAGATTATTATTCAGGCTCACGGTTTGAAACAAAAAGTTCCACCTTTTCAAGTCGGGGCACACTCCACAAGGGCGATTAGTGCCTCTTGGGCGGTGCGTCACCAGGCCTCTATGGCTCAAATCTGCAAGGCCGCAACCTGGTCTTCAGTCCATACATTTACTAGATTTTATCAGGTGGATGTGGGAAGGCATGAGGATATCGCCTTTGGGCGTAGTGTGCTGCAGGCAGCAGTATGAGGTCCTCAGGTCTGATTACACACTGTGTGTGGTCCTCTCCCCTCAAATAGCATTGCTCTGGGACGTCCCATCAGTAATTACTGAGGCTCTGTGTCCCGTGATGTACGAGGAAGAAAATAGGATTTTTTTATAACGGCTTACCTGTAAAATCCTTTTCTTTTGATGTACATCACGGGACACAGAGGTCCCACCCCTCTTCTAATACACTTGTATTGCTTTGCTACAAAACTGAGGTATCCCTGTAAGAGGAGGGGTTATATAGGGGGCTGAACTTCCTGTTTAGGGTGTGCCAGTGTCCAATCACCTAGTGATACCCTATATAACCCATCAGTAATTACTGAGGCTCTGTGTCCCGTGATGTACATCAAAAGAAAAGGATTTTACAGGTAAGCTGTTATAAAAAATCCTATTTTTGCAGCTTCTCCATTGAGGTCTATTGAACCAAATATAGCACCGTTTTGTGTTAAAAAAAGTCCTTAACCCTTTCCAAATATGCTGCGGCTGAAAAAAGCAGATGCGAACTTGTCCTATTGGAAACCATGTTAAATGGACTGTAGTGCGTTTCTGCAAAAAGACCAAAAAAACATAGTTGTAAACCAGGCCTAAGATGTTTAGTAGCAGCAGCATGCTTTTGTTTGTATTTTTTTATTTGTATCACCTGTCATGATGGGGTTAAAAACGAAAATTAGCCCTTTATAGTACAAAAAGAGCAGATCATCGCTACTATAAGGGGTTCATGTATACTGTGTGTGTGTGTGTGTGTGTGTGTGTGTGTGTGTGTGTGTGTGTGTGTGTATGTAATATATACACATATATTATGTGTGTGTGTGTGTATGTATATATATGTATGTATGTATGTATGTATGTGTGTATGTATGTGTGTGTGTGTGTGTGTGTGTGTGTGTGTGTGTGTGTATGTATATGTGTATATGTGTATATATATATATATATATATATATATATATATATATATATATATATATATATATATATATATATAATTTTAATACACCCAGAAGTAGGATATATACTTTTACTGTTTTATAGTGTATAATCTTCTGCAAGGGAGATGGTCCAGCAGCAATCTCGCATCAAGTGCAGTATAAGCTTTGCAAAAGCAAGTTCTATTCTGTTGTCTAAAGCAGTGTTTCCCAACTCCAGCCCTCAAGGCGCCCCAACAAGTCATGTTTTCAGTCTTCCCAGGTGCACAGGTGATTTGATCAATTTCACTGCCTTAGTAATTACCACTGCCATTTCATCTGAGGGAAATCCTGAAAACATGACCTGTTGGGGCACCTTGAGGACTGGAGTTGAGAAACACTGGTCTAAAGACTAATTTCCTAATCGCTGTCTTCAGTCTTGAATGAGGGGTGTGTGTGTGTGTGTGTGTGTGTGTGTGTGTGTGTGTGTGTGTGTGTGTGTGTGTGTGTGTGTGTGTGTGTGTGTGTGTGTGTGTGTGTGTGTGTGTGTGTTTTATTTTTTTGGTATAAACTATTTTTTAAATATTTACCTTTTACTAGGCAAGTTTCACCCATCAGCTACTACATAATAGAATGGCTGAAACAGATGAATTGAATTCTATTGGGTCTCTGCGAGAATATTTTTGGAAATATTCACTGGGTGAATTGTCCAGTGACTAGTTAAGACTCCTAATTGTTAGAGGAATAGAGTGTTTGGGGGGTGGACATAAACATTTTATAAAATCATAACATTTTGATGGTTTACAGAAATTTTTATTAGGTTTTATATAGGGCTCGATCACACTGGCCCTCAGGAAAATAGTTTTCCTGTGCTGGCTGGTGTCTGCTCTGTATGAGCAGTGGGGACATTATAGAAATGTCAAAATGACATTTTATTCGCTTCTGTGGTGAATAGAAATGCATGGACCGAGTTTCGGTGCAGAAAAATGCTAGCATGTTGCATTTTACCACACTGCTCTGTACTTCAGAGCTCCATTGTTGTGTGAATAGGGCACAATGGCTTTCTGTGTGCTCTTTCTGAGACCTGAATTATTTCAAGTGTAGGAAAACACGTGTCTGCACAGTTGTGAAGGAGACCTTTAATAAAATCCTACACTCCTTTATTCTTTCTTTCTTTCTTCTTTTTTTTTTTTTATTTCTAAATGCTGGGAACAAATGTGCTTTCTAAGGCTATCTGTTAGACCACCCCCTTCTCCTTCCATGGCCATCTGACAATGGAGCTTTTGTCCGTCTCCAAGCACTTGCCCTGGAACATTTTAGCTGACAATTCTCCCCCTGCAGTTCTCGTGAGGAGCTTGTCGATGGAGAATAAAGGGTAGAGCTGAAACGCCATGTTTGCAAAAAGAGCAGAGATGCTGAAGGCAAAAAGTTGTGCTATCCTGTCTATAGCAATACTTCTCTTGAGTCTTTTTTGAGCAATAGGTGAGGAAAAAACTTCCAATGGGGTGGACATCTGTTCCTGTGACACTCTTCATTAGAAATGTGTTTATAAATATTTTCAAACATAAGGGTTGCCTTTTTGTTCTAAAAACTGTAGCCTTATGGTAATAATTTAGATATAAATCTTTCTTTCTGAAAGTGTACTGTTGTTTTGGCACTTCTGTCCAGCTTTCTTTTCGCTCCCTATTTTTTAATACTATTGATGTGTAAGGCTAGGTTCACACAATTGCAGCTTCCCTGTGGCCATGTTTTGCTCGGGCAAAGCAGCCTAATAATTTGAATGGACTGCTGTACCTATGGAAAATTGCAGCCACAAGAAAACTGCATAGGGTTGCACCGATACCAATCAGGGCAAATGCTGTGATGCTTAATCCAATACCTGGGCAGTCACGGGTGATTGGTGTGGTGCTTGGGGGGGGGGTTACAATCACATAGTCGCCCAATTAGACAGTGCATTGATGTCGGCTTGTAAATTTGAGACATCCTCTAAGGACGTTTTTCCACTGCATAGCTTGGGGTCATCTGCAGAGACTGAAATGATACTTTTTAATCCCAGACCCTATATCATTTATAAAGATAATACTTAATATCTTTTTAATATTTTTAAGGGTCCCAACACTGAACCTTGGGGTACACACTGATAACTTTAGACCATTCAGAGTAAGACCTATTGGAAGGAAGAAGGGAAGGGGAAAAGATATTAGGGAGATAAAGTAAAAAAGGTTTTGAGAGGACAACTTGAGGCGAAAAGGGGCTAGTAATGGGAGAACAGCGATCCTGTCCAATACCATAGACCAGATAGCCTACAATTATTGGAGCATCAGGTCAAGGTCCACGGGGATCAAATTTACAATGGCATCCCCTGTTTGAATATGACATTTTATAAAAAGGGAGAGCCGTGTTTATCATACACGTGAGGTTGAGCCAATGAATACCATTTTATCAATTTCTTTTTTGGCATAGAACAGGAGATACGATATGAGAATTTTGGAGTGGTGAGAGCGCTGCTCATAGTCTGGCATTCCCAGTAGGGCTAGAATGGGCGTTAAAGTAAGCTGTAGTCCAAGGTTTATTTCATTAAAAATGGCCTTTCAGTATGACCTAACCGAAGGGCCCTGCTCCAAACAATCCTCCCAAGCCTCCCTATCCAGAGAGGAAATATCCCCTATCCAATACTCCCATAACTTTTCCAATGTAATGGTATTCTTAATCGTACATTACAGGGAACTGGTCATAGTTAAATGGGCAATGTAGTGATTGGACACTGGCAAACAAAGCTGTAAGTGTCTAAGGTGTTGGTCACGAGTAAAGATGTGCTGAGCTCCACTGGAGCAATCCTTGCTGGGGCTAGCTATGCAGCCGGATACATTCAAAGTGTCTTTTCAGGCCGAATTGAATGGTACCCAGGCCTCGTGGCGGAAGAAACAAGGTAACCTGTAACGCTTCTCTTTTTAGAGAGCTGAACCCCAGGATCCAGAGCTTTGTGTTTTTTTTTTTTTTTTTTTTTTTTTTTTCAGCCAAAGTTTTTACTGGCAGGGTGCTTTATGGGTCCCTGAGTGTGGGTTCCCCGAGGGTCCCCGGTTCCTGAAGGTTTTGTAACGGAGCCCACCATGAGAGCTGAAGATTGGGTCTGTTGGTTTTTACCACAAAAATCCCTGCGGTGGGAAAGTTGAGTGAAGATTTCTAAGGTATTTTTAAATTTCCGGGTCCCTGAGTGTTGTTTCCCCAAGGGTCCCCGGTTCCTGAAGGTTTTGTAACTGAGCCCACCGTGAGAGGTAAAGATTGTTGTTTTTTACCACAGAAAACCCTGCGGCTGGAACGGTAAGTGGAGGTTTCTAAGGAATTTTTTAATTTTTCTTATGAAATGTCTCCTTTTAAAAAAAGTAAATGTCATGCCTAAGAGTCACTACTGGGGGCTGTGTAGAGCACGTACCTTGGCATGCTTTCCTCAAACATCACGCTGTGTCACAGAAGCAGCCGGCTTTCCTCCAGCGAGCATCTCAGACATCCGGTAAGATTGGGGGGATTTTCTTCCACGAATCGCCCCCCACCTGGACAAAGCTCTCCCCCTCTTCCTGCATAGGGGGTAGCCAAAAACTATCGGCGATGCCGCTCCGTTTTTTTTTTTTTTTTCCACCGCCCCTGCACGGCGGCTTGTTACAGGTGTCTCTCTTTTTTTTTTTTTTTTTTTTCCTCAGCCATGATAGGATTGGAAAAAAGATTAGCGGCTTTAATTTGCATCCCAGTGTGGGACAAAATGCGGCAGATTCTCTTCCATTACCCAGGACCCTCAAACTGAGGAACTGGGGGCAGGAGAAGATGAATTCCATTCCCTCGGGACCGTGAAGATCCTGATTACTCCTCTTCTAAGGGGTCAAATGCGGGGGGGGGAAGAGAATCGGCTTCACAATCTGTAAGATTGATGGTGCAATTTCTTACGGAATGGTCCGCTCCACATTTATGTACCCTAAACTGAGTGTTTGGGTTCGCTAAAGCCTCCTCAAGCTGTGCACGCCTCTCCTGTCCATTGCTGGAAAAGCTTTTTTGTATCTGAGTGGGATCACACAGATAAGTATTTTTCCCCTCCCAAAAAGTTTTTCACACTTTATCCTATGGAGGAAAAATTCACTAAAAGCAATTAAGGCTGCTATATCCTCTGTGAATAAAAGTTTGACTTGCCCAGCAGACAATGCTCAAATGCTTAGAGATCCAACGGATAAAAAGTTTCCAATTAAAAAAAAAACAAAAAAAAACACTTTTCTCTGGCAGGTTGAGTGTCTCAGCCTGTGCTGACAGTAATTGGTTAATCGCTGAGAGACCAGTTTAAACAGGTGCTCAAGGTTATCCTGTTCAGCAGGCCAGGATCTGGCAAGCTACTAGCAGCTTTTTTTGCAATAGTTGCTATGAGAGATTCTATCCTTCAGGCCTTGTGCCCTTTGCTAAGTGCAATGCAAAAAGCTTCTGGCTAGTATTCCTTTTTGCGGTGAAATGGCTGTTTGGGGGTGATTTGGGTAATACATCCAAAGAAATTCTAGTAGAAAAAGATCCCCTTTGCCATTTAAGAAAAGGAGTAAACGTATTTTGTTTTAACAAGCTCCTTCTCCCAGAGGCATCAGCCTCCAGGCAGTCACGGCGGCCTCCGCCATCAAGTTCAAAAGGTAATCCTCAGGGTCAACCCCAGGGACAAAAGAAGGCTTGGGGGGAGGAAACCTACAAAATACTAAAGCCTCCTTATGAGGAGGCGCCCCGCTTGCTCGAGTAGGGGGAGTACTTCTGCATTTCTCAAGGGTCTGGTAGGAAGAGTGTCGAGACAGATGGGGGGTCTTCCTCAATAGCTCCAGGGTACAAACTGGAGTTCCAAGAGTTTCCGTCTCCTCGTTTTCTCAGATCAAACGTTCCTAAGGATCCAGAAAAGTCTTTTTCAAGCATTGGGCCATCTTTTGGCAAAAAGTGATCATGGTGGTCCCCTTGTAAGAGCAGGGGGTTGGGGTTTGATTCAAACTTTTTTTACAGTGCCAAAACCGACATTCTGGATCTAAAAAATCTAATTGGATTCCTGAATATCCAATCAGTTGTCTCCATCCTACAAAGAGAACTTCTGACATCAATCGACTTAAAAGATGCATACCTCCATGTGCCCATTTCCCTGCTCACCAGCAATATCTACTCTTCAAGGTAGAAAATCTTAATTTTCAATGTGTAGCTCTGCTCTAGCTACTGCACCTTGATTGTTTGTTTACAAAGGTTCTGGCCCCTCCTCAGATTAAGGGCCCAAGGTATAACGATTATAGTTTACCTAGACGATCTGCTCTTGATAGACCAGTCGGTAGCCCGCATAGACCAAAGTATGGTCACCACATTCAACTACCTGTAATACCTAGGTTGGTTTCTCAACCTAGAGAAATCTTCCTTAAAACCATGAAGAAGGCTAAAATACTTGGGTCTGATCATAGATACACGTAGAAAAGGGTATTCTTGCCCCAGGAAAAGATCAGCGCCATAGAGGAACTGATTCAGGTGGTCGAAGCTAGATTAATTCTTCTATTCAGCTTTGCGTGAGATTGTTGGGAAAGATGGTGGCTTCATTCGAGGCCGTTCCTTATGCTCAGTTTCATTCAAGACTGCTGCAAAACAGTATCCTATAGGCTTGGAACAAAAGGGTTCAAGCTCTGACTCCAAAGGTGCGCCAGAGCCTCAGTTTATGGTTAATGACCAAAAATCCTTCCTTCAGTTACCTGGGAGGTCAGAACAACATATGCCAACCTTTTTTGGGTTGAGGAGCAGTCCTGGAAGAGGCAACTGTCCAAGAGAAGTGGCCCAGATCAGAAATGTCCTTGCCCGTTAACATTCAAGAGATTCGAGCAGAGCACTTGGTCCTGAGGGCCTGAATGTTCAGTTTACGGAATTGTCCTGCCAGGATCCAATCCGACAATGCCATATCAATCACCAAGGGGGCACAAGAAGTTGTGCGGCCCAGAGAGAGGTGAATCATATCCTATCTTGGGCAGAAAACAATTTTACTTCGGCAGTCTTCGTTCTAGGAATAGAAAATTGTAAGGCGGACTACTTGAGTCGCCAGCAGTTGTTCCCAAGAGAATGGTTCCTTCACCCCGATATCTTCCTGTCAATATGTCAAAGATGGGGGATCCCAGACGTAGATCTGTTTGCGTCCAGGTTCAACAAAGAAATCAACAACTTTGTGTCAAGAACAAAGGATCCGCTAGCATGCGGAACAGATGCCTTGCTATTCCCGTGGAATCGGTTCTCACTGATTTATGCATTCCCTCCTATTCTGCCTGCATCCACGACTTCTTCGCAGAATCAAGCAGGAAGGGAAGTCAGTGATTCCTGTTGCTCCCAGCGTGGCCCAGGAGATCTTGGTATGCAGAGATCATGATGGCGGTAGGGGTCCCATGGACCCTACCACCACATCCAGACCTTCTCTCGCAAGGTCCGGTATTACATCCTACCTTACAAACTCTAAATTTAACGGTTTGGCTATTGAGTCCCATAGTCTGAAGAAACGTGGGCTGTCAAGTTCAGTGGTATCTACCTTGGTTAATCCAAGGAAGCCGGCCTCCAGAATCGCATATTATAGAGTCTGGAAGGCATATGTCTCGTCTCCTGGGTTTAATCCAGGGGTTGGTATGTCATAGGTAGAATCCTTGACTTTCTGCAGATGGGGTTAGAAATTAAGCTGGCCTTGAGTACTTTCAAAGGCCAGGTCTCGGCCTTATTGGTATTGTTTCAACGACCACTTGCTTCGCATTCTTTGGTTCGTAGTTTTTTTCAGGGGGTAACGTGGCTTAATCCCCCAGTTAGGTCACCCCTGAACCCTTGGGTATGAAATTTAGTTCTGTCGGCTTTACAAAAACAGTCTTTTTGAGCCGATACGACATATTCCCTTGGTCCTTTTGACAAGGAAACTAGTTTTTCTGGTGACCATATCCTCTGCAAGAAGGGTATCAGAGTTGGCTGCTCTTTCTTGTAAAGAGCCATATTGTTCACAAGTATAAGGTAGTATTGCGTCCTCATCCTAACTTTTTACCGACTGTAGTGTCAGGTTTTTATCTAAACCAGGATGTTCTACCTTCATTTTTATCCAGAACCCTGTTCTATGGAAGAAAAATCACTACATTCTCTTGATGTGGTGAGAACAGTCATGGTCTACTTAAAGGCGATTGCACAGATTCGAAAAAACGGATGTTTTGTTTGTGTTACCTGAATGTCCTAAAAGAGGACAGGCACCATCGAAATCTATTTCTAAATGGATTCAGCAAGTAACTTTTCAGGCTTATTGTTTTTTTTTTTTTTTCCAAAATCTTTTTATTGGTTTTTAAAAAGAGAAACAAAAACCGATAAAGAGAACAAACAGTTAAACATACATTGGTCTAATATGATGTCTATGTGATCCTTGCAGGAATCACGCTGTCACCTTATTCATGAAGAATATATTATGACATCAGTCATAGCGGTACAGTTTACTGGGTCATGGTGGTGCTATGTGCAGTTGTACATGGTAAAATAGCGTATTGTAGATTATTGTGTACACCTGGCACCCGCTTGGGAGCTACTTTGTGATTGGGGTCTACTGAGAGGCCTCTGAAGCGGTGGAGGGATCTGCCAGGCACTTAGACCAGACTTTGCTATATTTGTTGGGGCAGCCTCTGTTGTCATATGTGTCTTTATACAGAGGTAAGCTATTGTTAATTGTTTCCACAGGTAGAGAGGAGGAGGGGGGGTTGGTTTGCGCCAACTAAGCGCTATAGCTTTACGGGCATAGAACAGGAGCAATCCCACCAGTGTGCGTCCCGCCACCGTAGGAATTAGTTGTTCTACCAGGCCTAGTATGCAGATTGACATTGATGGTTGTAGTGGCACAGAGGTGATGTGTGTGATAAAGTCCAATATCTCCCTCCAGTATCCGACAATTGCCGGACAGGTCCAGAAGATGTGGGTGAAGTCCCCAGGAGTCCCACCACATCTCCAACACCCGGGAGGGGAGTCGGGGTTCATTTTGTGTATTCTGTGAGGGGTAAAATATGCCCGATGGACTATCTTGAATTGGATCAGGCGATCTCTCAGAGAGACCAGGGAGCTAAATGGGAAATCCCATATGTCATCCCAGTCATCGTTGTCAAAATTGGTTATGTCATGGGACCATTTAGATCATAGCTTTTCCATAGTCGGGAGGGAGGTGACAGTCAGGTGTGAATATAATTGAGAAGTGGGTTTTTTCGCACAATCTGATCTAAGAAGGTCCTCCAGTGAAGATTGGACTAGTTGAGGAGGGGAGTTGGAGAATTCGTGACTGAAGGCATGGGAGAGTTGAAGGAATCGGGAAAAAAATAGGACTGGGGTATATTAAAATCGGAGTTTAGTTTGGAGAGCGGGACTAGGGATTGATTGGAGATAATCTGTGCCACTGTTTTAATGTTAAATTTGGTCCAGGCATGAGGCTCGGGTAGTTTATAGATGTGCTCCAGGGTTGGGTTTATCCAAAGGGGAGCATTGGGTGAGATTGCCTGTTGAGGGTATTTTTCTAATTTGAGACCTGCCCCCCCATGCACGCAGTGTAGTGCGCATGGAGGGTGTCAGTGGATAAGGGGCTCGAGGGCCTCGAAAAAGCAAAAATTTGAGCGCCTCTGGGGATCCCAACACTGCCGTCTCGACCATGGTAGCTGGGTTGGAGGTGTCCGGATTGAGCCACCAAGCAGCTGTTACTAGCTGGGCGGCCAGATAGTACTTGTATAGATCCGGACACGCCAAGCCACCTTGGGAGGTCGGGCGTATCAGTGTTGACCAGCTGTATCTGGGGGATTGGGACCCCCATAGGAAAGAGGCGAGGAGGCGATGTAGTTGTTTGAAAAATGATTTAGGAATCCACTGTGGAGAGTGGCGAAATAAGTATGTAAATTTGGGGAGTATTTTCATTTTAAACAAATTTAATGCGTCCCAACAGTGAAAGAAGCAACGATTCCCACGCCTTCAGCCGTTGCCGAGTCTCCTGAACCACCGGGGACAAGTTGAGGGGTAAGAACTCACAAGCCTGCCTGGAGACCACCACCCCTAAGTATTTAAAATTCTCGACCCATTGTAGAGGGATGTCCGTGGGAGCTGTGTCACGGGCTGCAGGATCCACGGGGAACAGGAGAGATTTTGTCCAGTTAACCCTGAGGCCCGTGACAGAGGAGAAGGAGTTGAGGACCTGCAGGGCTCCCTCGAGTGATGGGCCCGCATCATTAAGGAAGAGTAGGAGGTCACCCGCATACAGGGCGACCCTCTCCTCCAGCCAGCCAACCCGCAGTGCCCTAATGTGAGGAGAGGTGCGAAGGGCCTCTGCAAGTGGCTCCATCGCGATGGCAAATAAGGCCGGAGAGAGAGGGCAGCCCTGCCGCGTGGCCCTGGATAGATGGAAGGACTGTGACAGGCCCCCTCCCAGCTTAATAGCCGAGGTGGGGTCACGGTAGAGGACCTTCATCCATTCAATGAAGATCAGGGGGAACCCCATCCTGCGGATGACCTCCCAGAGAAAAGGCCACTCGACCGTGTCGAAGGCCTTCTCAATGTCCAGGGAGGCCACCACTCTAGATCCTTCATTGAGATGTTGTGCGTGTATGTTGGTGAACAGACGCCTCAAGTTAACGTCTGTCGCTCTATTGGCCATGAAACCAGTCTGGTCAGTCTCAATGATAGATGGTAGTAGGGGCTGTAGTCTCGTGGTTAGTAATTTGGTGAGAATCTTGAAGTCTGTATTAAGTAGGGCGATTGGTCTGTAGGAGGCACAGGATGTGGGGTCTTTAGACACTTATGAATGAGAATGACATGGGCATGGCCCATGGAAGCTGGGAGGGCACCATCAGTCAAACATTGGGAATAGAGCTGGGCCAATTTGGGGGCCAATAGGTCCCCATGAGTTTTGTAGAACTCAATGGGTAGTCCATCTGGGAGGCTTATGGTTTAAAGAGGAGGATTTCACCCTCTCAAATCAAAAGGGAACTCCACTAGGACTTGTTAGTGCTTCGTGGGGGGTGCATCACCAAGCTTCCATGGTTCAAATCTGTAAAGCCTCAACCTGGTCTTTAGTCCATACGTTTACCAGATTTTATCAGGTGAATGTAAAAAGGCATGAGGATATCGCCTTGGGTGTGTGCTGCAGGCAGCAGTATAACTCCTCTAGTCTCATGTTGCCCTAATTCTGTTGTCTCCCTCCCTCCAGCATTGCTCTGGGACATTCCACATAGTAATTACTATGGCTCTGTGTCCCGTGGTGTACGATTAAGAAAATAGCATTTTTATAACCGCTTACCTGTAAAATCCTTTTCTTTGAAGTACATCACGGGACACAGAGGTCCCTTCCCTCTTTCTGGTATACACGTGTATTGCTTTGCTACAAAAACTGAGGTACATCCAGTAGTGGGAGGGGTTATATAGGGAGGCAACTTCCTGTTTAGGGTGTGCCAGTGTCAATCGCCTGAAGGTGGCCTATAACCACATAGTAATTACTATGGCTCTGTGTCCCGTAATGTACTTCAAAGAAAAGGATTTTAGAGCTAAACTGTTATAAAAATTTTATTTTTTATTTGCTAATGTTTTGCATTGTGAATCTTCTATCAAGTTTATAGGTGCCTGCAGCTTTAATTTAGCAGCTTTCTGGATCGATTGACTTCTTGGCTGCATTTTGAGGGACCATGCCCACACCCTGCCACTAGATGTAATGTGGGCACTCGTTTAGGCACATAGTGCAAGACAAGGTAGTTGTAGGGTTTAAATACAGATCCAGGGCTGTGGCACTGCCACCTGGTGTGACTCTGTCCCTGACTATCCCTTTGTGGAATATGCCCACCGAGAAGGGCAAGAGCTAGTGGGGAGTCAAGCCTGTGGCCCTATTTGGGAGTTCAGGTTGCTGCCACTCCAGTCCCTTAGGTATGAACTATTGTGTGCTGTGGCTGTGCCCTCTTTTGGCTGCTGCCTGCGATGGGAAATATATCCACTGTCCAAGTTCCCTTTGACGTTGCAGGAGTTATAGCCACTACCAAATTCAGTCGATGTCCTGCTGCATTTAACCCTGTCGTCCTGTTTTTACAGAGGTGAGTTCTTTGTGACTGTGTCTGATTTTATGGGGAGACTGCCCTGTTAGAGGCATCAGATTGTAGGGGATGTAAATGGACTCCCTCTGCCTCTCCTAGAGTACATCTCTTATTCTTCAACAAAGGCTTTTATGTTCTATGAAGAGGAGTGTTTGCCCAGATTAATCTGCAGAAATGGATACCCAGCCTGCTACTTCTCCCAAACTGAAGGATACGATTTCTATCCTTATCCAGTACACTTGTGTCTTGCTCTAGAGCAGCTTGACCTTTAGCCAGTTCAATGCAGTTTATTCTGGGTTCTTTAAAGATGCCTCAGTTATCACTCGCCTAAGGGTGTACGTTCCTGTACAATGGCTCCTAGAGCCATCTTGGGCATATATCCTGCACATGTGCGAACGTGTCACGTGGCTCAGCCTGGACCTGTAGCCCTAGCAGAGTCCATTTCTGCGCATGCGTGGTATATATGTCCAAGGTGGCAGAGGAAGGACGATCATCCTTGGGCTGAAAGTACAACGGTAGACTTCATGAACTAGTAGTTTTTTTTTTTTCTTCATACAGGAACAACTTTAAAGGACTAGAATTAACGTTTTAGGTAGCTCAGGTGAAGTTCCTCTTTAAAGGAGTTTTAAAGGCAGTAGGTTTTTTATCCTAATGCATTCAGATAAACCTTTTGTGTGCAGCAGCCTCTCCAGCACCCCCTAATTACTTACCTGAGCCCCATCCCTCTCTAGCGATGTCCACGAATGTCTAAGCCACCAGGGACACTCCTCCTCCTGATTGGCTGAGACACAGCAGCGGCGCCATTGGCTCCCGCGGCAGTCAGTCAGCCAATCAGGGGAAAGAGGGGCCTGGTCGGGCTCTGTCTGAATGGACACACGGAGCTGTGACTCTGCTCCAGTGCCCCCATAGGAAGCTGCTGACTGTGGGCGCACTCGAAAGGAGGGAGGAGCTAGGAGCAGCAAAAAGAGACCTGAGAAGAGGAGGATCTGGGCTGCTCTGTGCAAAACCAACTGCACATTTTACACTCACTTTAAAAAAATTAAAAAAAAATTTTTTGATCACTTTTTATTCCTTTTTACATGGAATGTAAACATCCCTTGTAATAGAAATAAGCAGGACAGGGCCTCTTTAATGTGAGATCTGGGGTCAAAAAGACCTCAGATCTCACATTTGCACTTTAAGTTTTTGTTATTGTTTTTTTTCAATAAAAAAGGACCTTTAAGGCTGCAGTGTGGAAGTGACGTTTGACGTTTCTCTGGTCCTCCAAAGGCATAGTGTCAAGTGGGGGCCATCTTGTCCTCACTCGACTTCCTGCCCATCCATCCTGGGGATCGGATCATTTCCGCCACTACAAACGAATGGTAAGCAGCAGAGACAACCGAGAGGGGGGGGGCACCTCTCCTGCCGCCCATAGGTGCTCTGGCGGCAAATCCGCCACTGAGACCACTTTTATACTTTTATGTTAACGTGGACCGCACTCTGTTTAAAAAAATATACTGGGGTTATGGCAGAGATCTGCCATAACCCTGGTATTTAACTGCAAAGTTATGATGTGTGTATACATATATACAGTGGCCGATCCAGAAGTGATTAAGGCACTTTTGTCTGACTGGTCCTGCTGTGTAACCTGTTTTTGCTACAGTGCCAGTCTGTCAGACTTTAGCTGTCTGGTTAAAGGGCATTGCCTGAGAACCCTGGGTTTATTCTTATTGATTTGTTTGCCCCTAATCCATTTGTGCGCTTGCCTATTGCCCTGCGCTACTGCCTCGACTGGTCAACGGATGCACTTTGGTAAGTTTTTAGGATGCATCTCCTTTCTGTACAATTGCCAAGGATTCTTTTGGCTTTCGTGTTGGAAGATCTGCAGACCCTGCAAAAAGCATCTTCTATAAATGCCTTCTAATTGAGACAAATTTGACTACTTGGACACTAAGGAGGAAGTCACACAGGTGGGTAAGATTTAAAGACCAAAGTCCGGCTCACCCTTTCCTCTGTAAGACCTGGATGTCAAAGCCTGCCAAGTCTGGGAACAAGCCCTTCTCACAATGAGGGGGTGCCTCCACTTGACAGAGTAGGGGGGGCATTTGTCAGCCTTCACAGTGGTCTGGGCACAGGACATTTCAGACTGGGTTGTCTCCTGGGGCTACAGGATAGAGCTCCGGTCCTTGCCTCGTCCTCACTTCATGTTGTCAAACTTGCTGCCCAACCTACAGAAGCAGACAAATCATCACACTGCTCCTTGTGCAACGGGGTCGTTGCCCCAATTCCAGAAATTGGAAGGTTTCAGGGGTTCTACCCCAACCTGTTTACCGTTCCCAAGGCAAAGGGAGGTATTCCCACAATTCTCTATCTGAAGATTCTCAGGTTCCCTCTAATTTAAAAATCCTTTATGGAATCTGGCAAGTCTGTCATTGCTTCCTTTTGGCCTCTGTGGACATCATGGATCATGGTTCGCCATCACTGCCCTAGACTAACAGAACTAGTGTCCCCATTGGGAGAATTCTCCTTTTCTGGGGACAACCCAAAGTTTGGGTTTTTCTTCCACTTTCAATTTTAATGGTAATGGTAAACTGTACAAATAGGGTAGATATTCCTAACGGGGGCACAGACGGCAATAAAAACTAACCGGTGTTCTGATCACTCTCCACAATCTCCAATGCTAAATCAAGTTTTTTGCCTTTTTTTAAACTTTCAGTTCTAGCTCCAATCAGAATTGTTCCAAATCGATCCTCGAAAACCTTCAGGGGTTTCTATTCCAACCTGTTTAAGGTGTGCAAAGTTAGGTTTAGAATCTGATGTATACAGGTGTGTGTGTTTTTTTGTTTTTTTTTTTTTGTTTTTTGGAACAGTAAAGGTGTACGTTGTTATATCATCCTTACATCGAGGGGATTTCCTTGCCTTAATCTCAAGGACACTTGCCTTCACTTTCTAATTTGCGGCAGTCACCACGTTTCTGTTTAAAACTTTTTTTTTTTAAAGGAAATTTTTGATAAAAATATTGAAAGAACATATGAAGCACAACAGTGTTGGTCATTTAACAGACAAATAAGGACAACAATGGTAGCATGTAGTTGCAAGCGTTTTCTAAGACTGTAAATATACAGTAAAGTGGTCTTTTTTTTTTTTTTTTTTCCCCTCTACACTGGCAAACTTCACCTTATGTTTACAATGACAATTTCCGTTTCTCTAATGTCTACGTTTAATATTTTAGGGAGTAGAGGAACTGAAAGGACCGTTGTTATGGATAAGTCAAAGGGAGAGCCTGTAATCAGTGTGAAAACATCTGACTCAAAGGAAAGGGTATGTATATGTAAAGGGCATATTATTGCTGGTGTAAAATATGGGATTTTCTGTTCTCTCGATTTTTGCCTGTGGGCAATGGATTTTGTAGAGGCTACAAAATTGCTCCCCTTGGTGTTTCTGTTGCTAGGTTTAACTGAATTGCAGACAATACAAGTTCTCTGTCCCCAGCAGTTTCAACAGTGGTTATACAGTCACAATTCAGTTCACGTCTTTTTCAAGCTTTTGAAACTTATGCTATCCAAAGCAGTAGCTATGAGATTTGTAGCACATCTGCAAACACCTTTCTGCTAGAAAACTTTGGCTTGGAAGAGACCCTACTGTTGCAGGATGGAACTGTTTTGTCTTGCAGATATACAGTCAGGTCCATAAATATTTGGACATCGGCACATTTCTAATCTTTTTGGCTCTTTACGGATGCTCCAAACAGTTGGTTTGGCCACACCTAATGTTTTTGCTATCTCTTTGATGGGTTTGTTTTTTTTTTTTTTTTTTTCAGCCTAATGATGGCTTTATTCACTGATGGTGACAGCTCTTTGGATCTCATATTGAGAGTTGACAGCAACAGATTCCAAATGCAAATAGCACACTTGAAATGAACTCTGGACCTTTTATCTGCTCCTTGTAAATGGGATAATGAGGGAATAACACACACCTGGCCATGGAACAACTGAGCAGCCAATTGTCCCATTACTTTTGGTCCCTTTAAAAAGTGTGAGGCACATATACAAACTGTTGTAATTCCTACACCATTCACCTGTTTTGGATGTAAATACCCTCAAATTAAAGCTGAAAGTCTGCAGTTAAAGCACATAATGTTTGTTTCATTTCAAATCCATTGTGGTGGTGTATAGAGCCAAAAAGATTAGAATTGTGTCAATGTCCCAATATTTATGGACCTGACTGTACCATGGTGCGAGATTTACATATCTGTTGTAGCCTCACATTTTTACTTTGTCTGTCCATCATGACCCAGTTTTATTTTGTATGCACTGCTGTATTTATTTCAGTCAATTGGTTCTTCCTATAGTGTGTTAATGATCATTAGCACCTGCTTTATCTTTTGTAGGCAAACAAATCCGTTCTTGATGGGGTTTTTTTGTTTGTTTTATTTTGTGTTTTTACGCTTCAATATCCAAAGTATAGCTGCTCCTATAGCAATAGAAACATTTAGAACTCCAAATTACTTTTTGCTATTGACTCGTTAATTCAGACAACCTACCACCGATGTGCACATATACACCCCAGCCCCACTGTACCCAAATTTGTTGTCGTCCCCCCCCCACAAATAGAGCTTTCTTTTGGTGGTTTTTGATCACCTCTGTCTGCTGTTTGTATTTTTTACGCTAGAAACAAAGAAAGATTGACAATTTTGAAGAAAAACATTTTTTTTTACTTTCTGCTCTAAAACGCATCCAGTAAAAAAAATCAAATTTCTTCATCTTTTCTTCATCAATTTAGGCCAATATGTATTCTGCTACCTTTTTTTGGTAAAAAAAAATCCCAATAACCGTATATTGATTGGCTTGCACAAAAGTTCTAGGGTCAAACTATGGGATTTTTTAAACTAGTAATGGCGGCGATATTGTGGTGGACAAATCGGACACTGACACTTTTTTTTGTGGTCCAGTGACATTATTACAGTGATCAGTGCTAAAAATATGCACTGTCACTGCGCCAATGACACTGGCAGGAAAGGGGTTCACATTGGGCGATAAAAGGGTTAAATGTGTGCCTAGGGAGTGTTTACTAACAGTGGGGAAGGTGCTTTTACTACTTGAGGATATGGATCGGTGTTCGTGCTTCATATATATATATATATATATATATATATATATATATATATATATATATGATTTTGCATAGAGCGGCCTCCCTGTAGCAGTATAACTGCTATGGGGCAGTCAGGAAGAGGGTAAAACTTGAGGGTCAGCCTATAGCTTCTACCAGTGCAGTACCCATTCCTGTATGGTCCCAAAGGGTAACACTTTTCTGGTGCAAGTGTGGTTTGTCAGTGTTCTTCCAGTCTGTATAACAAATCACTGCAAATTTTTCACGCTTAAAAGGCTAGCAGCCCTGGGCCAGCTTGAGAAGGACCCTTGTGACAGTAATGGGCAGTGACAGGTACTCTTTATGGTGGGATCTGGGGTCTAAAAGACCCCCACACCCTTTCTGCATTTTTGAATACCTTGGATTTTTTAAAAATTGGCGCCGTTGGCTGCCGAGTAAACTGGAAGTGGCAATGTTACGTCACTTCCGGGTAACTACATCGGAGCCGATTCTGGCTTTAGTTTGGGACTCCGGCTGGTTGCTCGAGAACTGGGCTTAGCGGCGGGAGGGGTGAGATGTCCCCTCCCGCTGCTCGTGATGACGGCCGAGTGGGTGTTTAGCCGCATCGGTTGTTATCACTTGAAAGCTGACTGCCAGCTCTGGAAAAAACAGTACTGGGGTCATTTTGCATGAAGTGGTTAAACATGTAAACAAAAAGTGCCAGAAAAAGCCTGGTCTGAAAGTGGTTAAATAACAAACCGTTTTATACTTATCTGCTCTGTGCAGTGAAATTGCACAAAGCAGTCCTGAAACTCCACTTCTCTGGTCCTTCCCCGATTGCTCCTGGCTTCTCCTCTTCTCAGTATGCCGTATGCCACCATAGGAAGGAATGCATTAAGGTAAAAAATGTTCAGGCTGCAGCATTACTTTAACAAAGTGATAACCATCCCTGTGGAGGATGTGCCTGTGTTGGTCACCACAGGACCCAAATTTCCACTAGTTAAAGCCTATTAGATTAGGTAGATTGCCAAGACTGGGGCAGGAATAATGTAAAACCTACATTTGCTCAAATTAAAACTTTTTCAAATTCTAGTTGAAACAAAACTCTAGACTCGCACTTTCTGCTCTACACTATAGTATAAAGTACTTTCCTGCTGTCATATTTATTTTACTGAAAGGCTCCCACATGGACAAATGCTTGTTGGTTTTTATGTAATTGCAGTAATTGGTTTTAATCTTACTATTTTTATTTTAGAGTTCCAAAAGTCAAGACCGAAAATCTGGAAGCAAAGAAAAGAAAGAAATACTATCCTTTGAAAAAATTAAAGAGCAGAGGGAGCGTGAGCGTCAGAGGCAGAGAGAGAGAGAGATCAGAGAAATGGAGAGGCAGAGGTATGTTTTGCTCAGTTGCTTGTTTACCAAAATGACAGAGCACTTAAAAACCCTAGTGTTTATGTAATTCTAAAAAAAACCCTAGTTTTTGAACTGCCTTTTAACTTCAGTATGGGCTTCCTGCCCAGCCTATAGCAAAATGGTGGCCAGGCGGTGACGTCTTTCAGGATAACATGACGGCGAGCCCGCAGTGATCGGTGTTGCTGTGTGTCACTCTCCGATCGTGGTAAGGAGCCCCTTGACTGAGGCTCCTTACAACATGATCAGCTGTGACTGATCACAGCGTGAACCAGGAAGTGCTGGCTTTCCTCGGTTCACACTGACATAGCCGACCGGCGGCTCTCCCTGTCAGAGGGGGGTCTTCGCTGATAATCGGCACATTGATTATCAGCGCAGCCCCGATGAAGTGCTGTTCAGGTGCTCCTCATCAGTGCTGCCTGTCGGTGCCCATCAGTGCCGCCTCATCGGTGAAGGAGAAAACAAAATTTTATAACAGTAAACTTTTTTTTTTTTTTTTCAAAAATTTTGGTCTTTTTTAGTTTAGTAAAAAAATAAAAACCCCAGAGGTGATCTAATACCACCAAAAGAAAGCACTATTTGTGGGAAGGAACCTATAAAATTTTAGTTTTGTTAGTGTTGCATGACCGCGCAATTGTCACAATGACAATTTGATAGGCAGGAAGGGGGGAAAGTGCCCGGTATTGCAGTGGTTAAACTAATGTGGCTAGCAAAGAACGCTAAATAACTTTTTTGGCTCACCAGCTTCCCTCTTTACTATCAACGCATGGTTCAGACCTGTGATGACAGATATGTGCAGTAGATCTTTCCAAGACAAAAGCAATACATTTTAACTCACTATTACTGGTCAGAGTCAGGTTGTATTCTGTTGCGGTGCTACTTCATAGCAGCTTAGGGAGGAATTTATTATTTAGGGTTTAACCTTGTGCTAAAGGCTTTCCATAATCTACTTAGCCTTGTTTTGTGACAGAAATGGTAAATGTATTTTTGTTTTTAGCCAGCACTTGCAGCCTTAAGTCCCTTGTTACATGTTTCGCTTTATTGCCCAAGAGTAGTACAGGCCATACAAGTAATCAGGTCTTCAGTTTAAAAATGGCTCTCAGTGTACTTGCCTATAAATAAACATTTATTTGTATGTGTGCATGTACATACACTGAAGCAACAATACAATGCACTTTTTCCAGGCTTTCCGCCAGACCTAGTGTACTGCCTTTAAATTTGTATTTTAATTAGTAACTTTTAGCATTTTGAGCATTCACTTTTATTTCGTATTTTTTTTACAACAGGGAAAGAGATAGAAGAGTACGAGAGAGACTTTTCATGATGCGTGAAAGAGAAGAGCGAGAGAGATTAAGAAGAGAACGTGTCAGACTTCAGTTTGAAAGGGAAAGACTTGACAGAGAGCGAATGGAACGGGAAAGATTGGAAAGGGAGAGAATGCGAATCGAGGAGGAGAGGCGAATTGAACAAGAGCGTATCCAAAGAGAAAGAGAAGAATTGCGACGCCAGCAGGAGCGTTTACGTTATGAGCAGGACCGTCGAGGGATGAGAAGGCCTTATGATGTGGATGGAAGGTAAAATTTTAAAAGTATTTGTACTTTAACCTCTTTTTACTAAGTTACCAGTTAAATTGATCATTTTATTAGAAAATCTATTATAGCAAGAGATCATAGCTAGATTACTGTTTCTTCGTAAATTAAATTCTATTTATTGCAGAGATTTTAACAACTTTTTTGCAGGTTCATTTCTTTCTCTTTCATCATCTCCTTTTTATAGGTTATCCAAACCTCAAAACAAAAACTGATTATTGTAGCCTACCAGCCCTTAAATAAGGTGGTTGTGTTAGCCTTGTTTAGGCTGTTTTGCACTTGCTAATCCTGCGTATATCACATTACCTTTTTTTAGTGCGGTTCTACATTCACTCCACTGTAGCTGTAGACATGAGTCATCAAGCTGGTCATCAAGCATGACTTCATCTTCATTATATAGGAGTTTGGGCATGAGTAGTTTACAGAAAGTGACTACATTTCTGGCAAGATCAACAGGTATTTTCTGTTCTTGCTGAAAATTTACGAAGTCTGAAAAATGAAAATTATAGCAGCCACCATGTAATCTGCAATATATTACACCTGTTTTTTGGGATTTATTTATCCCCTAAACTTACGGGTGTGTACTTACTGGGTGTATTCCTTGTTCCTTTTAAGTATTGGTATCTCATTTACTTTGCACCCATTCAGTGGTACCAGTCATTAAAACATTATAAAAGTTTGAAGCAATGAATTAGAAATAACTGACGCCAACGCTGAGTTAGAAGGTTAAGCTTTGTTATCAGAGTGTTCATTTTATTTTGTCTAATATTTTCCTGATCAATGTTAACCCACTGTGGTGAATCTCAAATTGTAATAATGCAATCCTTGTATCTTAGTCATGCAGTACAGGCCATATGCTGCGTATTTATAGACCCCGGGCTATAGGCTGGTACCTTTTTTTAAGGTCACTGGACACTTGGACCCTTTTTTTTTTCTTTAATCTGTATACAATTATAAGAAAAAAGATTAATAGCTACCCTGTTCAAGTGTGAGCCTTGTCTTTTTACTATTACTTTAAAGCTGAACTTCAGTATTTCAGCCACTTTGTAATATGTGTAGGCATACTAGGGGTTACGTCTAACTAGCTGTGGGCCACCTCCTGGACTTGTCTTTTATTTGCATCTGACGGTTTTATTGTAGCTTTGGCATACACACTTCTGGGAGAGGAGAGATGCTGACAGCAGCTCTGCCCATACCTCCCCTCTGCTGCCCATTCACTGAAGGCTTTGTATTAAGTGAATGGGCAATCACATATTCTATGATTGTGTAGGAGGAAGGGCAGCAGCTGCAAGTAACACTGCAGCTATAGGAGCTTAGACCAGAATTTCCAGCATCCAGTAGCATGTGAGGCTCCATTAAACTGTCGGTTATAAAGTAAATGAGGGGGACTTCCATCCATAGTAAGCCAGCATATATTACAATGTGGCTGAATTCCTGGAATTCAGTTAAACTACAGATTTTGTGTGATTCGACTTGGTGACTCTAGCCTTACAAGTCCAAATTTGTTGGGTATTTATTTTTATTTATTTTTTGTAACTATATAATTCCTACTGCTTGGCTGCAGAGAAATTCTAAGAAGTTTGATCTGCTGTGTCCTCTGCAGTGCTCAGTAGTTTCCTCCCACTTGTAGTAAAATGATACTCCTGAAGTAGAGGTCGACCGATAAATCGGCCGGCTGATATATCGGCCGATATTTGGCTTTTCCCATTTCCGTCTTTCAGGACAGCACCATAGAGAGAGACCTTGGCTCCTCCCCTTCTGAGGAAACACCGCCTTCAACTTTTAAGATTTAAATCTCACCGCTCTCCCCCAGCCCCTCAGTTCTGGTGTTTCCTCCGGTGGGGAGACATCGCAAGGAACCAGGGCCGCACAGCTAGGGAGACTGAGGCTAAAATTTAGGCTGAGCAGAGGGGGGCGCGCGCTCTCTTACTCTCTCCTGCTCATCTTTTCTAAAGAAAGTGCAGTCTAAGAGGCTAGTGTGGCTGAGTACCTTATTAAAACTGCACATCACGCTCCCCCATCTTCCCTTAGCGAAGTTGCAAGCTGGGGGGGTCCGTTTTCCCTTGTGCCTAGGGTGGCATAGGCGGAGGCACAGGAGACCGCCCTGCTTGTGCAGCCAGCGTGGGAGCTCTGAGCGCTGGGTCGGAAGACGGGCGACGTCATTTCCGGCGGAGGTCAGTGTTTTCGTCTGACCCGTGACTTCCGGTTCCGGTCGCGGTATCGAAAACGGACCGCGCGTTCGGCTGGTGCTGCCTCTGACCTGCTGTGGTGACAGCGCACAGGGGCTTGGATCACCACTATACTCGAAGGAGATGTCGGAAGCAGAGGCTTCAAGAACCGCTCCAGGAGAATCCTGCACCAGCCACTCTAAGGTAAGAGGAACCCTGGGGTGGTGTTCCCTTACTGTTTCCTGTAAGCTCCACAGGTGTAGAACTCCCCCTAGTGGTGAAGGGGGGGAAAGGGTTGTGACTCCTTGGTGGTGGTCGGTCCCGGGAAGTGCACCCCTGGTGGCCCTCCGTGGTAGTGCTGGTGGAAATTTGCTGATTGCTCCCTACTTTTAAATTGTTTTTCAGGGCAAAGCTACAGAGAAAAGCAAGTCGCCCCACAGTACCAAGAAGAAATGCCCCTCATGTAGAATCACAATGGGGGAATCTTGGTCTAAACCCCTCTGCAGGGATTGTATAGAAGGGCTAGTAAGGGAGCAGTCTGGAGAACAGTCTTCGGATTTAGCAGCTTCCGTTAAGGAACTTTCCAATACGGTGCAGACCTTTAAATCACTGTTTGCCAGTCTTCAGTTGCCACAGCCGCAGGTCGTTTCTCCACCAGCACAGCAGAGTGTTCCCCAATCCTTAATGGATGCTCCCTCGGGAAGTGGAGAGAATCCAGGAGGTGCCAGATTCGAGGTTGAGGAAGAGCCTGATAGCGGGTCCTCAGATCCCCAAGGGGAGTCAGAGGGAGAGGAGATGGAAGGGGAATCCACAAGATCCTCCCGCTATAAGCTTTCCCTGGAGGAGGTGGAAGAGCTCCTAGGAGCCATTCACACCACCCTAGGAATCCAGGAGGAAAGAAAGAAACTTTCACTCCATGACCAGATGTACAAAGGACTAGGGGAACATAAGAGGAAAGTGTTCCCGGTCCATGAGGTCTTAGTCGACGCCATAAAAAAGGAGTGGCAGGACCCTGAAAGGAAGCCCTTCCTTTCAAAGGCACTTAAACGTAGGTTCCCCTTTGCTGAAGAGGAGGCGCTGGTATGGAACAAATCGCCCAAGCTAGACGCAGCCTTTTCGCAGGTCTCCAGGCACACTGACTTGGCCTTTGAGGACATGGGGGCACTCCCAGATCCCATGGATAAAAGGATAGATTCCCTCCTGAAAAAATCCTGGGACTCTTCCTTGGGGAACCTTAAACCCGCCATGGCGTCCACGGTGGTGGCACGAAACATGGAGTATTGGTTAACGCAAATTAAGGCACACATAGAGGCGGGTACGCCTAAGGAAACAATCCTATCGTCTTTTCCCATGCTCCTTAAAGGAATAGCTTACCTGGCAGATGCCTCAGCTGAATCGGTGCGTATGTCTGCAAGATCAGCCGCATTGTCCAATTCGGCAAGAAGAGCCTTATGGCTTAAAACATGGCAGGGAGATACCGCATCCAAGGTGAAACTTTGCGGCATTCCTCTCACGGGAGACTTGCTCTTCGGGCCAGGTCTGGAAGCTGTATTGGATAGAACGGCTGACAGAAAAAAGGCGTTTCCTTTTAAGAGAAAACAGGCAGAGACTAAAAGAAAGTCTCGGCCGTGGAAGAAATTGGACCCCCCAAAATCTGGTCAACAGAAAAAGGGGTGGGGACAAAAAGGGAAGGGGCGTGGGGGGGCTATTTTTCGCCCTCCTGAACAGCCCAAAAAGACAAAGTGACAGAATAACGGTGGGAGGAAGACTGGGGGCCTTCCTTCCACAGTGGGAGATGATCACCTCCAACAATTTTATTTTGGAAGTCATAAGAAGAGGCTACAGGTTGGAGTTTGCAGAACCTCCACCATGCAGACTTTTGGTAACCACGCTACCGAAATGGGCAGAGAAGTCAGCGGCTCTCCTTTCCTCCCTCCAGGAGTTGGAGGAACAGGGGGTGGTAGTTCGAGTGCCAGAAGGAGAGACGGGCAGAGGCTTCTATTCCCACACTTTCGTGGTGCGCAAACCCTCGGGGAAGTTCAGGCTCATCCTGAACCTGAAGCCTCTGAACGTCTCTCTCACCTACAGGAGGTTCAGAATGGACTCAATCTATTCGGTAAAGACGCTCCTTCCTCCAAACTGCTTCATGGCATCGATAGACTTGAGGGATGCCTACCTGCACATTCCCATTGCAGATCAGTATCAAAGGTTCCTCAGGCTGGCAATAAATGCCAGAGAAGGGACCTTTCACTGGCAGTTCAGGGCCCTTCCCTTCGGGCTATCCTCTTCCCCCCGCATCTTCACCAAAGTCATGGTAGAAGTCTTGGCTTTCCTACGGATCAGGGGCATTTCAGTGATCGCTTATTTAGACGATCTACTACTTTTCGCCCCTTCCGCGGAACAACTGTCGCAGGACCTGCAGTTGACAAGGAACATCCTAGAGGGTCTAGGTTGGCTCCTAAATCTGGAGAAGTCCAATTTGATTCCTTCACAAAGGATAATCTTTTTAGGTTTCCTGTTGGACTCAACAAAACAGAAGGTCTTCCTACCTATGGAAAAAATCCAGAAGGTAGACAGGGCTATGTTGTTACTCCAGGGCAGCCAACAAATATCAGTAAGAAAGGCTATGTCAGCCTTGGGGTTACTGACGGCAGCACTTCCAGCAGTCCAGTGGGCAGGTTTACACTTTCGCCCGTTACAACTATTTATCCTGAGCAGTTGGGACCACAGTCAGGAATCTTTGGATTCCCTGATAACTGTACCGGACCAGGTCAAGAGATCCCTATGGTGGTGGCGGAAAGAAGCCAATCTCTCACAGGGTCTGGATTGGGTTTTGCCGGTGTCCAGATGCGTCACGACCGACGCAAGTGGCATGGGTTGGGGGGCGCATATGGAGGACCGGGTGGCTCAGGGAGGCTGGCGGAAGGAGGACGCAGGAAGATCCTCCAACTGGAGGGAGCTGAAGGCAGTAGCCTTGGCACTCAGAACCTTTCAAAAGGAACTTCAGGGACAGCATGTGAGAGTCCGGTCGGACAACTCCTCAGCTGTAGCCTACATAAACCGGCAGGGGGGTACCAGGAGCAGACCCTTGTGGACCCTGGTAGAAAGCATTCTCAGATGGGCCGAAGTAAACGTCCTATCCCTCTCGGCAGTACATCTGAAGGGAGAACAAAATCTGGTGGCGGATTACCTCAGCAGGAAACGGCTGAGGGAAGGCGACTGGGTTCTGAATCAGGGGGTTTTCGAGGCAATATCCCAGAAATGGGGAAGGCCATGCATAGACCTCTTTGCCTCGAGAGAGAACAGGAAGGTGCATCTCTTCTTCTCCCTAAACAGGTGGGATGGAGCTCTAGGGATAGACGCTCTGGCTCAGAGTTGGGCTTTCGACAGGTGTTATGCCTTTCCCCCACCTGTACTAATCCCAGCCGTCCTAAGAAAATTCCAATTGGAAAATACAACCCTCATTCTTATTGCGCCACATTGGCCCAGGAGGCCGTGGTTCTCCATCCTGAGAAGTCTGGCAGCGGAACCCCCCTGGCTCTTGCCAGTTCAGGAGAATCTCCTTTCCCAGGGACCAATTTGTTGTCCCCAGGTGGGGAGATGGAGCCTTGCGGCTTGGCTACTGAGGAAGAATTGTTGAAGAACAGAGGTTTCTCAGATAGCTTAGTAAAGACCCTCCTTAACTGCAGGAAAAAAGAAACCCAGGTCATCTACCAAAAAACGTGGAGGCGTTTTAATAGCTGGTGCACAGAGACTTCTTTTGATATTCACAGCTCTATAGCGGTCTTAGAGTTCCTGCAGGCAGGGGCGGACAAGGGATTAGCCCTTGGCACCCTGAAAGGGCAGGTTTCTGCCTTGAGTGTGTTTCTGGAGAAACAACTAGCCGCTGATCCCTGGATCATTAGATTTTTTAAAGCATTGAGTAGGCAGAGACCTCTGAGAGTCCCCCCCTTCCCAATGTGGGATCTTTCCTTGGTCCTTCAAGCACTAACAGGGGAACCTTTTGAGCCATTGGAGACATGTACACTAAAATGGATTAGCCTCAAAACGGTGTTTTTGGTGGCAATCACTACGGCAAGAAGAGTAAGTGAACTCGAGGCCCTCTCCATTAGGGCCCCCTTTTTTCAGGTTTTCCCGGACAGGGTAATTTTTAAGGCCGATCCGGCTTTCTTACCGAAGGTAGCCTCGGTGTTTCATAGAGGCCAGGAAATTGTTTTGCCCACCTTTTGTTTGAATCCTGTGAGGGAACAGGAACATAGGTTTCATAAACTAGATGTAAGAAGGTGTGTCCTGCAATATTTGGAGGATACAAAACCATTTAGAAAATCTGATTCCTTTTTTGTGTTATTTTCAGGAACCAGAAAGGGAGGCAAAGCCTCGAGGCGCACTTTAGCTAGGTGGCTAAGGTTAGCTATCAGTCAGGCATATATAATTAGCGGGTTAGAAGCCCCTAAGGGTATCAGGGCACACTCCACAAGGGCAGTGGCGACCTCTCAGGCCGAGTGGGCTGGTGCGTCTCCGGAGCAGATCTGTAGAGCGGCAACGTGGTCTAGATTCGACACGTTCGTGAAACACTACAGGTTGGACCTTCTGTCAGCAAAAGACCAGGCTTTTGGGCGTAAGGTTCTGCAGGCAGTAGTCCCACCCTAAGGTAAGGTGCTCGCTTATCCTCTCTATGGTGCTGTCCTGAAAGACGGAAATGGGAAAATCGGAGTTACTTACCGGTAACGTCCTTTTCCAGGAGTCTTTCAGGACAGCACAGTTACCCACCCTACTGTAGGGATATTCGTGAAGGAGTTCATCGCAGAAGAACGTCAGGTAAGATCAAAGTTATTATGACGTGTTCTTGTGTCTCCCCAGTTAACCGGAGGTCCTCTTGAAGAACTGAGGGGCTGGGGGAGAGCGGTGAGATTTAAATCTTAAAGTTGAAGGCGGTGTTTCCTCAGAAGGGGAGGAGCCAAGGTCTCTCTCTATGGTGCTGTCCTGAAAGACTCCTGGAAAAGGACGTTACCGGTAAGTAACTCCGATTTTTTTACTTATTCGGCATCAGCTGATTTTGCTGATAAAAAAAGCTGATTATAACTTCAGTGGGACTTGCAAATGACTTCTGTAATAGAAGTCAATGCAAGTTGCCTGACGTTATTTGTAGAAAGACTTCTCTCCTCCCTGGGCAGCCTGCCAAGTCTGATAAGAAGAAACATTGTATCTCTTCAGGTTCTTTTATCAATAGACTGAACTCTGTGTGTAGAAGCTCTCAGTTTAGCCATTTAAAGACTAAATCTTTTTCTGACACTTGTTGCTTACAAGTAAAAATCCTGTATTTTCTGCTAGAAAATCACTTAGAACCCCCAAACATTATATATATTTTTTAGCAGAGACCCAAACGGTATTTGCGCAGCGGTCTTTCAAACGCAATTGTTTTTGAAAAAATACACTAATGAAATTTTAAAAAAAGCAGTAAAGTTAGCCCATTTTTTTTTTGTCCAAAAGTTTTGAATACCTGTTTTTGTGTATTAAATGTTTAAGATATACTTTTTTTCTTTTTTTTTTTTTTTTTAATCTAAATTATACATACAAGTGAACTGATTGGAGGTTTGTTTTGTTTAATAAATGTTTAAAATGGAAAAAAAATTTCTGTATTACTTAAGGCTGCTTTCACACCGGAGCGGGCATGTGTTGACAGTAAAACGCTGTTAGTTTTAGCGGCGCTTTACCGTCATTTTAGCGGCGCTATTCGGCGCTTATAACCCAGCTAGCGGCCGAGGAAGGGGTTAAATGCGCCCCTGAAGCGCTGCTGCTGAAATGCTTTGCAGGCGCTTCGGCAGCGGTGCGCATTCATTTCAATGGGCAGGAGTGGTGGTATACACCGCTCCAAAGATGCTGCTTGCAGGACTTTTTTTTTTTTAACATCCTGCCAGTGCATCGCCTCAGTGTGAAAGCACTTGAGCTTTCACACAGACTGCAGGGGAGCCGTTTTACAGGCACTATCTTTAGCCCAAAAGCACCTGAAAAACGCCCCAGTATGAAAGGGGTCTAACTGTTAGATTATATGAGATGAAGGGGAAAAAAAAATGGAGCGCAAGGTATTCCCTGCTTTACAGTTAGTGTTTTTTTTTATTTGCATTTAAGCAATAGTATTTCTTAATTCTGTTAACCCTTTTATAGAGAAAATATAAAGAATTTGCGGGACTTTAAAGGTGCAAGTAAATACAAAATATGTTAAATATTTGATGTTGGAGCCGCAAGGAAGTGAGCAGGGAATGAGACATATAAACAGTCTGTGAATCCCTATACCCTACCGGTTGGGTAATCCAGAAATATCCAAATCAAATCTCAGCATGCACCTGTGGTTCACCTAGGAATTCAAGATTCCTTCTTGGACCTTTATATCCCCTCTGTGGTCGTCTATTCAGCTGTCCAGATTTTTTCTGTATGAGTATACATTATCAAAAAATTATGGATGGATACATATACTCATGAAGCTGTGTAACAAATTCAGCGAAACAGGTCGAGTGGAAGCATCAGTTGTCGCATGAAATGTGAGATGTGTTGTAACTCATCAATTTTATTAAATTAATTTTAATGATGTACAATAAATATTGAAATATTTTTAAACCTATTTTGTATTTACTCGCACCTTTAAAGTCCCCCAAATTCTTTATATTTTTACTATTCAATGTTGGGCTGTGGTGCCAATCTGCTCTTTCTTCATCTAGAACTAAATAGTAGCTGTTTGTTTTTTTGATCTTCATTGTTCACTTGTTGCTAGTTTTTGTAATTGGTGAAAACCTTCATTTTTTTAAAGATTATTTTTCATGGGTTCTAAAACTAGGAATGGCCAGCTAGGTTGCTTTTTTTTAGCCTTTTGAACATTTTACTTTAGAATAAATTGTGTTATGTGTTTGAAGCCCAACTCTAGGCAAAATTCATAACTGTACAGTGTACTGCCACTATTACACCTTTTCCATTTCTGGCTTCAGCCAAAGCATATACCAGATACACGCAGCGATATCCCCTTATTCAGATTTTTGTATTATACAGTTGGGCAAAAAAGCATTTAGTCAGCCACCAATTGTTCTCCCACTTAAAAAGATGAGAGGCCTGTAATTGTCATCATAGGTATATCTCAACTATGAGAGACAAAATGTGGAAACAAATCCAGCCAATCACATTGTCTGATTTTTTTTTTTTTTTTTTTTTAAAGAATTTATTTGCAAATTATGGTGGAAAATAAGTATTTGGTCAATATCAAAAGTTCATCTCAATACTTTGTTATATATCCTTTGTTGGCAATGACAGAGGTCAAACGTTTTCTGTAAGTCTTCACAAGGTTGTCACACACTGTTGCTGGTATGTTGGCCCATTCCTCCATGCAGATCTCCTCTAGAGCAATGATGTTTTGGGGCTGTCGCTGGGCAACACGGGCTTTCAACTCCCTCCAAAGGTTTTCTATGGGGTTGAGATCTGGAGACTGGCTAGGCCACTCCTCCAGTTCCTTGAAATGCTTCTTACGAAGCCACTCGTTCGTTGCCCGGGCAGTGTGTTTGGGATCATTGTCATACTGAAAGACCCAGCCACGTTTCATCTTCAATGCCCTTGCTGATGGGAGGAGGTTTGCACTCGAAATCTCACGATACATGGGCCCCATTCATTCTTTCATGTACACGGATCAGTCGTCCTGTTCCCTTTGCAGAGAAACAGCCCCAAAGCATGATGTTGCCACCCCCATGCTTCACAGTAGGTATGGTGTTCTTTGGTTGCAACTCAGCATTCTCTCTCCAAACACAACGAGTTGTGTTTCTACCAAACAGTTCTACTTTGGTTTCATCTGACCATATGACATTTTCCCGATCCTCCTCTGGATCACCCAAATGCTCTCTAGAAAACCTCAGACGGGCCCGGACATGTACTGGCTTAAGCAGGGGGACACGTCTGGCACTGCAGGATCTGAGTCCCTGGCGGTGTAGTGTGTTACTGATGGTCGCCTTTGTTACCTTGGTCCCAGCTCTCTGCAGGTCATTCACTAGGTCCCCCCGTGTTCTGGGATTTTTGCTCACCGTTCTTGTGATCATTTTGACCCCACGGTGTGAGATCTTGCGTGGAGCCCCAGATCAAGGGAGATTATCAGTGGTCTTGTATGTCTTCCATTTTCTAATTATTGCTCCCACAGTTGATTTCTTCATACCAAGCTGCTTGCCTATTGCAGATTCAGTTTTCCCAGCCTGGTGCAGGTCTACAATTTTTTGTTTCTGGTGTGCTTCAACAGCTCTTTGGTTTTCACCATAGTGGAGTTTGGAGTGTGACTGTTTGAGGTTGTGGACAGGTGTCTTTTATACTGATAACAAGTTCAAACAGGTGCCATTAATACAGGTAATGAGTGGAGGACAGAGGAGCCTCATAACCACTTCAATACAGGGCACTTATACACCTTCCTGCCCAGACAAATTTTCAGCGCTGTTGCAGTTTGACAATTGCGCGGTCATGCTACACTGTACCTAAACTAAATTTTTATCATTTTGTTCCCAAAAATAGAGCTTTCTTTTGGTGGTATTTGATCACCTCTGCGGCTTTTATTTTTTTGCCAAACAAATAAAAAAAGACCGAAAATTTAGAAAAAAAATAAAAGTTTTGCTTCTGTTAAAAAAAAAATTGTAAATAAGTTTTCTCTTTCACTGATGGGCATTGATACGGCGGCACCAATGAGTGGGAATTGATATGCGGCACTGATGGGTGGCACTGATATGCAGCAATGATGGGCATTGATAGGCGGCACTGCTGGGCACTGGTAGGCAGCTTTGACATGAGGCCCTGATAGGCATCCCTGGTGGCAGTGGTAGGCATTGGAGTGGGCACAGATTGGCAGCTGCCTGGGCACATATTGGTATTTCCCTGGGGGTCTAGGGGGCATACCTGGTGGTCCAGTGTGGTGGCCATCCTGGTGGTCCTGCGCGGGATCCGAGGGGGGGCTGTGCTAATAAACAATCAGCGCAGACTCCCCCTGTCAGGAGAGCAGCCAATCGGCTCTCCTCTATTCGCGTCTATCCGGCTCTTCCTATTTACATCGTGATCAGCCGTGATTGGACACGGCTGATCACGTGGTAAAGAGTCTCCGTCAGACTCTTTACCTAGATCAGAGTTACGGTGTGTCAGACTGACACACCGCAACAACTATTGCCCCCGGGGGCGCACAGCGGCTTAATATCCTGATCATGTCATATGACATCCGGTCAGGATATTGAAACCACTTTGCCGTCATTTTGCTATATGGTGGGCGGCAAATGGTTAAAGAAGAAGATACAGGTCTGTGAGAGCCAGAAATCTTGCTTGTTTGTAGGTGACCAAATACTTATTTTCTACCATAATTTGCAAATAAATTCCTTCAAATATGAGATAATGTGATTGGATTTGTTTCCACATTTTGTCTCTCATAGTTGAGGTATACCTATGATGACAATTACAGGCCCCTCATCTTTTTAAGTGGGAGAACTTGCACAATCGGTGGCTGACTACTTTTTTGCCCCACTGTATAATTTTCTGCCCCAGGGTCTATACACTTTGTGCTGATAGCTGTGTGAGAATCGGTTCCTTCACCGACCCCTCAGTTCTATTATGGTAACCAGAGCAAGGTATGTTTCCTCTGGCTGGCAGGATTATTCTAATGACCATGTCTTCAGCCTGCTTGCCCATTTTTTTTGCCCTTCCTCTGGTTTGCTAATGTTGCCACTCAGAAACGTAAGAATTCAGCACACCACACAGCCCACAACACCGGAAACAAGTTAGCAAGTAGTCGGTCATTAGATATAGATAGATATCTCTTTTTTTTTTTTTTTTTTTTTTTGTGTGTGTGTATAATCATTTTTCTCGAACATCACAGGACACAGAGCCTTCAGTAATAAATGATGGGTTATATAGGTATCACTAGGTCATTAGACACTGGCACACCCTAACCAGGAGGTTCAACCCCCTATATAATCCCTCCCCTCACAGGGATACCTCAGTTTTTACGCCAGTGTCTTAAGTGATGGACGTGTAAAGATGTCCTGTGCTGAGCTCCGGCCTCTCTCCTTTCTCCCCCTCCCCCAGCCTTTCCTCCATGCTGTCCCGGAGGGTCAGGTCACGCAGGAAGCGCACGTTTTTCCGAAAAACGAAGGGGGGGGGGCGGGGCGTCAGCACAGCGTCCAGCGTGCTCAGATGCCCACGTTTGCCGGTGTTCTGCCGAGAAAGTTCCGCTCGGCGGATTAGTTCCCCCCTCTACTGCGCATGCGCAGTAGAGGCCGGCGGAAATAGCCGAAGCGGAACAGCTGAAAATCAGCTGTACACGGCGCCTGTAAGAGGGCCCCTCGCGGGCTCGCTTCGCTCGCCACGCTTCGGGCACGGCCTCGCTGCGCTCGGCACTTTTAGATTCCCCCTCTAGGTCCACTTGGATAGAGGGGAAGGAATCTGGACCCAGAGCGCAGGCGCCGTGTACAGCTGATCGAAGCGTTTGAGCTTCGGCTATCTCCGGCGGCCAACAGTACTACGTACTGCGCAGGCGCTGCGCCTGCGCAGTACAGGGGGGGAACCTATCCGCCGAAGGAACTTATTCGGCAAGACACCGGCTGCAGGCTATTAAAGGCACAAGTTACAGGTGCACTAAGCCTTTGGAGGGACACAGAGCTGACGGTCGCATGTAAGGTGGGACACAAGCATTTTCCTAGGCAGCATTTACTAAGGTAACACCAGACTGGGCATTTGGTAGCAAGGCTTTTGCCAGACTACATCGCTCAGCAGTCAGTGTTCATTTTGTGATACCTCCACCTTGTTGCTTTGCAATATGGGTAGAAGAGGTTCAAATACCCCAAGAACCAGAGGCTCTAGGGGATCTCATTCAGGTTCTGAGGACCCCCTTTCTGCAGCATCCCCCCCCCCCCCCCCGAGGGGCCAGGGATGGCTAGTCAGGGAGAGCCGTTGGGGTCAGGGCTACACCTGCTTCTGGCACTTCAGCCCCTGTATACATTACACAGGAGGTTTTTTCCTCAACCATTATTGGTTTAGAGAAAAGATTAATGGCCGTGATCACATCTTCACTCAGTGGAAGAAAACGCACTAGGCCTTCCTCTGTTCCCCAAGACCCTCAGGCAGAGGAGCTCTGGGATAAAGGAGAGGAATCCCTTTCAGAGGATCAGGATGGGACGGATGATTCCTCTTCGGAGGAATCAGGTGGAGAGGGACCCTCTTTGGCTTCCCAAGAGGAGAAAGTCTTAGTACAGATCCTTACTGGATTGGTCCGCTCCACATCTAAGTTGCCCATATCTGAATGAGTTAAAGAACCCTCTTCAGGGTCACTGAAACCTCCTCAAAGAGCACATGCTTTTCCTGTTCATAATTTTACTTGAAAAGCTCCTTTTTATTCTGAATGGGATCACCCAGATAAACGTTTTTTTTCCATCGAAAAAGTTTTCAACACTTTATCCTATGGAAGAAAAGTTTAAAATGTGGGGAATACCGGCCATTGATGTGGCCATTTCCTCCGTAAATAATAGTCTGACTTGTCCTGTAGACAATGCTCAGATGCTCAGGGATCCTGTGGACAAAAAGATGGAGTCCCTATTGAAGGATGTTTTCTCCTTAGGTTCAGTGGCTCAACCTGCAGTAGCAGCGATTGGAGTCTGTCAATACTTAAGAGACCATGTTAAGCAGGTCATCAAAGTTTTACCTGAACAGCAGGCCCAGGCGTTGGCTAACCTTCCAGCGGCCTTATGTTATGTTGTTGACGCCATCAGAGATTCTATCATGCAAACCTCTTGTCTTTCACTGGGGTTGGTGCATGTAGGTAGAATCCTATGGTTGAAAAATTGGTCAGCCGAAGCACCATGTAAGAAGCTGCTGGCTGGGTTTCCATTTCGTGGTGCAAGGTTGTTTGGAGAGGACTTGGATAACTATATCAAGAGAATCTCTTGTGGGAAAAGCACTCTCTTACCTGTTAAGAAGAGTAAGCGTCCCTCTTTCAAACAGACTCTTTCCCCAGCGCCAGGGGCTTCAGCCTCCAGGCAGTCTGGGTCAAGAAACAAGAGTCAACCCCAGGGACAAAAGAAGTCCTGGGGGAAGAAGCCTACTAGGCAAGACACTAAGAACTCTTTATGAAGGGGTGTCCCCGCTCGCTCGAGTGGGGGGGGAGGAAGACTGCTACAGTTCTCAAGGCTCTGGCAGGAGGACTTCCAGGACAGATGAGTAGTCTCCACGGTAACCTTAGGGTACAAGCTGGAGTTTCAAGAATTTCCCTCTCCTCGTTTCATCAGATCAAGTGTCCCCAGAGATTCAGAGAAAAAGCAGTCGCTCCTTCTAGCGTTAGAGCGACTTTTGTCGCAGGAGGTCATTATGGTGGTTCCCGCGAAGGGTCAAGGATTGGGCTTCTATTCCAACCTTTTTACGGTCCAAAAACATTCTGGATTTAAGGGATCTGAACCGATTCCTAAGGATTCAGTCCTTCCGCATGGAATCAATTCGGACAGTAGTCTCCATCCTGAAGGAAGCAAAATTTCTGGCATCGATAGACATCAGAGATGCATATCTGCATGTGCCCATTTTTCCTGCTCATCAGAAGTTTCTGCGCTTCGAGATAAAAGGGCGCCATTTCCAGTTTGTGGCTCTGCCTTTTGGGATAGCCACTGCACCTCGAGTGTTCACAAAGATCTTGGCTCCTCCTCTGGCCAGATTAAGGGCTCCGGGTATAGCTGTTATAGCATACCTAGACGACCTGCTCTTGATAGACCGGTCGGTAGCCTCCTTGAACGGGATCTTGAGGACCACAGTCAAGTATCTGGAACACCTAGGTTGGATCCTCAACCTAGAAAAATCTTTCCTAAAACCAGTAAGAAGACTGGAGTATTTGGGTCTGATCATAGATACAAGCCAGAAGAAAATATTTCTACCTCAGGCAAAGATCACTGCTTTAAGGGAGCTGATTCTGGCAGTCAGGACCAAAAAGGGTCCTTCTGTCCGCCTTTGTATGAGGCTGCTAGGAAAGATGGTGTCTTCATTCGAAACCGTTCCCTATGCTCAGTTTCATTCAAGACTACTGAAACACAGTATTCTGTCAGCCTGGAACAGGAAGGTTCAGGCATTAGACTTTCCGATGCACCGGTCTCATGCGGTGCGTTAGAGCCTCAATTGGTGGCTAATACCTGAAAACCTGCAGAAGGGGAAATCCTTTCTACCAGTTACCTGGACGGTGGTAACAACAAATGCCAGTCTGTCGGGTTGGGGAGCAGTTCTGGAACAGTCTGCGGTCCACTGGGTATTGTCCAAAACCGAGAGGACCTTACCCATCAACATTCTGGAGATCCGTGCTGTATATCTAGCCCTAAAGGCTTGGACTATCAGGCTACAGGGTTGTCCGGTCAGAATCCAGTCCGACAATGCCACAGCAGTGGCTTATGTCAATCATCAGGGAGGCACCAGGAGCCGAGCTGCTCAAAAAGAGGTGAACCAGGGGCGTGGCCTGCTACAGCATGGAGTAGGACGTGGAAGACCCGAGCTCCGTCCAATACTCCTGCATCCGCATTAATCCTGCCCATCAGTAATCTCCTGCAGCAACCTGGCATACCTCCTGAGGACCCTACCCATATACAGACCTGTTTCAGTGGTCCTCTGGTCGTACGGGAGTTCCGAGCGGCACGATGCTCCTCCGCGGCCGCAGCCACAACTACAGGCCGCGGCATCGGCCTTGTCGATGCCGGCGGCCATCGTGCTCCACTCGGCCCCCTCATCTATACTCCTCCCTGGCCTCCCTGGTGTCTGGAGCTCTTGCCGTACGCGGTCCCTGCCCAGCTTCCGATCAGGGGTTCAGGCGGAACAGTACCCTTTCGTGCGGTGGCGCTCTCAAATCCAGGCCGCGGCTTCAGCCTGGTCCGGAGCTCCAGCGGCCATCTTGCTCTTCCCTGCCTCTCTGGAAGTGCTGTGTTCTGGCCCCTCTGATGCCTGGCTCCTCCACCAAAAGCTGATCCTGCTGCACCTGATCCTGACTCGGAGCCTGAATTTAACAGTGCCCCCCCACACAGTGACAACCCCAAATCCGGGCCGTGGTCTCGGCGGCCATCTTGGTGCTCCCTGTCTATTTACCAGCACCACACCCCCCCTCTCCTGGGCTCTGCACTCAGTACAGTGGATCATTTAACCCACCTACTGCCCCCTGCAACTCCTCCAGGGACATCACAGTACTCAGACCTACAGAGGACCTCTGCATCCTCCAGGTGAGTGGCATCCATTTTGCTACTCTATATTGGACACTCCTGACCCTCCCATCCTTCCTCTGCCTGATCTGAACCCCGGCTGATAATCCCAGTGCCCTTCCCCGCCAAAGCATTGTCCCTACCCAAACCTGCTGGGGGTACTCGGGCCCATTGGGGGTGAACAGGGACTCAAGACCTATCCTAGATGAATTGTGTGGTGACTATCCTGTTGATTTTGACCTCCAAACTCCCACAGCTCACCCTCTATACCAACTCCGCAACCGCTCAGGCAGCTGCGTCTGCCGCCTCTTACTAACAGTCATGGCCCCGACTAAACCCAAGATCGACGCAGCTGTCAAACTTGATAAGTACCGCCGACAGGATAAAGACAGCCTGGGGGAAGATGGCGGCACCGCGTCAGGCGGGAGGGAGGTGGTGGGCGCAGACACAGAGTGCTGGAAGCCATCTCTGCACTCCAGGCCGCCCTCACGACCAAAATTGAGGAGGTGAAGGTAGATGTCTCCCTGGTCCGACAAGACCTGCATAAGCTCAAGGAGCGAGTTAAGACATCTGAGACCAGACTAGGAGAGGTGGAGGATGCGATCCCGCCATTACAGACTACCTCTGAACGCATGCAATACCAGATTAATTAACTCCTGGCAAAGCAGGATGACATGGAGAACAGGCTTCGTAGGTGCAACCTCCGCTTCATTGGCCTGCCAGAGGGGACGGAGGGGAAAGACCCCACCACATTCCTGGAACAATTACTAATTACAACGTATGGCAGGGAGGCCTTTTCGTCCACATTTGCTGTCGAAAGAGCACATCGTATGCCCGCTAGGCCACCACCACAAGGTGCCCCACCCCGAACATTTATCGCCAAATTGCTAAATTACAAAGACCGCGACACAACGCTACGCATGGCAAGGTTGAAAGGTAATATACCCATTGACAATGTCAAGGTAGCCATCTTCCCTGATTTTTCCACTGAAGTACAGAAGCGCAGATAGAACTTCACCGAAGCCAAGAGGCGCCTACGCATCAAAAATCTTAAAAACTCAATGTAATTCCCCGCACGCCTTCGTGTGGAGGATGATGGCCGAGCCGTTTTCTTTGAAACCCCTGAAGATTCCATCGCCTGGCTGGAGCGCCGAGATAACAGGAAAGAGAATGAATAACCCAATACATACAGCACATGGCCGTGTATTGCAGCAGGGGACCGCAGGCCTCTTTTCTTACAACATGAGAGATTTTACTCTAAATACCTCAGGAGAAACTATCACTACTATCACTTATTATTTTGACGACCGGAGCCTCGGGTCAGTAATAGTCCTACAGAACATATGTATGGTGCAGCGTGACTTTGCCCCATGCACCTTTAGGGAAATCAGTCACCGAACCTGGAATGAAGCCGTTCAGCTACAATTACACACATTTATCTATCCCAGAGAATACACGCAACTATTTTCTTTACATATGATTTTGTGGGATATGTTTACCCCGGGTTCTAAAACCCAACGGCTACCCTGGTTTTTTCTTTTTTTTTTTCAGATGAAGCTGACTGTTTTTTCCCGGATTTCAATTTCAGTTTTGTTTGGGAAGTATGCCTGCACAGGTTGGGGTCAGTGCAGGGCTGGGAGGGAGAGGGGAGGGAAAATGTTTGTTACTTTTTAAAATGCAAGAAGTATTATGTTTACACTTTTTGAATCAATATAGTTTTTTGAATAATATTGAAAATTTGCCTCTGCTGTTATATTTTGTAGTACTGTACATACTCATACATAATTCTTGTATAAAGGTACTGGTGAGACTCAGGATACACACCTTAATACTGAAATTGATCTGTGAGAACTCCATATGGCGTCTATAAAATTCCTTACTTGGAATGTGAGGGGCTTGCATGAACCGCTTAAGAGGTCGGCAACCTTCACATTCCTTAAGAAACAGAGGGCTGATGTAATAGCATTGGTGGAAACCCATATAGATGGCAAGCTACAGATGGCCCTACGTCGCCCCTGGGTAGGATGGGCATTTCATTCGACGTTTACATCCCATTCAAGAGGTGTATCCATTTTAATTGCAAAATCCATACACTTTGAGCCAGGAGAGATATGCATAGACCCTCAGGGCAGATATGTTTTTATATCTGCTAAACTATACGGAGAACCCTTCCTAATCTTAGCTTTCTATGTCCCCCCTCCGTTCTCTATTACTATAATACTAGAGGGTGTCTCCTTCATGGCAAGATACCCTACAGTGCAAGCAGTATGGATGGGGGATTTTAATTCCACAATGAATGATGCCCTAGACAGACTTCGCCCACTGACAGTAGCTGCAATGAGGACAAATGACACTAAACTACATAAAATTACCTCATCCATTCATCTAATTGATACATGGAGACATAAATTTCCGCATACCAAGGCTTATTCATGTTTCTCCTCCACGCATAACTCGATGTCCCGAATAGATTTCATTCTGATATCTAAACAACTTTTACCTAGATTATTGACAGTGTCCTTTGGACCTAGGCTGTTGTCTGATCATAGCTTTTACTCAATTACTCTCAGCGTGTCCCTAGCCAAGCAGAAGCGGGCCTGGCGCTTGAACCCATTTTGGTTGTCCTTGCTGCCAGAAGATGATATGCTTGAGGTGGAATGGACTCCTTTTTTTTTACGGACAATGAACACTCTGCTCCCGCGCCAGTAGTGTGGGATACGTTTAAGTTGCATGTCCGAGCTGTCCTGACCTCACGCATCAATCAGATTGAAACAAACCCTGCGGAAGCCTTAGACAAAGCAATCATAGAACTATATTCTTCAGAACAAGCATATATAGCTGACCCATCCATAACAAATGCCAATACTCTTAAATTACAGACAAGAGTGGTGTCTCAGATGCAATATGTAAAAGCTAAGCAGAAATTCTTCAATAGACAGCGGTGGTTTGAACATGGAGAAAAAGCAGGTAAACTGCTTGCATATCTTGTTCATAGTGAAGACAAACCCTCAATTGTAATTACGCTTCACGATAAGGATAGACAGCCTATCACGGATCCTTTTGTCGTGTCCTCCAAGTTAGAGATTTTTTTACAGAACTTTACACATCGACGGTCTCTGAGGATACGACAATAATGGATCAGTTTTTGAGCAACATCATACTTCCACAACTCTCAGAGAGTCAAGTCGAACTTCTTGAGGCACCCCTCACGGTGGAGGAAATAAAGATTGCTATTGCAGACTTTACTAGGTCCAAATCCCCGGGGTCTGATGGTTTGCCCATTGAATTTTATGCACACTTTTCTGAGATACTTACACCCAAACTGCTGACTCTGTATAACACTATGTTCGAAACCTCAACACTACCTGCATCCATGAGAGAGGCCACGATAGTACTTATACCCAAACCAGGGAAAGATTTAGGATACCCTGAGTCATACCGCCCCATATCTTTACTCCAAGTAGATGTCAAAATATTAGCCAAAGTACTCTCCAAACGTCTAAACCAAGTAAATACTATCCCTTATACATGTGGATCAGTCAGGGTTTATGCCTGGCCGTAACACTTCCTTTAATTTAAGGAAGTTATTTATCAATCTCCAGGCCAAGCATGATAATGTGGGCACAAGAGTGATAGTAACATTAGCTACAGCTAAGGCATTTGATTCGGTTGAATGGAGATATCTCTGAAGATGCATGGAGGGATACGGATTTGGGCCCAAATTTATCAGATGGGTGCAACTGTTATATCAGCAACCAACTGCCCGAGTGGTGGCTAATGGATGCCCCTCTCGGGAATTTGGCCTAAGCAGAGGTACGAGACAGGGATGCCCGCTCTCGCCTTTGCTGTATGCTCTGGCATCGGAACCCCTCGCCGTGTCCATCCGTACTAACCAGGAGATAATAGGTTTGACATTCGGATCCCTTACGGAGAAAATTAGCCTATATGCAGATGACACTCTCCTCTACCTGGCAGACCCTGGCCTCTCTCTACACACAGCTCTTAACGTAATTGAGCAATTTGGGACATTCTCGGGCTTGAGGATTAATTGGGGTAAATCGCAGATATTACTAATTGATAGTTTTCCACCTACAGAATCACAGGCTAATTTACCCCTTCAACGGGTGGATATAATAAAATACCTTGGCGTTAAAATATCCAAGAATCCAGTAGACTATATTTCCTTGACTATCGAACCATTATTCTCCCTAATTAAATCAAAGATCCAGGTCTGGTCCCGCCTCCCTTTAGGAATATGGGGCCGAGTCAATTTAATAAAGATGGTACTACTGCCTAAGGTACTGTACGTCCTATGGCACACTCCAGTATATCTACCCCTTAAGTATTTTAAACTATTAGAAACACTACTTAAACCATTTATATGGGGGAAATCTAGACACAAACTCTCATGGCAAACACTTAAAAACTCAACGGACATGGGTGGAACAGCACTACCTGATTTTAACCATTACTATATAGTGTCACAGCTATCCCAACTATTTCACATTGACAAAACTGACAAGGAACGCTTTCTCATTCTGCTGAGCCCCTGTTGGGTTCAGCATACTGGGGACCCAATAAACGGGATAGCGGTGGGCGTAGGGAACACAGTCAAAAGATTATAGACATTCCTTGCTATATCATTATAGACGCATATGGGAATTGGCTTCTTCTAAACTAGAGACACCATCATTTAATGACTATACACCACTTTGGCATAACAAGCTGCAGGAACTTAATGGAGTCCAGAACTCAGACTTATGGGCAGCCAAGGGCATATACCGTATATACTCGAGTATAAGTCGAATTTTTCAGCAATTTTTTTTGTGCTGAAAGTGCCCCCCTCGACTTATACTCGAGTCAAGCACTTTTCTGCAGCAAAAAATTTCATTTTCCGAACCGACTTTGGGGCCCCATATCTCAGGGCCACTTGGTGCTAGAAACCCCAAATTTGGTATGCAAACCAAGTGGAACTATTACCACAACATAGCTGGGGTTCCTAGCCCCAAGTGGCCCTGAGATACGGGGCCCCAAAACTGGTTCGGAAAATGTCATTCTCTGCTGCAGAAAAGTGCTTGACATTTTCTGAACCGATTTTGGGGCCCCATATCTCAGGGCCACTTGGGGCTAGGAACCCCAAATTTGGTATGCAAACCCAGTGGAACTATTACCACAACATATCCAAAGCTGGGGTTCCTAGCCCCAAGTGGCCCTGAGATACGGGGCCCCAAAACTGGTTCGGAAAATGTCATTCTCTGCTGCAGAAAAGTGCTTGACATTTTCTGAACCGATTTTGGGGCCCTGTATCTCGGGGCCACTTGGTGCTAGAAACCCCAGCTTTGGAAATGTTATGGTGCTAGTTCCACTGGGTTTGCACACCAAATTTGGGGTTCTTAGCTCTAAGTGGCCCCGAGATACGGGGCCCCAAATTCGGTCAACTGTCAATCTGCAGCAATGTCATTTCAGGTTCAGAGACCCCAAATTTTGGCTGCAGCTAGGGGGCATCTAGGAACCCTTAACTACTGAGTTTGAAGTTCAGGGGACCTATGGCTGCAAATGGGCACAGTGAGGCATGCAAATGGGCACAGTGATGCTGCAAATGGGCATTGTTGACCCTCTTTTCCACTTACAGTAGCTGTGCATTTCTCACCCTCGTCTTATACTCGGGTCAATAAGTTTTTCCCATTTTTTTTTTTTTTGTGGTAAATTAGGGCCTCGACTTATACTCGGAACGACTATACTCGAGTATATACGGTACTATTTACACCATCTGTTCACAAATGGAACTTTTAAAACGTTTGAGGCACTTAAGATGGAGTTCCAGATTCCGAATCAGATGTTTTTTTGTTATCTCCAGATCCGCCATGCGATCCAAACGCAGTTTTCACGGGGTCTTCCTCAGCCCACTCCTAACTCTATTATAGCCATAGTCAAGGATACAGACTCAAAAAAACTCATTTCCTGTTTTTACAACATGTTATCCGCCCCTGCCTCTGCAAAATTAGCTTACGCGTTGAAACCAAGATGGGAGAGGGAGGTTGGGAGGATGGAGGATGAAGAGTGGGAGGAGGCCCTGGAAACATGCAAGTTGGTTTCACCCAAACTTTCAGACAGACTGTCCCAAATCTTTATACTTCATCATGCATACCTCACTCCTCTTAGGGTAGCTAGATATAAAAGAAGTCAATCCATCACATGTCCAATGTGTGGAACTGAAACAGGCACATTCTTTCACCCTATATGGTCTTGTCATAAGATACAAGATTACTGGAAACAAATAGTTACCTTCTTACATGACGACATGGGGTCTTCATTAACTCTTGACCCAAAGCAATGCCTACTGGGGATTTTTCCAGATGTACTAGATAAATTCACACTAATATTCCTACACGAAACTTTATTTTCAGCTAGGAAAATTATTGCCAGACAATGAATGAGATCCGAACCCCCTTAATTGGTGGACTGGAAAAGAGACATTAACACAACCCTTCCATATAAAAAATTCCTTTATATTAACAGAGGTTGTCCAAATAAGTATAACAGAATATGGGATAGATGGTTACAAGAGTCTACAACATGCACATAAATGGTGCTTATCCTGATACTTACTAAATATGAGTGTGGAAGTGTACGGATTATATAAGAACCTAAAGAACGAACTACATGATAGAAATATATGTGTATCATGTTCTTTGAGTACAGAATATCTTCTGTAAGATGTTAAACATGTGTACCAATGCTTTTCATGTATTATGTACAATCTTGCAAATAAAAAGTTTGTTATAACGTAAAAAAAAAGAGGTGAACCAGATCTTAGTCTGGGCAGAGAAGCATGTGCCATGCATATCGGCAGTTTTTTCATTCCAGGGATAGAGAACTGGCAGGCGGACTATTTAAGTCTCCAGCAGTTACTTCCAGTGGAATGGTCTCTGCATCTGAAACCCCCCATCTTTGGCATATGGCCCAAAAGACGTCATACGTTTCCGGGGGCTGTATTGAGCACTTACCGTCTCATGCTTCTCAGAAAGCCCACGTTGTGTCTAGGAAGCAGCAGTCTTCTTCCTCCAGCCAAGCAGCAGACCTCGGGTAAGTCTGGGGGGTTCCCTCTCCCCACCAGACGCCCCCCCATGCCGTTTTTTTCTTCCACTCTGCTCGGGGAAAGAGCGCTACAAGTTTAAAAAAAAAAAAAAAAAAAAAATGGCATGCCGCTCGGCGGCTTCCTCCTTCCACCCTGTGTATCCCATAGGATCGGGAGCTCGCGCGGGAAAGATCTTTTTTAAAAAAGAGGGGAAGGGCCGTAGGCGACGGGGGGGTCGGGGGGTCGCGATTGGGCTTAGAACTTCGTTGGCATCCTCCAGCATCCAGCGCGTGAAGGTATATTTTAAAAGGCACCATTTGTGCTGTTACATGCTGCAAGAGGGACACAAGAGCAAAGGTGGCATATAAGAGGATTGGTGACACAGGCATTCCTTTTGACACATTTACTACTGCATCAGGCTGAGCATTAATAGCGGCGACAGGGCTGGGCTATTGCTCAAGCAGTAGATGCATTTCTTCTGGTAGTACCTCTGCTTTGTGCATGAGGCTATGGTCGGAAGGGGGGTGAAAAACACCTTCAAAAATGGGCTCTCAAAGGACTACTACAGTCATACAGAAGCCTAGAACCATCAAAAAAAAGATGGCAGCCTCCCCTGAGAGTAATATGGCTGGTCAGAGTGAGCAAGTGTTGCAGCTGCTCTTAACACTGCAGCCCCTATGTATATTACTAAGCAGGTTTTTTCTTCAACCATTTTAAGCTTGGAGCAAAAAATTGATGCTTTAGTTGCATCCCAAAGTGGGACTAAGAGCAGCAGATTCCCGTCCATTGCTCAGGTCCCTCTTGCTAAGGAACAAAGAGCAAGAGATGAATTCCTTTTAAAGGACCAGGAAGAGGCTGAAGTCTCCTCTTCTAAAGAACCTGATATGGAAGTGTCAGGTTCGCGGGAAAGATTGTTGGTACAGTCTCTCACTGAATTGGTCTGCTCCAAAGATCTGGCTAAGACAGATGGGTCTACAGTTTTCAAAGATCTGGCTAAGACAGATGGGTGGCTTCCTCAATTTCTCTAGGATACAAACTAGAGTTCTGAGAGTTCCCACCTCCTCGTTTTCTCAGATCAAACGTTCCCAGAGATCCAGTCAAAAATAAGTCTCTCTAGCCTTGGTCATCTCTTGTCTCAAAGAGTAATATCGGAGGTCCCACTGGAAGAGCAAGGTTTGGGGTTTTATTCAAATCTGTTCACGGTTCCAAAACCAAGCGGGGATGTCAGATCCATTTTAGATCTCAAAGATCTAAACCGGTTTTTGAATATCCGTTCTTTTCGCATGGAGTCAATACGATCAGTAGTCTCCATCCTACAAGGGGGAGAACTTCTGACGTCAATCAACATAAAGGATGCTTATCTCCATGTGCCGATTTTCCCTGCTCACCAGAAATTTCTACGCTTCGAGGTAGAAGATCTTCATTTCCAGTTTGTAGCTCTGCCTTTCGGTCTAGCCACTGCACCTCGAGTATTTACAAAGGTCCTGGCTCCTTCTTTAGCCAGGCTAAGGGCTCAAGGTATAACAATACTAGCCTATTTAGACAATCTACTCTTGATCACTCCGGTAGTCCACCTAAACCAAACTTTGGTCACCGCAGTCAGCTACCTGGAATACCTAGGTTGGATTCTCAACCTAGAGAAATCCTCCTTAAAACTATCAAGGCGATTGCTGTACTTGGGGCTGATCATAGATACAGCTCAGAAGAGGGTGTTCTTGCCTCAGGAAAGGATCAGTTCCATAAAGGAACTGATTCAGTTGGTCAAGAAGAATCCTTCTATTCGACTTTGCATGAATTTGTTGGGAAAGATTGTGGCTTCTTTTGAGGCCGTTCCTTATGCGCAGTTTCATTTAAGACTGCTGCAAAACCGTATCCTGTCAACTTGGAACAAGAAGGTCGAAGTTCTGGACCTCCCAATGCGTTTATCCCCCCAATGTGCGTCAGAGCCTCAATTGGTTGATATCCAAGAATCTTCAAAAAGGAAAATCCTTTCTACCGGTTACCTGGAAGGTGGTAACAGATGCCAGCCTTCTGGGCTGGTCCAAATCAGAGATGACCTTGCCCATCAATATTCTAGAGATTCGGGCAGTACGCCTGGCCCTGGAGGCCTGGACGTCCAGACTAATGGAATTGTCCTGTCAGAATCCAATCCGACAATGCCACAGCGGTGGCCTATATCCATCACCAAGGGGGCACGAGGAGTCGTGCGGCCCAGAAAGAGGTGAAATCATATTCTTTCTTGGGCAGAAAACAACATTCCTTGTCTATCAGCAATCTTCATTCCAGGGATAGAGAATTGGCAGGCGGACTACTTAAGTCGCCAACAATTGTTCCCGGGAGAATGGTCCCTTCATCCTGACATATTTGTCTCAAAATGTCAGAAATGAGGAGTTCCGGACGTGGATCTGTTTGCGTCCAGGTTCAACAACAAGATCGACAACTTTGTGTCAAGGACAAGGGATCCGATGGCATACGGAACAGATGCCTTGGTCCCTCCGTGGGATCAGTTTTCACTGATCTATGCATTCCCTCCTGTTCCGCGTCGTCTTCGCAGGATCAAGCAAGAAGGGGAAGGAGGTGATTCTGGTTGCCCAGGAGATCTTGGTTTGCTGAGATCATAAAGATGGTGGTAGGGGACCCTTGCACCCTACCACTGTGGCCAGACCTTCTCTCGCAAGGACCGGTATTCATCCTACCTTACAAATGCTAAATTTAACGGTTTGGCGATTGAGACCCACATTCTAAAAGACCATGGGCTGCTAGCTTCAGTAGTTTCTACTTTGGTTAATACTAGGAAGCCGGCCTCCAGAGTCATATACTATAGAGTCTGAAAGGCATGTGTCTCCTGGTGTGAATCCAGGGGTTGGCACCCCAGACAGTATGTCATAGGTTCCTTGGATTCCTACAGATGGGATTAGAAATGAGGCTGGCCTTGAGTACTATCAAGGGCCAGGTGTCAGCCTTATCGGTATTGTTTCAACGACCACTTGCTTCACACTGTCTGGTTCGTAACTTTATTCAGAGGGTAATGCGGATTAATCCCCCAGTTAAATCACCCCTGAATCCTTGGGACTTAAATTTAGTCCTGTCAGCTTTACAAAAACAGCCTTTTGAGCCAATTTGAGATATTCCCTTGGTTCTCTTGGTTGCCATATCTAATGCAAGAAGAGTATCAGAGTTGGCTGCTCTTTCTTGAAAAGAGCCATATTTGATTATTCGTAAGGATAAGGTTGTATTGCGGCCTCGTCCTAATTTCCTACCGAAAGTAGTGTCTGGTTTTCATTTAAACCAGGATATTGTTCTGCCTTCATTTTTTTCCAGAACCTCCTTCTGTGGAAGAAAAGTCACATTCTCTTGATGTGGCGAGAGCGGTCAAGGTCTAATAACCGCTCAGATTTGTAAAACAGTTGTTTTGTTTGTATTGCCAGGCGGTCCTAAAAATGGATTCGTCAAGTGATTGTTCAAGCTTATGGTTTAAAAAGGAAAATTTCTCCTTTTCATATAAAAGCGCACTCCACCAGGGCTGTGCTTCTTGGATAGTGCATCACCAAGCCTCCATGGCTCAGATCTGCAAGGCCGCAACTTGGTCTTCAGTCCATACGTTTACCAGATTTTATCAAGTAGATGTAAAAGGTCATGAGGATATCACCTTTGGGCGTAGCAAGTCCTCTAGTCTCTTGGTGCCCTACTTTTGTTGTCTCCCTCCCTTCGGTTGTCATTGCTATGGGACATCCCACATAGTAACTACTATGGCTCTGTGTCTCTTGATGTACGATAAGAAGAAAATAGGATTTTTATAACAGCTTACCTGTAAAATCCTTTTCTTTGAAGTACATCACGGGACACAGAGGTCCCTCCCTTCTTGGTATACACGTGTATGGCTTTGCTACAAAACTGAGGTACTGCCAGTAGTGGAAGGGGTTATATAGGGCGTGCACTTTTTGTCTTAGGGCGTGCCAGTGTCCATTACCTGAAGGTGGCCTATAACCCACATAGTAACTACTATGGCTCTGTGTCCCATGATGTACTTCAAAGACAAGGATTTTACAGGTAAGCTGTTATAAAAAAAAACTTCTTTTTTTTTTTTGTTCATTTCACTCAATTTCAGGGTAATTAAATGTCACATTATTACATCTGTCCTTGCCTTTTTGAAGCCAGGAGTCAGGCCTGTACTTCCATAAATACTGGAATGCCTGCCATATGAAAATAGTCAATCATTAACATAATGTATGTCCAGCCAAAACAGTTTTCTTGGATTTGGAAAAGGTTAGAACCCCTGTGAAGTTTCTACTTCTATCTGGGGATTGATTAGAGAGATGTATCCATATTTCCTGTCCTGCTAACAACCTTTTGCCAGGCGAGAATTGAGGGAATCTTAAGTAGAGCAGGACAAGGCTAGAGCCCCTGTAAAGTTTTTATTTATTTATTTATTCCTCTCTGCGCCCCTGTAGGAGAATGTCCCTTCCTGTATGGTAAAACCATTGTTAGCAGGACAGAAAATATGGGCAAATCTCTCCAAAAGAGCCCTGGGTAGCTGTAAAAACCTGGCTCTAATCCTTTCCTGCTTTATCCCTAGCCTATGTGTTTTTGGCTTAACATACTTTGTCACTTGAGCATGCACAACCACCACAACACTCTATTTTAAATTGCACGCAGAAACTACCTTTTCAGTTAACTATAGTTGTCCAATTCAAGAAGAAAATAGGGCTATGTAAGAGGTACCTCATCCATATGAAATGTATACTAAAAAACTAGGAGATATTTGACTTAACTAGTACCAAGAGAAGGACGGTCACGTTTAGTTAGGATAAAACAGCAATATTACAAGGTATTAAAAAAAAAAAAAAATATATATAAAACAATGTATTCATGTTAACATAGGACAATAGCCGTCATATCAAGATCTATGGCGGATATTGTCCTATGTTAACATGAATACATGGTTTTATTAATGTTTTTTACATTTTTGTAATAAAATATTGCTGTTTTATCCTAACTAAACGTGGCCGTCCTTCTCTTGGTACCAGTGAAGTCCAATATCTTAGTTTTTCAGTATAGTTGTCCAAAAGAAAGCAAGCCTGTAATATTACAACTGTGATGCATCAAAACTTTAGGCTTTTTTTTTTTCCTTTACATTTTTATGATTTTTTTTTTTCTTTTATGCGTGTGTTTAGGAGAGATGAGCCATACTGGTCGGATTCAAAACGAATGGCTTTGGATGATCGGAATCGAGATTTTGGAAGACCGGACAGATTTCATGATTTTGAGAATAGAGATCGTGGTCGATATATGGATCATATGCACGTGGACAGGCAAGTTAAATTTGCAAAAAAAATTTTTTTAACCCAGTAGCTTTTTTTTTTTTTTTTGCATAGTGCCATACTGGGCTCCAGATTCAGATATTCATTGCGGTGGCCTATCTGCATCTCTATAATATGCTGCTCTCCCAGATATGGACATGCCTTGTATAACTTTCCTACTTTTTGCACGTCATACTGCTTTCCAAGATCTGGATATTAGCGCAGTGGCCTCACCAGGCTCAGCATTATACTGGAGATACTCTGATCGTAGACTATCACCGACCAATCACCCATTGTTGTCTCCTAGGGCTAAAGAGCAATGACTGGTTTTACATGCTTCCTAAACTTTAGAAATGTTGATGCAGCAGCTAGAACAGATATTAAATTTCACTTTTGATGTCTAATGCGGAAAGTATGATAACCTGCATCAGTTCAGCTGCTCTTTTGCTTTATTTAAAATGTTGGTCTGCAGACCATCCAAAAAGTCTTTTATTTAGCTTCCCTTTACAGGGAAGGGGGTCCCTGGATGCCATGTTGAAGAACAGCACTCGCGGGAAGAACACCTCTTACCCATAAGTGTAAACAAAGTTCTCTTGCACAGAAAAGTTTTCCCTCTGTCTGTTAAGCTTTATACACACACGGCCGAAATCGACTGATGTGCCAAAAACTCTAACTCACCAAAATCTCCAACCATGTCTGGGGACTCTCCAGCAGCAATAATTGGAGATTTAGATGAGTTGGCTGTTTTCACAGAACACCATCAGCGCATACAGTACAGTACACGGGTTGGCTGTTTTAGACAGAACACCGGGTAAGGAGGAAAAAAGTTGCCGCTTTGGAAATGGACACTGTTACTCCCGGGTGGACTAACAATGTCCACTCATATCGTGTACCGTTGTGTATATGCTAGAGATCGACCGATTATCGGTGCGGCCGATATTCACTTTTTCAGAAGTATCGGTCAAAAAACTGACCGATATTACAGACTATTGCTTCAAGGGATTTGCTTTATTGTAATAACAACTGATGCGGCTCAGCAGCCACTCGGCTGTTAGAAGCAGTGGGAGGGGACGTCCCTCCTGCCGCTTGCCCGGGCTCTCCCATCCCACCAGGAGGCCAGAGCAACCAGCCGGCATGTCCGCAGGCTGGCCAATGCTCGGTTCGGGTCTTGGATCTTGTAACCAGGACGCAATGTCATGACATCACTTCCCGGATTACTGGCATCTTAAAGGTGCCAGTTTAAAAAATAAAGTGTTTAAACGCCGATCCTGACGTTTGAATACTTTCAAGTGCAGAGGGGAGGGGTTTGGGGTCTTATAGACCCTCAATCTCTCCATAAAAGTACCTGTCCATACCTATTACTGTCACAAGGGATGTTTACATTCCCTGTGACCGCAATAGTTGTGTTTAAAAAAAAAAAACAAAACTGTAAAAGGACAGTAAATTTTATTTAATTTTTTTAAATGTACAAAATATCGGCAAATAATAATATTGGCAGAAGTGGCCAAAATATCGGTATTGTATCGGCACAGAAAAATTGGCACACAAAAGATCACTTGATCCCTAGTACACACTGCCGGCGTTCTCTGAAAACCGCCAACTCTTCAAACTCCAATTATTGCTGCTGGAGTCGCCGGAAGTGACATGGTTGAAAATCTTGGCAGAACACCATTGGATCCAGCCTACTTTCAGCCCGTGTGTACAGCTGTCTGATCTTCAGAAGCCGGTCTTAAGACCGGCTTCTCTCAAATAGACATGCTTGAAAACTATCATTCGACTGTCATCCGATCAATGTTTTCTGGCAGGGGTCAGAACACAAAGGCACAGCTGGAGAGATCGCTGTACTAACATTGCTTGTGTTAGAACGGGGATCTGTTGTTTTTTTTTCTCATTCAGTTCGCTGGGTTGAATGAAGAAAATGTGTCTCCAACTTTACTTGGTAAGTGCCACATTTTCAGGAGGAGGAATGTAATGGCTTCCTGGGCCAAGTCCAAGTTTCAATCCAGAGGCCAACCTGGCCAGTCTAGTCCTTTGCCAACTTTTCTCAGCTTAAAGGGCAACCGCAACCTCTATACAACAGAGTGGGGAGCAGGTTAATATTTGCAAACCACTTTCTTTTCAAAGCTTGGGTCACAGATGTCCACAAAATACTTTAATTTCATTTTTTTTTTTTTATATTTTGATTCTCCTTTCTGATCAGAAAGCCATATTTTTTTTTTTTTTTTTTCCTGGCAACGTACAGTGCCTTATTGCCCGGGGAGTATTTGAGTTTTTATTCAAACCTATGTACAGAGCTCCAATCGGAATACAAGTATTGTATGTATAGTGCTTGTCAGAATACAAAGGCTCAGCGGGAGGATTCCCCCATCCACCTTGAATGTGTGGATGGGGTAAAGTCCTTTTTTTTTTTTTTTTTTTTTTTCTAGCCTGCTGGCTGAACGAAAACAAATCCATAATCTACAGGCTGCTTTAAAGAGTACATATTTTTTTTTTTTTGCCGTGCCCTAACCTAAACTGTAACACTTCTTCACAGAGCCTTGTCACAACTGCTGGCTGGGCCTGTACGTTTTACCCCTAAAGACTTCTATGGTGTTGTCAACCTGGACAGACAGACTTGGATGAGCTTGGCTAGGAGAGAGAGACTTGTTCTGTGGCATGAAGGCAGATGAAGGCCATGGATCACAAATCTGTGGAGGGTTAGGGTGGGACTGCGCACAAATGCGCAGAAAGAATAAATTCTTTTTTTCTGAAGCCTGTTTAGTTAAGTGACAAGAACTAAATAGACTAGGGCAGGGATATGCAGATAGCGGCCCTCCAGCTGTTGCAGAACTACAAGTCCCATGAGGCATAGCAAGGTTCTGACAGCCACAAGCATGACACCCAGAGGCAGGGGCATGATGGGACTTGTAGTTTTGCAACAGCTGGAGGTCCGCTAATTGCATAACCCTGGACTAGGGGATTTCCCTTCCTTTTTTTTGTAGAAAACTAGACTCATGTCCTGTGAAAATGTATTTGAAGACTATTTAAGGTACATGTGACCCCTAATTGAGTTACTCACTAGTACTTTGTATCATATAGATCATTTGATGGTAAGAACAAAGGGCTGATCTGTGTTTTTGACCGCCAGTATAGCAGGTTTAATTAGGCATATCACATTTGGGAGGCAGTGCAATTTTCAAAATATGCAAGTCAAAGTTACCCCGAGATTGTGGCGCATTCTTGCAATGCAGTATCCCTCTTGGGGTAAGAAAGGGGGGAGGCTTTCAGGAGGCAACAGTATCACTTTCTAAACACCTGCATACTCACTGCCCTTGTGAACAAGACCCTAGGTGGGTACCTACATTAATGCTTTCGTACCCTCTGTTTTTCTTCAGGAGGGATGATTCAAGGTCTGGCATGGGTGGCAGAGATATGGTAAGTGTATTGTATGAGAGAGAATTTTTGCCCTGACAAACCCCTCCCCCTCTTTAGTAGTGTTCTAATATTTGTTTTTCCTCCCCTTCATGCTGTAGAATTACTCAGATCGGCATGGGAGAGATCAGCGTGACGGGTGGGGAGATTATGATAGGCGTGCAGATGATGGAAGAGCTGTGCCACCGCCAGGAAGGTTTGTCATTTAGCCATTTTTACATAGCACAGACAGTTTGTTCGTGGGATCGCTAATGAAGACCAACCACATATAAACTAGCTTGCCTGATGATCCAATCAGATTGAATACAAAAGTAAATGCAAACAGCATCAATAAGATTCTATTCTGTAGTTATTTGTATGAAAGGCCAGTTTATTTGAAAAATCAAATGCACCAAATATTTTCTAGGTAGTCTAATGAATTTGGGGTGCACTCACACTGGGCATTGTTGAACTGAACTGGTGCCTGAGTTCCATTGCCTCCACTTTTGTAACATACTGGATATGGATGGGTGTGGATAAATATTTGAGAAAATCTTTGTCATATCACTCATTCTGGACACTGAATAAATATGCAACATCTGGATGAATATGCTACAACTGAAATTTTCAATTGGACAACAGTCTACGGAGAATTTATTATACAATTGCAATTTCATGCAGCTTTTATTACATTGTGTTTTGGATCTCTGAGAGAGATGTGGGGTTGCTCTAGATAAAGTGCTTTTTGTATTTCTTACCCAGTATGTGTCCAAAATGGTTATAGAGGCTAGAAGCGCTCACAGGTTTTGCAACAGAGATGAGTCAAAGCAGGTTGGATGGAACTCTGTGGAAACGCCGATCAAAAAATGCTGTTGCTTGGACTCCTCTTCATTGCAAGACCCACAAGCTCCTCTTTTTCTATTTTGAACTTGTATTGATATCTTTGGGGTGGGCACCAGGGCATTTACCTCACAAATAATGTGGTGGTTATTGTATGGCTACAAATGGGCTTATATTTATAAAATGTATACATGCAAAATTAATCACCCTGTGCCCTAAATAAATGCCTTGGGGAGGGGGTGGACAGTGTTTAACGAGATGCATATAGTGTGTGTGTATATCTATTCTCAAAAGGTATGCTGTAAATCAAGAATTAAAAGTATAAGAAGAGAAATCCAAACCCATATTTGGTGTGACCTCCTGTTGCCTTTTTAAAGCAGCATTAATTCTTCTAGGCACACTTGCACACAGTTTAGAACAACCTACCTGCAGAGTTCCTATACAAACACCTTTAAGAACTAACCACAGGATGTAGGCTGCCTCAGATCCTTCTGTCTCCATGTAATCCCAGACAGACTTGATATTGAGATTGGGGCTCTGTGGGGGCCAAACCATCACTTCCAGGACTCCTCGTTCTTCACACTGAACATTCTTCTTCTTTTTTTTTTCTTTTTTTTGTTTTGTTTTTTTTATTAGAGAATCAAGTGATACACTAAAAGTTCTTATTGACTTTGGCTGCATGTTTGGGGTCGTTGTCCTGCTGCAGAATAAATTTTGAGCCAATCACACACCTGCCTGATGGTATGGCATGATGGATACGTATCTGCCTGTATTAGCATTGAGGACAACGTTGATCCTGACCAAATCTTCTAACTCCCTTTGCAGAAATGCTGCCCCAAAAGTGCAAGGAACCGCCATCATGCTTCACTGTTGCCTGCAGTCACTCGTTATTGTACCACTCTCCAGCCATTCGGAAACAAACTGCCTTTTGCTGCAGCCAAATTTCACATTTTGACTCAGTCCAGTGCACCTGCTGCCATTTTTTTCTGCACCCCAGTTTCTATGTTTTAGTGCATCGTTGAGTCACTTACTCGTGTTTCCACGTCAGAGTTCATGGCTTTTTGGGCTCAATTCCTTCATGAAGACCACTGACCAGGCGTCGAATGGAAGTAAACATGTCTTTCATCTGCTGCATTAAAGAGGTTGTAAACCTCTTAAAAAAATTCTCTCTCTCAAAAAAAAAAAACCTCTGCGAGACAAAGGCATAATGAGCTCTAGTATGCATCAAATACTAGATCATTATGAAATACCTATGAAATACCTTAAAACAAAGCTGTTGCAGCGGTCCCCGCACACCGCTGTCGAGGCTCACATCTTTCTCGGAACTTCTTCCGGATTCGCGGGCTCCGTGGCTGTGATGACGTCACTCCCACTCGTGGGCTACTGGGCTCGGAAGGTTTAGGAGGCATTTTTAATACCTATAGGTAAGCCTTATAGGCTTACCTATAGGTAGGTTTGCAGAGGAAGTTTATTTCCTCTTTAAGTTTGCTTGGCTGACAACTGCATCTATGCTTCTTCAACTTTGCCTTTTTTTTTTTTTTTTGGTTGTTGTTTTTTTTTTTTTTTTGTGCTTCAACAGAGCTTGAACAGTACATCTTGAAACATCAGTCTGCTTTGAAAGTTTTGCCTGGGAGAGACCTTGCTTATGCAGTATAAATACCTTGTGTCTTGTTGCTGTGCTCAGTCTTGCAATGGTGTGACTTGAAACTCGTCCACAATCTCACCTTAGTAGCAGTGTTTGGCTGTTCCTCAAATTCTGTAAAACCCCTAACTTGCAAGTGTAAGAATTGATGCTGGATTGAAGCCACTTTGTATATTGGTATATGTGTGTGTGTGTGTATATATATATATATACACACACACATACACACACATTTTAGGCAAGTGTAGGGTAATTCTATAAAGTAAGAATATTTTCAAATAAAAATATATATAAAATTTTAAAGCATTCTTTACAGAATTTCCCTACACTTGCCTAAAATTTTCTATATATATAATTTTTTCACAAGAGTGTGTACACCCCTCACTGTCTCAAAGACAACCTCTGGTTATGACACTGTACGTGCACTCATCCTTTTGTCGACCATGGCGAGGCTTGTTCTGAGTGGACCCTGTCCTGTTAAACCCTGTATGGTCTTGGCCACCGTGCTGCAGCTCAGTTTCAGGGTCTTGGCAATCTTCTTATAGCATTGGCCATCTTTATGTAGAGCAACAATTCTTTTTTTCAGATCCTTAGAGTTCTTTGCCATGAGGTGCCATGTTGAACTTCCAGTGACCAGTATGAGAGAGCGATTAAACCAAATTTAACACACCTGCTCCCCATTCACACCTGGGACCTTGTAACACTAACAAGTCACATGACACCGGGGAGGGTAAATGGCTAATTGGGCCCAATATGGACATTTTCACTTAGGGGTGTACTCACTTTTGTTGCCAGCGGTTTAGACATTAATGGCTGTGTTATTTTGAGGGGACATCAAATTTACACTGTTATACAAGCTGTACACTCACTATTTTACATTGTAGCAAAATGTCATTTCTTCAGTGTTGAAACACAGAATTGTTGGCATTTAATAAAAAGAAAAACTGAAATATCACATGGTCCTAAGTATTCAGACCCTTTGCTCATTATTTAGTAGAAGCACCCTTTTGATCTAATACAGCCATGAGTCTTTTTGGGAAAGATGCAACAAGTTTTTCACACCTGGATTTGGGGATCCTCTGCCATTCCTCCTTACAGATCCTCTCCAGTTCTGTCAGGTTGGATGGTAAACGTTGGTGGACAGCCATTTTTAGGTCTCTCCAGAGATGCTCAATTGGGTTTAAGTCAGGGCTCTGGCTGGGCCATTCAAGGACAGTCACGGAGTTGTGAAGCCACTCCTTTGTTGTTTTAGCTGTGTGCTTAGGGTCATTGTCTTGTTGGAAGGTAAACCTTCGGCCCAGTCTGAGGTCCTGAGCACTCTAGAGAAGGTTTTCGTCCAGGATATCCCTGTACTTGGCCGCATTCATCTTTCCCTCCATTGCAACCAGTCATCCTGTCCCTGCAGCTGAAAAACACCCCCACAGCATGATGCTGCCACCACCATGCTTCACTGTTGGGACTGTATTGGACAGGTGATGAGCAGTGCCTGGTTTTCTCCACACATACCGCTTAGAATTAAGGCCAAAAAGTTCTATCTTGGTCTCATCAGACCAGATAATCTTATTTCTCACCATCTTGGCGTCCTTCAGGTGTTTTTTTTTTTTTAGCAAACTCCATGCGGGCTTTCTTGCACTGAGGAGAGGCTTCCGTCAGGCCACTCTGCCATAAAGCCCTGACTGGTGGAGGGCTGAAGTGATGGTTGACTTTCTACAACTTTCTCCCATCTCCCGACTGCATTTTTGGAGCTCAGCCACAGTGATCTTTGGGTTCTTCTTTACCTCTCTCACCAAGGCTCTTCTCCCCGGATGGCTCAGTTTGGCCGGACGGCCAGCTCTAGGAAGGGTTCTGGTCGTCCCAAACGTCTTCCATTTAAGGATTTTGGAGGCAACTGTACTCTTTAGGAACCTTAAGTGCAGCAGAAATTTTTTTTGTAACCTTGGCCAGATCTGTGCCTTGCCATAATTCTGTCTCTGAGCTCTTCAGGCAGTTCCTTTTGACCTCATGATTCTCATTTGCTCTGACATGCACTGTGAGCTGTAAGGTCTTATGTAGACAGGTGTGTGGCTTTCCTAATCAAGTCCAATCAGTATAATCAAACACAGCTGGACTCAAATGAAGGTGTAGAACCATCTCAAGGATCATCAGAAGAAATGGACAGCACCTGAGTTAAATATATGAGTGTCACAGCAAAGGGTCTGAATACTTAGGACCATGTGATATTTCAGTTTTTCTTTTTTAATAAATCTGCAAAAATGTCAACAATTCTGTGGTGTTCTGTCAATATGGGGTGCTGTGTACATTGAGGGGAAAAAAAATGAACTTAAATGATTTTAGCAAATGGCTGCAATATAACAGAGTGAAAAATGTAAGGGGGTCTGAATACTTTCCGGTCCCCACTGTGTATGTATGTATGTGTATATATATGTATGTATGTATGTATATGTGTATATATATGTATATATATATATATATATATATGTGTGTGTGTGTGTGTATATATATATATATGTATATGTATATATATATATGTATATATATATGTGTATATATATATATGTGTATGTATATATATATGTATGTATATATGTGTGTATATATATATATATATGTATATATATATATATATATATATATGTGTGTGTGTGTGTGTGTGTGTGTGTGTGTGTGTGTGTGTGTGTGTGTGTGTATATATATATATATATATATATATATATATATATATATATATATATATATATATATATATATATATATATATATATATATATATATATATATATGCCAGTCTGAAAAGCTGCATCTAAAAATTTCTCAAAGGAAGTCCAGCCTGAGCTCATTCAGCTGGGCTTATCCTAAGGGTCACAAGAGTGCAATTCGTTTTGCACTCCTGTGGACCTGTATTCAGCAGAGAGCGGTTTGAAGTCCACTCTCTGCTGAAGTCACCAGCATCAGTCCAGGTGCCTGCACTGATAGGCATCTCGGCCTCTCAGCGAGCCACTGAGACGGCCGCTCCCCGCCCATCCTCAGCGCTCCAGTGACTGACAGGCAGCAGCTCTCCACTTGTGTCTGAGAACCGAGGCATTGGCGACGGAGGACAGATGCAGCATCGGTCCAATGCTGCATCCACCTAGGCAAGTATGACTGGGGGAAAAACCCCAAACCCATACTTCTCTTTTAATGTAAAATTCCAAAGACTCTAAATATATCCTCATCTACAGTCCATAATATCAACAAAAGATTCTGTGAATCTGGAGAAATCTGTGTGCAACAGACAAGGCCAAAAAGCAATAATGGATACTCGTGATCCCTCAGACAGCACTGCATTAAAAACTGACATGATTCTGTAATTGACATCACTGCATGGGCTCAGAAATTCTTTGAAAAATCACTGTGTGAACATAGTTATGTAAGAAGCTCTATCATGCAAAGAAGCCATACCTAAACATGCAGAAACACCACCATCTTCTCTGGGCCAAAGCTCATTTAAAGTGGTCAGTTGCAAAGTTCTGCGGTCAGACAAATCGAGATCTGGCATTCATTTTGGCAACCATAGGCGCCGTGTCCTCCAAATTAAAGAAGAGAGGAACATTCTGGCCTGTTATGTGCTAAAGTTCAAAAGTCTGCCTCTCTGATGGTATGGGGGTGCATAAGTATGTATAAAACGGCAGCCTGCACATCTGGAAAGGCACTATGAATGCTGAAAGATATCCAGGTTTTAGAGCAGAATATGCTCTCATCCATGACCTCTTTTTCAGGGAAGGCCTTGCATATTTCAGAGAGACAATGCTAAACTGCATCTATGACAACAGCATGGTTTTTATTAAGGTCTGGGTGCTTAACTGGCCTGCCTCTAGTTTGAATCCTATATCAAGCAAGAATGAGACCACATTCCACACTCAAATCTCCAGCACCTAGTCTCCTCAGTTCTCAGATGTTTACAGAGTGTTAAGAGGAGACGCTACACCGTGGTAAACACGGCTCTGTCCCATCTTTTGGAGACATGTTGCTGCCATCAGTTTTGAAATTACCTTTTTTATTTTCTTCAATTACATTTTCTCAGTTTTAAACATTTGGTATGTGTTCTATTGTGAATAAAATATGGGTTTATAGGGTTTACTACTTCATCCAGAATGCTGACACCCTAAGACAAAGTGTTACCGCCTGGATCACCAAGTGAAATAAAAGGAAAAACAGCCAAAAAAAATAAACAAATGCAACAACCACATCTAGGCTGCAATATATTCCATTTTTGTCTTTGGGTTTAATACTATTTTAAAGCGTGACTAAACTCAAATATACTTGCCCTCAACCTTCCTGCAGAGTGCGGTGGTTAGATTCCTCACTGACCCATGTCGTCTCCCTGGGTGCTGGGTTTTCTGCCTCTTTGATTGTGAATCTCAAACCTGTATTTTATTCACAATCATGGCATTGTTTACAAAATGGAAAACTTGAAAATTGTTGTTGCTATATAAATATTTCTAATGGGTAAATTTTGAAAGTGCTTTATTGTTTTCGTTAGGGATGGACGTGATTGGGGCGATCATGGTCGCAAGATGGAATCTGATAGATCAAGACCAGGTAAAGTAGATGGTGTTGGAAAAAGTGACCCTGATATTAGATGGGATAGCTTTTTGTAGCTAATTAAGCCAGCGGTCCTAAGATAAAAAATCCTCCCTAACACAAACTAGTCTTAAAAATGTTCACATCATTATCAGGGAATTAACCTGTCCAGGCTTTACATTAATAATCCATGTGGATCTTACCTGGATGTTGTTTTTCAGTTGTTCATACTCCCCGAACTTAGCCATTGCTACTGTTTTTTCTTTTTGCTTAACACTGCATGAAGCTTAACACTGGTTTATGTTGCCATCCCAAGCCCCTGCATGGGCAGATTGAATGCTTTTAATGTTATTCCTTTAAAATTGAATAGAATAATTGTACCAGAAAAATGTCTGCTGACTAACCTGTTTAAATAAATAATTGCCTTTGTCTTACCTGGCCCTGTCAGATCTAACTCCCCTGTCTGAGGGGGGGGGATGGAGCACTGACAAAAGCTGAGATGGAAGCCTATGGGTAACTTCACCGCTCCCAGATTTCCCAGAAGTTATCAATTTGCTCTCTTCTCTCCTCTGTAGCCACTGCTCACTGGCATGGTATCGCGTGGCTGGACTGAAAATAACATATATATATAATTTTTTTTTTTCACACAGGATAGCATATGTTGCAGGGAGGGAGTTGGGAAGGAATACCACTTTAACAGTACTGCTTGACTCTTTGCATAATGCGTAAACTTACAATACAAAATAACAAAGTCTTTCCTTCTTTAAAGGTGGCCGTGGTATGCCAGGTTCCTCAGGACAGATGAATAGAGGAGGAGTGCATGGGTAAGCAATACATCTGTTCCAGTGGCTTATGACTATAAATGGAATGCTTGGAAGTTAGTACAGAAATAAGATCCAAGCCTTGTACCACTGTTTTGTTTTTGTTTTTTTGCAGAAGAGCACACTCTTGTTTGCTGTCAGCAGTACAGTTAGGTTCACATTATTGTGTGTCTGAAAAGCGCAGCTATTTACTATTCTTAATGGCGCCCCCATTTTCACATGTGTGAAACCAAATCGTAATGCAGTTCTGTGAGTCAGGATCGTTCCTTCATTTCTGCATGTAGGGCAGCCCATTGAAATGAATACATGCAGAATGCAGCCCTCACATATGTGTGAGCCTAACCTACTTGTATTCTTGTACTCATTTACACCCTCAGGGCACGTGTACTGCATATCTCTGCTCTTTCCCAGTATGGCATAGCACTACCCCACCTATGGTCTTTAGTGTTATATATTTGTGTGTGGCTCCTCCTCCTCCTGCCATTCCACTCTGTACACAGTGCCTGTGTAATTAGTCACCCACAGGCAATGCGTATCAAATTAACTAAAATGGTGACCCTCATGGTTTAACTAGGTTTTAAAGTAAGGTGCACACGTGGAAGGGCTTTGCACAGTACTAATTTTAAAAAAATTGCCAGTGAGCAAGCAAAAACCATTTTTATTAAAAAGAGTGCTTTTAGTGAGTAACATTTGTAGCTTCCATTATTCATTTATTTGGAAATGTTGTACAACTAAAATCTGTTTTTATTGCACATTCTTTGACCTTGTAACTTGTGATAATTGTGCTTGGAAACGTGGTGTTTTTTGGGGGATTTTTTCTTTGGTTTGCTTTGTGCATTGAAGCTTTGCAAAGCCTTTCCGTGTGCACCTTGTGCCCCTTGCTTTAAAGACTATAAATTGGGGTGGTTGCTATTTTTGTTTAGCTTGCTGGAATTGACGTGGAGATGCATTGGATGCCTTCAGCTGCGATTGTGCATTGCTGGTGTGTCCCTGCTTTTAACCACTTACTGCCAAATCACGTACCGTGTACATCATTTGACTTCAAGTGGTTGTAGTGCCGACGTTTTTCTTTTTAGAGCTGACAGGGCATGTGCAATTTTAAAGTGTGACATGTTTGGTATCTATTTACTCGACGTGACTTTTTTATATTTTACAAAAAAATTGGCCTATGTATTGTACTTTGCAATAAAAATTTCAAGTGTATTTGTGCCCCAAAAATTGCATTTGAAAAACCGCTGCGCAAAATACCGTTTGACAAAAAAATTAGCAAAACCCACTAACTCTTTAGGGCCTCTTCTTTAAAAAAAAAACAAAAAAAAAATATATTGGGGTTCTAAGTCATTTTCTAGCCAAAAAACAACCGACTTTCACATGTATACAAAAGTGCCAGAAAATGCCTGGCCTTCAAGTGGCTAAAGAGGAATAAGCTGCCGCCAGGCATGAAACACAAACAATGGTCTGAGAAGCCAAATGCACATAGAAATCACCCTTTATTGGCGTCTTCTCAAACCATTTCATTCTGGGTTTCATGTTAGCGTAGCCTGCACACTCTTGTTTTTAATCACAATAATAGTTTAGCTAGCCAAAAGGGCCTGGTGGTGGTGAGTGCTTGGCAGTAGCGTCCTGTTGACATCATGAGTTAGGCAGAGCTCACCGGCGCCAGCCCTCTTGTATTTTTTTTTTTTTTTTTTTCACAGCAGAACAAGTGCATTTTATGTGGGACTACCAGTCCCAGCAAAGCAGTTCTTGTGTGGGACTGCAAGCCACAGCAAATATTAAAGGGGCCACACAATTTTCTTGTGGGCTACTGACAGGGTTAGAAAGGGTCAAATCTCCTTTGATAACCAGCACACTGGTGTCTGACGCAGTGCCCTCCTAACTGACTTGGACTTCTGTTTTCTAGCAAGGCTCTCTGAATACGTGTCAGCAAGCCATGTCTGACAGCAGAGAGGAGGGAATGTAGAGGGGGTAAGGGGTACAAAATACCTACAGGTAGTGAGGAACCTGAATGCAGCCCTCATGCAATATATCCCCTTGGGTCAGTGTGTTCCATGCAGATCTAGCTCTTCAACCTAGCCGGTAACGCTGCTTCTGGGACACCTTGCTCCAGTGAGGCATTCTCATCTGATATTCCTGAGTACAGCAGCAGCTTTCCAGAATACTTCCTGGCCTGGACCACCTTGGTTACAAGCAGAAGCATTCCCCCTTATCCTTCCTCCCTGTTAACGGCGGAGGAATCAGTGGAGAATGTGCTAGAAAAAGAGGACACCATTCTGGAAGAAGGGACACACAGAATTTTTCATTTGAGGGAATCTACGCCTAAAAAGTGTCCTGCTCTAAAAACACAGGTGCTCAAGGTACCGTCAACTTCCTTGACGAATGAGGACTTTGTAAGATGGTAGCCTTCTTGAGTCGGTGTCAATGCCCAGTTCCATTCCAGGTCCCTCCAACAGAATGTCTTGATGGCATGGGAAAGGAGGATTCCCCAATGCCATTACTCCATAGCAGGAGACTGTCTGGATTGGTGGATCTCTTCATGGAGTTTGAACATGGGGCAAATCATTTCTCCCTACCTGGGATGGCCTTGATGACATGCCAGCCTGTTGGGCTGGGTTGATGTTCTGGACAGTCTCTTGGTCCAGGGGTCTTGATATCCTCAGAATAGGTTGTTGCCCATCTTGAATTGAGCGCAGTTAGCCTTGCCTTACTACATTGGTCAGTGTGTAGGGCCTCCTGGTAAGGCCTCATTCAGACCATGCCACCGCAGTGGCATGCATAAATTATCAAGGAGACGGATATTCTCAGTCATTAGCAACTGTCTGGAGAAGTTTGCCCTGTGTCTGAGGAGCTCTGCCAACAATCGGGTACCCCGGATGTTGATCTTTTGATGTCCAAAAGCTTGACAGGGTTGACCCCAAGACCAGGGATTCTTGTGAATTCACAGTAGATGCTGTGGTGACACCATGGGGCCAATGTATCCAAATCTATGATTTCCTGCCATTACAGCCTCTACCTTGGCTTTGCAGGGTTTTTGTAAACCGATTTTTTAACATCCTGCCCCGGAGAACTTTCTTCTCTCACGTTGTAACCCAGTTGGCAGATGACATTTGAGCTTTCTGAATCATGTCGACTGCCTGTTGCAAGGTCAAATCCCCCCCCCTCCTTCTTTTTTTTTTTTTTTTTTAACACTGGCTTTAACGTCATGGCCGTTGAAGCCAGAGTTTTGAGAGACAAAGGGAATGTCTGATTCTGTCATTCTTATTGAAGTCTTAGAAGGTGAATTCAAGGAAGATTTACCATAAGGCCTATAAACGTTTTCTTGGTGTGAGACTAGATGATTTCATCTTTACAAGTATGGTATGAGTGGGTTGCATCTTGGCCTCCAGTTCATTCCTCACACTCCAAAGACATGCTGTTAGGTTAATAGGCTGCTGTCCAAATTGGCCCTAGTATGTATGAATGTGAGTTTGGGGATCTTAGATTGGAAGCTTCTTGAGGGCAGGGACTGTGACTATATAAAAACAGTTATGATCTGGTACTGGTTTTGAGTACATTCAAGGGTCAGATTTCGGCCTCTTTCAGAGACCTATTGCTTTGCATTCCTTGATGTGTGCCTTTGTAAAAGGTGTCATGAACACCTGTTCAGACTCTGAGCATCAACTTGTTACTTTCTGTATTGCAGAATTCCCCACTTGTTCCCTCCTAGGATAATCCATAGACCTTAATCAAGTGGTTATTTTTCTGGTAGCCATTACTTCAGTTTGCACAGTTTCGGAATTGGCTCCTCTTTCCTGTAAGGAACCTTTCCTGGTGTTTCACTGTGACAAATGATTCTACAGCCTCAGCTCTTTTTTTTTTTTTTTTTTTTTTTTTTTGTATCTTAACCATTTGACGCCAGGCTTACGAGGCTCATCACACCTTGGAGGTGGTTTGTACTATCATGTGTTACCTAAAGTCTATCACTGCAATTTGTCAGTCTGTTTCCCCGCATGGCGCTTCCTGAAGCCCCAAAGTAGGGGCACACAGCTTACATATCTACAATTTTTCAATTGATCTGCCCACTTATATCAAGTTTATGGTCCGTTTTTGTTGATGGCACATTCTACCAGGAGTGTGTGTCTCCTGGGCTATTTGTCATCAGGCTTCAGTAGCTCAAGTTTAAAGGAAAGCTTTACCGCACAAATATTCAAGCTGCAAATGCCTCTACCATTGGTCAGCGAGTTTTGCGGGCTGCTTGATGAGGTTTCTAACTTTGTTCTTGTTGTCCAATCACCTGAAGGTGGCAACATAACCCTAACATAATAGAAATGAACATACCCTGTGTCCTGTGATGTAATCGAAGTTAAAAAAAAAAAAACGCCTGTGAAAATCTGTCCATTCCAATGAGAAGTCCAACTTTTTTTTTTTTTTTTTTTTTTTTCTCGGTTTCTATCGACTTTTAGTTCTTCATTTCACTGCTGGTAGAAGGTCTGCTAATGCATTTTGTTCCAGAGCAGCTCTAATTTTCAGCCCTGATTTGGTAACCAGTTTAATTGCATTTTTGTATTTTAATTTTTTTTTTGCTAAGTCTTAAACCAGTGCTCACGTGTCCCCAATCTAGTGCTAAGCTGCTAGTGCTAAAGTGCTAGACTGCACAGTGTCCCCTGGTGAATTAAAAAAAAAAAAAAAAAAACCCCGGAGAGATTGGGAAGAGGTTTATAGAAGACAGAACCATTGGAGTCAAAGAAAGCTTTATTAGACCCATTGATTGGTGTATGTGTTAGAAAATCTGGTAAGAATCTTTGAGATTGAACCCACTGGAAATACCCGTTTGAAGAAACTGCTGTATATATAAATCCGGTATAATATATTTAAATGCTGGACTTTTTTAATTCACATGTATTTTTTTTAATTAGTTTTAACTAGGGGAAAATTATAAGTAGTAATAACTCATAACTTTAACATAATCCTCTTAGCCATAGCCAAAATATAATCAACAAAATCTATTGTCTAAAACTATATCCGATAAATGCATTTTTTTTTTTTTTGAGGCCACGGTTCATTATTCATTTTAGGGTGGTGCTTTTTGTTACCTTTCAGTGTACTTCTGGGGGTTTTTAAATGGCTGCCTGAATATACAGGTATATTTACAGCTTTGACAGGCTTTGTAAAAAAATTGTGTATTCTACTTATTCTTCAGTAGGATTGCAAGCATATGAGCTAAACTATTTAATTTCTGAGTTTAACATTAATTTATTCATATCTGCCAGCCAGTGTTTCTAGCATAAACATGCCCTGGTATCTACAAAAACTGCCAAGATTTGGCACCACTTTAAAACTGCCCTGGAACAGAATAGTGTAGCCAGTAGCCTTCTGCTCAAGTAGTAACGTAACTAACATTTTTCTTGTCATTTGATGGACATAGAAATTCTGATGCTTTCGGTTTAAACTGCCACGTACACAGGGAAACTGAGAAACTTGTCAGCGATTACCTTTTTTTTTTTTTTTTTATCCAGCATGCCTCAGTTCTTTGCTGGTTTCCCACATGGGTTTGACATTCATACAGATCAAGTGCTATGTGCACGGTGTCCCCTGGGGGAATCAACAAGACTTCTTCTGTCATGGCCTCAGGGACTTGAGTCCCCCTTTCCTTGGCTGATTCACAGTCCGAGGAAGGCCTTCAGTTATTTCCATAGGTTTCCTCACTTCATCTGTTCTTAGCTGTGCTGAGAAGTCTCCTGTTTCTTTCCCCATGGATGCAGGCACTTCCAGGATCGGGAGCAAACTTTTTGCTAGAAACCAGGGATAGACAGGATTGTTCTTCAGCTGAGTACCTCTAGGGTTGCCCCAAAGGCACCTTTTGTATACCAGAGCATGTGCCATCTAGTTGCCATCTAGTTTTTCCATCCCACCACTCTAGAACTAGGGTCTACATCTCATGTCTTAACTACTTTTGTAGAGTTTTTTTCCTTGCATTTTTCTCCTTCAGTTCTGTGTTGACTTTGTTGTTGTGCGATTGAACGTTCTCTGGACTCTCACCTCACACCTTTTTTTAGGCTGTTGTGTTCTAGCGGATTCAGGCTTTTCCATGATAGGCCTCACTTAGCGAGAGTAATCCTCATAGACATGGAGCTCTCATCCCTTGATCATAGGGGTTCAAGGGTGTAAAGCCTTCCACTTACCCTGGCTGGTCTTATTCTCAATGACCTGTATTTGTCTCCCAAGATTCTTTGGGATCTGTTCCCTCACTCATTGTTGACCACATCAGGTTGTGGGTATTTTTTTGTTTTGTTTTCCCCCCTTTATGGGAATTTGTCCCTGCTCTCAAGCTTACAATCCAAGGTCACTAGATCACATTCATACGTACATTCTTGGGCCAATTTAGACAGGAGCCGCTTTACCTATCAGTATGTCTTTGAAGTGTGGGAAGTGTGGGAAGAAACTGTCTGTTTTGTTGGGCCTGTTTATGGTGGTTTCTGTTGCCCACCCCTGAGTTAGACTTCTTTTGGATGCCCCGACAGTATCAGAATACCTGCGTCCATTAATTGAGTAGAAGGAAAATAGTTTTTGTAAGCTCCATAAAACACCTTTTGTTGGAGTCCAGTGAGAGAAACTGGATTATTTTTGTATTTGCCAAAGACCTGCCCTCCTGTAGGTGGCCGTATAACTGGCTACTTTTGTTCCTCCATGGGCTCCAAGTGAAGAATTCATGGTTAGTATAAAAATCCTATTGTATGACATACAAGCAGGAGACTTTGAAATAAAAAAAAAAATTGCATACCTGGGTCACCGCTGACTGCCAGTTCTGTAGCCCAGTGTCAGAAACACATTAGATCTTTTGCTGTAAATAACTGTAATTATAATCTTCTTCTTTTTTTTTTTTTTTTTTATTTATTTATAGAAGGTGTTAAAATATTTTCTTATGTAATGCAGGTTTCTTCCAAATGAAAATTCGCAAAATATATCGGCAGTGGGGCTTCAAGGCGGAAACTTTGGCGGACAGAACAGACCCAATGAACCACGGTTTCCACACCGTTACTGAACATTTTTAAATATTTCTTAGAGGACTTTTTTTTCATTTTAGGCTTTTTTTCCTTTTTTTTTTTTTTTTTTTTTTTTTTCTTTTACTATACGTTTTTCTTGTATGTGGGGCTTCTAGAGGCTTTCTGCCTCATAGTACAGGTCTTTTAAAATCCTTAACTAAATCTCTTTAATACTTCTGATTAAAATTTGTGTATTGCATGATCGTACTATTCCAGTTTTACAGCCGTGCAAAGAGTTTCTTCTTGTGCAGAAGATAGAAATAAACGTTGGAGGAGACCTAAGCAGCCATAGCCTTCAATCACAAATATTTAGTGCTCTGTAAATAAGACCTCTCCACCACGTTTGCTTTATTAGTGTCATTAATATAGTGTTCATGTGAGCCAACACTTTTTTTTATTATGATATGCTGTGCTTGTAATATGAGACCACCTTGTCTTGTAGAATATGTATTTGCTCATAAGCCATTAAATGGGAACTAAAATGTTTTGATTTGTTCAAGTAAAAAGTGCTAATGTGGTGTTTTTCTCCTTTCTTGTGTTTATATAATTGGCTAAGTTGAATTCAAGTACATTCTCACTATTCTTGCATCATTTAGGATGTTGAAAATAACTGTTCTATTAATAAAAGCAACAGCAATGGAATGGTTAGGTGTGAGACATGTGATAGTATATGGCTTTTAAGTATTTTATTGATTAATTGTCCCAGCCACACATCAAGTTAAATCCCTAGACGGGCCATGCCCCAACATGTTTCACTCTGCCCACCAAAGGTTACTCATGGGGATGGGGGGGGGGTGTGAAACGCATTGGAGATGTGGGCTGGCAGGGTTCTAGGCCGAGACTGCCATTTACTACAATACAGCAGGTTTTGACTCTGTGTGGTTCCAGGGACAATTGATCACTCTCTACCATTGCCTGGAGCATAGACAAACTCCCTTCCCAGCCAGCACTTACAATATTGGGCACTGGGCTTCATTCCTATACAGCCTGAGCGGCTCTCACACACACACATTATTTTAAGATGCACACAAAAATTTAAAAAGCCTAATGTAATCCCATCAGCGTGTCTTATTTTAAAATCCTTGTTTCCTTCCATTGTTTCTAATTTAAAAAATTACATGGGGCTAGTCATCCTCTTTGCTCACTACTTTATGCAAGCTCTGGTTCCTGTTTTCCCAACATGCACAGGAACAAACCGTGAAGAAAAACTGCTGTACAGCACTACAGAGGGAACACAACCCCTTAATCACCCCCTAGTGTTTAGCCCTTTCCCTGCCAGTGACATTTATACAGTAATCAGTGGCTTTTTTTAGCTCTGATCGCTGTATAAATGTTAATGGTCCCAAAATAGTGTCCAATCTGTCCACCGCAATGTTGCAGTCCTGGTTAAAAAAAAAAAAATCGCAGATCACTGCCATTACTACAAAAAAAAATTATTTTAAAAATGCCATAAATCTATCCCCAATCTTGTAGGCACTATAACTAGTGTTTACGGTGGCCTTGGTGGCAGGGCGCTCTACAGGGCCAGGGCAGTGATCTTTCTGGAAGGAAGTTGAGTCTCTTAAGACCTTGTGGAGCATGCTTGTTGTGTTGGGCGAAGACCGGCCTGCAGTTTTCGACTAGGTGAGTGCCTCTTGAATAATCTAGAGCAGTGTGGCAGTTCTCCCAACAGTGCTTCCCTTTGCTATGGGCCTTTTCTTTATCTTACATCCCAGGGTACAAGGCATCTTCATATCCATATCCTTTCTGATAGGGTTATGCTGCCACCGTCAAGAAATTGGACACTGGCAAACAAGGCAGTAAATCCCCTCCGTTAAGCAGAGTCTCAGGTTTTTTTTTTGGCTGACGTCTTGGGGTGCGTGCTGGTCATGTCTGTGCAGTCTCTGCATGTTTTAACTGGGTCTTCTCAAAATTCCCAGTACAGGAGGGAGACGGACTATATCCGGATATGTTGCCTATGGTCTAGGGGCCAAGAGGAATGGTACCTGGACTGTGTGGATGGCTTGAAATTTTGCCTTCTGAACCTGTGCAATCCTTTAATTGGCTGTCGACCTGGCAGAGGGCTATAAACATCAAGGGCAGTAATCCCCAGCTGGGAAGTCATGTCCCTGAAGGCCAAAGGAGTGTCCCCACCATGATAGGTGACGTTTGGTCCCCTTGGGGGTCCTGCAGTGTGGATCAGTGAGTGCTTCTGATAGGGGTCCCCTTGGTGTCTGCCCTTAGCCTGCTCACCTGCATACTTTCACTTTGTTTACCATGTCAGGAAGGACACCTGGTTGCAAAGGATGGGGAGATGGCGAAGGTATTGAATTTATTCTTCCCAGTCTTCACAAGGGAATCGTGGGACTTCAGTAACCAAAACTACAGTGTTTGTTAGCTATGAAGGGTGCTTCCTGTGATGTCATGAGGACAGAATTAGAAATAGACTTGGGAAACTTAACATTAACCACTTCAGCCCACGGAAGATTTGGCTGCTCAATGACCAGACCATTTTTTTTTGCAATACGGCACTGCGTTGCTTTAACTGATTGCGCAGTCATGCGACACTGTACACATTTTTTTTCCCCACAAATAGACCCTTCTTTTTGTGGTATTTGATCACCTCTGCGGTTTTTATTTTTTTCGGCTATAAACAAGAGCGACAATTTTGAAAAAACACTATCTGTTACATTTTGCTATAATAAATATCCCACATTTAAAAAAAAAAAAAAAAATGTAAAAATCTTTGCTCAGTTTAGGCCGATTCTGTATTCTACATATTGCGATTTTTTTTTTTTTTTTTACCAAAAATATGTGTATAGATTGGTTTGCGTAAAAGTTATAGTGTCTACAAAATAGGGGATAGATTTTTGGCATTCTTAATATAATTTTTTTATTACTAGTAATGGCGGCGATCTGCAATTTTTTTTATCGGGACTGCGATATTGCGGCGGACAAATTGGACACTTTCAACACATTTGTGGGACCAGTGACAATTGTACAGCGCTGTACATCAGTGCTATAAAAATGCAGTCGCTGGCAGGGAAGGTGTTAACACTAGTGGGCGATCAAGGGGTAAACTGTTCCCCTAGGTGTGTTCTAACTGTAGGGGGGATGGGACTGTCTAGGTCTAGGAGGAGAGAGAGAGATCCTACTTGGTATGAACACACGATCTGTCTCTTCTCCCCTGAAAGAACTGGGATTTGTGTGTTTACACGCACAGATCTCGGTTCTCGCTCTGTCGTGAGCTATCGTGGGTGCCCGGTCATCGGGCACTCGCATCGGCTCCGGGCACGTGCTTGTCCATAGTGGCTAAAAGGCGAAGCATTGTAAGGTAGTTTCGCCCAGCTGTCCCATTCTGCCGCAGTAAAGCGGCGGCTGGTCGGCAAGCAGTTAATAAATCACCAGGACCAGATGGCTTGTACTTGGGGGAACTCGGTCAAGTAATTGCCAGACCATTGTTCCTAATTTTTACTTACTGGAATGGTACCAGCTGATTGGAGAAAAGCCAATGTAGCACCAATATTTAAAAATAGGCCAAAATACATCCCTGGGATCTACAGACCAGTTAGCCTAACATCAATAGAATGCAAGCTCTTGGGGGGGATGAAAAGGGACTATGTACAGGATTTTAGTCAGGAAAAAGGTATCATTAGCAGTAATCGGCATGGATTCATGAAGAATCGTTCTTGCCCAACCAATCTTTTAACCTTCTATGAGGAGGTGAGCTGCCATCTAGATAAAGGAAGGCCCGTAGATGTGGATTTTGCAAAAGCATTTGACACAGTTCCCCATAAATGTTTACTGTACAAAATAAGGTCTGTTGGTATGGACCATAGGGTGAGTACATGGATTGAAAACTGGCTACAAGGGTGAGTTCAGAGGGTGATGATAAATGGGAAATACTCTGAATGGTCAGGGGTGGGAAGTGGGGTCCCCCAGGGTTCTGTATGAACAAATTAAACAAAATTAGTTCCAGCAAACGACCTGGAGTATGGGGTGAACAGCTCAATCTCTGTATTTGCGGACTTCACTAAGCTAAGCAGGGCAATAACTTCTCCGTAGGATGTAGAAACCTTGCAAGAAAATCTGAACAGATGGGGTGGGCAACTACATCGTAAATGAGGTTTATTGTAGAAAAATGTAAAATCATGCATTTGGGTGGCAAAAATATGAATGCAATCTACTCTCTGGGGGAAATGCAGGATGGAAAAGGACCTGGGGGTCCTAGTAGATGATAGGCAGGATGTACTGGAAATGGAGCTGAGTACAAAGGGCAAAAAAGCTAATAAAGGGTCTGGAGGATATTGGTTATAAAGAAAGGTTGTGAGCGCTGAACTTATTCTCTCTGGAGAAGGGGCGCTTGAGAGGGGATATGATTTCCGTTTACAAGTACCATACTGGTGACCCCCACAATAGGGATAAAACATTTTCATGGAAGGGAGTTTAATAAGACAAGTGGCCACTCACTAAAATTAGAAGAAAAGAGGTTTAACCTTAAGCTGCATAGAGGGTTCTTTACTGTAAGAGCGGCAAGGATGTGGAATTTGATAGTTTAAAAAAATTATTAGATAAGCACCTGAACGACCGCAACATACAGGGATATACAATCTAATATTGACATATAATCACACACCTAGGATGGACTTGTGTCTTTTTCAACCTCACCTACTATGTAACGGGTCCAGAGGGCTGAGGGACAATTGACAGAGCACGGCTCACCACACTTAACATGCTAGCGCTGGGGACCCAAAGGCCAGCGAAGAGGAGAGAACAGCGCTGGATCCCTGGAAAGGTAAGTGCCTATTTATTAAAAGTCAGCAACTACAGTAGTTGTAGCTGCTTTTTTTTTTTCCTTTCCAGCGAAGATCCTCCTTGATGTGTATTATATGTTGAGATTGGCTAAGATATTTTTGTACTCGCAAGAACTTATTTCTTTTCTTGAAATTCAAGGGGCTTATGCCTCTCCCCTCCTTTTTTTTTTTTTTTTTTTAAATATTTTATTTTAAATCTGAACAGGCGATTCCAGGTTATCACATTAACAGTTTGTAGTCTGCAACACAACAGATGCATCAAGATGTTAGATCATGCATATCCAGTATACAATCTGTGTGGATATAATGTCTGTAGTGTGGCCATTAAGGGGTAGCTTCGTAGAGACTGATCCCGGGACCTCTTATTTCATTTTCCATTTTCTAAATTTCAAAGAAGAGAATAGAATAAGACCCCAGCATATACCCTGTTTCCCTGAAAATAAGACCTAGCGTGATTGTCAGTGATGGCTGCATTAGAAGCCCTTCCCCCAAATAAGCCCTACCCTGTTTCCCCAAAAATAAGCCCTACCCTGAAAATAAGACCTACAAGGACTTTAACTAGGGCTTATTTGGGGGGTAGGGCTTATATTGCAGCCATCACTGACAATCACGCTAGGTCTTATTTTAGGGGAAACAGGGTAGTAGCTAGGGAGCTCAGTCTCAGATGGGCAGCTTGGCAGGATACATATGCTCAATGATTATGTCCTAAGTAGGTTTAGGCCTTCTTCAGAGAGGATAAATATATTCCATAATCTCCACAATTCGGAGTATTTGTTTATCATGTTTATTTTGTGCTGAAAGTGTGAAATCTTCCAATTTGTTGGCGGCTTATCGGTAGACCATACATTTTCATATTTCATATTTATCGGTAGACCATACATACCACTTCTTTCACTCTCTAAAGACCCCCGGAAGATTTAGTCGACAACTCTCCACATTTGAAGAGTACTGCTCAGACGATGGGTCTCTGACGCAAGTACTCTCCAAATGTGGAGAGTTGTCGACTAAATCTTCCGGGGGTCTTTAGAGAGTGAAAGAAGTGGTGAAGCTGTACGGCATTCCAAAATGGCAGACAAAGGGAGCCTGAGGGTTCCATTAATGCCAAGATGGAAGGCCAGTTTTCTGACCATAGAAAGTGTGATGCTCTAAAACAGTAGTTCTGTCGCTCAAGCCTGGGGGAAATTGCAGATTCCCGAGTATGGGCATCAGAGGAGAGTCCGCAATCAAGAGAGAGGCGTTTCCAACTACTTAGGCCCTACAGTAAAAACTTGCGCATATCAGGGGGTGCTCTTTTAAATTATATGGTAGATGGTCGTGGCACCACGGTGCTTCCTTCAGTAAAACATTTGTTTGGGCCTGTTCAATTTGAAACCAGAGCTTACTGGAGAAGTGACGGTTCCAATCTGAGTCTTCCTAGATGTACAGCTTGGTGGTATTTGAAGATATCAGGGAGGGCTATACCTCCACAATGTTTAGGCAAGGACAGGCAGAGCCGAGGAGTGCGTGGCCTCTTGTGTGCTCATATAAATTTGATAAATATGGAATGGGATTGTCTGTAGTACTGAACAGGTATTTTTTATTGGGAGTGTTTGTAAGAGGTATAAGCACTTGGGTAGAATGCACATCTTTAAAAGATTGCAGCTATCAAACCAAGAATGCAGTCCTCAATTCCAAGGCTCTAGGAGGGCACGTGTTTTGGCCAGGAGAGGAGGGAAGTTTTTTTTTAAAGTTTTGTTTATTGCTTTTATAACATAACAATTACAATTAAACACAAGACCCAATGGGCCACATACACACAAAAAAAAAAAAAGATCTATTTACATGCTTCAGCATTGACTCTCTCCTCCTCCCAGACCTTCACTCAATGACAGAATCAGAACAATGATAATAAGCCCCCCTTCCTCTAAGAGCCCTTGCACGCGGGGGCGGCGTAGGCGGTAAAACGCCGCTATTATTAGTGGCGTTTTACCGCCGGTATGCGGCCGCTAGCGGGGCGGTTTTACCCCCCGCTAGCGGCCGAGAAGGGGTTAAATACCACCGCAAAGCGCCTCTACAGAGGCGCATTGCCGGCGGTATAGCCGCGCCGTCCCATTGATTTCAATGGGCAGGAGCGGTATACACACCGCTCCGAAGATGCTGCTGGCAGGACTTTTTTTTACCGTCCTGCCAGCGCATCGCTCCAGTGTGCAAGCCCTCGGGGCTTTCACACTGGAATGCAAGGAGCGGCACTTTCGGGTCGGTTTGCAGGCGCTATTATTAGCGCAATAGCGCCTGCAAACCGCCCCAGTGTGCAAGGGCTCTAATAGCAATTAACCATACATTTTCAATATGTCAAATGGTTATATACATGTTAAATCTCACATCAGGTGCATTTCATTATGTGCCACTTAATCTGCCACCATAGTGTCGCTATTCATCCAACTGCCCCACACTTTGTCAAATTTCTGTGGTATGCCCCTACTAATATGTAGCTTTGTAGAAAGGTGCAGCTCTATTTACCATACCCTTCCATGCTGATTCAGATGGAGGATTGGGCTTTTTCCATGATAACACTTTTGTTTTCCTAGCATAATAGATTAGTATTGTCAGTAATGTACGTGTTACTCTCTTAGGGGCTGGATTGTTTACCAAACCCAAAAGACACACCTCTGTCGTAGGCTGTATTTTAAAGGCGGTTACTTCAGCTATACATTCTGTAACCCCCTTCAAAAAAAAGCTTGGATGCTCAAGCAATTCCAAAAGATATGCATGAAATCAGCAGTGAGGGAACTGCACCACCAGCAACTGGGCGACTGGGTAGGGAACATCTTAGCCAATCTAGCTGGAGTAATAGAAATACGATGTAGGAATTTAAATTGGATGAGTTGGTCCCTGGCGGAGTCCAATCTAGCAAAATTAATGTCCCATATATCGTCCCAGTCATCCCCGTCCATCTGGGGGAACACGTCACCCCACGCCGCCTTACACTTTGCAAGGATATCTCCTCCCCCACTGAACATTTGTTTGTAAATTGTAGACAGGGCCTTGTCTAAAGTGTCCTCTCTCAGCAGAGACTCCAAATCACTAATTTTCGGGCTAACACTAATATCTCCAAACTGGGCATTGTATGCATGTCTGAGCTGAAGATAACGAAACAAGTGAGTGTTGGGAATATTAAATTTGGTTTTCAGGGCATCAAATTGCAAAAGTTTCCCACCACCCACTATGTCCCCCAGCGTCTTAATACCAAATTTAGTCCAGATGATCGGATCAGGGTACTCACAGAAGTGTATTAATTTAGGATTCTTCCAAAGTGATGTGTGAGGAGAAATTTCAGAAGTGCTACCCATCTTGGTCGCTGCTACCCATACCCTACTGGTTGTACGCATGGATATCGTGAGCCTATATGGAGCCCTGACACCTCGAAGCGGGAGGTGTTTTAGCGACTCATGCGAACCAACAATAGCCGCCTCTAGAGTATTGGCAGTGTCATCCTCAGGTAGCGTAAACCACCTGTGTGCGAATACTAGCTGACCCGCTAAGAAATATCTAAAAGTCCGGGACCACCAGACCCCCTTGTTTCCACGGCAGTTGTAACACCCGGAGTTTAATTCAGGGATGTCGCCCCTGTCACAGGAAAGTCGTTATAAGTTGATCTATTCTTTTGAATATATATCTCGGTATCCATACAGAAGAACTCCGAAATATATATAAAAATAGAGGTAGAAATTTCATTTTTACTAAATTCACCCTACCTATGAGTGTCAGAGGTAGATTCTCACACGCCTGCAATCTGGATTTTAGTTTAGTCAAAAGTGGATCGACATTCAAAGCAATAAAATCTGATACGGAGTTGGAGATATGTAACCCCAGATATTTGATCATCTCTACCCTCTGCAAGGGACAATTTACGGGAATCTCACATCTGGGGGATGACGTCCTGAGTGATAGAATCTGGGATTTTCCCCAGTTGACTTTCACACCCGAAAAACGAGCAAATGAATTAAGAATGTCTAAAGCTGCCGACAGGGAATTCTTGGAGTCTCGCAAAAAAAGAACCATATCGTCCGCATATAGTGCCGTTTTTTTTTCGGCCAAGCTACCCACCGTTATCCCCTGTACCTCCTCAGAGGCTCGCAAGGCTGCCGCCAATGGTTCAATCATAATAGAGAAAAGACCTGGCGATAAAGGGCATCCCTGGCGAGTGCCCCTACGCACTGGAAAAAATTCCGATAACATATTGTTTAGCTTTATGGCTGCTGTGGGGCAATGATTTAAAATGTCGATCCGCTTCCGGAACTAAGGACCAAACCCGAAAACCTCAAGTACCACCCTCATGTAATTCCAGTCTATGGAATCAAAGGCCTTCTCCAAATCGAGAAAGACCAGTATTCCACCGCAAGAAGTATCCGGGCCTAACTGAGTGTGGGTGAAAACCCTGCACAAATTAATATGCGTGGCCTTTTTGGGCATAAACCCTGTCTGGTCGGGTAAAACTACATGTTGAAGATCCAACATAAGTCTAGTAGCTAACAGTTTGGTTAGTATTTTGAAGTCCATATTTAATAATGAGATGGGCCTATAAGATGAACACTGCAGTGGGTCTTTATCTGGCTTAGCCAATAATACAATATGAGCCTCGTAGAAGGAGAGGGGGAGGCTTCCTGTTTGTAAACAGTCAGCGTATAATTGCAGTAGTCTGCACAGGGGCCAGGCGGTTCCTTCTCTCCCTTCCTTTCTGAGACCGCCACGGCCAGCTCGGGGTTGGTACCGGCTTCGGACTCCGGCGAGCACCCTCGGGCCCCTCCCTTCGTGACGGACACTACGTCATCACGTCTGACATGTATGACATCCTCCAGGAGATGATTCTAATATTCAAGGACATGTCTGCAATTCAGAAATTTACCACAAGATGGGGTCTAGGAGCACCAGTGAGGTCCAGAGTCACACAGAGCCATACAGCATGCTAAAGATTTACATTAACATTTATCCACCTACACACATCACTTTGTGATGTGGCCTGTTTCCGAGTGTCCATCTGTCCAACAACCTTGTAGTACCGTGAGTGACACCACAAACAGGCGACCACAAAAAAGGTGAAGCATATAAATCCATACAGAACATAAAAAAGAGCATGAACAAAACATACACTCCTAAACAGTCCCTTCTTAACAATGCCCTGTCTTGCCATCTTGAAAAAAAAAGGGGGGGGGGGGTAGGGAGAACAGAACAAAAAACACAGACCCCACCCTAGCCAGCAGACTTGATCCCCAAAACCAGAAAACAGTGAACAGTTATTCCATATGTCCCCTAAGGAGGGAAAAACAACCCCCCCCCCAAAAAAAAGGGGGGCAGTAGGGTGAGTACTATCGCTACGTGCCTTCTGTGAGTACTCTTTTTGTAAAGAGAGCTTCCTGCTCCATGCATATTATAGCCATGAGGCAACAAGCAGCTGCACATGCACTGCAACACCTTGAAGAAAATGTTTGCACAGTGAAAGCCAGTTCTGTACATATGCTTCCCTTGATAAAACACACTACTAGTAAATCTGTTGGGAAGGGAAACTTTGTAGAGGATTGTAGACCAAGCATATGTACCTGCATGTGTGCGCTCAGTCATTACTGCATCGAATTATGGTACAGCAGCCCAAATAAAAAGGATCTAGAGCAACAAGAGAGGAAGGAGAGTGTGACAAAACTGCTCCACTCGAGTGTCAAAAGAAATACACGATGATTACCTTTAGCCCAATGTGTCCAGCCAGTCTGAGACATCCGAGGGGACCTCAAAAAAATTTCACAGAGCCCCGATGTTCAACACGGAGCTTACTTGGGTACAGCATACTATACGTGAAACCCTTTTCCCGGAGCCTCTTCCGAACCTCCACGAATGTGCGACAGCGTCTCTGCAACCGGGGAAAAATCTGGAAAGAAATGCAGAGTGGTGTTCTCAAACCGGAGCTGTGGTTTCTTCCGGGCTTCGGCAAGGATGAGATCTCTATCTCGGTAATTTAGAAACCGCACAAGGAATGGTCTGAGCAAGGCGCCTTGCGGTCTCGGGCCTGTGGGGACCCTATGAGCACGCTTAACGATGTATGCTGAGGAGACTTCTTGTAAATTGAGGATTTCTTTAAAGACATTTTCGGCAAAGCTGGCTGGGCGTGAGCCCTCCGCTCCCTCTGGGAGGCCCACCACGCGCACATTTTTGCGCAGCAGTCTATTTTCTGCATCTTCAGACCGCGCCATCAGGGTTTTAACTGTGCATTGCAGTTCAGCGACATTCTGTGAGGTGGTGGTCGTAGTATCCTCTATATCCGAGATACGATTCTCGACCGCAGTGACACGGCCTCTAAACTTGTCCATGTCTTGTCGGATGAGACCACATTCTATGGCCAGCGTATCTATCCTCCCCATTACCACGGTTTTACTCTCCTCAATGGCCGCCAGGATGGCCGCAGTGGAGTCAGTAACCGCTGATTGCTCCATACCTGAGGGCTGCTGCGGTTCTCCCTCGTTTTGCTCCATGTCCATTAAAAGCTGCAGGGCTGTCTGTATGGCTGCGGCTCGCTCCACTCCAGAGGGTAAAGTGACTGCCGCACATGTCACTGCCGGTGAGCTCTGCGTCCTGGGTGGTGGCTGCTTCCTCACTGATTTCCTTCTGGATGACATCTAGGTGCAGGAGGTGCCCCTGAGCACTATGTAGCTAACTGCCGGCCAGGACTTCACACAACACAGGAGATATGAACAGGGAGCCAGGATACAAGGCAGGAGGATGTGAAGGATGCTACCCTGGGGGCTCCGCTTGCCAACCCTCACATGCAATCTCTGGGCCCCGGAAGAATCTGCGCAAAATAGGGAGGCCCGCAGCATCCGCGCCTGGATTACCGGCCGGGCTGGCGGTGCAGGAAAGTCTGGTGAGCGGCAGGCTTCACTAGGTCACGCCAGGCCGCTGCCGCCACGGACGATTCTGGCGGCCTAGCAGACCACCAGACCCCGCCAGACACACATGAGGGCAGGCTGGATGATGAGGGGGAGCCTCTTGCCTCACCCCCTGGTCAGTGATCAGCTCCCTCCAGCAGGATGAAGGCCGGGATAATGGCGGCGGCCGCGAGCAGGCTGGGCCGGTCTCTTTTTTGTTGTTCCTGGCTGAATCTCGCCCAATATTGACACTGGCTGTAGCAGATCATGCAAAGGTACAAGCAGGCATGTAGATTTGTGATGTTCGGCCGCTTATTTGCACGGATGGCTCAAGATTTTAATCAGGATTCCTGGAGCTCCTCTCCCACACGTCTGCCCCTGTTCACATCCAGACACGCCCCCGAGGAGGGAAGTTTAGTTCATATATCTGAGCTAGATTGGAGGGAATATGTTGCCAGATATTTCAGGGCTGTATCTGTCCATTTAAATTTGAAGCTTTGCTGCAGGGTCCGAAGTATCTCAGGGGAAGTTCCTATTCCCATAGCTTCCGATTTGTTGAAGGTAGTCCATAGTTTGGATAGTTGGCCGTATCTTTCTTTTTTACAAATATAATTTTATTCAACGTCCGGAAGGCCGTATCTTCCTAATTCGTAAATGAGGTTGGGAAGCGACACGGCTGGGTTAGCAATGGAGAAAAGTAGATCATCGGCATTAGCTGAGATTTTATGGTGCTATCCCCTATTCTAACCCCAGTGATGTCCGGGATTAGTCGGATCGTGCATAGGAAAAGTTCCAGGGAGAGAGTGAAAAGTAGTGGGGACAGTGGGCAGCCCTGTCTCGTTCCATTTGTGATGGGGAAAGGGTCTGATAATATCCCATTGGCTTTAACCTGTGACGTCGGGTATGAGTATATCTTGGTGATCCAGTGTAGCATATGTTCCCCCAGGCCTATATGGCGTAAGACCGCAAACATGATGCGCCAGTTCACTCGGTCGAATGCCTTTTCAGCGTCTGTTCCGCATGCAAGGGGTTTGCGTCTCACGTGCAATGTGGATAAGGTTCAGTACTTTAAGGGTGTTATGCTGGACTTCTTTCGTAGGGATGAATCCCACTTGATCAAAATGAATCAGCGTCTGCAGATTTTGTGCGCTACGTGTGGCAATTATCTTTGTAAATAGTTTGAGGTCACAGTTCAGGAGAGAGATAGATCTGTAGCTACTGCAGCAAGTTGGGTCTTCCCCCTCAGGAATTACCGTGACATTTGCTTTTAGGGTATCTCTATGAAAGAGTGTTTCTGAACCCACTTTATTAAACAGTTTCACCAAATGGGGACCTAGTAGTGGGAGAAATTGCCTATAGTACGGAATGAGAAACCGTCTTAGCCCGGGGCTTTACCTGACTTTGAAACATTGAGAGCGTCTTTAAGTTCTTCTAAAATTTATTGGTGCTTCTAACTCTTCTCTTATCTCAGGAGATAATTGAGGGAGTTGAAAGGAGCTGATGTAGTTTTCTATTTGCTTTGTTGGCCTCCCATAGGATCAAAGTCGGGTTATTTATTGATCTGAAAGTATTGACTCAGTTCCCTTTTGGATATCTTCCACCACCTCAGGAGTCTGTAAGAGACTTTCGTTAAATTTCCAGAGTCTGGATCTTAAAGAGGTGAGCTCCGAGATTTTGTACGACAACTCAATCGGCGAGTGGTCCCACCACATTATCGTACCAATCGCCGAGCTTTGCACCACCTGCGGTTGTGCATGTGGAATCAGGAAATAGTCTATGCATGTGTAGATTTTGTGAGGGAATTGAGTGTTTTAATCTTCAGATATCAACTAGTTGGGCCTCGTGTAGGGATTGTGTCACGCGTTTGTGTTTTCCAGGAGTAACGAAGGACGAGCCGGAAGAGGTATCAACATTGGCAAGTAGCAGAACTTTGAAGTCTCCACCTAGAATCAACTGACCCGTGGAGAATTCCATAAGCAAGTCTATTGTGCAGGTAAGAAAAAGGTAGAGATAGTCAGCACGGAACATATTCCAGAGGGTAATATTGGGGGCATTAGTGGTAGTTTGACCAAAGCACATAAACCCAAGGTAAGTATAGTAGCAAGTCCTAGTTGCAATTTTGGAACACCCAATAAGAGGATAATATGCAACCGGTCTAAAGTACGTGGCATGTTCACCAATGCCAGGAGCCTGGCGGACAAGATGGGTGAACTAGAGCTACTGTTGTACGAGGAGGATTTGGATTTTGTGGGAATGTCAGAGACCTGGTTTAACAGCTTTCATGATTGGCTGGCAAACATTCAAGGGTATACCCTTTATCGCAAAAATAGAGAGGGTAAAAAAGGGGGAGGGGTATGCCTATATTTCAAGAATAAAGTACACGTGAATGTGAGAAATGACATCACTAAGGGAGCTAGGGAGGAGGTGGAATCCTTATGGGTAGAGCTCCAAAGGGATGAAGTTAAGGAGAAAATTAATACTGGGAGTATGCTATAGGCCCCCCTAACCTGAGGGAGGAAGGGGAGACCGAGCTCCTATCACAATGTGGATTAGCAGCAAGGATGGGAAGTGTTATAATGGGGGATTTTAATTATCCAGACATAGACTGGGCGGAGGGAACCGCACATTCATCTAAGGCTCGCCAGTTCCTAAATGTCTTGCAGGACAATTTTATGGGTCAGATGGTAGACGCACCAACTAGAAATAAAGCGTTACTGGATCTACTGATTACGAACAATACAGACCTGATCACGGATGTGGAAATACGGGGCAATTTAGGTAACAGCGATCACGGGTCAATTTGCTTCTGTCACGTACCTGGTGATGGAGCCCAGAATGCAAGTAGTAGCCTCTCGTGTGCCTCTGGTTCGAGAGCCCCTGATAGAGAAGACAGGGACTCAAGAGCGCAGGGGTCCACAAGTGCTTGGCAAGTGGCAGGTGTAGAGTAGATCCGGACCTCTGGTGCAGCAGCAGGAGGACTGACAGGAACACTGGATCCACTGGCAGGAACTCAGGAACAACAGGCAACAGGGAGGTGTTCTGTAGTACAACTGGAGCACTGGAACAACTGGCAGCTGAACCGGAACTCTTGGCAGGAACATTGGAACTGTTGACTGGATAGAGAGGCACTGTAGCTAGCAGAAACCCACGAACAAGCAGGCAGCAGGGAGGTGTTCTGTAGTACTACTGGAAGCACTAGCAAAGTCAGACAGGTCGGGTCAAACACAGGCAGGCAGAGCAGGTACAAAACGGAATCCGGAGAGTAGTCAGGGCACGAACCGGGTCGGCAACAGACAGGCAGGTAATAACTGAAGGATGAGGCAGGAGAATCGTCAGGCAAGCCGAGGTCGGGGACTGGCAGCAAACAGGAGAAGTCAGGAACAAGCCGGGTAACAGGAATCAGGTAAACAGGTATACTGGAAAGCTTAGGGTCACAGGGAACGCTGTAGACCGGACAGCAAGGAAGCATGCTGACAGGTGCCCTTAAATAGGCCTAATGGCGCCAAAAGCTGTCACACTGCACGTCTGCGCGCAGCCGCGAGCACACGTGCACGCCCGAGTACCGATCGTACATGCCCGTTCGTATCATCGTGTACCCGCGTACACCCGCTCGTATTAGCGCGCACCCGCATGCGTCCGTTCGCGCCATCGCGCCTCCGAACGCGTCCTCTGGCTCTACTGACAGTAGTTCTGTTAACCGATCTTCCGCCGATGGCTGAACTAACAGGACGTCTTTCATGACATTGCCCCCCCCAAGGGGCAGCCTCCGGATGCCCAACTGTGCCATCTTACTTGGATGAGATCTTTTAAAGGCAAGAATCAACCTCCTAGCATGGATGTTGGACTCCGGCTCCCAGGAGTTCTCCTCAGGCCCATACCCCTTCCATTTTACCAAGAACTGGACTTGATTACGTCTCTTCCTACAATCCAGAATGGACTCAACCTCATATTTGGTTTCTCCGTCAATGATCACGGGTTCAGGGGGATTGACCCTCCGGTTGACAAAAGGATCAGGAACTGCAGGTTTGAGTAGAGCAACATGAAAGACCGGGTGAATCCGGAATGATTCTGGTAGCTTTAGTTCGTAGGCCACATTAATAATTTTTCTTGTCACTGGAAAAGGACCCACGAACTTGGGACCCAATTTTTTGGAAGGACAAGCCAATCTTAGATTCAAAGTGGATAGCCAAACCAAATCTCCAGGTTTAAGATCAAGCTCCCCCCTTCTCTTCTTGTCAAACACCTCTTTGTTGTAGTTCTGGGTCCTTGCCATAGTCTCTTGCAGAAGCTTATTATTTGATTTGAAGAAGTTTAGGTTTTCTTGAACAGCTGGTACTGGACACTCCGGAATGTTAGTGGACAAGGACAGAGGATGGAACCCATAATTTGCAAAAAATGGTGTTTGTTTTGTAGCGGAATGAACAGAGTTGTTGTATGCAAATTCGGCAAGGGGAAGAAGCGGAGCCCAATCATCCTGGGAGAACGAGGAAAAGCAGCGCAGATACTGCTCCAGTGTTTGATTCGTTCTCTCCGTCTGGCCATTTGTTTGGGGGTGATAGGCAGAAGACAAGGCAAGATCAATTTTCAGGGATTCACAAAGAGCTCTCCAAAACCTGGAGGTGAATTGTACCCCCCGATCAGAAGTAATATTGGCAGGGATGCCATGAAGCCTCACCACCTCCTTAATAAATGTCCTGGCAGTTTCAGCAGCAGTGGGGGTACCCTTCATTGGTAGGAAATGTGCCATCTTGGATAATCTATCCACTATTACGAAGATTGTAGTGTAGTTTTCAGAAGGTGGCAACTCGACAATAAAATCCATGGAGATCATCCTGGCTTCTCCGGGACAGATAGTGGTTTTAACAGGCCCCAGGCTTTAGACTTGCTACCTTTATTTTGGATACAGGTGACACATGCTTCCACATAGTCTTTGCAGTCCTTTCTTAATGATGGCCACCAGAATGTGCGCTGAAGAAGTTCAGATGTTTTATGTACTCCGAAATGGCCGGCTAACATATGGTCATGGCAAGAACTAAGAGCTGCCGTTCGCACCTCCTGAGGTACGAAGATCCTATCCTTAAACCACAGAAGATCATCTCTGGCCTGTAGGGTTGTATCAGGTGGAGAGGAAACATTCCTGGAGGCTTGCTTGATCTGTGACAGTAGATCCCCTTGGAGTAACAGAAAGTTCCCTGAGGACAAGATGGTATCTGGCGGAGAAGGTGCTTCCGAATCACTGTACATCCGTGACAGAGCATCAGGCTTGATATTTTTTGACTCGGGACGGTAGGTAATATCTAGTAAAGAACAGTGCCCATCTGGCCTGTCGTGGTTTCAACCTCTTGGCAGTCTTTAAATATTCTAGATTCTTGTGATCTGTATAAACAAGAATCGGGTGGGCTGCTCCCTCTAACAGGTATCGCCATTCCTCCAGCGCAGCTTTGATCGCTAACAATTCTCGATCACCCACGTCATAGTTCTTTTCTGCTTCCGATAATTTACGGGAAAAAAAAACGACTGGTGCAGAAGAGCCCTAGGCCCCTGTCTTTGGGAGAGTATTGCACCGACCACTATCTCCGAGGCGTCCACCTCCAGGATGTAGGGTAACGTGGAATCAGGATGTTTTAAAACTGAGGCTGAGACAAACAGATCCTTCAGTGTAGTAAAGGCCATCTGAGCTTCCGTAGACCAGTGGAACTTGAGGCCCTGTTGGGTTAATCTTGTAATGGGAGAAATGATGGTGGAGAATCCCTTGATGAATTTTCTATAAAAATTTGCAAATCCCACGAAACGTTGAATCCCTTTTTTGTCAGTAGGAGCGGGCCAGTCCAGAATGGCGGAGACCTTCTGAGGGTCCATTTTGATGTCTTCCACAGAAATAATAAGACCAAGGAACTGAATACTCTCCTGCTCGAAGACACATTTCTCAGGCTTGGCGTAAAGGCCGTGCAGGCGAAGTCGGGTCAAAACGTTTCTGACATGTTCACGGTGTTCAACTAGGGAAGAAGAGAAGATTAGAATGTCATCTAGATAAATAACAACAAACAGGTCAAGGTAGTCTCTCAAAATGTTATTTACAAAATGCTGAAATGTAGCAGGAGCATTACAAAGTCCGAAAGGCATGACTAAATATTCGAAGTGCCCAAACCGGGTACGGAATGCAGTCTTCCATTCGTCTCCCTTGCGAATGCGGACAAGGTTGTAGGCACCACGAAGATCTAACTTAGAAAACACTACTGCAGACCCCAGCCTCTGAAAAAGTTCTGGCACTAATGGTAAGGGATAACAGTTCTTGATCGTGATTTTATTGAGTGCCCGATAATCCACACAAGGGCGCAAGGAATGGTCTTTCTTTTCCAGAAAAAAGATTCCTGCTCCTGCCGGGGATGTGGAAGGTTGGATGAAGCCTTTCTTTAGATTGTCGTCAATGTAAGTTTTTAATACTCCTAGTTCTAACTCTGACAAAGGAAATATTCTCCCAAAAGGAATTTCTGCCCCTGGGAGAAGCTCAATCGGACAGTCATATGGCCGGTGGGGAGGAAGGGTCTCGGCCCCTTTTTGACTGAATAGTCCAGAAAGCTATGGTAGACTTTGGGTACAACTTGACGGGTCTCGGCATCAGTTTCAATGCACAACAGGGCAGAGGGAGCTTGAGTAACTTCTGGTAGACAGTGTTGGTGGCAATAAGAGGAGGGAAACTCAATTTTCCCTGAGGCCCAGTCAACTTGCGGGTTATGGGCCTTGAGCCATGGCATGCCCAATATGATGGGGAATAGAGGAGATTCAATAACATCCAGACAAAGTAGCTCTTGATGAGTGCCAGCAATGGTGGTGAGCATGGGTACTGTTTCCTGGGTTACTGGTCCTGATCTGAGGGTAGAACCATCGGCCAGATATACTGAAAGTCCTTTCACCCTGGGCCGGATGGGAATGTGATGTCTGGAAGCGAAGGACAAGTCTATAAAGCCACTGCAGGCTCCGGAATCAATGATAGCGCTGGTTGGTATATTCCCTCCTGGGAGCTGTAAAAGAAGCGGAACAGCCAGGTGAGACATATTATTCAGTGCAGCTGGGTTAAGAGCAGGAGAGACAGAGAGGCACTTACGAAGCTTGGCCGGGCATGTTCGTACAAAGTGTCCGGGTTCCCCGCAGTATAGGCACAGGTTACCAGCCCGACGGCGTTGACGCTCTTCAGGAGTGAGGGATGGCCATAAGAGTCCCAGCTGCATTGGTTCCGGTGTATCTGAGGTCATGGTAGTAGAAGCTGGATGAGCGGAGTGGGGAGAACTAGGCACCCGGGGCAGCATCCAGACAGGACGAGCAGGACCAGAAGATCGCTCCGTACGTCGTTCTCCCAAGCGTCTGTCTATTTGGATGGAAAGGTCTATGAGGTCCTCTAAAGTCTCAGGAATGCCCACTCGGGCTAGTTCATCCTTCAAGGATTCTTAAAGGCCCATACGGAACTGATACCGTAGGGCGGCATTGTTCCAGTTTGTGTCGGAACTCCAGCGTCTGAATTCTGACACATAGTCCTCAACAGGTCTGCGGCCTTGCTGTAGGGTGTGCAAGGCTGCCTCTGCCGTGGCGGTCAGCTGTGGGTCTTCATATAATGATGACATAGCCCGAAAGAAGGTATCCAGGGTATCAAGTGAGGTATCCTTGTTTTCTAATAAACGATGGGCCCAGGACTGGGGCTCGCCGGTCAGCAGCGAGATCACGAACCCCACCTTGGTGGCCTCCAGGGAGAAAGTCCTTGGTTGAAGGGCAAAAAAGAGCTCACACGAGTTGCGGAAGGACCTGAATTTGCTCCGGTTACCCGAAAATCTTTCAGGCGTGGGGACCCTGGGTTCAGGCGGCAACATAACCACTGATGGTGAAGCAGAAGTCCCGGATACTGGAGGTGTAGAAGCTGCTAGGGCCTGGACTCGGCCTTCCAGCTGGGTGTAGCCTTCTTGTAGGCTCTTTACTGCCTGGGTAAATCCAGCAAGATGGCGGCAGAGTTCATCCATGGGAGTGGCTCCCTGCGTGGGCTCAGACATGGCTGTCCGGTACTGTCACGTACCTGGTGGTGGAGCCCAGAATGCAAGGAGTAGCCTCTCGTGTGCCTCTGGTTCGAGAGCCCCTGATAGAAAAGACAGGGACTCAAGAGCGCAGGGGGCCACAAGTGCTTGGCAAGTGGCAGGTGTAGAGTAGATCCGGACCTCTGGTGCAGCAGCAGGAGGACTGACAGGAACACTGGATCCACTGGCAGGAACTCAGGAACAACAGGCAACAGGGAGGTGTTCTGTAGTACAACTGGAGCACTGGAACAACTGGTAGATGAACCGGAACTCTTGGCAGGAACACTGGAACTGTTGACTGGATAGAGAGGCACTGTAGCTAGCAGAAACCCACGAACAAGCAGGCAGCAGGGAGGTGTTCTGTAGTACTACTGGAAGCACTAGCAAAGTCAGACAGGCCAGGTCAAACACAGGCAGGCAGAGCAGGTACAAAACGGAATCCGGAGAGTAGTCAGGGCACGGACCGGGTCGACAACAGACAGGCAGGTAATAACTGAAGGATGAGGCAGGAGAATCGTCAGACAAGCCGAGGTCGGGGACTGGCAGCAAACAGGAGAAGTCAGGAACAAGCCGGGTAACAGGAATCAGGTAAACCGGTATACTGGAAAGCTTAGGGTCACAGGGAACGCTGTAGACCGGACAGCAAGGAAGCATGCTGACAGGTACCCTTAAATAGGCCTAATGGCGCCAAAAGCTGTCACACTGCACGTCTGCGCGCCGCCGCGTGCACACGTGCACGCCGAGTACCGATCGTACGTGCCTGTTCGTATCATCGTGTACCCGCGTACACCCGCTCGTATTAGCGCGCACCCGCATGCGTCCGTTCGCGCCAACGCGCCTCCGAACGCGTCCTCTGGCTCTACTGACAGTAGTTCTGTTAACCGATCTTCCGCCGATGGCTGAACTAACAGGATGTCTTTCATGACAGCTTCAGTATAAATCACACAAATAGGAAACATAAGGGGAATACAAAGACACTGAATTTCAAAAGAGCCAACTTAAACCTAAACTACGAACCTTGCTAGAAGGCATAAAATGGAATAAAATCTTAGGAACAAAGAACACGGAGGAGAGATGGGTTTGCTTTAAGGGCATATTAAATAAGGGCATTAGCCAATGCATCCCATTGGGTAATACATTTAAAAGAGCGAACAAAAGTTCTGGATGGCTTAACTCTTGGTTGAGGGATCATCATCATTCAGACTATAAAGAATGCAACAAGTAATGTAACGGTGCAATAAGGACGGCTAAGATAGAACATGAAAAATACATATCGGAGGAGAGCAAAAAAAATCCCAAGAAATTCTTTAAGTATGTAAAAAAGGGAGGACAGACCATAGTGGTCCCATAAAGAATGAGGAAGAACATCTGGTTACAAAGGATGGGGGAGATGGCGAAGGTATTGAATTTATTCTTCTCCTCAGTGGGGGGGGGGCTTCTGTAACCAAAGCTGCAGTGTTTATCCTCATGACACATCACATGAAGCACCTCCATGGTTAACCGGGGACAGAATTAAAATTAGACTTGGGAAACTTAACATTAATAAATCACCGGGACCAGATGGCTTGCACCCGAGGGTACTTAAGGAAGTACTCAGTCAAGTAATTGCCAGACCATTGTTCCTAACATTATCTGACAGTCTACTGACTGGAATGGTACCAGCTGATTGGAGAAAAGCCAATGTAGCACCAATATTTAAAAAGGGCCCAAAATACATCCCTGGGAATTCCTGACCAGTTAGCCTAACATTAATAGTATGTAAACTCTTGGAGAGGATGATAAGGGACTATATACAAGATTTTAGTAATGAGAACGGTATCATTAGTAATCAGCATGGATTCATGAAGAATCGTTCTTGCCAAACCAATCTATCAACCTGTGAGGAGGTGAGTTGCCATCTAGATAAAAGGAAGGCCCATAGACATGTATCTGGATTTTGCAAAAGCATTTGACACAGTTCCTCATAAACGTTTACTGTACAAAATAAGGTCTGTTGGCATGGACCATAGGGTGAGTACATGGACTGAAAACTGGCTACAAGGGCGAGTTCAGAGGGTGGTGATAAATTGGGAGTACTCGGAATGGTCATGGGTGGGTAGTGGGGTCCCCCAGGGTTCTGTGCTAGGACCAATCCTGTTTAACTTGATCATAAATGACCTGGAGGTTGGGGTAAACCGTTCAGTCTCTGTATTTGCAAACGATACTAAGCAGGGCAATAACTTCTCCGCAGGATGTGGAAACCTTGCAAAAAGATCTGAACAAAGTAATGGGGTGGGCAACTACATGACAAATGAGGTTCAATGTAGAAAATTGTAAAATAACGCATTTGGGTGGCAAAAATATGAATGCAATCTATACACTGGGGGAATCTAGGATGGAAAAGGACCTGAGGGTCCTAGTAGATGATAGGCTCAGCAATGGCATGCAATGCCAAGCTGCTGCTAACAAAGCAAACAGAATATTGACACGCATTAAAAAGGGGATAAATTCCAGAAATAAAACAATAATTCTCCCGCTGTACAAGACTCTGGTCGCACCTAGAGTATGCTGTGCAGTTCTGGGCACTAGTCCTCAGGAAGGATGTACTGGAACTGGAGAGAGTTCAGAGAAGGGCAACAAATCTAATAAAGGGTATAGAGGGTATTAGTTATGAGGAAAGGTTGTGAGCACTGAACTTATTCTCGCTGGAAAAGAGACACTTGAGAGGGGATATGATTTCAATATACAAATACCATACTGTTGACCCCACAACTTTTTCGCAGAAGGGAGTTTAACAAGACTCGTGGCCACTCATTAAAATTGGAAGAAAAGAGGTTTAACCTTAAACTACGTAGAAGGTTCTTTACTGTAAGAGTGGCAAGGATGTAGAATTCCCTTCCACAGGTGGTTGTCTCAGCGGGGGACATCGATAGTTTCAAGAAACTATTAGATAAGCACCTGAACGACCACAACATACAGGAATATACATTGTAATACTGACACATAATCACACACATAGGTTGGACTTGTGTCTCTTTTTTCAACCTCACCTACTATGTAACTATGTTTTGGTGGTCGTTAGGGGCATAAATAGTGGCAAATGTCATTTTAACTTCCCCCAGCGACAATTTGACAAACATAAATCGTCCTGCTGGGTGCGCCAGGGTGTCTTGGCAAGTCCAGGGAGACAGTTGGATAGTAGTATGGATACGCCTTTAGATTTGGCCTGAGAATTGGTAGAATGGTAGGTAATTGGGTAAAACCTATTTTCTTTATCGTACATCACGGGACACAGAGCACCATAATAATGACCATGTGGGTTATACGCTTACCTTTAGGTGATTAGACACTGGCAACCAATAGTAAGACTGTTCCTCCCATATAACCCCTCCTATACCGGAAGCACCTCAGTTTTTTCGCCAGTGTCTTGAAGGTGATGGTCATGGCTGTTGAAGCTCTTAAATTTTCTTCAAAGATGTCCTACTGAGGACGTCATAATGGGATCCATTCGGATGGCATAACATAAGCTAAAGTAAATGGTACCCGAACCTCGGTTCAAAAACGAGGTATTGCTTGTAATGTGTCCTATATAGGCGGTGGACCCTTGTTAAATTGGTATTCCTGGTCAATCTTGCCCAAGGTAAAACCAGAAAGGGTGCTTTACAGGTCCAGGGGTGTGGACCCCAAAAATATGGGGGACCCGGTCCCTGAAGGTCCTTAGAGGCGCTACCCGCCGTGATGGGGTAAGATTGGGCCTGGTAAAACAGGCCCTGCTGCTTGGGATGGTGAGTACTCCCTTTGGGAATTTATTATATATATGTATGTATTCCCTCTGAAACCTGCTGGTAAACCTTGAAACCTGTGTCTTACAGATGGCTGGTATGGCGCGCATTTTGATCGGATGTGCGCGCCACCGGCGTGTGTGCGCCTTCGGTGTGCGCGTGCGCCGCTGCTGTGCACATCACAGATGCACTGCGTGCGTCAGGACGGCGCATGCCCGTGCGGCGGGCATGCCGCTGATCACGCTGATGCGCACGCTCACTCTCAAGCTAAGGCTTTATAGGGATGGAGCTCCTGGCGTGCGCGTGGACAGCACAGAGTGATATTTGGGCACGTGAGTCTGGAGGTCTTGGACACAGTGGTGACAGGTTGAAGGCTGGTTGTAGTTTGTGGGGAGTACTCCTTTTCTCCTCGTGTGTAAGCAATGTCTTCCAGAAAATGAGGTATAGGGAACAAGGCTAGCACAGGGGTAAGAGTACCTCCTTTAAACACAGGAGACCAACCCCATGCTGATGCAGCCTCAGTTTCTCCTGAAAGACCTGCGGCATCTGGCCTGGCTGAGAAATTGCATTTGTCAGGCATAGTGGCCACTACCAATATACCTGCCTCGGCTTATGTTACAAAGGATGATTTGGCATCTGCCTTAGCGGGCCTTGAGGGCAAAATAGCTGGCATGATTGCCTCTGTAACACGGGGGAGGAAGCGTAATGGATCTCCCTCCCCTGAGCCTGGGCCAAGTGGAGAGTCACTAGAGCACCAGGACTCTTATAGCCAGATGGGTCCAGGTGATCTGGAACCAGAATGGGCAGAGGATTTGGAAGAGGTGGTCATAAAAGACTGAGAGGAAGGAGAGGCTGAAGGATCCTCGGCTGAGGACTCTGGCTCTGAAGAGCCAATTTCAGCCTCCTATTCCCAAAAATTGTTTATCTAATCTCTAATTGAGATGGTACGAATTGGGTTTAAGTTACCCCCGGTTCAGGAATGTTCTACTTTGGGATCTTTGCGACCTCAGCAAATTTCCCAAGCGTTCCCTTTGCATCAGTTACTGGAGCAGGTGGTTTACGCAGACTGGGAGCACCCTGACAGAATATACTTACCACCAAAAAGGTTTTCTGTCTTATATCCTATGGAGGAGAAGTTCAGGAAGAAATGGGGCACACCTTTGGTGGACGCTGCCATATCTTCTGTAAATAAAAGTTTAACCTGTCCAGTGGATAATGCCCAGGTATTCAAGGATCCGGCTGATAAAAAGCTAGAGTCCGTATTAAAGGCCTCCTTTTCGGTGGCTGGTGCAGCAGTTCAGCCGGCAGCTTTTGGGATTTGCCAATCCCTAAAGGATCGCTTTAAAAGATTGGTAAAAAACATACCTTGCCAGGAGGAATCTGCCGAGGAGTTATCGGAGATTCCTCATGCCTTATGTTTTGCAATAGACGCATTGAAGGACTCAATCCAACAGATGTCTCGTTTTGCGTTGCTGTCAATCCATATGCGCAGAGTCTTGTGGCTAAAGAACTGGTCTGCTGAGACGCCATGTAAAAGGCTACTCGCAGCTTTTCCATTCCATGGAGAGAGCTTGTTTGGGGAGGATCTGGATAAATACATCCAAAGGATCTCTGGAGGAAAGAGGGCCCTACTCCCTATTAAAAAGAAAGGGAAGCAACCCTCTTATAAAATTCCCAATGCTCCAGGACCTAGTGCTTCTTCCCCTAAGTGGTATCGACGGCCTCAGCCGTCTGGGTTTAAAAGACCCCAGGGTCAGAAGAAACCCTGGACCCAAAAGACACCCAAGCCCAAGTCTACCTTGTGAAGGGGCGCCCCCGCTCTCACGGGTGGGGGGCAGGCTTCGGTTGTTTGGGGATGCCTGGGAAGAACTATTTCAAGACAGATGGGTCATTTCCACTGTAAAATACGGTTACAGAATAGAGTTTCGGGAATTCCCCCCAAATCGGTTTCTGTACTTAAGGGTTCCGTCGGATCCAAAGAAAAGAAGATGCCTATTCCTAGCTTTACAGCATCTGCTGATGCAGGGGGTAATTGTAAAGGTTGCACACGAGGAAAGGTTCAAAGGGTGTTACTCGAACCTATTCACTGTGCCGAAGCCAAATGGGGAAGTAAGGCCCATTTTGAACCTCAAAGCTCTCAACATCTTTATAGACGTTCGATCCTTCCGCATGGAGTCGGTTCGTTCGATAGTAAAATGCCTGAGAAAGGGAGACTATTTAGCCTCCATAGATATCAAGGACGCCAATCTTCGGTCCACATCAAAGGTTCCTACGCTTCGCTGTAGAAGGCAGTCATTTTCAATTCGTGGCACTACCATTCAGTCTGGCCACAGCCCCCAGGGTTTTCACAAAGATTCTGGCCCAGGTGTTGGCTTTCCTAAGATCTCAGAAGGTTTCCATAGTAGGATACCTGGACGATCTTCTCCTAAGGGATTGCTCTTGCCTCATGTTGATTCAAAACGTGTCAAGAACAGTACGGGTTTTACAACGCCTAGGTTGGATTCTAAATTTGGACAAGTCAGCTCTTTGTGTATCTGGGTCTGGTCTTGGACACCGCCCAAGAAAAGGTGTTTCTGCCCCCCTTAAAGGTCGCCTCCATAGTGGAACTTGTCCAGAAGGTGAAGAAAGAACTAACACCTTCTATTTGCCTGTGCATGAGGTTACTGGGCAAGATGGTGTCATCCTTCAGCGCAGTGCCATATGCACAGTTCCACTCCAGAGTGTTCCAGAACAGTATTCTACCGGCCTGGGACAAGTCAGCTCAAACCTTGGATCAGCCGATGGTTCTATCTCCACAGGTACTATGGAACCTCTCTTGGTGGTTAAGAACCAGCAATTTGAAAAAAGGGAAATCTTTTCCACCATTAGCCTGGAAGGTCGTAACTACGGACGCCAGTCTTCTCGGCTGGGGAGCAGTCCTAGAGGAGGCGTCTGTTCAGGGAATATGGTCCCAGACAGAAAGGACCCTGCCCATCAATCTATTGGAGATTCGGGCAGCTCGTCTGGCTCTGCGATTCTGGACATCCAGATTGCTGGATGTCCAGTCCTACAACTCCACAGTGGTGGCATATATCAACCACGAGGGAGGTACCAGGAGTCGGGCAGCCCAGAGAGAGGTAAACCATATATTGACTTGGGCACAAAAACATGTGCCGTTCCTTTCGGCAGTGTTTATCCCGGGGGTGGACAATTGGCAGGCAGATTTCCTAAATCGCCAGAAATTGTTGCCAGGGGAATGGTCCCTGCACCCCAAGGATTTTCTACAGATCTGCCAATACTGGGGAGCCCCAGATGTGGATCTGCTGGCATCCACATTCAATGCCAAGCTGGACAGGTTTGTCTCCAGGACCAAGGATCCGCTTGCGGTCAGGATAGACGCATTAGTAGTTCCTTGGAATTAGTATTCATTGATATATGCTTTTCCCCCGATCCAAATTCTGCCGCACTTATTACACAGAATACAGGAGGAGCAAAAACCAGTGATCCTAGTGGCCCTAGCAAGGCCCCGGAGATCCTGGTACTCGGAGATTGTGAAGTTGGCAGTAAGGGACCCATTGGTCCTTCCATGCCGTCCAGACCTGTTGTCTCAAGGACCCATATTCCATCCTTCTTTACGGTTGCTGAATTTGATGGCTTGGCTATTGAGACCAGACTGTTGGAAGACCTTGGTATTATGAGTTCAGTCTTGTCTACCTTGATAAACGCTAGAAAGTCGGTTTCTGGAGCTATCTATTATAGAGTCTTGAAGTCGTACATTTCTTGGTGTGAGGAGAGGAAATGGATTGGAAGAGTTCTGGCCTTTCTTCAAGCAGGAGTAGACTTGCAGCTCGCTTTAGGGACAATTAAGGGACAGATTTCGGCCTTATTGTTTTTTTTCCAAAGACCAATTGCATCCCATTCTTTGGTGCGAACCTTTGTCAAGGGAATAACACACTTGAGGCCGCCGGTTAAACCACCTTTATGTCCCTGGGGCCTAAATTTGGTACTGTCAGCCTTACAGAGTCAACCATTTGAACCTATTAGGCATATTCTTTTTGTCCTATTGCCCAGAAAATTAGTTTTTTTGGTGGCTATAACATCTGCTAGAAGGGTGTCAGAATTGGCCGCCCTTTCTTGCAAAGAACCTTTTATGATTCCTTATCAGGACAGAGTGATCATGCGCCCTCGTCCAGATTTTTTGCCGAAGGTAGTTTCCAAAAATTTCATTTGAATCGGGATATCATTTTACCTTCCTTTTTTCCAAACCCTAAGACTAGGGAGGAAAGGTCGCTTCACTCACTGGATGTGGTCAGGGCAATCAAAGTTTACTTGAAAATGTCAGCTCCCTTTCGGAAGACTGACTTTTTTTTGTCTTGCCTGAGGGTCCTAAAAAAGGACAGCCGGCAACTAGTTCAACTATATCCAGGTGGATTCGTCAGACTATTATCCAGGCGTATGGATTAAAGCGCAGGGTTCCACCTTGGGATTTAAACGCACACTCCACTAGAGGAATTAGTGCATCATGGGCAGTAAGCCAGCAGGTGTCTATGGCTCAGGTTTGCAAAGCGGCCGCTTGGTCTTCGGTTCATACGTTCACCAGGTTTTACCAGGTGGATGCGAGATCTGAAGGGGAGACTGTTTTTGGCCACAGCGTGTTGCAGGCAGCTTTATAATCTAAGGCCCGTTGGGCTTAGGGATAATGTGTTCCCCCCCCTCAGATGCATTGCTTTAGGACATCCCACATAGTCATTATTATGGTGCTCTGTGTCCCGTGATGTACGATAAAGAAAAATGGATTTTTAAAACAGCTTACCTGTAAAATCCTTTTCTTGAAGTACATCACGGGACACAGAGGTCCCTCCCCTCTTTCTGGGATCGTCATTGCTTGCTACAAAACTGAGGTGCTTCCGGTATAGGAGGGGTTATATGAGAGGAACCGTCTTACTATTGGTTGCCAATCACCTAAAGATAAGCGTATAACCCACATAGTCATTATTATGGTGCTCTGTGTCCCGTGATGTACTTTAAGAAGAGGATTTTACAGGTAAGCTGTTTTAAAAATCATTTTTTTTTAAGATGGGAAATTTATTGTCTCTGAAGTGCGTTTCTTGGATAAATGCCACATCTGCATGTGTGCATTTCAGATCTTGCAAGAGCATGTGTCTCTTTTCGGGGATGTTTAGGCCCTTGGCACTGAGCGAAATAATCTTAATCGTGTCCATCCCAGGGTAGGGAATCAACCTGGAGAGAGGTAGGGAAAAGATAGGGGGCAGGAGGTGGGATTTTGGAAATGAATCCGGCTCAAGTAGAGCGGATGTATAGGAGTGTTTAGAGAAGGAAGAGAAAGAAGAATATCTAGTGACAAGAATAGTAAATGGGTTTAGAGAGTCACACGAACCTGCGTTCGGCCCTTGAAGCTATTGTGGCAAAGTATTGCCAGCAGTGCACTACAACCAACAGTAATGCTAGGGGAAGTGCACTAACCTAGGTGGGGGAGGGGGTAGACAGAAGCCGAACAGCAGTGGCCTCCTTCTAACCGACCCATCCCAGCATTGGGTAACGGTAATGGCAAACAGTGTGAAATATACATATGATGACTCTTGGGATATTAAGTGGAGTGTATAACTCCTCCTATTATTGGCATGCTTCAGGTTTATAGTAAAGCAGTACTAAGCTTAAAAACAGAGGGAGGAGGCATAAGCCCTTTGAAATTCAAGAAAAAAAAAATTTATTGTGGGTACAAAAATATCTTAGCCAATCTCAACATATAATACACATCAAGGAGGATCTTCGCTGGAAAGCAAAAAAAAAAAGAGAAGCAGCTACAACTACTGTACAACTACTGTAGCTGCTGACTTTTTTAATAAATAGGCACTTACCTGTCTAGGAATCCAGCGCTGTTCTCTCCTCTTCGCTGGCCTTTGGGTTGCCATCGCTAGTATGTTAAGTGTGGCAAGCCGGCTTCCCACTGCTCATACGTGAGCCGTGTCATGCTTTGTCAATTGTCCCGCAGCCCTCTGGACCTGTTACATAGTAGGTGAGGTTGAAAAAAGATACTAGTCCATCAAATTCAACCTATATGTGTGATTATATGTCAGTATTAGATTGTATATTTCTGTATGTTGCGGTCGTTCAGGTGCTTATCTAATAGTTTTTTGAAACGCTTTGTATCGCTTTAGTCCGGAATACAAGTGCAACAAGAGAGTTTTCCCCGCACCAGTGTGGAACCAAACAAGGTATAAAGTGAATGATTCTCTCCAGAAATAAAGAGCTCCAGGTGCTGGCTAATGCTGATTCATGCTGAGAGTAGACGAGAAAATCCGGACAGCCGCACACCAGGAGGATATGAGTAAGCACTTGGCATAAGTGCGAAACGCGTTAGCTGATTGCCTGTACATCTTGTCCACGATGTCCTGTATATGGCATGATCCTGATTTTACAAATAAAAACACTTTATTGGATAATATCCTCCTGGTGTGCGGCTGTCCGTATTTTCTCGTCTACTCTCAGCTTTGTATCACTTTGCTGTGGCTTGTACAGTGTGATCACGATTTTTTAATAAAAGGCAAAAGAATCTTTCTTTGGAGTGCGGCTGTCCAGAGTTTTCCATTCATCTTCATTCGCTATACGCATTTACAGCACCTGGGGCTCTTCATTTCTAGAGGAGAAGTTTTTGTTTTGGCTGACCTGAAGCGGTGGTACCCCCTTCTCTATCGATGTCCCCCCTGCTAAGACCACCGCCTGTGGAAGGGAATTCCACATCCTTGCTGCTCCTACAGTAAAGAAACCTCTACGTAGTTTATGGTTAAATCTCTTTTCTTCTAATTTTAATGAGTGGCCACTCCCTTCCACAAAAAGTTTTATCCCTATTGTGGGGTTACTAGTATGGTATTTTGTGTCAGAAACCATGAATCCTTTTTAAAGAAGGAGGGGCCGGATGTGGGCGTTGGGCTAGAGCTGATGCAGGGCCTGTGCTGCTTGAGAAGCTCCCCTGGCACTATGCAGGCCGTGGCTGAGGCGCCTAGCCCCCTCACCACCCCCCGCACGATCTCCCTTCCAATCTGTCCTATGATCCCCGGACCGGCTTTTAGACTGTTTCAATTCTGTGACCCGTGGTTACAGTGACTAAATCGCCCATCGAGACCAGCAATTGGAGAACCTGAAGAGCCTGAGAAGGGACGAGGCTGTTTTTCCTGAGACCGGAGCTCGGAGCCCACACATGCGCAGTGTAGCGGTGGTGGGAGGTCGAGAGGACCCGCTACTGCACGCCGTGAATGACCGAGCCATAGAGAATCTGCAAAACTGCGACACATCGAGCATATACCTCAGGACCCACGGACATCTGGAGCTCTGGAGCAGGAGCAGTAGGGCCACAGTGTCACAGCAAACACGGACCCCCTGTATGATAGGACTGGCTGGTAACCAGCTGTCAACCCGTAATGGGAGCGGAACTAGAGGAGGGGTGAGTCTGACGCCTTCAACGTAATAAGCATATGCACAAGGGATCTGTCTAAAAAGATATGGGACATTTAGATATGCAGACTGTGCAGACTGAGCTGTGACTGTGTCTACATGAGATTGCAAGGAGTGTATACTATACTAACTCAATAAGCTGCACACTATCACAGCAATTTACGCTAAAAAGACTGTAAACAAGACCGGGAACACTGTCTCCATACAGCCCATAATGTTTTAAGATGCAGACTGGTACACTGACACAGGAATAGCGTACACAGGAGTGGGAACTGTGACTGAGAACCTTAGACCTGCCCATATTGCCAAGATTTCCCTAAAAAGTACTACCAGCATAAATGAAGGTGATGGCAGGACTGTATGGGAAGAGTTTATTTAAGCACATTTTTTTTCTGAAACGGACATAATAGCAATTCTATCAAATCAATGAGTTGCATACAGATACAGCGGCAACGTACATAGGACTGGGAACTGTGAAGGGGAAATGGGACTTTGAAGTGGCTATAGCGTAACAAGTTGTAAGAAGTTGTATATTGACACAATCACGTATAGAGGAACGGGAACCTTGACTGTGAACCGTGTCTCTGAACAGCTTACAGCCTACAACTTATCTAGTCCCATACTGACACAGCAACAGCAGTAGCATATACAGGTTTGGGAACAGAGAAGATGAATTGTGTTTCTGAACAGCTCACAGAGTAATAAGTCGCATACTGATCCAGGAGTATTGCATACAGGACGGGGAACTGTGAATGTGAACTGTGATTCAGAATAGCTTACAGTGTAACAAACTGCACAAAGTGCACAAACTGTAAATTGGCACCGGAATAATGTATTCAGGGCTGGGATTTGTGATCTTGAACTCTGACCTTGGCCAGCCCACAGTGTAGTAAGTTATATAACGTCACAGTAATTTCATATATAGGTGTGGGAATCACGATTGTGATCTGTGACCTTGAACAGCTCACAGTTTAAAGAACCATTACTAGTGCAAACAGAAGAGGCCGCTGGCTACACTGGAAGATAGTTTATAAATTTGTGTAATTTTTTTTTTTTCCCCGTGCATTTTTTTGTTCTTTTTTCTTCCTAACTGTGATCTAATGTGCGATTTACTGTGACACATAAGTAAATCAGATGGATAGTAGTAGCAGATAAGTCGCTGTAGCTAATATATTACTGCGTATATATTACGCAGAAGACAAATTTCTGAAAGTCCATTCTGTTACCAGTTGGTCCGCATTTACATACTTATATGTTTTTATTACATAAATATCTGAATTGCATATACATATAAGTCACAATGGAAACTAGACAAAAAAAAGTTACCAACAAAAGAAGGAAATGGCGGAAATGTTTGCAAAATGGAAACGACAATAAAAGGCAAGATAGCATCCCTTCACGAAGGTATGAACCACATACTGAAAAGAGTCCAGGATACAGAAGAAAGGCATGTCATACAGGGTGATGAGATAAAAAAAGCTTAAAGTACAGATGTCTGAGATGCAGAGAGATCAAAGGAATATACTATATAAAATCGAGGACCAAGAAAATTGAAACAGAAGGAAAAATCTTCGGATTAGAGGTCTACCGGAATGCGAGGGGAAAGAGAAAAATTACAAGAAAAAAATAGACAAAATTTTTGGCCATATTGTAAATGCACCTGGAGTAACCACTATGATCAACTTCGACAGAATTCATTGGATCAGGAAGCCAGCTGATGTAACAGGAGATGCCCCAAGAGACGTTATCGCTAGATTCCATAATTTTCAGGATAAAGATCAGATCAGGGCATATATGAAATCTAACCAACCCGTTAATTATGAAGAGACTACCCTACAAATTTTCCCAGACTTGGCCACGGAGACCTTGGCTAGAAGAAGAACCCTTAAACCTCTCCTGGAACAGTTGAAGATGCATAATATCCAATACCCCTGGGGCTTTCCTGCTTGTTTAATTGGACATTGAGAGGGTCGATCGGCAATCTTAAGATTCCCCAAAGGCACGCCTAAATTTTGTAATTGCTTAGAGGTCCCATTGATGGAAATCCCAGGCTGGTGGGAAAAACGAGAGAATACAGAAAATATAGATGAACAGTAGCTATGGCAACCAGTTACTAAACTAAAATGACAATAGCGGAGAGAAAATTAGATTTAAGAGAACAGAAAAATTTAATATTGAAAGATGATCGATAATAATGGGACTGGGGGATATCGATTCAGGGGACGGGGATAGTGTAAGGGAGGGCACCGCCAAACAATCTGGGGGCAGTACGGGCCCCGCCTGACGATCATATTCTGAGTTCAACCTCTAGGGGGTGGCCGTGTGGAGATTGGTGGGCCACGGTCATAGGGGCCATGGGGTGGCCAGCTACCCCACTGTGGGGGAGACAGGGGGGGATGGTAGGGGGAGGTGGGTAAGGGCGGGATGGGGGGGTATCTGGGTAATAGGGGCACCTACCGGCTACCGTATGACAGAACTCATGGATTCCTTTTTCCACTGGTGGAAGGGCGGGAAAATTTACGCTCCCTTGTCTGCCCGCTGTGTGACACAAAAACACTCATAAATAAAACTGGGCAATGGTGTCTAGCCTAAATATGATTTCCTACAATGTACGAGGTTTGAATGCTCCTATAAAAGGGTGAATATAATTAATGAACTAAAACATCTTAAAGCAGACGTGGTTTTGTTACAGGAGACCCATTTCTTTCAGGGCTCGAATACTAGAATATTCTCTAGAGAATATCCTATGTGGTACTACAGGGACTCTCCTATTAGGGGAGCCAAGGGAGTGGCCATAGGGTTCGCCAGGGGAGTGAGGTTCGATTTGGACGAGAGAAAGATGGACCCAGAAGGGCGCTATTTGTTCATGAGAGGCAAATTAAATGGGGCCGAGTATTCCCTGGCGAATATCTATTGCCCTAATAAAAACACCATTGGATGCTTACTGGGGGTTATAGTGGAGTTTATGCAATTTAAGGGGGGCCATTATGGCAGGAGATTTCAACTTCTGTATGGAGTCAAGGATGGAAAGCATGTTGCATGTACGGGAGACTGGAATGCGATTAAGGAATAAATTAAAAAAGAAATTACATCAATATCAAATGGTTGACACATGGAGGTCGCAGCATACTAAAGCAAGAGACTACTCATTCCACTCCCCCGTGCATGGGATGTATTTCAGATTGAATTTTTTTCTTGATAGAGCACAAGATGCTGGAGGCTGTGGTCAGCATCAAAATCGGCATAATGACCTTCTCAGATCACGCGCCTGTGACATTACAGCTAAAGTCAGGAGTAGCCCAAGTAAGGAGTAACACGTGGAGGTTAAATGAAGACCTTTTACCAGACAAAGCAATAGAAGAGCGAATTAAAGAGGAACTAGAGCAGTTTTTTAGGATTAATAACACGGAGGGTATCTCAGAGGCTCTAGTGTGGGACGCTCATAAGGCCTATATCAGGGGGATCCTGATTATGGCCGGCTCAGAGAGAAGAAGAGAATGAAGTAGAATAAATTAGCCTTAATCAAAGAAATCCACAATTTAGAACAGTTGCATAAAACCAAAAGAGATACAGAACTCTTACTGAAACTCAGTAGTAAAAGAGAGGCTATGAGAGATTTAATAGAACAGGAAACGCGAACGGCTTACAACCTAGTTAAGAGAGAAAGGTACCAATATGGGAATAAGCCTGGAAAACATCTGGCGAGGTTGTTAGGGGGAAAAAAAAGCTGCTAACTATATTGAGAAAATCAAATTAAGCACTGGGGAACCGGTACATAAAACAGCAGAGATTGCTAGGACTTTTCAGGATTACAATAGTAGACTCTACTCAGTAAACAAACAAGGTACCAAAGAAGAGGTAGAACGGAAACAGGAGAAAATAAAAGCCTATCTTAAGGATACCGGATTTAAGAAAATTTCAGAGGATCAACTTAGACTGCCAGATGCCCCTGATGACTTTTTATTATACAAAATTTGGGGGTATTCTAATCAAAAATTGTGTTCCTATATGAACGGGATAGGGGATAAGTGGTAGATGCGTAAAGAGGCATTGGAAGCGGTCATTGCTGCCATTCCGAAAGAGGGGAAAGACAGCACGTTATGTTCTAGCTGCAGACCTATCTCACTCCTAAATTCGGACACTAAGATCTTTGCAAAAATCCAGGCAGGTAGGTTGAAAAAAATAATGCAGGATATAATACACCCAGACTAAGTAGGTTTCGTTCCAGGAAGGGAGGTGAGAGACAATGGAACCAGAACATTACTGGCATTACAGAAAATCAAGGATAGTGGTGCCCCAGGACTACTCCTGTCAATCGATGCTGAGAAAGCCTTTGACAGAGTAGACTGGGGCTTTATGCAGAGTACGTGGGAAGAAATAGGACTGGGAACGAAAATGACCGGTTGGATAAAAGCACTGTATAATAGACCTACAGCAAAGGTGAGGGTAAACGGGACACTGTCAGGATCGTTCAAAATGTATAATGGCACCAGACAGGGATGTCCATTATTCCCCCTGTTGTTTGTGTTGGTACTGGAACTCCTCTTGACGAGGATAAGGCAGAATACAGACATCAGGGGGATAAAAGTTGGGGAGGAAATCCATAAAATTGCGGCCTACGCGGACGACATTTTACTTTACATAACACATCCCATAATATCTCTTCCAAACCTCATGAAAACCTTGAAATAGTACGGGGAGATTTCCAATTTCAAGATGAACTCAGCCAAGTCAGAAACCTTAACTTTTAATATACCAAATAAAGAAGTGCTCGCTTATCAAAACGACTTCCCATTTGTCTGGGGAAAAAAAGAATTGAAATATCTAGGCGTCAAGATAACAACTTCCAGGGAGACTTTATATCAAGTAAACTTTATCTCACTACTGAATGACATCAAAACAGAGTTAAATAAAATTTCACCAGGACCACTCTCCTGGGGGGAATTAATATTTTTAAAATGGTTATTTTGCCTAAAATTTTGTACAAGATGCAGATGCTCCCGATCCCCCTCCCACTGGCTTTTTTTTAAAACAATACAGTGTTCTTAAGGTTTATATGGAGAGGAAAAAACACAAATAAAGATGACAGAGTTGACTAAGGATAAGGAGAGAGGGGGGTGCGGGACACCGGATATCAGAAATTATTATTATGCAATCATAATGTCACGATTAGTCGAATGGGTAAAAAATAGCAAGGAAAAGAGATGGGTACATCGAGAAGTGGGAGAGGGAATTGGGAGTACCAGTAAATAGGGCTGAGATTAGGCAATTATTGAGGAGGGTTCACGCTACTTCGGTCAACAACAATATAGTAGAATTAAATTATAAATGCTTGGCCCGATGGTACATCACTCCCGATAAGGCACACAAATGCCAAAGGGAAACAACACAATTATGTTGGCGAGGGTGTAACGAAATAGGGACTATGGCCCATATTTGGTGGTACTGTCCTGAAATGAAAAAATACTGGGGGGGAGATCAGGCAAATAAACAGAGAGATAACTAGCTTAGAGGTCCCTGATGATCCGTGGGGGTGCTTATTCCACGGGATAAAAATGCCAACAAAGCAATATGTAAGAATGTTACTCCCTCAGCTTTTAAATGCGGCTAAAAGCCTCATACCTAGACACTGGCAGGAACCCGCAATGCCCACCATGAAGAGCTGATGTAAAAAATTCAAAACTTTGAATATCTTAGGTTCAGTGATAGAGAGGGAATAGAGAAATTTGAAGAGAAATGGCGGGAATGGGTTGATTATAAGCAAAAAATAAGATTTGCTGAAATAATGGGAGCATAGGATATAAATCGTAGTAGAGGAAGTATAAGATAGATACCTATCGGGAGAGGAGGATCTGTGGAAAAGAATAGGATAGATTTGGAGCGAGAAAGGTAGATGGGGGGGGAGGGTTTGGGTTGGGGGTTTTCTTCTTGTTAAGAATGTATTAAGAAATTGTGTTTTTTAATGATACAGCAGGGTTGTATCCAAGCTATATGTTATATTTTCTTTTGATACTGAAAAATCAATAAAGATATTAAAAAAAAAAAAAAAAGAAACCTTGAATCAGACTGAGACAGAACTACAGTTAAATCTCACTTGTTTAATAATAATAAAAAAAAGATAAACAGAGTAAACGTAGTCAAAACATAGCCAGAGTACAGGAACCGGAACGGATAGTCAGACGAGCCAAAAAGTCAGGGAGCCAGAGATGAGCGTAGTAGAACAGCAAGCAGGATCTGGAGCCAGAAGGAATGTCAGCCAAGCAAGTCTTTAACAGGAACACAGGACAGCGTCTTTAGAGAAGTGACCTGGGTGAGGGAAGAGATCATCTGGGCTGGACGGCTTAAATAGGCAGGACTGACAAGCAGGATATCAACAGGTGAGTCACCGTGGAGCGTGAGGAGCTGGCAATTAACCAACAGCTGAGCAGCCAGTTCAGAGAAGGAAGAGCCCAGCCCTGGACAGTACCCCCTCCTCAATGACCCCTCCCCCTGGGAGGACCACCAGGCTTGAGGGCAAAACGTCTATGAAATCATGGAGGGGGACAGGGGCATGTACGTCCGAGGATAAGACCCAAGAGCGTTCCTCCGGAAGGTACCTGTCATGGTTATGCAATAGAGTTTGTCGATCAGCATACCTGTCTCCATGTGTTCATCTCTAGAGACCAGCTGACCCTCACCTGACTGCTTTTGTAACCTCTCCTCTAAGCATGGCCCCACCCCAGGCCCTATCAGGGAACCCTATATTAACCTGTGCACTGCAAGCCAGCAGTGCTGATCAACCATTGTGTGTTAGCCTCTGTGTGTACTTGCTGTGTTTCCTACATCTGATTCCTGTTACCGACTTTGGCCTGTTCTTAACTATTCCTGTCTGCTCGTGACCCTGACCTTTGGCATGTTCCCGACCATCCCTGTTTGCCTGTGACCCTGAACCTTGGTGTGTACTCTGTTGTCCTTGTCTGCTTGTGGCCCCGACCTTGGCTTGTCCCTTACTTTCCCTGCTGCCTCCTTCCTCTTCTCCTTTAGTCTACCGTGAGCGTGAGCTGTGAGACCCTGGGGGCCGCGACCTGGAGCCAGACTGCAGCGTAGTCCATCCTTACCATTAAAGGCTCTGGTAAACACCTGCTGGCTCTTAAACTCCGCGCCCTGGGGAATCTATGCTCTAGCTCCCAGTGGGATCTTGTCAGTGATCCAGTAGACCTGCTTCCTGAACCTCCCAGGGTTCAATCCGCAGCAGTCCGCTGTAGGGTCCACTACCTTGCGGTGCACTCCTGATCCCAACAGTGTGTATCTGTCACCTGGATACAGGTGACCTGACAGTTTGATCAGCCATGGACCCGGCTGATGTGCCGCTACCCGCAGATGATCCGTTGCAGGGCTTAGTTCGCAGACTTGAGACCCAGGAATCGCATCAGACCCAGGTGATGAGATTCCTTCAGGATTTGGCATCCCGTTTTGAACAGGTTCAGGCCTCATTATGATCCCCGGTTCAACAACCTCAACCGCTATCTGCTGCTGCACCTATCGCACCAGTCGCAGCCACATATTCATTACATCTGCCAGCTCAGGCCCGTTTCTCTGGGGACTCCAAGGCCTGCAGGGGGTTCCTTAGCCAGTGCACAATTCATTTTGAGCTTCAGCCCCAAAACTTCCTGTCCGATCGGGCAAAGGTAGCCTATATTATATCCCTCCTGTCTGGCGAGGCGTTAGCCTGGGCTGCGTCTCTGTGGGATCTAAATGATCCAGTGGTTTCTAGCCTGTCTGATTTCTTGAAACTTTTTCGGAATATCTTCGAGGAACTGGGTCGTGTCTCCTCAGCGGCCAGCGCCCTTTTACGTCTCCGTCAAGAGTCTGCTTCTGTGGGACAGTATGCTCTTCATTTTTGTACTTTGACTGCTGACCTGAGTTGGAATAATGAGGCCCTAGTTGTAACCTTTTTACATGGCCTCTCTGATAGTGAAGGATGAATTGGCAGGAAGATCTCTCCCTGCTGATCTGGATGGTGTCATCACCTTGTGTAACCAGATCGATATTCGCTTTCAGGAGAGGGCCCTGGAAAAAAGACGCCAGCACTCCCCGTTCTTTAGGCAGCCTGAGCTCCATGTCCCTTCTCTTCATTCCGAGGAGCACCTCCTGCCTGCTGAGGAACCTATGCAGTTGGGCCGGACCAAGTTATCTCCCGAAGAACGCACTAGGCGCAGAACTCTGGGCCTGTGCCTCTACTGTGGCGTCAAAGGTCATTTTCGTGATACTTGTTCTCTTCGTCCACAAAAACGATCGGGGCTAATGCATCTGGAAGGTGGAGTATTAGACGCTGAAGTATCATCTTCACCTTCTCGTCTTCTTCTTTCTGTGTCCCTTCATGTCGGCGCTTCCTCTCGTTCTGTCTCGGCACATCTGGATTCTGGAGCCGCTGGCAATTTCATGGACTGGGAAACTGCTTCTTCCATGAGACTTACCCTTTTGCCCCTTACAACGCCATTGGTGGTCTTGGCGATTGATGGCACTGTTCTCCCAGGGGGCCCTATCCGCTTCCAGACCCTCCCTGTTAGGATGTCGGTAGGGACACTCCACCAGGAGTGGATATCCTTCCTTGTCTTACCTAAGGCTTCGTCTCCTATCATATTAGGTCTTCCTTGGTTACGGCTCCATTCTCCACATGTTGACTGGACTGGACAGATCTTGACTTGGGGTTCCTCCTGTTCCTCCTCCTGCCTACTCAAGGTTACCCCAAAAGAGAATCCTCCTGTTGCCACCATCCCAGTATCTTCTGCTCTTCCCACTGCGTATAGCGATTTCTGGAATGTCTCCTGCAGTAGTCGGCCTGAGGCACTCTCTGGGTCGTGTGGCACTCTGGATGAGGAGCCTACCTGTGAACCTGAGCGGATCAGTCACTCCAGTTTGCATGGTCATTTCCCTTTGCCTGTCCCTGGACCCCCTTGGACACACACCCAGGCTGACTCGTCCACCAGTTCCACAGTCGCTACACCCTGCGATGCAATTCTGGTGGTCGATGTACCTGGCAATGCTGTTCAGTCAGCCTCTGCACCAGTCCAGCCTATGCCCAGTGAGCTTCCTGCTTCTTGTTCTGGACCTTCTGTAACCTGTAAAACCAATCAATAATTGCGCTATTACAAAATAGTATGAGTGATAGCTGCCGGCATGTTAATAAAAAGGTGCTGAAAACATAAAGTATACCTAATAGGTGGTATGTGTGTTTGTCTAACACATAAACAAATTAAAATAAAGGTCCATAGGGGTGTGGTGAATCATATGTTGATTGAAACACACATGGGGGTTCAAAGGCATAGATGGTGCCACAACTTCACATGGGGTGTAGACTGGAACCAACTCTGTATAGAGACACTTCACACTTGAATCGTCTGCGTGCTCACAGTAGACTGCGAATGGTAAAAATGGGTATCCTTACCAGAAAAGGTGGACACAGTCACCGTACGGTGGAGTGTCATACAGACTTAAGGGATCTAACGATCCCAGGGATATCCAGCTGGAGAGGTCCTGGCGAGGAGTCATGTCCAAGGCGACCGTCACCGTTCGGGGGTGTGGAAGTTCTCGATCAGGATGTCGGACAGGATGTCTCTTTTAGATAGACGGGGTGTGTGAAGAAAAAATGGCTGGGGCTCAGCAGGATCCCATACATGGAAGGAGACAAGAGCAAAAAAAAAATCTCCACATAGGGCATGAATCGATTAAATAAGAGGCTTTTATTGAAAAGCTGGAAAAAGTGCTAGACAACGCACTCCAATGTATAAAAACGTGATCACAAAGAGAATAAAAATGAAATAAAATAAAATCGCGTGATATCAAGGCATTTATAGGCAACCCGACATGTTTCGGCCATCGTCCTTCTACTGGGGCATAAGCCTGAATGCTTGTACCACGCTCATATATATACAAGAATAATTAGACCAAATGCCAGTCATCTGTGTGGAACATGGATAATTGCATAGGTAATTACATGGGAATACTTAGCAGCTGCATCAAGCAGCCACCCTGTGTTCAACTTAATGCAAAACCTACATTGCTGACAGTGCAGACTCTATTTTGGGTACTCAGCCAATCACGCCACTCTATGCAGAGTCACGTGGCCTACATTCTTGAAGCTGCAAATTCCTATGGGGATAGTCAACCAATCACACCGCTCCGTGTGGAGTCAAGTGACCGCGTCATTGCGCGTGACGTCATCGCGCACCGGGCGTCGCGCTCCAGGCCTCTTTTTCACTCTAGGAAGTGAAAGGCCATGTAGTGGAGCCATGATGTCCACAAACGGCCCTGGGAGACCTGTCATAGCGCGTCAGCCCGGCGCGCTCCAGAGCGCTCAGCTTCCGGTGTCCCCCATAGGGGAATTGGGCATTCCAGATACAGGAAGATATACATACACATATAAACTTATTGGGCAGTACACACAGATTAAATATCAATAACATATATAAATCCATGTGTCTGGCATTACATCTATGTGGTAAATTATATAAAGTATAAAGATATATAAAAGAACATGTATATTAAAACACAATGCCTATTAGATATGATATAGCCCTATTTCATAGCTATGTGGTAAGGTTATAGGAGCTACTATCAAAATAAATGTGTATATCAGAGACTACGAACACTTATTAGGACTTGTTAATGAAAGCGTTTATGTCCCATTCTACGTTTAACCCATGAGGGGAGTAGCTCTTTAGTTGGTAAATCCAGAAAACCTCAAGCTGTGATACCCCCCTGGTACGTGGGCCCCCTCTCCATGGCGGAACAAATTTATCTATAACTTGAAATTTAGAGCCCCTCGGATTTTTATTATGGGACTCTAAGAAATGACGAGGGACGCTATGGTTGGTGCGACCTTTTTTAATAGCGGTAATGTGTTCATTGACTCGAATGCTGAATGATCTGATGGTGCGACCCACATACTGCATATTGCAGGGGCATGTAATTATGTACACAATGTAGCGCGTGGTACATGTGACAAAATGCTTAATCTGGTAAATGGTGGAAGTAACAGCAGATTCAAAACATACAGATCTATGATTCCCACAGACATTGTGAAAACATACATTGCATTTCTTACAGGGGTAATATCCTTTTGTCTCTGGAAAAAAGGACGGTCTAGTAGGTGCTTCTATGACATTGCGAGAAATGCGATTCCGCAGTGAAGGAGCCCCCCTAAAAGTGACACCTGCCCTAGTGGGAAGCACTGGGCCCAGGATCGGGTCACTTTTCAAGATGTTCCAATGCCGATTTAGGATTTGTTTGATCTGTCTATGCTGGACAGAGAATTGAGTAAAGAGGGACCACTTGAATTTGTCATTAGAGATTAATTTTGGTCGTATAGATGTCAACGTCTTACGGTCTGTAAGGGAGATTTTTGTGATCTCTTGATCTATCTGGGCAGATCGGTAGCCTTTTTCCAGAAATCGTTCCTTCAAAAACTGTGCTTGTTGTAAGAAATCAGTGACGTTACTGCAGTTCCTACGTAGGCGTAGTAGTTGACTGCGAGGGACAGAGTCCAACCAGGGGCCATAGTGGCAACTGTCCATGGAGATATAGCCATTTCTGTCCGTCGGCTTGAAAAAGGTGGTGGTTATAATCCGACGGTCAGAAATGGCAATCTCCAAATCCAGAAAATGTATCGAAACTGTGCTCAGTTCGTACGTGAGGGTAATACCCCTGTCGTTATCGTTTAAAGTAGCCATAAAGTCATGGAGGGTTTCCTCGTCACCCTTCCATAGGAGGAGGATGTCGTCTATATATCTAACCCATAAACACAGCTCAGGACGCTGTGCGGGATAGACGACATCCTCCTCCCAGAGGGCCATGAAAAGGTTGGCGAGGCTGGGGGCAAATTTAGCCCCCATCGCCACGCCTTTCCTTTGCAAAAAAAATTGGTTATTATACCAGAAATAGTTTGATTGTGTTGCAAACTGTAGAAGTTCCATGATATAATGCTGTTGTATTACTGGGATGTCCTCACTAGCATTTAAATAATGTTCAACAGCCGCCAAACCCAAACCATGTGGGATGGAGGTATATAACGCTGTGACGTCTGCCGTGACCAAAATGAGGTTGTCTTGGTATTCGATAACTTCCAACCGTCGAATGGTATCCCCCGTGTCTCTCAGGTAGGATGGAACCTTAGACACAAGGGGTTGGAGAAAAAAATCTATGTAGCGGCCGACTCTAGAAGTTATGGAGTCGATACCGCTTATGATGGGTCTCCCTGGGGGTTTTGTACTATTTTTATGTACCTTGGGGAGGTAGTACATCACTGGGATGCGTGGTCCTACTGGGACTAAATAGTCCTTTTCTTTTTTGGTGAGGATTCCTTGTTGGAAACCACGTGCGACTAAATTCACTAAAAGTTTCTTGAATTCCCTAGTAGGATCTCGGTGAAGAGGTATGTATGTTTTATCGTCACTCAGGATGTGACACATCTCCCTGTGGTAATCCTCTTTGTCCAAAATAACCAACCCGCCCCCTTTGTCAGCGGGGCGAATGACTATGTCTTTGCGTTCACAAAGAGATTTCAGACCTATCCTAATATTCGGATGATCATAGGTACGTTTGTTAGGTAGTCCGTCCAAGTCTTTGAGAACCAAGTCACAAAAGACTTTAATGGCAGGTGCTGTAGCACTTGGAGGGTTAAATAGAGAGGGATTAGCTAGTCCCGTGTGATGGACAGCTGGACCTGAAGTGTCAATGTTAGTATTATTTGTACTTTCAACCCCCCCAGGGTTAACCAAGAAGTGTCGTTGTACGTTGAGTTTCCTTTTAAACTTCTGGACATCGATAAAAGTCTCAAATTTGTTCAGCTTTTTAGAGGGAGCAAACTTGAGACCCTTGTCCAGTACATGTAGTTCGGCATTAGAGAAGGGTTTTTGGCTAAGGTTAAAAATGCCGCTCTTTTTTATTGTCGTTTTCTTTTTCCTGGCCCTCCAGCCTCCTCTGGAGCCTCGTTTCCGTCTACTCTTCGTTTGGGCCCTGTTGGTCCCCGAGGAAATGAATGGTTGTATGTGTATGGTGATCTATCCAGTTGGTAATGATCCCTAGTATGAGGTTCGTCTCTCAAAGGTGAGAACCTGTTATAGGTGCGAATGGGAGTACGGTGGGTATAGTATGAATCTGAATACTCCCTTGGGTGCTGGTTACGTTGAGGGGATCTATTATAAACGTGAGGGGATCTGTAATGGGCATATGTTTCTGAATGTCCATTCCCTCTACTATGTCCATAAGAATTGCCTCTACCCCTCCGGGTATTCCCTCTTCCTCTGTTGGAATGTTGATAACCATGACCAGAAGAATTATAGGTAGAATAATTCCTAATGGAGGGTTTATTCCGATTGTCCGGGGTAGTGGGGAGATGAGTGTTCTTGGGCATAGTGGTTTGACTAGAATGTGTCCCTAAAGATGTCGGGACTGTTCTGCTGTTTATAATTGTAGAAGAGGTGTCCATCTCAGCCGGGCCTGGTGGTCCGGCGGGGGTGTCACCATCTTTCTTTTGCCAGTTGAAAACAAGATGGCTCTTGTAATCATTGGTATCTCTTGTATATTTCTTCTGTTTTTTAGTACGTTGATCTTTATCTTCTTTTTCTAAGTGGTTTTTAAGATTGGTTGAAAGAGATAGATATTCCGGTGTAGTTTTATAAGGAAGGAGTTTGTCTTTAAGTTCCTTAATCTCTCTATCAATCAGTGATAATCTATTTCTCTTCCTATCCATCAGGAAGCATAGAAGGTTGACCCCCGCTTCATTGAAGTAGTGATACCATGACTCAACCTCCACCTCATCTTGCTGTGGGTGGATATCCCACCTCAAACCTCTAGGGACCATGCGCTCCTTGGAGTATTGTTCCAGGAACGCAATGTCCCAGAGGAGGTGAATCTCAGAAACCATCAAATTTTTCAGGCGCATAAAAAAAAACCCTATTTCAGTGTTAGTGTTTATAACAACAAAAACTCCTTCTGTAGTGATAGAACGAGAGGTGCGATGCTCAAAGACATCCATATCGTGATATAGGACAAAAAGTAATGGCAGCAACTATAAACCAAAACAGTGAAAATCAATAAAACCAATCAATAATTGCGCTATTACAAAATAGTATGAGTGATAGCTGCCGGCATGTAACAATGTGGTAAACAATGTGCAAATGAATAAAAATAAAAAAACACATGCAGCGCTAGAAATGTGCGTTTACATATTCAGCACATGTTAATAAAAAGGTGCTGAAAACATAAAGTATACCTAATAGGTGGTATGTGTGTTTGTCTAACACATAAACAAATTAAAATAAAGGTCCATAGGGGTGTGGTGAATCATATGTTGATTGAAACACACATGGGGGTTCAAAGGCATAGATGGTGCCACAACTTCACATGGGGTGTAGACTGGAACCAACTCTGTATAGAGACACTTCACACTTGAATCGTCTGCGTGCTCACAGTAGACTGCGAATGGTAAAAATGGGTATCCTTACCAGAAAAGGTGGACACAGTCACCGTACGGTGGAGTGTCATACAGACTTAAGGGATCTAACGATCCCAGGGATATCCAGCTGGAGAGGTCCTGGTGAGGAGTCACGTCCAAGGCGACCGTCACCGTTCGGGGGTGTGGAAGTTCCCAATCAGGATGTCGGACAGGATGTCTCTTTTAGATAGACGGGGTGTGTGAAGAAAAAATGGCTAGGGCTCAGCAGGATCCCATACATTTAAGGAGACAAGAGCCAAAAAAAAAATCTCCACATAGGGCATGGCCTCACCCTACTGCTACTACGTCCGTTCAAACCTGTTTAAGAGGCTCAATCCATCCTTTGGATAGACTGCCTCATTCGGCCAGGTGAGGTTTTCAATCTTTAGTTCAGGGCTCTCTGCATTCTGTTTGTGTTCCAGCTATCCAGCTTAACTCTTGTGACACGTCACCTTTTAACCAACCTGACCTCAGGTATCCACTGACCTCTACCCAGTCTGATGGTCCTGTGTTGGATGTCCAGCACATCTTTAAGGGTCTGGGGGACCCTGCTCAGACTTCTGATGGTCTTCTCGTGCCTTTACCCATTTCTAAAAAGCCTTTAGTCCTCAATAAGTCCTTTCGTCCTCTCCTTACCTCGGTTACGGCCTCTGAGGATAATCTAAAGTACGAGGTTAGCCAAGTTTTGGATTCCTGGCTCCGTAAAGGCATTCTTCAGTACCTCGTACATTGGAAAGAATTTGGTCCTGGATCACTGCATCTGAGGTCTTTGCTCCTCGTCTATTGAGGAGGTTCCATCTGAAGTTTCCCTTTAAGCCTGGGCACAGGCGGGGGAGGGGGAGGTCTTAAAAGGGGGGGTACTCTCATGGTTATGCAATAGAGTTTGTCGATCAGCATACCTGTCTCCATGTGTTCATCTCTAGAGACTAGTTGACCCTCACCTGACAGCTTTTTTAACCTCTCCTCTAAGCATGGCCCCACCCCAGGCCCTATCAGGGAACCCTATATTAACCTGTGCACTGCAAGCCAGCAGTGCTGATCAACCATTGTGTGTTAGCCTCTGTGTGTACTTGCTGTGTTTCCTACATCTGATTCCTGTTACCGACTTTGGCCTGTTCTTAACTATTCCTGTCTGCTCGTGACCCTGAGCTTTGGCGTGTTCCCGACCATCCCTGTTTGCCTGTGACCCTGAACCTTGGCGTGTACTCTGTTGTCCTTGTCTGCTTGTGGCCCCGACCTTGGCTTGTCCCTTACTTTCTCTGCTGCCTCCTTCCTCTTCTCCTGTAGTCTACCGTGAGCATGAGCTGTGAGACCCTGGGGGCCGCGACCTGGAGCCAGACTGCAGCGTAGTCCATCCTTACCATTAAAGGCTCTGGTGAACACCTGCTGGCTCTTAGACTCCGCGCCCTGGGGAATCTATGCTCTAGCTCCCAGTGGGGTCTTGTCAGTGATCCAGTAGACCTGCTTCCTGAACCTCCCAGGGTTCAATCCGCAGCAGTCAGTCATAGGGTCCACTACCTTGCGGTGCACTCCTGATCCCAACGGTGTGCATCTGCACCTGGATACAAGTGACCTGACAGTACCCTTTCCAATGCACCAGGTACCATATGCGCCTACGGGAGTCAACAATGGACCGTACTTCATACTATTCATGGTTTTTAACCTGTACAGGGTAAGGACGAGGCACCGAGGTGGCAAAGCGGTTGCAGACCAAAGGTTTTAATAAGGACACCTTTGATATACGCATATTAGAAGGAAGGTCTAATGTGTAAGCCACTGGGTTAATCCTGCAAAGAATATGGAAAGGCCCAATAAACCGAGGTGCGAACTTCAAAGAGGGAACACAAAGTCAGAGGTTGCGAGATGACAGCCAGACCCTGTCCCCAACCTGGTAGGAAGACGCAGGCAGGCATCTGCGGTCAGCATGGAGTCTGTACCTATCATTAGCATGGCGCAAAGCCTCCTGGACTTGTGCCCAAGTGGAACAAAGACAATGGAGATGCTCCTCTAATGCAGGAATACTCTGCGGAACAAATGAGTCAGACAACATGGAAGGTTGAAACCATAGTTCGCCATAAACGGGGACAATCGGAAAGCAGAATTCAAGGCACTATTGTGAGCAAACTCTGCCCATGGTACGAGGCCTGACCAGTTGTTATGATGGTCATAAATATAGCAATGTTGGAATTGCTCCAAGGACTGATTGACTCGTTCTGCGGCCCCATTAGACTGCGGGTGATACGCAGAGGAGAAAGCAAGCTGAATTCCCAACTGTGCACAAAAGGCTCGCCAGAACTGGGACACAAACTGACTACCCCGTCCGAGACAATCACCTTGGGTAGTCCATGTAAGCAAACGATCTCCCGAGCAAACAATGGAAGCCAGTTCCTTAGAAGTGGGCAACTTCTTAAGTGGAATACAATGAGACATGTTCGAGAATCGGTCAACCACCATAAGGATAACTGTGTTGCTCTGGCAGTTAAGTAACTTCACAATAAAATCCATAGACAGGTGGGTTCAGGGCCTCTCTCCATTGGGTAAGGGTTGTAGGAGGCCCGCTGGAAGGTGTCATGGAGTCTTACTCTAAGTACACACAGAACAGGCAGCTACGAAGGCAGTTACATCAGCACGTAGATTAGGCCACCAGAATTGTTGGGAAATGGCCCAAAAGAGTTGATTCTTCCGAAGGTGGCCAGCAGCCTTGGGAGAATGGTAAGTCTGGAGCACGGAAGGACGGAGACTGTCTGGGACAAAGCAGCGTCACAAGGTTTCTCAGGAGGAGCATGAACCTGAGCAGCAAGAATTTTGTCACCCAAAGGAGAAGTGAGAGTGGTGTGAACCGTAGCCAGAATACGATCAGGAGGAATCGCAGGAACCGGAACCGACTCCATCTTGGAAGTGGAGGAAATTTGTTGTGACAAAGCATCAGCCTTTACATTCTTAGTACCGGGTAAGAATGAGACAATGTAATTGAAACTAGACAAGAAAAGAGCCCATCACGCCCTTCTGGGAGAGAGGCGTTTAGCCTCAGACAAGAATGTGAGATTCTCATGGTGAGTAAGAATGAGAACTGGCACAGTGGTACCTTCAAGAAGATATCTCCATTCTTTCAGGGCTAAAATGATCACTAACAGCTCTGTCACCAATCTCGTAGATGCACTCCGCAGGTGACAATTTCTTGGAAAAGTAGCCACAAGGATGCATAGCGCTCCCAGAGGTAGGACGTTGAGACAGAATGGCGCCAACTCAAGTCTCAGAAGAATCAACCTCAAGGATAAAAGGTAACGTAGGATCAGGATGTGCCAACACAGGAGCAGAAACAAAGGCAGCCTTGAGACTTTCAAAGGCCTTAATGGATTCCAGGAGACCAACACTGTGGGTTACCGTCCTCTCTGGTCATATCAGTCAGGGGCTTGACCAGAGACGAGAAGTTACAAATAAACTTCCGATTAATTAATAGTTGGCAAAGCCAAGAAAAAGCTGCAGAGGACATAAACCCACGGGTCGGGGCCCCGGTAGGACTGCTGAAAGTTTCTCTGGGTCCATCGAAAAGCCAGCAATGAATATGACATAACCCAGGAATTTAACCTGTTCATGATGGAATTTGCACTTCTCCAATTTACAATAGAGATTATTCTCTTTCTGAAACACACGACAGACATCTGTGTGGTGGCTCTCCAGGGACTTGGAAAATATGAGGATATCTTTGAGATAAGCCACCACACATAACTGCAACAAATCTCGGAGGACATCGTTAATAAATTCCTGGAAAACTGCCGGGGCGTTACAAAGGCCAAAAGGCATTACGAGGTACTCCTAATGGCCTGTTCTGGTATTAAACGCAGTTTTCCACTCGCCCTCCTTAATCCTCACGAGAATGTATGCCCCTCTCAAATCAAGCTTTGTGAAAACCGTTGCTCCCTTGAGGCGGTCAATAATTCCATATAACGGAATTTCTTCACAAAGAAGAAACCAGCACCAGCAGGAGACGAGGATTTGTGGATGAAACCTCAAAAAAGTGCGTCTGCAACATACTCCTCCATGGCCTTATCCTCCAAGACCGACAAAGGGTAAACCCGGCCATGAGGGGGTATGGCACCTGGTTGAAGGTCAATTGCGCAATCAAACAACGGTGTTTGCCTCCACTCTATCTTTTAAGTGTCTCCACATGTATTTGCAAATGTGTGCAACTAAACCCCTGTTTTTAATGCATACTGTTAGGCAGGTTAATTTGGTTGGTCGCAGGCTGGTTGGTAAGTTGAGCTTGGAAATTCTTTGGTTTTATTTTACATGCGTTTACCCTTCCAGTGCTCCTTGCTGTGAAGACCAGTTATAGGTGAGGGCAGTGACCTTTTTTTGTATTGTTGACATATTGGTCAGGCAATGCACTGACACCTTTGCTGCCATTGTGCAATTTGCTGGGTGTGCTCCTGCACCTTTAAGAAGGGTTGGGCTCCCTCCAGTCATCTGCCCTTCATCTATCCATTAGAATATATGTGCTCCCACTGTGGAGACTCTCCAAAGTTAGAGTTAGGGTCTGCAGGATACAGGGTGCCTTGCCGTGGCCTGCAGCTTATGCATGTATTTGCAAATGTGTGCAACTAAACCCCTGTTTTTAACACATACTGTTAGGCAGGTCAATTTAGTTGGTCGCAGGCTGGTTGGTAAGTCGAGCTTAGGAATTCTTTGGTTTTATTTTACATGCGTTTGCCCTTCCAGTGCTCCTTGCTGTGAAGGCCAGTTATAGGTGGGGGCAGTGACCTTTTTTGTATTGCAGAACCAGACATACCTCTTATAGAAGTAATACTTGAGGCGGGTGCCTGCACAGAGATTGGAGCAGCAGCAGAGACAGTCTGCAACACAGGTTGTACCGGAGCAGCCACAGTGGGAGATTCCAGGTGAGCCGTGTGACTCAGGAGCGTTTGTAACGCCATGGCAAACTGTTCCATGCGGTGACCCTGCTCATCCAATCTGGAAAAAATATTACCAACAAGTGGATTGACTGCATCTTCTGAATTCATGGCCTTCGCCTACTGTCAGAAACCATGAATCAGACTGAGACAGAAGTACAGTTAGATCTCACTTGTTTAATAATAATAAAAAAAGGTAAACAGAGTAAACGTAGTCAAACATAGCCGGAGTTCAGGAACCCGGAACAGATAGTGAGACAAGCCAAAACGTCAGGGAGCCAGAGATGAGCGTAGTAGAACAGCAAGCAGGATTTAGAGCCAGAAGGAATGTCAGTCAAGCAAGTCTTTAACAGGAACACAGGAGAGCATCTCTAGAGATGTGACCAGGGCAAAGGCAGAGATCATCTGGGCTAGATGGCTTAAGTAGGCAGGGCTGACGAGCAGGATAGCAACAGCTGAGTCACTGTGGAGAGATAGGAGCTGGCAATTAGCCGACAGCTGAGTGGCTAGCTCAGAGAATGAAAGGCTGAGCCCATCCCTGACAATTTGTATATTGAAATCATATTCCCTCTCAAGCATCTCTTCAGAGAGAATAAGTTTGGTGCTTGCAACCTTTCTTTATAACTAATATCCTCCGGGCCCTTTATTAGCTTTGTTGCCCCCCTTCTTCACCTGTGATGTGTCCCAGAAGGCTGCAGGCAAAGAGAGAGGAGATCTGAGATGGGCCCCCATCTCAACTAAGTACCCACTCCCCCCCAAAAATTAGAATGTGCCAAATATGGTAGATGGGGAATAAGACATAAAGCAGAACTTCCCCGTTTAGGGCAACGTTCTGTTTTTAACCTTTTTTGTTGGCATTCAGTGTTTGTTGTACTATATCACAACCAACATGCTATACTCTGAAAATTTTCTCCATACTGTTTCAGTTAGGGGTAGGCAACCTTAGAGTGGTGGAGACCTACCTAAACAACATGGGAGAAATTGAAGATCACTAGGCACAATGCACTATTTGTGGGAGCTAACCTAGCAAGGCCATTTAAAAGTAAGGCAGTTTTGATTAAAACTTGGGGCCAATTCACTCCGGGATCACACGGTAATGCGGCACACACTCCTGTGCATGTTATTCCTGTCTGGTGCATTTTGACAGCCCATTCATTTGAATGGGCTGCAAATTACACTGGAATGCAGAAAAGGTAATGCATGTATTACTCTTAAAGCACGCTTCAAACGGCATGATACTGCGGAATCATTCGATATGGTGCCCACAAACGCACTGCTTTTGTGAAATGCATTTGGGGTGCTGTTACCAATACATTGGCACCTGCATGCAGATCGCAAAGGTAGTGTGCTCACCGGCAGTGAGGGAAATGCGCATGCAATGCATGTTTCCTGCACCACATTCTGGTGTGAACTGGCCCTTAGAAAAATATAATACAAATGTCAATGTAAGAATATGAACTTATCCAGGTCAGGAGTATACAGCCCAGAATTACAGATCAAGAGTATATAGCCCACTACTGTTTTGCCCTTTCCTAACCATCAGTTCCTTACCTGTTTGTTCAGACATGCTGCTTCTTTCCATCCCCTCCCCTCACATCTATACAGTTTGCCTGTGTGAGATCAAGGAAATGGGTGGGACGGATATGAGGGGAGGATCACAGGAGTCAATGTAGCTGTGCTGCAGATCTGGCTGCTTCTGTGTGCTGCTCGGGATTCAGGAAGTTGTTTCGATAGCGGGGTCGGCACTGTGCACACGAGATCTACCCGTCACCCTCTCGCGATAGACTGGTAGATTGCAATCGGCAGGTTGCCGACCCCCGGGTTAGACAATATGAACAGAATAAAAAGTAATATGATCCCTCTATTCACAGTGCTGTGACTTAAAGTCAAATGAGAAAATGCAAGTAAGTATAATCTGATACTAGGTAAATATACCATTTGACTCTTAAAGCGATATTAAAGTCTTGTTTTTTTTTTGTTTTGTTTTTTTAAGATAACAAACATGTCAAGCTTCCTGCTCTGCTTTGCTATGGGGGCACCCGTGCCTCTGCTCTGTGTCCATTCAGACATGAAGTTGTGCCCCCCCCCCCCCCCCCCTCACCTTCTGCCTTTAGAACCACTTTAAGCTGGCTATACATTATACAATTTTATTATTATATTTCGTTGTAGTGCTAGGGCCTGCCTGATTGCATACAAATTGAAAGTGTTAAGGTTTGACCTCCATAATATATGTTTTTGATAAATCTAAAAGAGAATTGTACAAGGAAAGTGTCTGCTTTGAAGACTGTTTAAATGGGCATGATACAAATGGAAATTATGTGTCAAGCTTTATACAAACAACATGAGTGGCATAAAGAACGCAAGGACTGCAAGTTATGCAACTCCTGAAGGGCACTATGCTTTAAATACTTCTTTATTGAAGTGTACACAATATTTTTATGTTAACGATTTTTTTAAATCATAGTGAGGTTGAAAAAAAAGACTCCCACTTAAAGTTAAAGATTCCAAACCCACATTTGATCCAGAAAAAGTCAAAAAATCATAATTTATCAAGCATGATCCAGTATTTGACTGCTTCACTTTTCCTGGCAGACATTCATTCATGCACAATTCTAACACACAGGTGGACAAATTGCTATATATTTCATTTGTCAGACCACCACCCTGCCATTTTCCTGCATCCAAATCCTTGTATTTTTTTCAGGTTTATTATATTGGCCCAGAGCATCATCTGACATTTTCTTGCATCACCATATTTGTATTTTTATGTGTATATGGCTTGTTTGGTTTTATTTCCAGCCTTGAAGCAATTACTTTTTTGGTCCCAACTCTTCCTAAAGACCAGTTGCTTTTGCCATTTTTGAGTTGATAATGGTGCTGGACTGTTTCTGGCTTTAAAGGGAAGTAAGCTTGATGATTTTCATGTTTTTGCTGCACTCCATTGCATTCCATGGCTGGCCACCCATCATACCTGGGGGGAGGAAAGTCTGCTGTTATGCTATAGCAATGTGGAGATCTCTATCAGGGCCATGTCAGATGGGCTAACTATTGAAAAAATCCTTCTAAAAACATGACTTCATAGTTATTTTCTATGAAATCACTTACTAATTTTATAGTGATTTGTAGCTTAGTCACTCAACAAATGAGTTTAAGCAGCTTTTCATGTCATTGACTAGCTTGCCAGCAACAATTGTGGCTGAACTATTGCTGAGGAACTTGTCCATGCCCCAGTTGAAGTCTGTTGGGACAAAACGCATCGGGCCTGCTTCACTTGCTCCCCACATTGCTTTTAACTTTTTTGGTCAGTGGTCACATTTTGTGTACTCATCTGCAACTGATGTTTGTACTTCTTAGGATTAAAATCCCTTTTATGACCTGCACAATATGGAGCTTTTTCCTTATTTTTATCTCGGTCTGAATGAGAAAACTTCTCCATCCATCATTGGTCTTCAAAACGGACCGCTCATTGGGTTTTAATTCCTATTTGGTTTGGAGAATTGCCTGAGCCCTAGATATCCGGCTAAATCGCTTTCCACTGATCCATTCCTGTTGATAAGCGGACCTACTGTATTTGGAGTGACCTACTCCCGTGTTCCAATCGCATTTGAGTTGGCACCACTGTTTGACCACCGGGCTTCCGGCCAATACGAGCTTGATTGACCCACTGCCGCTGGCAAGTGTGTCCACCTTGTCTGGTAAGACAAGGTGGTTTATCTACATCTTTCCATTAGAAAACTTGCTTGTTTGAATAGTTCTACAGCTAGCTTCCATTTATCCTGCTGTTTCATCTTTACCGAGGATTTCAAGTCAGCCATTTGATGGACACACTTCTCAGGAAGTTCACTATTTTGGTGTTTATATTTTTCCTTCACTGTTTGGACGTTATTTTTACTGATCACCCCCTTTTTTGGACACATGATCATCGTATTCACATGTTATAAGTTCATATTATAACATTCATATATTACATGGTAATTTTCATGTTTTGTATAATTTAACATTTTCAGTTCACTATAGATATAGTGTTTCATGAGTACATTTAGCGCTACACTTTGTTTTTCACATCTACTTTGGACTTTTTTAGTGTTAGCTTCACCCATATTGGTTTAGCACAGTAATTTCCCCATTTTCTCACATACATTGTACTGATTGTGCATTTGTGGCTTGTTGGTTATGATTGCTGATTTGTTGCCTGCATATTGTCCATTTGTTACCCATGTGTGTGTGTTTTTTTTTTTTTTTGGTCTGGGTAGGAATTCTGGGCACCCTGTCAGCAGTGCTGGAGACGTGCACATCAGAAGAATTTCTTCTGATCAACATTATAGAACTTTTAACAATTTGTTTCTGTGCAATGCTGGACCTCCTGGCTAGCGGATAATCTGATCCAGATTTAGTTAGACAACATTAGGAAAAAATGGTAAATAACTGTGGACATACACAGGCACTAAGACGGATCTCCCAATCCCTGGGTAAATTTGAAATATAGTGAAAGTAGGAATTCTTTCAAGAAATTTTGGGATTTTTGTGGGGGATGATACGTCTATTTCCAGTAGGCATCAAAAATGAGAGTATTTAAAATATTAAATTTTATTAAATAGTAGTAAAAGGGGGTACACAGAACAAATCAAAGTACATATAAACGACCAGTATAACCATCCGGTATTATGTTCAAATTTCATTCATGCCTGTTTGCCAACATGTTTCGCAACCGTTTCATTGCTTCATCAGGGCATATGTCGGCATCATTGGTTATTTTGAACTATGTAAATAACAGATAAATATATAATTATATAGTGGTCATACATGTTCAAGTATACCAAAAAATATATGACATTAAGTCAAAGTATTCAATCTAATAGTCTCACCTACTGGTACAAGTCTAAAACCAAATAGCACAAGCTACCATTGCCAGATATCGTCCACCGCACCTACTGCCACAGAAAATCCGAGGGTGCCAGATCCCAACCAGATAATGCCAATAGAAGGACTGGACCATGCACCAGAACATAATACCGGATGGTTATACTGGTCGTTTATATGTACTTTGATTTGTTCTGTGTACCCCCTTTTACTACTATTTAATAAAATTTAATATTTTAAATACTCTCATTTTTGATGCCTACTGGAAATAGACGTATCATCCCCCACAAAAATCCCAAAATTTCTTGAAAGAATTCCTACTTTCACTATATTTCTTAGTTAGACAACACTACAGGAGTGGCATAAAATCATCAGTGGGCGACCAGAATTTTTACCAGGCTAAGAGGTAGCGTGGATCCTGTACTGGGCAAACTTCATGTCTGATGGTTAGATGATGTGAACTATTGGCAGACACTTCGTCAGCTGACAGTGCATAAAACCGGGGAAATGGTCCCTAAACCCAGAAATGTTCCAGGGCCTTTGCCAAAGGTGGGAGATGTCGGATGTAAACCTCCTGCCCCAACAAAAAATGGATACATTAGTCTCTAGGTAGACGTAAATGCACTACCTGCTCCATAAGGGTGAAGTACACCCTGATCTACGTTTGTCCTAATCCCGAACCTCCTTTGTCTTCTTTACAGGATCAAGAATGAGAACATACTGGTACTCCTAATAGCTTTGGTTTGGCCCAAGCATAAGTGATGCTTCAACATGAGACTCCTGGCAGATGCCTTGTGAGCTCTTCCAGATTGTCCAGATCCTTTGTAAATAAACTAAAAACACCCTGTGCTTTGTGTTTAACAGAAAATGAGACTGCAGCTCTCCCTGTATCCGAATACAATATAAATACAAACTCAAAAGCATACAATGGTGTGCGCTCCCTTTAAATCTACAAAGTGCTACACATACCAAAGTTCTCAATGAACCTGCTCAAAAATGTGCAGAAACAAAGTGCTAATGTGCCAATAATTCATAGTTTAAAAAATAAAAATAAAATAATGAATAACCTCCTATAAGCAATTAATGTTGGTGCTATATTCACCATTACATGTAAATACATTTCATCAACAAGTTCTCTAGAAAATAAGTGCTGCAGTGCATAAAATAAGGTGCAATTATTTCACACTGATTCTGATTTTCAAAAATAGTGCAAACATATTAAAAGTACTTTGTAGATTTAAAGGGAGTGCGCCCCATTTTATCTTTGTGTCCACATATTAGTCGGAAGCGATCTGTTTGGGGGCTCCAAGTAATTTTCTAGCAAAAAATACAGATTTTAACTTGTAAACACCAAATGTCAAAAATAGGCTTAGTCATCAAAGGGTTAACCAGTGTCCAGAATGTGCACACCAAACAGGTTTTATATCACACTGTATTGCCCCGTACACACGGTCGGATTTTCCGACGGAAAATGTGCGATCGGAGCGTGTTGTCGGACATTCCGACCGTGTGTGGGCTCCATCGGACATTTTCCATCGGATTTTCCGACACACAAAGTTTGAGAGCAGGCTATAAAATTTTCCGACAACAAAATCCGATCGCGTCAATTCCGACCGCGTGTGGCCAGTTCCGACGCACAAAGTGCCACGCAGCTTGGTCTGGTAAAATTAGCGTTCGGAATGGATACAGCACTTTCGTCACGCTGAAATGTTTTAAATAGTTTAATACAGCGCACTCTGTTCATCTTTATAATGTGAGAAGAATGAAATAGTTTTGCTGCTCATATTCACACAGACTTCCCACAGACTTCTTTCTTTCTTCTTTTTCGGGATTCCCTCAATATATTTTGATTTGTCACATCTGACCAAATTTCTTTTTGGTTGTTTTTAAAAAAAAAATTATTTTTTTTTTTCAAGGCTGTTCTTGTCTTTTTTTTGGGTTTGTATTTTTTTCAAGGCTGTGTTTTTATTGTTTTTTTTGTGTTTTACGACATATTTTTGTGTGTGTTTTGTGTGTCAAGTTACCACAACACCATTGATATCTTGTATTATTTAATCTCAAGGAGGTTGCTTGGTGCTTTTTACATTGTAGTTTTGAAATGTACCTGCCTACTCACAAACAAACTGTCCTTTTTGAAAGAAAACACACATAGGCGAGTATAATTGAAACAAAAATTCCTTTATTAAGGGCTCAGAACCAAACAAAGAGGGAGGCAACGCTGGAGAAACAGCAGAAATTGGCGAAGCCTTTGACCCCCAGGGCAGACATCAATTCTTTTCCAGCAAAATTGGTGGCCTGAGGAGTCCATATTTAAGGGAGTGCAGTCTGGTCCAGAAGTCCCAGAGATCCCTAAAGCAGCAGATGACATGTATGTTCCCAGGCTGTGGTACTACAAGAGGCTGCATATTTTGCCAGACCAGACTGAACCCAGGGCCATCACTCTCTGGTCTTCCTTAGGGTCCTTTCACACTGGGGCAGTTTGCAGGCGCTATTGCGCTAATAATAGCGCCTGCAAACCGACCCGAAAGTGCCGCTGCTTTCATTCCAGTGTGAAAGCCCCGAGGGCTTTCACACTGGAGCGATGCGCTGGCAGGACGGTAAAAAAAGTCCTGCCAGCAGCATCTTCGGAGCGGTGAACTTGCGGAGTGTATACCGCTCCTTTACCGCTCCTGCCCATTGAAATCAATGGGATGGCGCGGCTATACCGCCGGCAAAGCGCCTCTGCAGAGGCACTTTGCGGTGGTTTTAACCCTTTCTCGGCCGCTAGCAGGGGGGGAAAACCGCCCCGCTAGCGGCCGCATACCGATGACAATGCCCCCACCCCAGTGTGAAAGGAGCCTTAGACACTTCCTTCCATGCTGTGGCTCTGGTGTTGGAGATGTGGCAGGAGGAGGAGTAGGACCTGGAGGAGGAAGAGGAGGAGGAGTAGGACTAGGACCTGGGGGAGGAGGAGGAGGACCATGTGTGAGGTCACAAATGTGGGTAGCACATGTTATTTGGCCCCTCAACCCCTTATTGAGAGCTTCCAAAATTAGGAACTCACACAGGAGTCATTGGCCCTCCTCCATCTGCATCATTTTGCAGGCAGTTATGCCAGCAAAGTCCTCCTTCACAGTGTGGGGGGTTCTCAGGGCCTCTGTAGCCTTCCAAAAGAGGCCTATGGCAACCTCCTCCAGGTCACTCCTCTTCCTAGCACTTTGTCTTTGCAGGAGTAGGGGAGGGACCTGGATATCAGGCAGCCTGTTTGGCCCGGCCACCTCCTGGCTAAGACTTCCCTGTGTATGAAAAAGGGACATGGTTTTAGTTTTTGCATCATCAATCACAATCATAAATTAGTACTCCTAACTAACATCTAGTTAACATCATTGATTGGACAACCAGAAATATTTAGAAGAATGCTATACCTGGCTCAATCTTGGCTCCTCCACATGTTGCTGCCTGGAAGGCCCAGGTTGGGCGTCAGAAGCCTCAGCTGGGGGGGAAGGAAGTGTGGAAGGAAGATTGGAGAGCGCTGGCCTGGGTTCAGTCTGACCTGCCAGAAAATGCAGTCTGTCGCACCACAGCCTGGGGACATAAATGTCATCTGCAGCTCCTGACCTCTGGGAATCCTGGACCTTCTTGTGCTCCCTTAGATAAGTGCTACTCAGGCCACCAATTAGGATCTTCAAATAGGTGATGTCTGCTGTGGGGATCACCGTCTTCACAAATTCCAACAAATTATCCAGCGCTGCCTTCCTCTTTGTTTGGTTCTTATATTCAGGGTGGTTTATCTGCCATAGACAAGGCAGCTCCCTGAACATATCAATGAAGATTGGCATAAAGTCCTTATCTTTCAAGATATCCATTTTCACTGCAAGACACAAAAAGACAAACCCTAATGTCAGCCTAAAGTCTTCTAAACTTGTGCAAATACAGGCCTCAATCTAGAAGCAGTATAGGCCCAATGTTAAATCTTACCTTCGCTATCACGATCGGCGCCTCTGTTACTCCTTCCTCCGCTCACAGATCATACGTACTACGCACGCGTGTTATGCTTTATGGACACTGCGCATGCGTGAAACTCTGCCCACCCCTGACGTTCTTTCTAGTCTATTCCCCGCCCCTTCTCGTTCAGCGCAGTGGGGGAAGAGCACATGGCGGAGACACAGCAGGTGTCTGATATTTATACCAACGAGGAGGAGGAGGAGGAAAGCCCGGAGCCAGAAACGTCCCGATCCAGAAGGAGACGATTTAAGGCCTCAAATATGTCCTTTGGGGAGATGTTGGAGATGGTCGACAAAATGAAGAGGGCCGACTATGATGGAAAGTATGGACCTTACCCCAACCCCAATGTCCGAAAGGCCAAGATCATGGCGAAAGTGGTCAAAAGTCTGCACCGGAATTTCGGGGTACGCCGATCGAAAGATCAGCTCAGGAAGCGGTGGTCGGACCTGAAATTAAGAGAGCACGAGCAGTACAGAAAGATCCGGAGAGTGCTGCAAAAAAGTAAGTAGTTGTGCTGTGTTCCTATTCTTTTTATGTTTATTACGTTCGTGCTGCTCCATGTGCTTTTCTTAACTGTTGTCCAGTTTAAAATGGCAAATTTCATGTTCATGGGCACATTATTCGTTCGTATCAAACATTGTTCGTTCGGCCTAGGAAACACCATGGTTTTGTCCATATGCATTTGGCCACATTTTTTAGGGCCTACTTGTCTGAAACTAATTTGGTTGGGTAGATGGGTTTGTAACTAGAATGGAATGCAAACTAGATTCTGTGTAAGGAGAGGACACTCAGCAGCAGTTTTCACATCTGGACGCTGGAGCACTAGTGTGGGACACAAGAACACCCTTTTTATTAGGGGGCCCACACAGGTGCTCCAGTGCATACTATAGGGGTGACTCCATCTGTGAAGCTTGTACAAGACAGGTAAAGTATTCAAGCTTGACAAAGGACAAGAAAAATGCTACATCTTGGAACTCTGGCCACACAAAAAATTTTACCCCATTTCCAAACTGTTTCATATTTATAGTTCTGCCATCAAATATCTGTGTGCTAAGTATACCTTTTTTTTTTTTACATAAGGGAGAAAAGACTCGGAGGACACCCCTCATCCAAGGAGACCAGAGAGCCCCCACCTCTGGAAGAAGGGGAAATCCACCCAAGACAAACAGAGCAGGAGGAGGAAGACGTGGTGGAAATTGGCACCACAACAGGTGAGTGTCTGCGACCACAGGCTCAGGTAAGAGATGGATGCCGTCATATTTATAATACATGTTTTTTTTTTGTTTCTATCTTTTTAGGTGATCGTGATGTTGTGGATCCCGATTCTTTCACCTCGGAAACTGCACAGATCCTGATCGGGGAGATCATGGGCTGTAATAGGGACTTGGAAAACATCAAGAAAAACATCAATGATGTTCTTCAAAAAAATAAGAACATCATTGATGTTTTGGGGGGAGTTTAAAACCCCTCCAAATCCCTTTGCTTTTTGGTGTGCTACAATTTTTTAACATTTTTTTGTCAAATTAGCGAAAAGCCAAATTTTGAAGCGGCACACAGTGTGTCAACATGTGCTATCTGCCATCACGGGAGATCAATGGACGCGTTTTGGGGGTGCAACCCCTTCCTCAATAATAAAGTAGCTGTGAGGAAGGGATTGCACCCCCAAAACACGTCCCTTGATCCCCCGTGATGGCAGGTAGCACATGTTGACATTCGGCTATTTGTGTGCATCTTCAAAATTTGGCTTTTCCGGGGGTGACTTCACCCCATCTGAACGCAATATTAAACACAGTTTCTAAATACTCATGTCTGATATTGCCTTCAAGTTCTACTTAATGTGAACTTTGTAAGTTCAAGATTTGTGTCTTTCTTGTTGGTTTTAAACATGCCTGTTTTATCTTAAATGCACATTTCTACTTTTTCTAATGTGACCCCAAAAATTGTTATACAACAAACATGTGGGTTTGTTTTAAAAAACCTTTTCTAAATGCACATGTGATTGTGCAGGTATTAAAAAGATTGTTAATTAAGAATGTGTGGATTATTGTCTCAACGCTACAACACTTTTGTGGTGCTCTAATTGATGTTTTCTGTGACAATGGGTGTTATTTCCTAAGGGCAAATCCACTTTGCACTACAAGTGCAGTTTCAAGTGCACTTGTAGTGCAAAGTGTCTTTGCCTTTAGTAAATAACACCCAACAGTGCTTTATAAGGTTACACAATCATGCCATTTTCAGGACTCACCACATTTCTGTCAGGGTCAGCTAAAACAAACACAAGCAGTAAATGTCACCAAAGATTTGCTTTTTTTTTATTTGAAAAAGGTTTTACACATTGTCTGGCATATTGATAGCCCCCCTACCCGCAAAGAATTCAAGGTATCTTAGCCGGACATCACGGGCACTCAGGGGGGGCAAGCCAGGACGGCCACTTTCAAGCGCCGTCAGGGTTGGTTCATTTTGAATTCCGGCCTCAGGCCCAACTGAGCCAGCATAGTTGGCAGAATGTTGCCGTAAAAAGTTGTGTAGAACACAGCACGCCAGGATAATGTGATTCAGTTTGTACTCCACCATATGTATGGGTGTAAGAAATAGGCGGAACTGGCTGGCCATGATTCCAAACGTGTTCTCCACCACTCTTCTGGCTCTGGCCAGCCCGTAATTAAAAACCCTCTGTTCCGGGGTGAGGGTCCTCATCGGGAATGGCCATATAAGATGGTCCCCCAGCGCAAAAGCTTCATCCGCAACGAAGACGAATGGGAGTCCTTCCACATTGTCTTCTGGAGGTGGCAAGTCCAAGCTGCCATTCTGAAGATGCCTGTAGAACTCCGTCTGGGCGATGACTCCACCATCGGACATCCAGCCATTCTTCCCCACGTCCACATACAGAAATTCATAAGTAGCCGACACCACCACCAACATCACAATAGTATTGAACCCCTTATAATTATAATAGTATGACCCCGAGTTGGGTGGTGGGATGATGTGGACGTGTTTCCCATCAATTGCCCCTCCGCAGTTAGGAAAGTCCCACCGCTGGGCAAAGTGGGAGGCCACAGTCTGCTATTCCTGTGGCGTGGAAGGAAACTGTGGAGTAAAACAAAAAAAAATTAGTCTTTTTGCACATAAACATAGAAAGCAGATTAGACACAAACATTTTTGGCCAACATCAAGATACCATTTATTTATGGGAATTTTTAAAGACCAAAGTATAAGGTACACCTATCGGATTCCCCCTCCCCCACCCCCTCTCATGGGCCATTTCTAACATTATAGGGGGGGGGGGGACTCTTGGACAGGTAACCCTCTCCACTTCATTGAGAGATGAATGCCTAAATAATGGGAATTACGTTGGCCAGCCCCTCCTTACTTACACTATTGACAGCCCACTGGACAGGTAAGAAGTGTCATAATACAAAGATATAAATACACACTGTACACATTTGAGCACATTTGGACATTCTGCTATTACCTATCAAGATAATAATAGGATACCAAAACTTTAAACAGTACCATTGGAAAGTATACAGGCAGGCCCTTGCACTACATGCTTTGGGGAATTCATCCATAAATCTGAGCACAGAAGAGATGGGTATAGTGTGTATGGGTTTGGCAAAGTCAGCAGATAGATGATTGAGGATAGATAGAGAATTGGTATCAGCTGACTTAGCAGTTGGGGGGAGGGAGGGTTCAAAATGATTTGGGAACCCCCCAAAAAAGCCTCTGGCACTCTTCCTGAATTAGAAGCACCAATCACATTTCAAAACAACATTTTAGGGGTGTTTGGGGTAAAGCACTACTATGGAGCTGATAAAATACATTGTTAAGTGACTAAATGAGGTGAATAACCAGAATAACCAGAATGAGGAAGGACATCTGGTTACAAAGGATGGGGAGATGGCAGAGGTATTGAATTTATTCTTCTCCTCAGTCTTCACGAGTGAATCGGGGGGCTTCAGTAACCAAAACTGCAGTGTTTATCCTCATGACAGAACACAGGAAGCACCTACATGGTTAACAGAGGACGGAATTAAAATTAGACTTGAGAAACTTAACATTAATAAATCACCGGGACCAGATGGCTTGCATCCGAGGGTACTTAGGGAACTCAGTCAGGTGATCGCCAGACCGTTGTTCCTAATTTTTACAGACAGTCTATTGACTGGAATGGTACCAGCTGATTGGAGAAAAGCCAATGTAGCACCAATATTTAAAAAGGGCCCAAAAAACATCCCTGGGAATTACAGACCAGTTAGCCTAACATCAATAGTATGTAAACTCTTGGAGGGGATGATAAGGGACTATATACAAGATTTTAGTAATAAGAATGATATCATTAGCAGTAATCAGCATGGATTCATGAAGAATCGTTCTTGCCAAACCAATCTATTAACCTTCTATGAGGAGGTGAGTTGCCATCTAGATAAAGGAAGGCCCGTAGACGTGGTGTATCTGGATTTTGCAAAAGCATTTGACACAGTTCCCCATAAACGTTTACTGTACAAAATAAGGTGCGTTGGCATGGACCATAGGGTGAGTACATGGATTGAAAACTGGCTACAAGGGCGTGTTCAGAGGGTGGTGATAAATGGGGAGTACTCAGAATGGTCAGGGGTGGGTAGTGGGGTCCCCCAGGGTTCTGTGCTGGGACCATCCATATTTAATTTGTTCATAAACGACCTGGAGGATGGGATAAACAGTTCCATCTCTGTATTTGCAGACGATACTAAGCTAAGCAGGGCAATAACTTCTCCGCAGGATGTGGAAATCTTGCAAAAAGACCTGAACAAATTAATGGGGTGGGCGACTACATGGCAAATGAGGTTCAATGTAGAAAAATGTAAAATAATGCATTTGGGTGTCAAAAATATGAATGCAATCTATACACTGGGGGGAGAACCTCTGGGGGAATCTAGGATGGAAAAGGACTTGGGGGTCCTAGTGGATGATAGGCTCAGCAATGGCATGCAATGCCAAGCTGCTGCTAATACAGCAAACAGAATATTGGCATGCATTAAAAGGGGGATCAACTGCAGAGATAAAACGATAATTCTCCCGCTCTACAAGACTCTGGTCCGCCCGCACCTGGAGTATGCTGTCCAGTTCTGGGCACCAGTCCTCAGGAAGGATGTACTGGAAATGGAGCGAGTACAAAGAAGGGCAACAAAGCTAATAAAGGGTCTGGAGGATCTTAGTTATGAGGAAAGGTTGCGAGCACTGAACTTATTCTCTCTGGAGAAGAGACGCTTGAGAGGGGATATGATTTCAATTTACAAATACTGTACTGGTGACCCCACAATAGGGATAAAACTTTTTCGCAGAAGAGAGTTTAATAAGACTCGTGGCCACTCATTACAATTAGAAGAAAGGAGGTTTAACCTTAAACTACGTAGAGGGTTCTTTACTGTAAGAGCGGCAAGGATGTGGAATTCCCTTCCACAGGCGGTGGTCTCAGCGGGGAGCATTGATAGCTTCAAGAAACTATTAGATAATCACCTGAATGACCGCAATATACAGGGATATGTAATGTAATACTGACACATAATCACACACATAGGTTGGACTTGATGGACTTGTGTCTTTTTTCAACCTCACCTACTATGTAACTATGTAACTATGAATATAGGCCCAGGAGACCATGCTGGTGAGGTTAGTGAAGGCAAATATGTATGAAGGACAACAAAAATAATTACATAAAAATCCAGCATGCATGAGGACAAAGGGGACATTCACAGCATATTACAATCATGGTAATTAGGGAATGAGGAAAGAAATACAATATATTAGCAAACATTATATACAATAAAATGTAATATTAAAGGATAAAAATCTTACCTTAATATACTCCTTCTGCAGGACCTGGATGATGGCAGAACAGGTCTCTGGGATAATGATCCCCAGAGCCTGGGGGGAGATGCCTGTCGAGAACTTCAAGTCCTGCAGGCTTCTCTCCGTCGCCAAGTACCGCAGGGTGGCGACTATCCACTGCTCCGGAGTGTATCCTGCCTGCTAATATAGGGGGTCAGCAAAGCCAACAAATGGTGAAATACGGGGTCCGTTACCCGGAGAAAGTTCCTGAAATCATCAGGATTATTCTCACGGATCTCACGGAGCAAAGGCATATTACAGAACTGGTCATGCTGAAGCAACCAATTCTTGGTCCATGAAGTCCTCCCCACCCTGTTCATGGACTGGACTTGTGTCAAGGTCAGGACCCCAACACCAAGCCCCCGCAAAGCACGAACTCTACGAGGAGTAAGTATACGCAACATGGCTATAAAACGGTCGGCTGCTCAGAACGAAGTAACAGAACGCACTGAAGAACAGCAAGGCCTGTGAAGAGCGACCTGAAAAACAGTAACGAACAAGAACACAATGACAAAGTCACGCGTAGCTTGCTTGCACGCACTGAAGAGCAGATACAAACCCACAAGCACAAACTGAACAGCAGAAAACGATCTGAAAACCACGAGTTTGAAAAAGCACGAATCGTCTCTCACCAAACTTTTACTAACACGAGATTAGCAAAAGGAACCCAAAGGGTGCCGCTCTTGGTTCTGAAATGGCCTTTTCTAGTCTCGTTGTATGTGGTGTACGTCACCGCGTTCTTAGCGAGCGGAAATTCCGACAACTTTGTGCGACCGTGTGTACGCAAAACAAGTTTGAGCCAACATCCGTCGGAAAAAATCCATGGATTTTGTTGTCGGAATGTCCGATCAATGTCCGATCGTGTGTACGGGGCATATTTGTGCAGCAGTGTTTTAAACGCAACCAAACAGTAAAGTTAGCCCAACTTTTTTGTATAATGTGAAAGATGATGTTATGCCGAGTAAATAGATACCAAATATGTCACGCTTTATAATTGCACACTCGTGGAATGGCGACAAACTACGGTACCTAAAAATCTCCATAGGCGACGTTTTAAAAATTTTTTCCTGACGCCACCATGGCAGCATACTAGTGATAGGCTCCACCTTTCTCCCCTCCCCTCCCTCAGGACTAATGAAATAGCATAAATTAAAAGCCAGTTAGGCCCCGCCCCATTCTTCTTTTTGTCCTTATACCTCTACGCACCAGTGAAGAGTAAGCAGTACTATTTTTCCCCCTCTGCCTCCAGGCAGCTGCCGGCTGGGTTAAGCCTCTCCCAGTACGAAGTCCCAGTATCAGTATCATATATATATGTATATGTGTGTATTGTAGGGGATCAGAGGGGTGGACAGCTGGCTCAGAGACAGCCAATTAAAACAAAAGTGGTTTTATTCAGCAAAATGAACATAAGATAAGACCGACTTGTCTTGTCACACGGTTGTGCACATAGGTACAGCTCACAGTTCAGCAGCACACAGGTTTACAGGTAATAGTTCATGGCTCCAATCAGAGCTACAGTCTTTATGTGGTTAAGCTCACCCAGCACACCATTCAGCAATGGACATTTTCACACAGTGTGCTGCTGTCTCTCTCTCCTATTCAAACAGCTCCTCTCTGAGACTTTCAGCCCATCTGACAATAAGCAGGTCTGAAGGGGAAATACCTGCCCTCTTCGATTAACCTCTTCTTAACCCTGCCCCAGGCTGACCCTCTGCAGTATGTATATATGTTCATGTATATGTTTGTGTATATATGTGTGTGTTCTTATGTTGGTTTGTATGTGTGTGTGTGTGTGTGTGTGTGTGGGGGGGGGGGGGGGGGGGTGTTATATGGAGCGGTATGTGCATGTATTTATATATGCATGCATATTGTTTTAAAAAAAAAAAGGGGGGGAAAGGAGAGAGTGTGTAGATGTATATATGTGTATGTATATATTTAGATACACATTAATAGGGGGAGAAGCGAAGTCGCTGTTGCCTTATCTATTTTTCCTCTTCTGTCTTTCTACGGCTGTCCGTCTCTCAGCTGGTCGTCCCATTTCTCCACAGTTCGAGTATCAGTCACCACCCATACAAAAGACCCTCAACACTTAGGTGGGGACCACCGTGTCAGTAAGTTTTCAGGAAAAGAGTGCCCTCTCATGCGGATTGCTTTGATTTGCTTCAGCTCCGCGCGCCCACGCTCTCAAAGGCCAGAGCCCATAGAATGGCGGACGTTCTTCAGAGAAGCATAGCTCGGATGCCGCTCCCACTCAGGAGAGAAGTTCCAAGGAAAACGTCTTAGCTCTTCTTTCCCAGACCCAGCACCCCAACAAGAGTCCTGCAGGACCTGTGGCACAATGCCTATGCCCAGGATGCTGGTGAGTGAAGTCGGCTTGGTTGAAGTTTGCAGCTGACAGGTAATACCGAATGTCCTTATTACTTATAAGGTGGCACAAAACTTCTGTTTTAAACTCACTGTAATTACTCTAGCTAGCCAGCCCCCTTGTTGCGGGTCTAGTCACTAGCAGAACAACCTGCCTCATGGATCACTCATCCTCTCAGTACTCCTGAAGAGGGGGCGCAGCCTGCAGCCTCCCTGGCACCAGAAGAAGATCTGGCGCTACTTGGTGTCAGTTTTTCTTTGGAGAACTGTTTATCCAGGCAGTCATCTAGATCATTACATGGGTTAAAAGACAAAGTCATATTAACCCTTTCAATGAGCAATCACTTTTCCATTAGGAAACTGGTTTAATTCAAGGCGCATATAGCATCGCTGAAATCCATGCCTACAGTGGGACCGACTGTTGTCCAATAGGGTGGCGGCTGGGAAGAGCCTGCCACTCAACAGAGGCCCTTACCTTGGTGACGGGTAGGGATGAGCTTTGTGTTCGAGTCGAACACATGTTCGACTCGAACTTCGTGTGTTCGGTCGTTCGCCGAATTACGAACAATATGGGTAGTTCGCGCTAAATTCGAGTGGCGCGTCATGGCCCATAATTCACTGCGGCATCTCAGTGCATTGCTGGCTGATAAATGGCCAAGCATGCACTATGACTCGCATACTTGACCAATCACAGCGCTGTGTGTACAGAGAGCCGTAATTGTCCAAAGCCAAGGAGGCTTTGGCCAATTATGGCTCTTAGGGTTTAGTTCACGCCCCACACAATATAAGGCCGCCTCCATGGCGGCCTTGTGTAGTGTGTTGCGGTGGAGACTGGAGAGAGAGAGATAGACAGAGAGACAGTGTCATTTGATTTAAGTTAGATAGAGTAGGCAGTCTGTTAGCTGCACTTACAGTATATTGTGTATATATATATGAATCCCAGGTGTTGTGTATATATATATATATATATATATATATATATATATATATATATATATATACTGTATACACATACACACTGTATTCAGTTTAGCTAGATCCTGTTCTTCTCTTCCTAATATACTGACAGGCAGGCAGGTGTTTTTACAGTATTTCCATATTTTCAGTTACTGTACTGTGTACCCTGCACAGTTGCACCTACAGTATAGCTACCTGAAGCCAGGTGCTTGTGTAGGCTCTTGACGTATTTCCAGTTACTGTACTGTGTCCCCTGCACAGTTGCACCTACAGTATAACTACTTTAAGCCAGGTGCTTGTGTAGGCTCTTGACGTATTTCCAGTTACTGTACTGTGTACCCTGCACAGTTGCACCTACAGTAAAACTACCTAAAGCCAGGTGCTTGTGTAAGCTCTTGACGTATTTCCAGTTACTGTACTGTGTACCCTGCACAGTTGCACCTACAGTATACCTACCTGAAGCTAGGTGCTTGTGTAGGCTCTTGATGTATTTCCAGTTACTGTACTGTGTACCCTGCAGAATTGCACCTACAGTATAACTACCTGAAGCCAGGTGCCTGTGTGGGCTCTTGACGTATTTCCAGTTACTGTACTGTGTTTCCTGCACAGTTGCACCTACAGTATAGCTACCTGAAGACAAGTGCAGGTGTTCTCATACTAATAATACTACAGGCAGGCAGTTGAGTCTGTTAGCTGCAGTATAATCGGTATATATATACATCCCAGTTTTGTGCAGCTACATCTCACTGCAGGCCAATTGTATGTCTGGAAGGCCAACAAGGAGAGGCAGACAGTCACAAGCCAATAAAATAGGGCAAGCAGGCTCTGTGTCTAGAGGCAACAGTGCTGGTTGTGGACACGGTGCATCCTCATCAGCACGTGGCCCTGGGACACGCTTGGCCTTTTTTTGGCAACTGGCCGTGTTGAGCCGCAACATGCGGAAGACTTGGTCGAGTAGATGACCAAGCCGTCCTCATCCTCTCTCACCCAGGCTCAGAGTTCTTTGTCTGGCAAAGCAGCTGCCAACGCGGCCTCTTCCCTCGGCTCAATGGCATCAGTGACTCCTTCCCTATCCCCACCATGTCCTCCTGAGGAGTCCCCCGAACTGTTTGACCACAGTGTCGGATACATGCTCCATGAGGATGTCCAGCGTTTTGAAGGCTCTGATGATGGTGCTCAGCTAGAGGAAGGCAGTAACGTGAGCCCAGACAGAGGGGGTGCCCAAGAAGGACAGCAATCTGGCAGTCATGTTCCCCCTGCTGCAGCATACTGCCAGGTTTGCTCCAGTGATGAGGAGGCAGGGAATGATGAGGTCACTGACTCCACGTGGGTGCCTGATAGGAGAGAGGAGGAGGAGGCACATCACCAATGAGGCAGGATGCCCTCCAGGGGCCAGCTTCAGGGCAGCACACTGACTGCATCACACCGCAGAGCTCCGCATGTGCAAGACGCTGCTGTCTCTGCGCGTTATTCCAAAAGTTCTTTGGTGTGGGCCTTTTTTGAGACGAGTGCATCAGATCCCACCACTGCTATTTGCAACATATGTCTCAAGTGTATCTCGCGTGGCCAAAACATCTCCCGCTTGGGCACCACATGCTTGACCAGACATTTGTTGACCTGCCATGCAGTTCGTTGGCAAGCGTACCTAAAAGACCCACAGCAAAGAACAAAGAGGACCTCTCCTTGCTCCTCATCAGCTGGGATCTCCAACACCACTATACCTTCAGTCCTCTCGGAGACCTGCACTGAGAGGAATGAAGGTGTAGAATTAGGTGTTTCACAGCAAAGTACTTGCAGGCAATCTGCTATTGGTACACCAACATCAGATTGTACCAGGCAAATTTCCCTGCCCCAGCTGCTGCACCGCAGAAAGAAGTTCGCTCCCAGCCATCCACATGCCCATCGGTTGAATGCTAGCTTGGCAAAATTGCTAGCACTTCAACTGCTACCTTTTCAGTTGGTTTACTCTGCCCCCTTCTGTGAGTTTGTGGAATGTGCGGTTCCTCAGTGGCAGGTTCCCAAACGCCACTTTTTCTCACGGAAGGCGATTCCGGCTCTCTACCGGCATGTGGAAGGCAATGTCTTGGCCTAGCTGGACAGGGCGGTCAGCGGTAAGGTGCATATTACCGCTGATTCATGGTCCAGCAGGCATGGATAGGGACGTTACCTAAGTTTCACAGCGCATTGGGTGACTCTGCTGGCAGCTGGGAAGGATGCAGGACAAGGTGCAGTAGTTGGAGGTTGTTCCACCACCACGCCTCCAAAATGCCACTACTGGTGATTCTGACACACCTCTCTCCTCCACCCCCTCCTCTTCTTCTTCCTCCATGGCCTCTTCCTGTGCTTTGTCCTCGGAAACCAGCGGTGCTCCGTAGGCGTTCAAGGGGCTACGCAAGTACGCAGGCCAAAAGATGCCATGCGGTGCTTGAGCTGGTGTGCTTGGGGGACAGGAGCCACACTGGAGTAGAGATTCTGTCAGCTCTGCAGGGGCAGGTTCAGAGGTGGTTGACGCCACGCCAACTTAAGCCAGGAATGGTGGTGTGCGACAATGGCACCAACCTCCTCTCCGCCCTCCGACAGGGACAACAGACCCATGTGCCCTGTTTGGCTCATGTCCTTAACTTGGTGGTGCAGCGGTTTTTGGGCAGGTACCCAGGCTTACAGGATGTCCTGAGGCAGGCCAGGAAAGTCTGTGTGCATTTCCGCCGGTCATATAATGCCAGTGCTCGGCTGGCAGACCTTCAAAAGGAATTTAACCTGCCCAAGAACCGCCTAATCTGTGACATGCCCACCATGTGGAACTCAACGTTGGCCATGTTGCAGCGGCTGCACACGCAGCAGAGGGCCATCAATGAGTACCTGTGCGACTATGGCACCAGGACAGGGTCAGGGGAGCTTAGTTTTTTTTCCCCACGCCAGTGGGCCATGATCAGGGATGCATGCACGGTCCTGTCACCATTTGAGGAGGCCATGAGGATGGTGAGCAGTGACAGTGCATGCATCAGTGACACTGTCCCCCTTGTCCACCAGTTGGAGCACACGCTGCGTGGAAAAATGGACAGGGCACTTGAGGCAGAACAGAGGCAGGAAGAGGAGGACTTCCTTAGCTCTCAAGGCCCCCTTTATCCAGACAGTGTTCCTGCGTGCCCGCTGATCACACAGGAAGAGGAGGAGGAGGAGGATTACGTCAGCATGGAGGTGGAGCCTGGCACTCAGCATCAGCAGCAGTCTTTAAGGGATCATTTACAGTCCCAAGAAACCCATGGACTTGTACGTGGCTGGGAGGAGGTGGCTGCGGATCATGTCGTCCTTAGTGACCTAGAGGACTCCGGACCGAATGCCTCAGCAAACCTACGCTGCATGGCCTCCCTGATACTGCAAAGCCTGCAGAAGGATCCTCATATTCGTGGTATCAAGGAGAGGGATCAATACTGGCTGGCAAACCTCCTTGATCCACGTTACAAGAGTAAGGTTGCAGACCTTATCTTGCCGTCGCAGAGGGAGCAGAGGATGAAACATCTTCGGGAGGCGTTGCAGAAAGGTCTGTGCAACGCATTCCCAGAGACTGGGAGGTTACAAACTCCTGTTCCTGGACAACGTGTTCGGTCAGTCAAAGAAGAAGCAGTGGAGAAGGTGGCCGTCTGACCGATGCGTTCAGACAATTTTTTAGTCCGCAGCCCCAAGGTATGATCGGTTCCAGCAACCATCGCCAGCGTCTGTTTTACATGGTGCAGGTATACCTAGGGGCAAGATCTGACTTGGACACCTTTCCCACCGAAAATCCTCTGGGTTACTGGGTCTTGAGGATGGATCACTGGCCAGAGCTTGCACAGTATGCAATTGAGCTACTGGTCTGTCCTGCATCCAGGGTTCTTTCGGAATGCACATTCAGTGCTGCTGGAGGCTTTGTAACCGATCACAGGGTGCGCCTGTCCACCGACTCGGTTGATCGACAGACCTTCATAAAAATGAATCAGTCTTGGATCACCACCAGATACCAAGCACCTGATGCTGATGTAACCGAATAAATTTTTTTTGAAATGTCAGATCCCTTCAAGATTGCCTATGCTGATGCTGAGTGACTATACTGTTATGCTGAGTGACTATCCTCTTCCTCCTCAAAGATCATGCTGATAGCTTGTAAGAATATTTTTGTTTCTGGGCGCCGCCACCAGTGGCTAAGGCCCAATTTTTCAGCCCCGGTTTAACAGGGGCGTGTAATTACAATTTTTGATGCAATTTTTTGCAGCAGGGCTTGGTCCTGCGCTCCAACTAGAGTATCTGTGAGGGGTTGCAATGTTTTGGCACCAGCACCAGTGCCTAGGGCCCAATTTTTCAGCCCGGTTTAACAGGGGCATATAATTACAATTTTTGATGCAATTTTTTGCAGCAGGGCTCGTTCCTGCGCTTCAACTAGAGTATCTGTGAGGGGTTGCACTGTTGTGGCACCAGTGCCTAAGGCCCAATTTTTCTATCCCTGTTCAATGGGGACATGTAATTACAATTCTTGATCTAATATTTTACAGCAGGGCCCGTTCCAGTGCCCACCAAGAGTAACTGTGAGGACTTAGTGTTATGGCACCAGCACCACCACAGACCCAATTTTTCTGCCCCTGTTCAACAGGAACATGTAATTACAATTCTTGATCTAATATTTCACAGCAGGGACCGTTCCAGCGCCCACCAAGAGTAACTGTGAGGACTAATGCCCCGTACACACAGTCGGATTTTCCAACGGAAAATGTGCGATCGGAGCGTGTTGTCGGACATTCCGACCGTGTGTGGGCTCCATCGGACATTTTCCATTGGATTTTCCGACACACATAGTTTGAGAGCAGGCTATAAAATTTTCCGACAACAAAATCCGATCGTGTCAATTCCGACCGTGTGTGGCCAGTTCCAACGCACAAATTGCCACGCATGCTCAGAAGAAATTCCGAGACGGAAGGGCTGGGTCTGGTAAAATGAGCGTTCGGAATGGATACAGCACTTTCGTCACGCTGCAATGTTTTAAATAGTTTAATACAGCGCACTCTGTTCATCTTTATAATGTGAGAAGAATAAAGTAGTTTTGCTGCTCATATTCACACAGACTTCTTTCTTTATTCTTTTTCGGGATTCCCTCAATATATTTTGATTTGTCACATCTGACCAAATTTCTTTTTGGTTGTTTTTAAATTTTTTTTTTTTTCAAGGCTGTTTTTGTCTTTTTTTGGGGTTTGTATTTTTTTCAAGGCTGTGTTTTTTATTGTTTTTTTTTTTTGTGTTTTACTCCATAATATTTTTGTGTGTGTTTTGTGTGTCAAGTTATCACAACACCATTGATATATTGTATTATTTAATCTCAAGGAGATTGTTTGGTGTTGGTGTCTCTTGTTAATTTCACATTGTATTTTTGAAATGTACCTGCCTCCTCACAAACAAACTGTCCTTTTTGAAGGAAAATACACATAGGCGAGGATAATTGAAACAAAAATTCCTTTATTAAGGGCTCAGAACCAAACAAAGAGGGAGGCAACGCTGGATAAACATCATAAATTGGAGAAGCCTTTGACCCCCAGGGCAGACATCAATTCTTTTCCAGCAAAATTGGTGGCCTGAGGAGTCCATATGTAAGGGAGTGCAGTCTGGTCCAGAAGTCGGAGAGATCCGGAAAGCAGCAGATGACATGCATGTTCCCAGGCTGTGATACTACAAGAGGCTGGTGTTGGAGATGTGACAGGAGGAGGAGTAGGACCTGGAGGAGGAGGAGGAGTAGGACCTGGAGGAGGAGGAGGACCATGGGTGAGGTCACAAATGGGGGTAGCACATGTTATTTGGCCCCTCAACCCCTTATTGAGAGCTTCCAAAATTAGGAACTCACATAGGAGTCGTTGGCCCTCCTCCATCTGCATCATTTTGCAGGCAGTTATGCCAGCAAAGTCCTCCTCCACAGTGTGGGGTGTTCTCAGGGCCTCTGTAGCCTTCCAAAAGAGGCCTATGGCAGCCTCCTCCAGGTTACTCCTCTTCCTGGCACTTTGTCTTTGCAGGTGTAGGGGAGGGACCTGGATATCAGGCAGCCTGCTTGGGCCGGCCACCTCCTGGCTGAGACTTCCCTGTGTATGAAAAGGGGACATGGTTTTATTTTTTTCTTCATCAATCACATCCAGAAATTAGTACTCCAAACTAACATCTAGTTAACATCATTGATAGGACAGCCAGAAATATTTAGAGGAATGCTATACCTGGCTCAAGCTGGGCTCCTCCACATGTTGCTGCCTGGAAGGCCCAGGTTGGGCGTCAGAAGCCTCAGCTGGGGGGGGGGGGGGGAGCGTGGAAGGAAGACTGGAGAGTGCTGGCCTGGGTTCAGTCTAACCTGCCAGAAAATGCAGCCTGTCATAGTACCACAGCCTGGGGACATAAACGTCATCTGCTGCTTCTGATCTCTGGGAATCCTGGACCTTCTTGTGCTCCCTTAGATATGTACTCCTCAGGCCACCAATTAGGATCTTCAAATAGGTCATGTCTGCCGTGGGGATCACCGTCTTCACAAATTCCAACAAATTATCCAGCGCTGCCTTCCTCTTTGTTTGGTTCTTATATTCAGGGTGATTTATCTGCCACAGACAAGGCAGCTCCCTGAACATATCAGTGAAGATTAGCATAAAGTCCTTATCTTTCAAGATATCCATTTTCACTGCAAGACACAACACAAGACAAACCCTAATGTCAGCCTAAAGTCTTCTAAACTTGTGCAAATACAGGCCTCAATTTAGAAGCAGTATAGGCCCAATGTTAAATCTTACCTTCGCTATCACGATCGGTGCCTCCGTTACTCCTTCCTCCGCTCACAGATCGTACGTACTACGCACGCATGTTACGCTTTATAGACACTGCGCATGCGTGAAACTCCGCCCGCCCCTGACGTTCTTTCTAGTCTATTCCCCGCCCCTTCTCGTTCGGTGCAGTGGGGAAGAACACATGGCGGAGTCAGAGCAGGTGTCTGATAATTACACCAACGAGGAGGAGGAGGAAAGCCTGGAGGCAGAAACGTCCCGATCCAGAAGGAGACGATTCAAGGCATCAAATATGTCCTTTGGGGAGATGTTGGAGATGGTCGACATAATGAAGAGGGCCGACTATGACGGGAAGTATGGACCTTACCCCAACCCCAATGTCAGAAAGGCCAAGATCATGGCGAAAGTGGTCAAGAGTCTGCACCGGAATTTCAGGGTACGACGATCGAAAGATCAGCTCAGGAAGCGGTGGTCGGACCTGAAATTAAGAGAGCACGAGCTGTACAGAAAGATCCGGAGAGTGCTGCAAAAAAGTAAGTAGTTGTGCTGTGTTCCTATTCTTTTTATGTTTATTGCGTTCGTGCTGCTCCATGTGCTTTTCTTAACTGTTGTCTAGTTTAAAATGTCAACTTTCATGTTCATGGGCACATTATTCGTTCGTATCAAACATTGTTCGTTCGGCCTAGAAAACACCATGGTTTTGGCCATATGCATTTGACCACATTTTTTAGGGCCTACTTGTCTGAAACTAATTTGGTTGTGTAGATGTGTTTGTAACTAGAATGAAATGCGAACTGGATTCTGTTTAAGGAGAGGACACTCAGCAGCAGTTTTCACATCTGGACGCTGGAGCACTAGTGTGGGACACAAGAACACCCTTTTTATTAGGGGGTCCCACACAGGTGCTCCAGTGTATACTATAGGGTTGTCTCCATCTGTGAAGCTTGTACAAGACAGGTAAAGTATTCAAGCGTGACAAAGGACAAGAAAAATGCTACATCTTGGAACTCTGGCCAAAAAAACAATTGGACCCCGTTTCCAAACAATGTTTCATATTTATAGTTCTGCCATCAAATATCTGTGTGCTAAGTATACCTTTTTTTTTACATAGGGGAGAAAAGACTCGGAGGACACCCCTCATCCGAGGAGACCAGAGAGCCCCCACCTCTGGAAGAAGGGGAAATCCACCCAAGACAAACAGAGCAGGAGGAGAAAGACGTGGTGGAAATTGGCACCACAACAGGTGAGCGTATGCGACCACAGGCTCAGGTAAGAGATAGATGCCGGCATATTTATAATACATGTTTTTTTTTTGTTTCTATCTTTTTAGGTAATCGGGATGTTGTGGATCCAGATCCTTTCACCTCGGAAACTGCACAGATCCTGATCGGGGAGATCATGGGGTGTAATAGGGACTTGGAAAACATCAAGAAAAACATCAATGATGTTCTTCAAAAAAATAAGAACATCATTGATGTTTTGGGGAGAGTTTAAAACCCCTCCAAATCCCTTTGTTTTTTGCTGTGCTACAATTTGTGCTACAATTTAACATTTTTTGTCAAATTGTAGAAAAGCCAAATTTTGAAGAGGCACACAGTGTGTCAACATGTGCTATCTTCCATCACGGGAGATCAATGGACGCGTTTTGGGGGTGCAACCCCTTCCTCAATAATAAAGTAGCTGAGAGGAAGGGGTTGCACCCCCAAAACACGTCCCTTGATCCCCCGTGATGGCAGGTAACACATGTTGGTTTGTTTTAAAAACCCTTTCGAAATGCACATGTGATTGTGCAGGTATTAAAAAGATTGTTAATCAAGAATGTGTGGATTATTGTCTCAACGCTACAACACTTTTGTGGTGCTCTAATTGCTGTTTTCTGTGACAATGGGTGTTATTTCCTAAGGGCAAATCCAGTTTGCACTACAAGTGCAGTTTCAAGTGCACTTGTAGTGCAAAGTGTCTTTGCCTTTAGTAAATAACACCCAACAGTGCTTTGTAAGGTTACACAATCACGCCATTTTTAGGACTCACCACATTTCTGTCAGGGTCAGCTAAAACAAACACAAGCAGTAAATGTCACCAAAGATTTGCTTTTTTTTTAAATTTTATTTGAAAAAGGTTTTACACATTGTCTTGCATATTAATAGCCCCCTACCCGCAAAGAAGTGTAAGGCTGACCGCAGGTCAGCCTGTAATTGTAGGAGGAGTCAGGCTGCATAAAGCCTGCCCTCCTTCTTCTCCTTCCTGTGGTTATAGCTCAATATAAAAATGTTTAAAGTATCTAAAGCCAAATAACTTACTTTTTTTTGTTGATTTGGGATCAGCACTCGTACAATTAGTTCCTACCAATGATCTTGTCCAAAAAAAAAAAAAAAAAGTGCAGGGGTTAATTCAGGCTGTGGGGTTGTCGTGATATTTGCTCATTGCCTGTCATCTCATTATTCTATGTGAGGGTCTTTTGGGGGCAGGCTATTTATAATTTATCATGTACATTTTGGTTTCTCATGCATTTTACGGTTTTTATGCGATTTACGTTTTTTCATTCATTTTACGGTTTTCATGATATTACGGTTTCTTATGCATGTTATGGTTTGTCATGCATAGTTATGGTTTCTCATGTAATTGATGGTTTCTCATATATTTCACGGGTTTCATGCAATGTACGGTTTTATGTTTTTCGGTTTTCTTGCGATTTAATATTCCTTATTCATTTTTTTTTCATGTATTTACGGTTCTTATGCATGTTACAGTTTCTCATGCAATTTTACGGTTTCTCATGCATTTTACGGTTTCTCGTGCATTTTACGGTTTCTCATGCATTTTACAGTTTCTCATGCAATTCATGCAATTTACGTTTCTCATGCAATTTACGTTTCTCATGCTATTTACGTTTTTCATGCTATTTACGTTTTTCATGCTATTACGTTTTTCATGCTATTTACGTTTCTCATGCTATTTACGTTTCTCATGCAATTAAGTTTCTTATGCAATTTTCGTTTCATGCAATTTCATGTGTTCTCATGCAATTTCACAGTGTTCTCATGTAATTTCAGTGTTCTCATGTAATTTCAGTGTTCTCATGCAATTTTACAGTGTTCTCATGCAATTGTACAGTGTTCTCATGCAATTACGGTTCTCATACAATGTGTCACTTCTTATGCCTTTTCATGTTTTCTTACATTCCTCGTGTTTTCTTACATTTCTCATGTTTTCACGTTTTTTTCCTTGGTTCTCACGTTTTTCCCTTGATTCTCACGTTTTCCCTTGATTCTCGTTTTCCATGCTTCTCACGTTTTCCCTTGGTTCTCGTTTTCCCATGCTTCTCTCGTTTTCCCATGCTTCTATCGTTTCTCATGTGTCTAACGTTCATGTCATATGTTTTTATGTCACAGCTTTTTGTTCGCTGCATTTCCGTTAGTTAGTGCTCACATTCTGGGTCTGCTACGTCTACAGATCTGTACGGGCTGAGGTTTCGTTTTTAATTGATTGTTGTCCCACAATCTTCTCGCCTGTTTTCCATACGTCATACGTGCACGTTCACCATTACACATTTACTTCTACCCACCACGGTCTGTGGGTATCTTAGCCCTGAGTGTTCGTTTTTAATTTCCTGTCCGGGCGCTGCAGGTTGCTCGGGCTCGCTCACTGCATACAGTAGGGGGGTGTCAACATTAGGTTCACATTCTTGCGCTATTGGTCTGGTCATTTCTGCACACACTTCATCATACTGGTCAGGTACCAGGGGTGTTAGGTCTTGGGCTGGTTGTCTGTAATGTTATCTGGTTGCTTTCAAACAGCTGGGTTGTTCATGTTCTACCACTGCAGATTACCCATCACGTCTATGGGTTGACAGATTGAGGTGTTCGTTTTTAATTGGCTTGTTCGGTGGCAAGTCTCCTCATCTGTTCTTACGCTGTTTATGTATTTCGTACAAACTCACGTTTCATGCTATTTACGTTTCTTATGCAATTTACGTTTCTTATGTATTTACGTTTCTTATGTATTGCTATTTACGTTTCTCATGCTATTTACATTTCTCATGCAATTTACGTTTCTCATGCAATTTACGTTTCTCATGCAATTTCGTTTCTCATGCAATTTACGTGTCTCTTGCAATTTGTTTCTATGATAAACTCACATTTTTATGTTTCTTTCGTTTTCCAGGTTTCTCATGTTTTCCCAAGGTTACTCTCGTTCTCATGTTTCTCACGCTGATCATCAATTCACGTTCTCGTGCTACCGGTGTTTCTCATGTAGTTTGCGGGTTCTTGCAGCCTCGGTGCTTAGGCTGCTCACGTTTCGTCAGCTTGCGCAATTCATGTGTTTGTTTCTTCACGCAGATTACGTTCCTGGCGCAGGTTCTCAGTATGCTCACGTTTTTCTCGTAGTTCATGTTACTGTCCCAGTGGCGTGTCACTTACGCGGAGTAGGTTACCCAGGGGACTGCGGTTCTTCCCTGTCGTAATGCACTCGACCTTTTATTTCCTAGCTACATTTGGCTAGGGTTGGCAGTAGCATGGAAGTATTGGTAAGTCAGCCTTGGTAGCTCCAGCAGCCTTTGCGGGCTCAGGGGCTTCAGTGGATTCCGATTTTTTTTTCTCAGTCTCTAGGCCAGTTTCAGTAGTCTTCCTACTTGGTTCGATTTTTGCCTCTTTTAACTCATTTCGGCTCGGCATTGTCGGGGCGTATCTGGTTTGGACTCAGCATTTCATGTTGTTGGTAGACCCCGTCAGATCTTTTTTTTTTATTTGTTGTGCATTCTATTAAGCCATCCTCAGGGTTCCTTTTGAGTAGCCCTCCTGCTGTGATCAGCAGACTTCTTATCATGGGTCATATTTTCCATGTCGTATCTATCCCATTCTCATGGTCTCCTTCGTGTTGGGTACCAGCTCGGTGCTCAAGGTAGGCCTATACCCGGCTTTTTGAGTCATAGGAGATAGCAGCAGGTTCTGCTTATTTGTGCCAGGGACCCCAGCCTGTTTTGGGTAGGTGGAGGTCGTCTTGTTTCTCTGGGCTTGGCCCAGAGCCACTTTTTGAGATACCACAAGCGTTTGTAATTTGGTAGATCATACGCATTTTCAGTGAGTAATAATTTGGCATCATATTCATCCTACTGGTCATTTTTGCCCCCTTTCAGGCATACTGACCACTTGACCCAGGCATAACTCAGGTCTATGTTCTCTTTTCCTTTTGTTCCTTTCCTACACTATCCACAGATTGACTCCGAGTACAATTCAAGGTATCTTAGCTGGACATCATGGGCACTCAGGGGGGGCAAGCCAGGACGTCCACTTTCAAGCGCCGTCAGGGTTGGTTCATTTTGAATTCTGGCCTCAGGCCCAACTGAGCCAGCATAGTTGGCAGAATGTTGCCGTAAAAAGTTGCGTAGAACACAGCACGCCAGGATAATGTGATTCAGTTTGTACTCCGCCATATGTATGGGTGTAAGAAATAGGCAGAACCGGCTGGGCCATGATTCCAAACGTGTTCTCCACCACTCTTCTGGCTCTGGCCAGCCGGTAATTAAAAACCCTCTGGTCCGGGGTGAGGGTCCTCATCGGGAATGGCCGCATAAGATGGTCCCCCAGCGCAAAAGCTTCATCCGCAACAAAGACAAATGGGAGTCCTTCCACATTGTCTTCTGGAGGTGGTAAGTCCAAGCTGCCATTCTGGAGATGCCTGTAGAACTCTGTCTGGGCGGTGACTCCACCATCGGACATCCGGCCATTCTTCCCCACGTCCACATACAGAAATTCATAAGTAGCCGACACCACCGTCAACATCACAATACTATTAAACCCCTTATAATTATAATAGTACGACCCCGAGTTGGGTGGTGGGATGATGTGTATGTGTTTCCCATCAATTTCCCCTCCGCAGTTAGGAAAGTCCCACCGCTGGGCAAAGTGGGAGGCCACAGTCTGCCATTCCTGTGGCGTGGAAGGAAACTGTGGAGTAAAAAAAAAAATTAGTCTTTTTGCACATAAACATGGAAAGCAGATTAGACACAAACATTCTTGGCCAACATCAAGATACCATTTATTTATGGGAATTTTTAAAGACCAAAGTATAAGGTACACCTATCAGATTCCCCTCCCCCCCTCTCATGGGCCATTTCTAACATTATAGGGGGGGGGGACTCTTGGACAGGTAACCCTCTCCACCTCATTGAGAGATGAATGCCTATATAATGTGTATTACTTTGAACAGACCCTCCTTAGTTACACTATTGGCAGCCCACTGGACAGGTAAGAAGTGTCATAATACAAAGATAGAAATACACACTGTACACATTTGAGCACATTTGGACATTCTGCTATTACCTATCAAGATAATATTAGGATACCAAAACTTTAAACAGTACCATTTGAAAGTATACAGGCAGGCCCTTGCACTACATGCTTTGGGGAATTCATCCATAAATCTGAGCACAGAAGAGATGGGTATAGTGTGTGTGGGTTTGGCAAAGTCGGCAGATAGATGGATTGAGGATAGACAGAGAATTGGTATCAGCTGACTTAGCAGTTGGGGGGAGGGAGGGTTCAAAATGATTTGGGGACACCCAAAAAAAAGCCTCTGGCACTCTGCCTGAATTTAAAGCACCAATCACATTTCAAAACATTTTAGGGGTGTTTGGGGTAAAGCACTACTATGGAGTTGATAAAACACATTGTTAAATGACTACATGAGGTGAATATAGGGCAGGTGACCATGCTGGGGAGGTAAGTGAAGGCAAATATGTATGAAGGACGAAAAAATAATTACATAAAAATCCAGCATGAATGAGGACAAAGGGGACATTCACAGCATATTCCAATCATGGTAATTAGGGAATGATGAAAAAAATACAATATATTAGCAAACATTATATATAATAAAATGTGATATTAAAGGATAAAAATCTTACCTTAATATACTCCTTCTGCAGGACCTGGATGATGGCAGAACAGGTCTTTGGGATAATGATCCCCAGAGCCTGGGGGGAGATGCCTGTCGAGAACTTCAAGTCCTGCAGACTTCTCCCCGTCGCCAAGTACCGCAGGGTGGCGACGAGCCTCTGCTCCGGAGTGATGGCTTGCCTCATGCAGGTATCCTGCCTGCTAATATAGGGGGTCAGCAAAGCCAACAAACGGTGAAATACGGAGTCCGACATCCAGGGAGAAAGTTCCTGAAATCATCAGGATTATTCTCACGGATCTCACGGAGCAAAGGCATATGACAGAACTGGTCACGCTGAAGCAACCAATTCTTGGTCAATGAACTCCTCCCCACCCTGTTCATGGACTGGACTTGTGTCAAGGTCAGGACCCCAACACCAAGCCCCCGCACAGCACGAACTCTACGAGGAGTACGTATACGCAACATGGCTAGAAAACGGTCGGCTGCTCTGAACGAAGTAACAGAACGCACTGAAGAACAGCAAGGCCTGTAAAGAGGGACCTGAAAAACAGTACTGAATGAACAAGAACAGAATGACAAGTGGCACGCGTCACTTGCTGCACGCACTGAAGAGCAGATACAAACCCACAAGCACAAACTGAACAGCAGAAAACAATCTGAAAACCACGAGTCTGAAAAAGCGCGAATCGTCTCTCACCAAACTTTTACTAACACGAGATTAGCAAAAGGAGCCCAAAGGGTGCCGCGCTTGGTTCTGAACCGGCCTTTTCTAGTCTCGTCGTACGTGGTGTATGTCACCGTGTTCTTGGCGATCGGAAATTCCGACAACTTTGTGTGACCGTGTGTACGCAAAACAAGTTTGAGCCAACATCTGTCGGAAAAAATCCATGGATTTTGTTGTCGGACTGTCCGATCAATGTCCGATCGTGTGTACGGGGCATAACAGTGTTGTGGCACCAGCACCACCACCACCAAAGGCCCAATTTTTCTGCCCCTGTTCAACAGGTGCATGTAATTACAATTCTTGATCTAATATTTCACAGCAGGGCCCGTTCCAGCGCCCACCAAGAGTAACTGTGAGGACTTACAGTTTTGTGGCACCATCACCAAAGGCCCAATTTTTCTGCCCCTGTTCAACAGGGGCATGTAATTACAATTCTTGATCAATATTTCACAGCAGGCCCTGTGAGGGCTTACAGTGTTGTGGCAACACCCACACCTAAGGCCACAATTTCTGCAAAGTATATAGGGCAGGCCCCTACTTTCAAACATCCAACTTACAAATGACTCCTACTTGCAAACTAAAGGAGACAACAGGAAGTGAGATGAAATCTACCCCTAGGAAGGGAAATTCTCTCATGTGAGAGTTAATATGGGAAAAACGTTTCTCCTTTCGACTGATGCTTTATCACTTATCCTTGTTTCACTAAAAAAAAAACAATTTTTTTTAAAAAACATTTGTCATTGTGACAGAAAGTGAGGTGAAATCTTCTGAAGAGGAGCATAGACAGCAAAACAAATGTCACAGGGGTGATAACCCTTCCCTATATTTTCCAAAAAGCTTAAAAATAGATTTTTTAGCTGGAGCTACACTTTAAAAATGTACCAGTTCAAAATTACAAACAGATTCTACTTAACAACAAACCTACAGTCCCTGTCTTGTTTGCACCGCCTGTATACTTCTGTTCAGAGTATATAGGGTCTGGGGGCCCCACGCCTTTCCTTTTTTTAATTTGGGTGCAGGGTTCCCCTTAATATCCATACAAGACCCAAAGGGCCTGGTAATGGACTGGGGGGGTACCCATGCCGTTTGTCTCACTGATTTTCATCCATATTGTCGGGACCCGACATTACATTAAAGCCGCAAGCAGTTTTAAATGACTTTTATTCCTTTAAAAATGTCATTTTGTGCATGAACTGTTCTATGCATGGGAAACACACACTACTTTACAGGCATACTATAGACACCCCCCAGGTACGATATTTAAAGGAATATTTCACTTTTTTTTCACTTTAAGCATCATTAAAATCACTGCTCCCGAATAAACGGCCGTTTTTAAAACTTTTTTTGCATTGATACATGTCCCCTGGGGCAGGACCCGGGTCCCCAAACCCTTTTTAGGACAATACCATGCAAATTAGCCTTTAAAATTAGCACTTTTGTTTTTGAACATTCGAGTCCCATAGACTTCAATGGGGCTCTAACGTTCGTGCGAAGTTTCGGTCCGTTCGCAGGTTCTGGTGCAAACAGAACCGGGGGGTGTTCGGCTCAACCCTAGTGACGGGTACTTTGGGTTTCTGCTCCCAGGATATTGTTGGGGAGGAGATCCTTAGGGCTGATATCTTGGGACCCAGCCAAGATGTATCGGCAAATTTCACTGCGGAAGCAGCAATAGTCTTTACCTGGTGCCTGGCCAAGGCAATGCTATACTTAGTTACGGCTAGGGGTACCCTATGGTTGAGACCCGGGGCGGTGTTTGGCTTCCTAGAAACAAAATTAGAATAGTCATTTTATAGTGCAAGATCTCTGATATGAAACCAGAGACAGCCATGTTGGAAGTGACAGGAGGAGGGTCTGTTCTTCTCCCATAACAGAAAGCAGGAAAGTAAAAAAAAATTATATATATATATATATATATATATATATATATACCGAAAAATAAATAATAATAAATAAAGGGAGAGATGCGTTTCCCCTGCAAGGTTCCGCTCCTCTAGGGGCAACCTTTCATAAGGTCCATAAATGAAAATCTTTGGGTGTACCGCAGGTACCCACAAAACCTTTTTACCGGGTGCATGCCCAGACTTTTAAGGTAAGTCCCAGTGGGCACGCATCACGGGTTACTGGAGAGTGGATTGTGCAGATCCTTGGAGGATAGGCACTCATGGTCACTTAGGTGGATTCCTCACTGTTCCTTCTCCGAACCTTTTTCTCCCCCTCGGAGCTGCCAGATTCACCACAACCACGGCAGTTACAATACTTACACACTTCAGACTCAGAGGGGAGCTGTCCTGGTCCCATCTCACAGGAGAGATTGTAGTTTTCCTACCCACCCCTGTTTGTAGGTCTCGGGGGTTGGAGAGAAGCATTCGCTTGCAGCAGATGGCTGGAGGCTTTCGCTAGATCGTCAGGATTCTTAGCCTTACATCCCCAAAATTTTTTCTTTTCTTTTTTATTCCAAAGTAAGTAAATTTGGCGATTGGTTGGACACATCTCCGCTTTATCAGCCTACCTTTTAGCCTATGAATATCTCTAAGAATATTCACAGAGGTTTCAGTGCCGTGTCAGTTCCTCTTGGAGAACAGGGTCTCCAGATTCGCCACTACCTGGGCGTCATTCCTTTCTACATAAAAAAAAAAAAAAAAAAAAGAGGCCAACTTTTGCTTTCCAACAGTTAAAGTGCCTGTGGGGGCTCTACTTGTTCCTCTGTTTTGCTTCCATCAGAAAAGGACGGTGACAGTCATAAGGAGAATTCTGAGATCAGATGCCTCTACTTCCTGGACGACTTCTAGGTGTCTCAGCCTCCTGGCCCTAATGTTGTCATTCATACCGATGATTCCTTGGGTGCATGGGCACCGGTGCTAGTTTAAATTACAACAGAGGAAACAGGATCCGGCACAGCTATGGTCAGTGTCACGCAGTATGTATAGCGGTCCGCAGTGATGGAAAGACCTTGAGGATGTCACGAACCATCTGACTGGATCAATGTGATGAATCATATCGGCAAGACAGCCTGGAAGGCGCACTGCGAGGGTCTGTCAGTCAGGGCAAGCGGAGATTGCTTGCCAAGGAAGGTAGTCTCGAAAGCGCTGGAAGGTCAGGCAGCCTTTTTTATCACTTTGATCTTGCTACACAGAATCAAGGGTGACCAGACATCTTGCGGTTGAGCAACAGGACAGCAGTTGCGTATTTTCAGCTCCAGGGAGGATCTCGCGGCAATATGTTTTTGAGAGATGTAGAACCCAGAATGTCTGGGTAGGAAGATCACCAGCAAATTCCGGAAGCAATTTACCTCCTAGGGGACCAGAATACACGAACATACTGTCCATCACGCAAGCTTGCCAGAGCATGAAGGGGAGGCTTGTCCACAGGTGGCCTACCACAGACAGGCTTCTTTGCTTCTCACAGCAAATGCCAATTTAAGAAGGGGTCTGACTCGGTTTCCGCTCCCCAAAGCAGAGAACAGAAGCTGTGTTTCTCCATGAAACTGCAATCAAGCCTACTGTATATGTTTTTCCCCAACTTCTCTCGTAATGACATTCCTCTGGAAGCTGTCAAGAATGAGCATGGTAGTCACGACCACCCCTCCATTCTGACCATAGGAGTCTTGGTGCTTCCTGGCTATCTACTTCAGAATACAGAAGTCGATTCCCCTTCACACATGCACAGACCAGAGATGCAAGCATAATGGCGGGAAGGGGAAGCCGCAGAACCTATATTGCTCCAGAGTTGCTCCAAGAGTGAGCTCTACTTTGGGGGGTGCGAAAGGCACTCTACTAACAGCCTCTGGGTGCCTTGTCATCAGTGGGCTTTGGAGGAATGACTGTTCAGTCTTCTGTCCCATTTGAAAAAAAAATATATAATATATAAACAATAATTATTTTGGTTTGTTAAGTAGAACCCACCCTGTCAGCTAGGATATGTATCAATAGTATGCTGCCATGGTGGCATCAGGAAAACAGAAAATTGTATCATACCTACCGTAATTTTCCTTTCCTGACGCCAATCCATGGCAGCATACGGACCCACCCTTGTGCATTTCGGTATCTAGCTAATTACGAAGATTGGGGCAGGGCCTAACTGGCCTTTAATTTATGCTATTTCATTGGTCCTGAGGGAGGGGAGAAAGGCGGAGCCTATCACTAGTATGCTGCCATGGATTGGCGTCAGGAAAGGAAAATTACGGTAAGTATGATACAATTTTCCATTTTACACTTACCAGGTTAGAGTTAGAGGAGGTCTAGTGCTAGAATTATTGCTCTCGCTCTGATGATCGCGGCGATAACTTACATGTGTGATTTGAACACCGTTTACATATGCGGGCACAACTTCCATATGCGTTTTCTTTGCTGCGCGAGCTTGCGGGGACGGGGGCGCTTAAAAAAAAAATTTCTTATTTATTTTAATATTTATAAATTGTGTTTAAAAAAAAAAAATTGATCACTTTTATTGCTGTCACAAGGAATGTAAACATCCCTTGTGACAGTAATAGGTGGTGACAGGTACTCTTTATGGAGGGATCGGGGGTCTAAAAGACCCCCGATCCCTCCTTTGCACTTTAAAGTATTCAGATCGCCACTTTCGGCGATTCTGAATACTGTATATTTTTTTTAAACCGGCACCATTGGCAGCCAAGTAAACGGGAAGTGACGTCATGACGTCGCTTCCGTGTTTACCATTAGGAGGCTGGAACGAAGCCGCTTACAGCTTCGTTCCAGACTGCCACTAGCCGCCAGAGGCGGTAAGAGCGGCGGGAGGGAGGGACGTGCCCTCCCGCTCCTCCGGTATAACAGCTGAGCGGCTTTTAGCCGCATCGGTTGTTATATCTGGAAAGCCGATCGCTGGCTCTAAAAAACAGTACCGGGATAATGCCTGCAGCTGCGGGCATCTTCCCAGTATAATCCCCGAAAGCCAAGTACGCACATCTGCGTACGCTCGGCGGGAAGGGGTTAAATATAAAATACAAATTACACGCATCCATTAATGCATATGGGTTGACAAATATAATGCAATGGCTATGACATTGTAATTGTAATTACAAATCTAAAAAGTATTGGTTGTCTTAATAACATTTTTTACTGAACTGAAATTAATTTCTTTCACGTGTTTCAATTTATAATTTTGTTCTACAAAAAAGTATATTTAAATTTGACACCTGCATGAATAAACCTATTGATATTGCCCAGGGCCTTCTTATTTTGGCATAGGGGCGGATCCAGAGTCTAGTCTCGGGAGGGGCACTGCCAGAAAATAAGGTGTTGCTTACAGAACTGGGGGGGGGGGGGGTCAGGAGAACACATAACAGCGAGGTCAGGATGGCACACACAAGGGAGGTCAGGAGGGCACAGTACAGGGTCAGGAGGGCACGACAGCACAGTATGGGGTCAGTAGGGCACACACCGGGAAGGTCAGGAGGGCACACGCCAGGGAGGTCAGGGGAGCACAGTACGGGGTCAGGAGGGCACACACTGGGGAGGTCAGGAGAGCACACACCAGGGAGATCAGGAGGGCATACACTGGGGGAGGGGTTGGAAGGGCACACATTGAGGGAGTCAGGAGGGCACACACTGGGGGGATCAGGAGGGCACACACTGGGGGGAGTATGGAGGGCACACACTGGGGGGAGTATGGAGGGCACACACTGGGGGGAGTATGGAGGGCACACTCTGGGGGGATCAGAAGGGCACACACTGGGGGGATCAGAAGGGCACACATTGGGGGAGTCAGGAGGGCACACACTGGGGGGGATCAGAAGGGCACACACTGGGGGGATCAGAAGGGCACACACTGGAGGGATCAGAAGGGCACACATTGGGGGAGTCAGGAGGGCACACACTGGGGGGATCAGAAGGGCACACATTGGGGGATCAGGAGGGCACACACTGGGGGGATCAGGAGGGCACACACTGGGGGGATCAGGAGGGCACACAGCAGGGGGCAGTCACAATGCTTTATTGAGCCCAATTTCTCACTGTGCCACATGAAAAGATGCAGTCCCATTTGTCAGCTAACAGCTCCTCTATGCTAAGGTGCAATAACTCAGCAGACTTAGCATAGAGGTGCCTGTAAACTAATCCAGGATATACTGCTAGCTGAGCTCACCTCCAGGAAGTTCACAGTCACTCGGCTCCCTCTGCTCAGCTGCTCACACCTCCCTCTTCCAGGTGGTCAAGGTCTCGGGGGTCAGGCACATCCCCTTCCCTCCCACTCAAGCAGAAGCCTGCAGGAGAGAGGCTGGAAAGCTGCTGGGGGAGGTACAGGGGGCGGAGAGTGCAGTTCCGAGTGTGTGTGCAGTAATTCCTTATGCTGAGAATAGCTGTGAGTTGTCCTGACCATGGGGCATTCTCGGGGCGTGCTAAGCCTCTGAGTCACCAATATTTTCTCGGGGGGTGCAATTGCCCTGTTGCCCCCCCCTGGATCAGCCCCTGTTTTGGCAGGTGACTAATACTGTACTTGATTATCCAATAGATAGATTTAGGAGTACATGCTCTTAAAGTGATACTAAAGTCTCGTGTTTTTTTCCATAAAAATAACAAACATGTTATACTTACCTGCTCTGTTGCAGTGGATTTGCACAGAGCAGCCTGGTTCCTCCTCTTCTTGGTCCCTCTTCTGTGCTCCTGGCCCCTCCCTCCTGTTCAGTGCCCCCACAGCAAGCAGCTTGCTATAGAGGCACCCGTGCTGAGTCGCAGCTCCCTGTGTCCATTCAGACATGGAGCCCTGACCTGACCCCTCTCTCCCCTGATTGGCTAGCTGACTTTGACAGCAGCGGGAGCCAATGGTAAGTATTAGGGGAGCTGAGGAGGGCTGCTGCTCACAGAAGGCATTTTTATCTTAATGCATAGAATGTATTAAGATAAAAAACCTTCTGCCTTTACAACCCCTTTAAGCCGGCCAGGCTGATTGTACCCAAGTTGATCAATCAACTTTGGTAAAACCAGCTTGTCAGGTTTTTCTTTCTCCTGGCCGGGACGGCTCCCGGCAACCCCCCTCTTCGCTGGGACAACACATGGCTCCATGAGAGGGATTCCTCCCACACTTGCGGGTAGATAAAATAATCAAGCAATTTTCTTTCCTGCAACCCATCTATGGCTGGCTTTACACTTCAGTGTTTCGAGACTAGCCACAGGGCTATTATTTGATGGATGTATGGCACTGGAATTACTCTGATAGAAGGGGATGTTTGTGTTGCCTCTGTACACATCATACACAGTTCAGGTTAGATATGATTTTTGTCACACTGGAGTTACTCTTTGTAGTCTCTCACAGTTTACTTATCTACCGCAAGATTTTTCAGACTACTACTTTCTAAAACTCTGATGCCCCTTAAAATCTTAAACCTTGGAGAATAGCCACACGCAGTTTGAGTGATACTATGGTGTTCTATAAATGTGAATATGATACAAGTAATTTTTTGTCACAACAATGGAGATGAAACTTCTTAGAAAAACAAATGTGGATAAAATAGACTAATTAGGACAGGGAACTCTGGTTGCAGAAAGGACTTATCTACAGGAACCATCTCCACACAACTTCCAAAACTGGAAATCTTGATAGAGACTGTATGATCTTACCCTTACTCTAGGAACTTAAAAAAACCCTCATTTAGCAGCCTCAACATTTTGAGTTTGGCCAAACACCATTATTCTATATCCAGGATTTCTGATGCTAATCATACCTTAAAAACCTCTAAAAATTATAATAAATGACAAAGAATAAACAAATTGTCAAAATATAATATATAATTATTTGCAAATGAGAGCATAGTGTTAGGACAGACACCACCAACTAGGTCACTTACCCTACAACAGCTTCCCACCAAAACAACCGAAGACTGAGTCCACACTCCCATAGGCCCCCCCCACGGGAAATGGTCAAAGTGCAGTCACAGAGGACAGAAAGGTGAGACTATAAAACAACAACATTTCATTAATGAAAAAGATACGGGACATGAGATCAAAGGCGACTTTGAACAGCCTGCTTTGGACAGCCTGCTAGATATTAGATGCAGGAAGTCTTGCTAAAGAGAAAGAAAATGCAACTAAATAAAAAATGAGAATCTTTGAAAAAGAAAAAAGAAGAAAAGAGCAGCTAAATAAAAAAAGAAAAGAGAATCTTTGATCTATGAATATCTGTAATTAAGATAAGAAATAGTGGATGAGAAAACTGGTAATCAAAAAACCAGGGGGTAATCAAGATATAGACAATTAATTAATTAGTTAGTGAGACAATGTCTCTCAGGAACCCTTGTTTATAAAAATAGGACTTTGTAGCAGAACCCTTGCTTATAGAAGATATATTGGACAGTGGGAAAGGTTGGGAAGGTAATATTGTACAGCTTTGGTATAGAACAAGGGGTAAATAGAGGTTGATAAAATAACCAATGAAAATATTTAAATGGCTACAGAAGTTACCGGCGATAGAGACACCGCTCGATGGAGTCTGGCCCTCCGGCTCTGGCAGACAGAACAGCCAGACAAGCCGGTCTTATCTGTCCTCCATCGAGCCGGTGTCTGACGTCACCGACTCAATGTGGACAGAACGATGCCTCTGCGCATGTGCAGAGGGCCAGCGAGTCCCTAGAAACTACAATACACATAAGGCCCTGCAAAGAAGGGAGGAGTCAAGGCTGTCCACAATGACAGGTGGGAAGGCCGTGTCAGACACCCATCCCAGTGGCAGGGACCAGAGGGGAGGAGCTGGGATGGAAATAGCATGGATGGAAGTGCACAAGGGAGGACACCTAAGCGTCACCCAAAGATAGAGACTCCCAGCGGCGCAGCGCAGCGTGAAACAGGCATGCATTGATAATATCAATGCATGCCCTGGGCTTCCGTATGACTCCTGGAGACGAAGTCCCAGAGAGGGAGGAATGGAGAACAGGCATGGATGGATTGAAGAGGGGAGCTGGCGAGGGTGAGTAGAGGGGCACAGATGCTGGACCACCCACAGCTGTGGCCCATCTAGATGTCCAAAGAAAAACCAGGCTCTCCTTGACAAAATGCACAATAAAGAAAATTATTTTAGTAAATTATACAAAAGAAAAGAAAAAAATACATAGAGATTATGTAGTACATATCAGGTATATCAATAAATCAACATATGAATAAATAAATAAGTCTCAAATTATATAAAGAAATAATCACAATTAACTCAAGGAAATTAGTCAGTTTCTTAAGAGCAGTGAGTGCAATCTCACACAAATACCATAAAAAGTGAAGCACTCCATAATACCAGGAAAATAAATAAATAAATCTGTCCTCTACTCCTGCTCTAAGGTAACAGTAGACTTTGAGACCCAAGACTATTGTGACACTGCCGATCTCATATATATCTTAACAGTGAAGAGCGCCACTATATGGTAAATGGGGCTGAAACCACTAATCAAACATAATCAATTATGAAAATAGTTGTCAACGATTTTCAGAATCGATTATTTGGTCAGTGTAAGAGAACTGTCAGGATGCGCCCGGCACGCACACGTGCGCATTTACGGGCATCGGCAGATTTCCTTGTGCTGGAACACAAATCTGGCCACAATTGGCGCCTGACAGCCTATTTAAGGGTTGCTCTGATTTCTGACAGATGCTGCTTGATCTTCAGCTGTGTCCTGAGATTCTGAAACCCTGTTTGTTTGACTTGACTTCCTGTTGCTGAACCCTGGCCTTCCTGACCCTGTTTCTGGACTCTGATTACCGGTTCCTGATCCTGGCTTCCTGTTTGACCTTGCTCCTGTTTGTACCTTGGTACCTTGCTGCCCGCCCATTACTGAACTCGGCTTACCTGATGACCTCGCTCCTGTCTCCTGTTTGGCTCCACCCTGTTTCCGAGTACCTGTGCTGGCCGTCCATCCTCTCAGCTTTGCTGGTTCCAGCTCTTCACCAGAAACCCTGCCTGCACTTCCCAGTCTGCAACACTTCCGGCAAGTTCTGCACGCAGCATTCACAGGCACTCGTGTTCCTCCTGATCCTTGCCACCATCTGTTCCATCTCCAGTGGGGCTTGGATTGCAGATACAAGAGAGGCGGACCTCGTCATTTCAGACTCCTACCAGGTACGTGACAGTCAGCTGACCTGCATACAGAATGCATTATTTGTTTACAGTCAGGAAATACAGGGCAGCGCACATACAGCTCAGTACACCGTTCATACATGTTAGCAAGTGCCTGAGAACTTGTGAATGTGTGAGGAGCAACGCCTCATAGGACATATAGTCCTGGTTTGAAAAATAGGCCTGGTCCTTAAGTAGTTAAAATTATTATATCCATGAAAAAAATTCTCAGCCTTTAGTACTACTTTAATATAAAAGATTTACATTCACCATCCACCCTTCCTGTAGCTTCATGTCTGACTCCCAGTTAAAATAACCTGTATATCCTACCTGTTAGGCCCCCAGGATCCGTTTGGCGGAGTCCGCCAGCTCAGAAGGAGATCGCTCAGTTGATCTCCGTTGAGCTGGCGGATGACAGGTCTGTCTCTGCTCACTGAGCAGGAAGGGACCTGTCAGAGCACCGCTGATTCCTATGGGGAGATCAGACGAGAACGGACAGCATGTCCGTTTTCACCAGATCTCATCCGATCCGCCGGACGGATGGCTGAACATATCACCATATGTCTAAATTTTAGCGGATCGGATGGCAGGTGGGTGTCAACGGACACATCTCCGCTGTCATCCGCCTGCCCATAGGAGTCAATGGACGGTCCACTCTGATCCGCCTGAAAAATGGACAGGCGGAATCCAAGCGGGTTTGTCATGTGAAAGGGGCCTTATGTAGTGATTATTTGCTGTTTTTGTACTATATAGGGCTAATTTTTGTTTTTTTTAACCCCATCATAACAGATGATACAAAAAAAAGTATGCTGCTGCTACTAAATGTCCTACTAAATGCTGGCCACATTCTTTTGAACAAGAATATTTGTACAAATATTCGTACGCAAATTCTTTGTATATTTGATGAATGGACAAATGTCATTTAAAAATTTCACTTGCTTTCAACTTTCAATTTTAAAATAAATGTCATTTCTGAAAAAAAACCACATACACTGTCCGAAAATTTGTTCGCTCAAGAATAGTTTTCTTATCTGCTCCTTCAAATTTTTCTGGCACTGTGGTCGAAAACGAATGTTGATTTGACCCCATTAATGATTCCAAAATTGGGTTCTTAAAATTAAAAATTTCAAAGGAAAAATGCGTTCATGTATGGGCAATATAAGTGACAGCAGGTGCAGATAGATTGTATCCAGCTACCTGCCTAGGACAAGGGAGTCTGTCATGCATATTATTATATGACAATCCCGTCTGAAAATCTGTATAACAGCGTTTTAGGTCTTTAAAAAAAAAAAAAAAATCTCTTTTTAAATAAAAATTTTGATCTTGGAGTCTGATTATATGAACAAGATTCAACCTTTAATAGTATATACATCTCTTCTGTCTGTTATTTTCAGAGTGGGTTCAATATTTTGTTCCCCAACCATATAGCTGGTTATTTATTTTTACCACTGCATATAGATATTCAAGAATAAATTGTCTTTTATTTTTACTTTTACATAATAACTAAATTATATATATAACTAAATATATATAACGTATTTATCGGCGTATAACATGCACCCCAAGTTTAGGAGGGAATTTTAAGGAAAAAAACTTTTAGGAGTAAAGTTTAAGGAAGAGAAACTTACATTAAAATGCCCATCAATGCAGCGTTATCGGTGTCCTTGTCAGTGTCAGTGCAGCCTTGCCCAGTGTCCATTGCAGCCTTGTCAGTGCAGCTTTGTCCCAGTGCAGCCTTTTCAGTGCAGCTTTGCCCCAGTGCAGCCTTGTCAGTGCAGCCTTGCCCCAGTGTCCATTGCAGCCTTGTCAGTGCAGCTTTGCCCCAGTGCAGCCTTTTCAGTGCAGCTTTGCCCCAGTGCAGCCATGTCAGTGCAGCCATGTAAGTGCAGCCTTGCCCCAGTGCAGCCTTGCCCCAGTGCTCGCCGCGATCGCCGCTGACATACACAGCTGTGTGTAAATTCAAATATGGCACCGAGACTGCAGGGACTCGGCGGAGCGGAGATACACATACCCGAGAGTCCTCGGCTTTTTTCGGCACCGCTCACAGTCACGCCCAGATCCGAGCAAAAGTGACAGGGATCGGCCTATAACACGCACCCACGATTTTCCCCTGATTTTCAGGGGAAAAAAGTGCGTGTTATATGACGATAAATACGGTATATTATTTTTTAGGTTCTTACCCGAATAATCAGAATACTAATTGGCCAACTAGTCGATTAAGAAAACAATTGTTAGTTGCAGCCCTAATGGTAAATCTCTGGATATTTCTGTCTGAGGTTACCGTGGGTATTAAAGACATTTTTTCTAAGTCATAACTGTTAGTGTGAACATTTTGACATTTTAAAATAAAACAGAAAATTGTTATACTTACTGATACTGATTTTCCTTTCCTGGCCCATCCTCACGTCAGCACGCAACAGGTTAACACCTCCTCTGGAGCCCCACATGACCACCCTTTCCTAGCTAAATAAAAGACAACCCCTCCCCCAACATAAGTGTTTGATAACCTAGCCTACGACAGGTTACTAGGGAGGGAGTCCTGTGCTGATGTGAGGATGGGCCAGGAAAGGAAAATTACGGTATTTGATCACAATTTTCCATTTTGCTGGCCCACCTCACATCAGCACACAATGGGATATAACATAGCTGAACAAATAAAAAGAGACTTTGACAATCAAAGAAAAGCTGCCAAAGCCCAAAAAAAAAAAAATCTCTCTTGTCCCAAACTTGCTGACTGCACATTTAGTTTGTAAGGTTGAATGAAGACCGTGCAATACCTTCAAGCTAGCCCTTACCTATATCTTCCAAGCAATCCTGGCATAACTGCCAACAGTGGATGACTCTTGAGGACCTGGTGGCTAAATGAAAAGATTGTCCACTTTCCTCTTTTGACCAAGTACACTGTAACTTGATCTTGTATAAGGAAATGAAGTCTTCCTGCTGTGCACTCAGTGACTCTCGTGTGAAAACTTGGAGGGACTACTTCCCAGTTTTGCTGGAAGCTGGATACCACTTTAAAATTGAATTTTGGAGATAGATGTAGTATCACCATTTCTGGTAAAAAAAAAAAAAAAAGACACCAAAGGGCCATTGCAGGAAAGTGTTGCAATCTTTAACCTTCTTCTGTATGAAGTAGTTGCTGTCAGAACTAGTTTTACCGTCAGGTACTTCAATCGAAATTAAACCATTGGAGCAAAAGGTTCTCTCTGATCCAAGCTCAAGTACCACAGAGGGAACAAGGATTTCCTTCAAGGTCATCTATAGATTGTCACCTCCAAGAAGCATCTGGTCACTGGCTTTTCCACCCATCTGCAGCCTGTGAAAGATGAGGTAGAGATCTGTACCTTAAATGGATTTGTATGCCAGACCAACCTCTAGTGCTGACTGTAAAATGTCAAGGATATTGGCTAGAGCAAGGAACACAGGAGAGAAAGCTTTTGCTGAGCAAACTAAACAAATCTTTTTCATATGCTCTCATATGTAGCATTCATTTATGATCTTCTAAGGTCACCAAGGTCTGAACAACCTCGAATGAGAATCCCTGCACCTCTAGTCTAGCCTGTTCCATAGCCAGGCTATTAAAAGTACTCTCATTGGATTGGGGTGCTGTCACTGACCTTGCCATAAAAGATTTAATGTGACCAGAAACAGGTTTGGTGCTGCTGATGACATCTAGGGAGCAGTGAAAGCCAAGGCCTTCTCAGTAGGTAGAAAGGACCTGTATGGCATGGACTTGTTCTGTCCAAGTTTTCAGAAGTACCTTTATATTCAAGGACACTGGAGAGAGACAGAGATCAAACAGAAAATTCCATGGCACTGTGAACCTATCTTGTATGACAGTCTTTGCATTGGTATCCTGTTGCAAATATTAGAAGTTGTGTATTCAGTGGAGGCTTCCTGAGAACTACTGCTAGAAAACCCCATAGGGCCAATATTGGTTTGAGGCACTTGTTGAAAAATATTCTGCCTAACCGAACCAATGCTTGATTTTGCTTTCATGACAAGAAGACCAACCTTCACTGGTGGCTCTCTGCCCAGCGAAAAGTTTCTTTGCAAGATGTAACAGGAAACTACTTTTGGTGTCCCCTTGGCAGGCAACGTAGGCTACTACTGTCTTGTTGTCAATCAACTTTACTCAGGCCCCCTTGAAGAAGATTTATATAAAAAATTATGTGAAGTGCTTAAGAGTAAATTGGCAAAACCAATGAAGTATAATGTGAATATCCACAAAAAAATAAAATAGAATTATGTACATCTACACATTCATATGTGAAAAATCAATAAGTGTAAGTAAATGGCTACAAACAATATATATAAATATGGGAAAGTGATGTGAATTTCATAGGACATCCAATGTTCTATGAGTCCATATCCTGTGGTATAGAAGTTGATACAATGTAAAAAAAAAAGTCCATAAAAGAGGTAGTGAAGAGAAAATAACTTCTGAACAAAGAAAAGTATTTCCATGTGTGTTTTTTGTTGCCAAAAAGGATGGTACCCTAAGACCCTGCATTGACTACCGAGGCCTAAACGCAGTAACGATCAAAAATCGATACTCTCTACCCCTAATATCGGAACTATTTGACAGGTTGAAAGGTGCCTCCATTTTTACCAAGTTGGATCTCAGGGGTGCATACAATTTGATCCGAATACGGGAAGGGGATGAATGGAAAACTGCGTTTATAACACTGGTCATTACGAGTATTTGGTCATGCCCTTTGGTTTGTTTAATGCCCCAGCGGTGTTCCAAAACTTTATTAACGAAATCTTCAGGGATCTGCTTTACCAACTTGTTGTCATCTACCTGGATGACATTCTCATCTTTTCGGATAGTCTGTCGGTTCACAGAGACCATCTCCGGATTGTACTTCAGCACCTATGAGAAAATAATCTGTACGCCAAGCTAGAGAAATGTTCTTTTGAATGTTCTGAAGTCCTGTTTCTGGGATGCTTCATCTCTAACTTCGGTCTTCGTGTGGATCCTGGGAAGGTCTCGGCCATTAACAACTGGCCTCTTCCTGCCGACCTCAAGACCACGCAGCGCTTTCTTGGGTTCACTAATTATTACAGGCAGTTCATTTAGAAATTACTCCTCTATTGCTGCGCCAATTATCGCCTTGACCAAGAAGGGTGCTAATGCCAAGGAGTGGTCCCCCGAAGCTGTCTCTGCCTTTCATGATTTGAAACAGGCCTTCATTTCTGGACCTTTGTTGAGGCGACTTGACCCAAGGGATCCATTTTTTATTGAAGTGGACGCTTCCTCAACTGAGGTGGGAGCTGTGCTTCTTCAATCCTTTGGGAAAAAACATCTACCATGTGCGTTTTTCTCCAGAAAATTTTCTCAGGCGGAGAAGAATTACGCTATTGGTGATCGGGAACTTCTTGCGATTAAATTGGCGTTGGAGGAGTGGCGTCATCTCTTGGAGGGTTCCCCACATTCCATAACAATTTTCACTGACCATAAAAATCTGCAATACATACAGAATGCCAAACGATTGAATCCCAGACAAGCCAGGTGGAGTCTCTTCTTTTCCCGTTTTAACTTCACCATTACATTCAAACCTGGTTCCTGCAACAGTCGGGCTGATGCACTCTCTAGATCTTTTGACATTCAGGATGAGGAGCCTACCATTAAACCTGAGCCGATTATCCCTACTTCATGCATCCTTGCCCATTCAACCACCCTGAAGTCAAAAATTCCTCCTGGCAGGACCTTCGTCCCCACTGAGCTAAGAGCTAAGATCCTTCGTTGGGGACATGACTCCAAGGTGGCAGGTCATGCTGGGTTTCTTCGATCCTTCCTCCTCATCAGTCGCCATTACTGGTGGCCTACTCTCCATTCGGATGTCAAAGACTATGTTAAGGCTTGTCATGTCTGTGTCCAGTCTAAGGCTCCTGCTGGTCTTCTCATGCCCTTGCCCATTCCCAAGGAGCCCTGGTCTCACATAGCCATGGACTTCATCACCGATCTTCCACCTTCTGAGAAGAATATGGTCATTTGGGTGGTAATTGATCGGTTCTCCAAGATGGCCCATTTTGTTCCTCTTCCTGGTCTCCCTTCTGCTCCTGCCTTGGTTCCCATTTTCGTACGAGAGATTTTCCGTCTTCATGGTATCCCTTCCCATGTAATTTCAGACAGGGGTGTTCAGTTTACTTCTCGCTTTTGGAGAGCCTTTTGCAAATCCCTCAACATTACCTTGGATTTTACCTCTTCTTACCATCCCCAATCCAATGGCCAGACTGAAAGGGTTAAACAGGATTTGGAGGTCTTTCTCCGTACCTTGGTCTCGGCTCATCACGATGATTGGGTCTCATTACTCCCGTGGGCAGAGTTCTCCCACAACAATCATGTCAATGTCAGTTCTCAGAAGACACCCTTTGTCACTGTTTATGGAAGACATCCTCAGCTCCCTCTTCCTATGACCTGTTCTTCTGACATCCCAGCTTTGGCTACTGTTCAGGAATCAATCAATTCCTTGTGGGCTGACGTCCATGATTCCCTCCAGAAAGCTGCCATCAAGTTCAAAATTTTGCTGACCATCGCAGGCGTAAGCCGCATTCTCTACAGCCAGGAGACAAAGTCTGGCTTTCTACCAGGAACATCAGACTCCGGGTTCCTTCTCTCAAGTTTGCCCGAGATTCATTGGTCCTTACAATATAATTTCTAGGCTGAATCATGTTTGTTTTAAACTCCAGATCCCTAAAAGCCTCAGGATCTCAAACTCCTTTCATGTATCCCTTCTGAAACCTTTAGTTTTCAATAAGTTCTCTCGACCTCTCCCTACCTTGGCTCCAGTCTCTGAAGATGATCAGGAGTACGAGGTTAGTCAAATTTTGGATTCTCGCTTCTATAAAGATGTCCTTCAATATCTCGTGGATTGGAAAGGTTTCGATCCTGAGGAGAGATCTTGGATTTCTGCATCTGAAGTCTTCGCACCTCATCTTCTGAGGAAGTTCCATTTGAAGTTCCCCTCCAAGCCTGGTCCAAAGCGGGGGAGGGGGAGGCCTCGTAAGAGGGGGGGTACTGTCATGACCTTGCAGTAATACATTCATGACCTGTCTGTCTCTTACCTGGTCTGTGTATCAGCCTTGAGGTTTGTACTCTCACACCTACATGCTTAAGTAATCTTCCCTCTGTGTGGCTCCACCCTAGCCTCAACAGGAACCACTATTTAACACCGTATTCCCCAAGCCTGCCTTGCCGTGCAATATTGTGTGTTTGGCTTCCTGTTTGCCGTGTGCTCTAAGTTTGTCTCTGTCTCTGTTACCGATCTTGGCGTGTTCCCGACTATTCCTGTCTGCTTGTGACCCTGACCTTTGGCGCGTTCTCGACTATCCCTGTTTGCCTGTGACCCTGACTTTTGGCGTGTTCTCTGTTATCCTTGTCTGCTAGTCGACCCGACATTTGGCTACCTCCTTACTATTCCTTGCTGTCCTGGGCTGCTGTTTCCTCTCCATCCTCCTGTAGCCTACCGTGAGCGTGAGCTGGGAGACCCTGGGGGCCGTGACCTGGAGCCAGTTGCAGCCCATTCCATCCTCACCACTAGAGGCTCTGGTGAACACCAACTGGCTCTTAGACTCCGCGCCCTGGGGAATCTATGCTCTAACTCACTGTGGGATCCGTGTTGGTGCTCCAGGGGACCTGCCTTCCTGAACCACCCCGAGTTCCATCTGCAGCAGTCAGCCTTAGGGTCCACTATCATAGCGGTGCACTCCTGACCCCAACGGGGTGCATCTGTCACCTGGATACAGGTGACCTGACAACAGCAATAGAACCACCACCGGTTGTGTGAAGGCTTACCAGAGTAAGCTTATGCTCAATGAGTCAACAAGGCTTGTGTTGTAAACACCAATGCATGGAACCTCTACGCCTGTATTCTGGATCAGAGTGGAAGATGGTCCATCTGCCCAGAAGACAACACAGAACAGCAATCCTTAGAAATAGCCAACGTGCCATACTGGGTCCTCTCATGCAGTCAAACAGTATAACCAAAAGATAAAAAACTCCACATATTGTGAACCCGTAAAAAATATAATATGTTTAATAAAATTGGGAACACGCACATTTGGTAGGTGTATAAAGCGCTTAAAATGCACAGTATGAACAACGTAATGACATCCGCAGGGCTCGACCCGATGCGTTTTGTCTAAAGAGACATCATCTGGAGTGTGAGCCTGCCGTAGCCACTACGTTTATATAAAATATAAGACCCCCAATCATGTAAATGTCCACCTGTGATTGCAATCTGTGCTTCAAACATGTTGTCATGGCACTTCCTGTTTGGCAAAATGGCGCTGGGGCGTGCGTTCCAAGCCTCAATCTGAGTTGAGTTGAATATCCCATAGACTTATATGGGGGTGGGCCAGTGCTGCTCAAGCCTCGCTCTGCAGATCGTCTGGCACGCAGACCGCACTATGCGGACGTCAGCGCTAACCCCGCCTAGATTGCTCCCACCAGACCATCTGCGGTTCAAGCCTCGCTCTGGAGAAACCAAGTGTATACACCGCGTCATCAACAGGAAGTTCAAAAGCGGTGACACCACCATATGTTGTTTTTTAAAATATGGGAAGCAAATAATCACGTTTCAAAATGTAAATATTTGAAAAAAACTAATGGAAGGAAAAATTGGAAATGAAGCAATCACAGGACTGGTCACTATCACAAAACCCTGTTTATAAGAAATTATACAATTAATAAAATACAATACATACATTCTGTAACCCATCAGAAAAGATTAAAATTTTAAATAAAATACAGTACATGATTAAGTATCCTATCAAGAAAAAACAAAGATGAATTTTCTAAAGAATTAAGCAAAAAAACTTGCTACCAGAACGGTGTATATGCATAATTCACGATATTTAAACCTAAGGAGGAGTGGCATTGAAGCTCTTAGATCCAAGAAGTTTTGAGGCGTGACACACTCCTGGTTGTTGCCCCGCCCCTCAAAGGGGGAATATACCTGTCAATAACTAAAAATTCAGTACCCTTAGGGTCTCTGTTGTGAAACTGTCAATAATGTCTGGGGACATTATGTTTAGTGTCGCCCTTTTTGATGAGGGCTACATGCTCATTAACCCTTACGGAAAAAGCATGGATTGTTCTGCCCACATATTGCTTGCCACAAGGGCATGTGAGCAGATACACCACATTTTTTGTGGCACATGTGCAGAAGTGCTTGATGTCATATAAACGATTCGTGATAACTGATTTAAACTGTAAAGTCTTATGTCATCCTCGTGTATTATAGTGGCATACATTGCACTTCTTGCATGGAACGTATCCAACAAGATTGTGAAAAAAGGACGTTCTCACAGGGGATTAATAATATTGGGTGCAATTTTACTTTGTAAGGATGGAACACCCCTGTATACCACCCTGGGTTGGTCCGGTAACAAAGAACCCAAAACTTTATCTCTTTGCAGAACGTCCTAATGTTTATGAACAATGGACTTAATCTGCACATGTTGAGTGGAAAATGAAGTGATCAATGACCACTTAAAGGCCTCATTGGAATCAGTAGGAGTTTGTCTATCAATAGAGATTTCCTCTCAGTTTCTAAGGCTTTTTGAAATTTTCCGTCAACCTCTATCTGTTCATATCCCTTGTCTAAGAAACTCAGTTTTAAGACATTAGCCTGGATTTTAAGGGTTTTAATGTCTGAACAGTTTCTGCGCAACCTCAGAAATTGGCTGCGCTGAACTGAGCGCAGCCAAGATCTGTGGTGGCAACTGTCCAAAAGGTATAAACCCATTACGATCGGTTGGTTTGAAATGGGTTTTGAATTTAAACTGGCGATCAACGATCTCAATTTCCAAGTCCAAGAAATGTATTTTCTTGTGACTGGATATAAAGAAATTCCCAGATCATTCTCATTAAGGGAAGTAAAAAAAAATGGTCAAGGGAATCAGGACAGCCATCCCATAGGAGGATGTTGTCTATATATCTAGCCCAAAGCACCAATTCGGGCCTTTCCTGGGCATAGACGACATCCTCCTCCCACTTAGCCATAAATAAATTGGCGAGGCTGGGGGGCAAATTTAGCCCCCATTGCCATGTCGTGGTTATCAAACTAAATATAATTGTGCTGGGTAGCAAACTCCAACAATAATGTAAGCACTCTGAGGTTGAGTAAGAGAAGGATCTTTGAACAGAAAATGCTGGACTGCCTCTATTCCCAACTGATGTGGTATGCTGGTATACAGGGAGGCCACATCAGCTGTGGCCACCCTGCACATTGACATCTTCTAACAACTTGATGGTCTGTCTAGTGTCTTTCAAGTATGAGGATGCACATTTAAATAGTGGCTGGAAATTTTTTTTTTAATGTAACGCCCCAAACGTGAGGTAATCAAATCGATGCCACTCACGATGGGGCATCTAGGGGGATGTGTAGGATTCTTGTGGATCTTGGGTAAGTAATACATAGTCGGAATTCTGGGGGCTACAGGAACTAAAAATGCTTTTTCCTTTTTGTTTAAAATATGTGAAACAAACCCCTTTTCCACCAAAGTCACAAGATCTTTCTTATAACTACAGGTGGGATTATGAGGTAATTCTTTATAAGTGTCGTGATCACTCAAAATTCTACCCAATTATTTTTAGTAGTCCTCTTTATCTAAAATGACGATGCCTCTGCCATTGTTGGCGGGGCGAATAACGAGGTCCTTCCTATCACAAATGGATTTGAGTCCTGCATTTGACATGGGCGGATTGTATTTTTTTTAAGGGGTAATTTCTCAAGATCTTTAAGGACCAGATCTCTGAAAATAGAAATTGCCAGAGCCGCTTGAACTGGAGGATTGAACAAAGATGGGTTTGATAAGCCAGAATGTACAGTACCTGAAGTGGCTGCTCTGGACGGGTTTCTAAATGGATTGGTAATTAAATATCGCTGGATGCTAATTTTTCTGATATACTTATGTATGTCGATAAATGTGCCAAATTTGTCCAATTTTTTAGAAGGAGCAAATTTTAGGCCTTTATCTAGAATAGTTTGTTCTTCTCTACTTAGTTCTTTTCTTTTTTTAAAGGTTAACTTTTTTATTGTTTTGTAATACACAGATATCCAGGTGTACATTTTGAGCGAACAGCGCTTCAATCATAATGAAATACATTTATCTGGCATCCAGTCAGTGAACACAAAGCTACATGTAGGTCACATTACTGTTTGGTATAGTTAAACCCATAGAGAGTTCAAGGACATACATACATAGTGTGAAATCTGTAGTGGGCACGAGGGAGGTAACACTATCAATGCCTCCTTATCTATCATGAATAAAAAGGAATTTGTCCCAGTTGACCTGAAACCCAGAGAAATGACCAAACCACCAGAAAATATCCAGCAGGGCAGGGAGAGACTGGGGGTCCGCCAAGTAGATCAGCATGTCATCTGCATACAGGGATACCTTTTCCTCCAGACCCCCAATCGTCAGTCCCTTAATTTCCCTGCTGGATTGTATCAGTGCCTCAAGGGGTTCTATCGCCAGAGCGAACATGGTGCCTCTCTTTATCAAAAAGGGATCGGATATGGATGCATTTACTCTTAGTCTAGCGGTAGGTTTAAGATACAGCAGTTGTACCCATTTGATAAAGGTGCTGCCAAATCCAAACTTAGCCAGGACTTCTAAAAGGTAGGGCCAATTGACCAAGTCAAAGGCCTTGTGAGCATCTAGGGCCAAGACTGCCCAAGAGCCAACCGTGTCATGCAAGCGCATATTGGAAAAAGTCTGCACAAGTTAATAGAGGTTGATCGCCCAGGGATGAATCCAGTCTGATCTGCACCAATGATAGTAGTAATGACTGCATTTAATCGTTGATCCAGCACTTTGGCCAGAATCTTTACATCTGAATTAATGACGAGATTGGTCGATACGATTCGCAGAGAAGGTGGTCCTTATGGGGTTTAGGAATGAGGACAATCAGCGCCTCAGACATAGAAGGCGATAACTGTCCCGTCTTTAAGGCACAATTATATATCTGAAGCAGGTGCGGGATTATTAATTCCCTAAACTGCATGTACCACTCTATGGAGAATCCGTCTAATCCCGGCATTTTATGTCTGGTAAACAATTGCATAGCCTCCCCTATTTCCACAGTTGTTAAAGAAGCATCAAGCAGTAGGGCCTGGTGGTCCATTCATTTTTTAAGTGAGATGTCAGAGAGATAGTCATCTAGTTCCACTATGGTGTAGTGAGCTCTACTAGTGTATAGTGTGGAGTAAAATGTGACAAACGCTTCCATTATCTCTTTGTTTTGTTCAACTACTACGCCTTCTGAGTTCATGATTCTCTGAATATTGCATGGCTGATAATCAGGTCTAGCTAGATAGACCAACAGGTAACTATTTTTGCCGCCAAACTCAAAAAGTCGTTGATTCTAATATAGCAATTTTACTGGGTGCGTTCCAAGAGTGCCAACTCTAGTTCCCTAGCCTTGTGTCGCGTCATATGGCGTGTGTTTCAGGGGTAGGAGATGTGGAATAAGCGGTCTTCGCATCTCTAAGTCCTCCTTCTGCGTCTTCCATTAGGATCTAGTTTGATGTGTTTAATAGTGATAGGTGCTGATTTGGCTATAAGGATAAAAGTACCCTGGGTATATGTGGAGTATGTGGAGTGAAGGGCATATGCCATTTTAGCTCTTTTAAGGGCCATAACCCTGGAGCCCTGTAAATGGGTTTCCTGGAGAAGGATCACATGCGGATTATGTCGTGTCAGACACTCAAACATTAATGATCATTTCACTTTAGAGTTAAGCCCCCTAACATTCCATGAGATTAGACGTAGTCTAGCCATAAGTAAGCATTAATCATAGTTATGGACGCCCAGTTCTCATGGTGCCTCAAAGTCAACCAAAGCGTGGAGCTCTGTGCATCCCGAGGAGTAGGAGTGAGCATGAATTTATACATGTGAGAGAACAGTGCGCCTGCAGCAAATATTAACTGGATGCCAAGATGGCTGATGAGGCCAGTAAACATGAACAAAAAGTAGGAGAAACTATACAAAAAAAAGTGACAAAAGAAAAAATCCCCAAAACATTTAGAACCACCCTAACCCTCCCGGCTCCCAAACCCAAACACATGAGAGCTTTGTTCTCAAAACTAAAACTGCAAATCAGGGGGACCCTAATACAGTCCCGCGACCAACAAACCCCGAGGAGCGGAAAGAAGACTGTGGAAGTGGGCTGCCATCCATGTCCACACAAACCAATATATACAGTGGCTTGCGAAAGTATTTGGCCCCCTTGAACTTTTCAACCTTTTGTCACATTTCAGGCTTCAAACATAAAGATATAAAATTTTTATTTTTTGTGAAGAATCACCAACAAGTGGGACACAATTGTGAAGTGGAACGAAATCTTTTGGATTTTTGAAACTGTTTTAACTAATAAAAAAATGAAAAGTGGGGCGTGCAAAATTATTCGGCCCCCTTGCGTTAATACTTTGTAGAGCCACCTTTTGCTGCGATTACAGCTGCAAGTTGCTTGGGGTATGTCTCTATCAGTTTTGCACATCGAGAGACTGAAATTCTTGCCCATTCTTCCTTGCAAAACAGCTCGAGCTCAGTGGGGTTGGATGGAGAGCGTTTGTGAACAGCAGTTTTCAGCTCTTTCCACAGATTCTCGATTGGATTCAGGTCTGGACTTTGACTTGGCCATTCTAACACCTGGATACGTTTATTTGTGAACCATTCCTTTGTAGATTTTGCTGTATGTTTGGGATCATTGTCTTGTTGGAAGGTAAATCTCCATCCCAGTTTCAGGTCTTTTGCAGACTCTAACAGGTTTTCATCCTGAATGGTCCTGTATTTGGCTGCATCCATCTTCCCCTCAATTTTAACCATCTTCCCTGTCCCTGCTGAAGAAAAGCAGGCCCAAACCATGATGCTGCCACCACCATGTTTGACAGTGGGGATGGTGTGTTGAGTGTGATGAGCTGTGTTGCTTTTACGCCAAACATATCGTTTTGCATTGTGGCCAAAAAGTTCGATTTTGGTTTCATCGGACCAGAGCACCTTCTTCCACATGTTTGGTATGTCTCCCAGGTGGCTTGTGGCAAACTTTAGACAAGACTTTTTATGGATATCTTTGAGAAATGGCTTTCTTCTTGCCACTCTTCCATAAAGGCCAGATTTGTGCAGTGTACGGCTGATTGTTGTCCTATGGACAGACTCTCCCACCTCAGCTGTAGTTCTCTGCAGTTCATCCAGAGTGATCATGGGCCTCTTGGCTGCATCTCTGATCAGTCTTCTCCTTGTCTGAGCTGAAAGTTTAGAGGGACAGCCAGGTCTTGGTAGATTTGCAGTGGTCTGATACTCCTTCCATTTCAAAATGATCGCTTGCACAGTGCTCCTTGGGATGTTTAAAGCTTGGGAAATCTTTTTGTATCCAAATCCGGCTTTAAACTTCTCCACAACAGTATTACGGACCTGCCTGGTGTGTTCCTTGGTCTTCATGATGCTCTCTGCGCTTTCAACAGAACCCTGAGACTATCACAGAGCAGGTGCATTTATACAGAGACTTGATTACACACAGGTGGATTCTATTTATCACCATCAGTCATTTAGGACAACATTGGATCATTCATAGATCCTCGCTGAACTTCTGGAGTGAGTTTGCTGCACTGAAAGTAAAGGGGCCGAATAATTTTGCACGCACCACTTTTCAGTTTTTTAATTGCTAAAAAAGTTTAAAATATCCAATAGATCTCGTTCCACTTCACAATTGTGTCCCACTTGTTGGTGATTCTTCACAAAAAATTAAAATTTTATATCTTTATGTTTGAAGCCTGAAATGTGGCAAAAGGTTGAAAAGTTCAAGGGGGCCGAATACTTTCGCAAGCCACTGCAAGTAGTAAAATAAATAAGAAAAGAATTGCTCTCAGTGCATAAACAGTGAGATATAAAATTTAAAGTGATAATTAAAATACGTGAGAAGAGTCCTGCAGCTGGACACTATAACCCCGATATAAGGTGACAAGAGTGGATATAGATAAAGCAGTGCAGCGCTGGACAGATATCACATGAGTAAGATGTGTAATGCCCCGTACACACGGTCGGACTTTGTTCGGACATTCCGACAACAAAATCCTAGGATTTTTTTAGACGGATGTTGGCTCAAACTTGTCTTGCATACACACGGTCACACAAAGTTGTCGGAAAATCCGATCATTCTGAACGCGGTGACGTAAAACACGTACGTCGGGACTATAAACGGGGCAGTGGCCAATAGCTTTCATCTCTTTATTTATTCTGAGCATGCGTGGCACTTTGTCTGTCGGATTTGTGTACACACAATCGGAATTTCCGACAATGGATTTTGTTGTTGGAAAATTTTATAGCCTGCTCTTAAACTTCGTGTGTCGGAAAATCCGATGGAAAATGTGTGATGGAGCCCACACACGGTTGGAATTTCCGACAACAAGGTCCTATCACACATTTTCCGTTGGAAAATCCGACCGTGTGTACGGGGCATTAGATGAGTGAAAAAAAAAACTAAAATGAGTAGCAATCATTAAAGTTATAGCAACTGATATAAATATTAATAAATCAATAAAGTGCTCATAAATAGCATATTAAAGTGTGAACAGTGAACAATCAATGTACTGGGTGAAAAATAAAGAATAAAAAATAAAAATTGAAAATTAAAAATAAAGTCCATAAACAATGGTGTTCAGATGTATATTCTGGATCACTGTTCCACCGCTGGTGCTGCCCACCACCTTGTGATATAGAAATGGAGGCTTACCAGACAGCCTGCAACCGCCCTTATTCAGGGGGGTCAAAACAGGCTCAGTAGAGGTGTGTAGACCACAGGGGATATCCCACAGGGAGCTCTGTAGACCTTCCTCCTCCCTCCTTCCTGAACGGTTAATCGGCAACACCAAGGAATGATATGAAGGATGCAATCCCAGGGGTGCTTATTATGAACTTCCAATGGGTTCCAGCAGGAGCAGACCATAGGTGCTTAATTATTGCACATTACATTGAAGATTTTTTAGTCAATCACTTTTATTGATTATTGGAATTCAGTATTAGCTATTTGATTATATTTGAGGTAGCGCCACATATACATTTATCCAAGTGTATATACATGAGACATCAATAAACGCAGGAGACATCAATCCCATACATTGATAGATCTTGTCCACAGGAGGTTTAAAGTCTTGCCAGTTTATTTGTATTTTTAAGAGGAATATATGAGTAGTAACCCGGGTTCTTGAGCAAGCATTCCAAAAGTGGTAGGAGAATATCCCCAAAATAGAAAAACAGGGAAGTAGTATGGACAGTCATCCAGGATAAATGATGTCAATGTGACCTACATCAAAATGTTGCAAAGTGTCCCCAACTTCTTGTGGGTAGGATATGGTGAGATGGTCGTGAAGGATGCAGTGTCCTGTCCCACACTCTCCTCCGTTAATAGCAACTAAGTGGGGAGTTTGCAAACAAGAGGTATGTGGACATGATACAGGATAGGTATATTCAGTTATGAGGAGATCTTTGGTTCTGGTTCCTGTGATCTGGAGGCCCCGGGTTGTCTACCTAGTGTGCCGCATTTTTGCCATGAAAAAATAGGCCTTGCCTTGATGAATGACCCTTAGTCGTGCAGGATACAACATACTGTATGTCAATTGGAGATCCCTCAGTTGCCGTTTGATGGCCAAGAGAGTAGCAATTTGCTTTTTGTGTAGCGACTGACAAATCCGTGAAAATGGCGATTCCATTACCATTGAAGAATATCCGGCCTTTTTCTTGAGCAGCCCTGAGAACCGCTTCCCTGTCCCTGAAGTGCAATAATTTAATGAGTATGGCACTTGGCGGGGCCCCAGAAGGCAGGGGGCACAGGGGGACTCGTTCAATGGCGAATAACGGTGAGAAGGTGGGGGCGCCAAACGTGGATGTCAGCCATCAATCCATGAATGCCTCAGGAGCTCTGCCCTTTGAAACCTCCGGGAATCCCAGGAAGTGCAGATTATTACGCCTCAGGTGGTCCTCCATGTGTGTGCCTATGGTTGTGCACATCAAGTTTGAGGAAGGATAAGTCAGTTTTGATGGAGTCCATTTTTGTGGTGAAGGACGCATGGCTGTGCTGTATAGCCTCCATGATCTGTGCCAGGGTGGGTTCTGCATGGCCTGTGGCTGCATGTATAGCATTAGGGGAAGCAGGATCAGTGTCCTCCGGTGGGGAGAATAAAAGGGGTTCATCAGGGCTGCAAGCAGGGGGGGTGTTGTGACTCACCCTTCCCATGGAGCTGCTGTGCTGATGAGGAAGAGGATGGCTGGCTGTGCTTCTATGTATGAGGCTGGCTGGCGCCATTTTGCTACTGCTGGCATGGCGGTATCGGCAGCGTGAATCCCGGAGTGTCCTCCATAGAAGGGCTGTACTTGACCATCGTCCAGTGTGCTCTGGGAGTCTGATGAGGCAGGAGGGACCCCTGAAGATCGGTCGGGTTAGCAGGATCAGGTAAGGATATGGGCGGTGTGGACGGAGCTCAGGGGCCTCACGTCCTCACATCCCGGATGTTGGCCACGCCCCCTCTTCTTAGTTATTTAGTAATAAGATTAAACACACCTTGTGTAATTATGTTCTCTTTCTTTTTCCACTGTATTCTCCGCCCTCCCCGGGAACCTCTCTTGGGTCTGGACCCCTTTTTCCCCTGTCGAACCCCATAAAAAACCCGTCCCCCACGAGTGTTGGAATTGGAGTGATTATACCCATAGGGAGGGTGTTCGTAATCAGCCTCCATATATGGAGTATGCATCCTCATTGTGGGCATCGCGGAGTGGGGAATATCTGTTGTAAGTGGGTACTGAGAGGCGATCGGACCATTGTGAATTGAAATTATAGGATGTTGGATGATTGTAATGATGTTCAGATGAGGGTCTATGATGTTGCCCCCCATAGCCATGTGATTGGTAGGCTGAGGAGTTGTAGTGGTTACCTCTAAAGTGACCCCTACCTCCTCTTTCATTAGGGTGAGAACCTCTACCTCTGTATGAGTTAGTCGGGGTACGGACACTAGGGTGGCACTTGTTGTGAGGAACTGTTCCCCTGGTTACCTCCTATTCCATTAAACATATGGACAGTTTTAACATTGGAATTAATGGGTTGACCCACATCCATCTGTCCCTCTATAGGTCTAATTTAGTTTATCGGGACCTCAGGAGTTTGTTTAGATGTGGGGCGCTTTTGCCATCCGAACACCACCCCTGATTTGTAGTCTCCTACATCCCTAGAATATTTTTTGTGTTTTTTATTTTTTTTGGTCCCTCTCTTCTTTTTCCCAGATGTGTCTGGAGATTGGAGCATAGGGAATTATATTCAGTAGAGATTTGTGTAGAAGGAGACTATCTTTGAGTTCCTTGATTTCTCTATCCAGGCAATTCCTTTTCCTAGTGATAAGGAAACCAAGGAATTTGGTACCTGCCTCGTTAAAGTATTTGAACCAGGATTCCAAGTCCAAGTCGCCTTGTTTGGGATGGATGTCCCACCTCAAACTCCTGGGTGCCATATTGTTCTAAAAATGCTATGTCCCATTGAAGATGTAATTTGGACACCATAACATTTTTTAATCTCAAGAAAAGACCTCCAATTTCTGTATCGCTACCTGTGGCTTTGAAGACGCCATCAGTGTTGACTACACATGTTGCTCTATTGTCAGAGAACTCACACAGCAAGCACCCATCTGCGTGCAGCAGCTGCCAATTCTCTTTCTGCTAATGCCAATGTGCATGCACGGAACCGTAGCCAGGAGACAAATGAGATCCAGGGTGGGCATGCACAATGGCACCTCTATGCGAACGCAAGCGCGTGCTAACACGATTCCCGTGAGTGCCAAAGCGCTAATGTGCTAACGCGCATGCGTCAATGTGTTAAGGTGCTAACGCATGCGCGCACGCACGTACAGTGGCGCGAATCCTGGCACACAGCACCCTATATAAACAGAGAGTCTGCCTAGCATCAGTGCTGGATTGTCTTCAGCTTGTTCCTGTGTTCCTGTTGTTACTCTGCCTGATTGACCTTGTTCCTGAAAATCCGGCTATCTTCTGACCATTCTCTTGGATCTCCCCTGCCTGCTGAACCTGCCTCTGCCTGCAATACTGACCTTGGCTTGAACTTATGATTACGGCTCTGCCTCCTGATTCTGTACCCCGCTGCCCGTCTGTTGCCAACCTCTGCCTGTTTCTGACTACAGTTTTGCCTTCTGATTTGGTACCCTGCTGCCAGCCTGTTGCCGACTCCTGCCTGTTCCTGATTCTGCAGTTAATCCTGATCTGGCTCCTGCTGAACAAGTTTGGGGATCAGTTTCCACATCTCCTCAGCAGAGGTTCCTGTCTCTTCAAGTTCCAGCCTCCTGCCTGCAGGCACCTGCACCCTTTCGTTGCCCTCGCTGTTAGGATTACTCTCCTCTTGTGATCAGTCGAACTCCAGATGTATTGAAAAGCAGACAATTTATTTCCGATGTGTCACACAAATGGATGATGCTTACAAGCCAAAAGATGCAGTAAGAATCATACAAAGAGATGAACATCCCCCCTCCTAATACCTACAATAATATAGAGATAACGCTTCTATTGGCTGAGGAAACACGCATAGCGTGCCTGGTACAAAATGGTACTTTATTTGCCAATTAGTGTTTCCTGTACATTCTTGTTCTACCATATATGGTTAAGCCTAATCATCCTACAACTTACTATGGAGTTAGTTAAAGCAAACGATACAGCAAGTTAATACAACAATGTGCTCAGAAGTCATCCTAAGAAAAGTCTCAGGGTTATTGTTTTTCTAATAGTTTTTCCAATAGTCACACAATAAACATTTAAAACTTTTCTAACACTCGCACTCCCTGTACCCACCACCAGGGGTGCTTGGACCGGAACCGTGCAAGAGGCCACCCTCATCATTTCAGGCTCCGCTGTAAGGTACGTGACATCTATAGTCAAATACATCCATTATGACTGTCTAAAAATATATGTAATATGAAACTGGTGTCTGCAGCGATATAGATGTGTAAAAACAAATGCCCCGTAAACACGAGCGGAAATTCCGCCAGCAAAAGTCCACTGAGAGCTTTTGGTCGGAAATTGCGACCGTGTGTATGCTCCATCTGACTTTTGCTGGCAGAATTCCAGCCAGCAAAAGATTGAGAGCAGGTTCTCTATTTTTCGGTCGGAAAAAGTTCCTATCCGAAAATGCGTTTGCCTGTATGCAATTCGGAAGCGCAAAAAATCACTCATGCTTGGAAACAATTTGACGCATGCTTGGAAGCAATTGAACTTCATTTTCTCGGCTCGTCGTAGTGTTGTACGTCACTGCGTTCTTGACGGTTGAAAGTTCAGAGAACTTGCGTGACCGTGTGTATGCAAGCCAAGCTTGAGTGGAATTAGGTCAGAAAAACCATCCAAGATTGTATGGGGCATTAGAGCAGGTTCTCTATTTTTTGGTCAGAAAGAGTTCCTATCCGAAAATGCATTCGTCTGTATGCAATTCAGACACGCAAAAAATCACGCATGCTCGGAAACAATTCGACGCATGCTTGGAAGCATTGAACTTCATCTTCTGGGCTTGTCGTAGTGTTGTAAGTTACCGCGTTCTTGACGGTCGAAAGTTCAGAGAACTTTTGTGTGACCGTGTGTATGCAAGCCAAGCTTGAGCGGAATTCCCACTCTAATGTACGGGGCATCAAAGATCAAGGTCAAAAAATGGAAAAATGGTATATATCGCGCTGACACCCCATGAAGGTAATCAAATAGCAGCCAGCACAAAACTGCACAAGTGCAAACCAAAAAATATGTATATAAAATTATGTGCAGCACTTAAGAGTAAATATGAAAAACCAATGACATTCAATGTGAATAACCACAAGAAAATAAAATAGAATTATGTACTTCTACACATTCATATGTGAAAAAAAGAGAGAATTTTGTACATCTACATATTTATATGTGAAAAATCAATAAGTGTAAGTAAGTGACTACATACATATATATGAGAAAGTGACGTGAATATCACAGGGCATCCAATGTTCTATGAGTCCATATACTGTCTTATAGAAGTTGATACAACGTAAAAAAAGTCCATAAAAGGAGTAGTGAAGAGAAAATACCTTCTGAACAAAGAAAAGTATTTCCATGTGACATCAATGTCGAGTGATAAAACAGCACACCACCGGTTGTGTGAAGGCTTACCGGAGTAAGTGGACTCAAATGGGCTTATGCTCAACGAGTCAACAAGGCTTGTGGTGTAAACACAAATGCATGGAACCTCTACACCTGTATTGAAGAAGAAGAACCTGAAAGTCTTGCAATGCTAGAAAAAGGTTCCTTCCCTTCGATGATTGGGGAGTCTGCATTCCACCGTGCTCCAATGGCCTTGCACCTGATTTTTCAGATTGTGGGCACCCCAGCCCGAGACTGGCATGTGGCTTCGGAATCATCCTACCTCCTGGGCTGAAAGGCATGCCCCGAAGAAGCACTGTGGTGATGTCCAAAATTCCAGTTCTTGCTGAATTTGTATAGGCACATAGATTTTCTGATCCATAGACAGCCCAGCTCATAGACTAAAGAAGGCAAATTGAAACACCCTCATGTGCCACCTGGCTCAAGGTATCACCACTGTCAACAAGATCTTCAAAAGATTCCTGGGGCTGTGCCAATTCTGTAAAAGGCACACACCTGGACTGGAAGTGACATTTGGCCACCGCAAATCTTACATGTTTCTTATGCTCAGCATTGATTAGTACATGGAAGTATGAGTCGGCAGGTCGGTTGACACTAACTGGTCCTCCTGCTGAACTATCTTTGTGACTGTCTGCATGGACTCCATCTTGAAACCTCTTGTTGTGTATGTACACATTAGATTTCTTCAAACTGAAACAGGCCAGAAGGAACCTGCCTTAGATACTAGAAAAACTGGGAAGAGCCCCCAGATGATTCTATGTTTTCGACATCACTGGCATGATGGCAAACATTTTCTCTTCTGAGATCTGTTGGTCATAAATTAAATGGATTCAGTGGTCAGCTTTGGAATTCTCCATTGTACTGCCACATAACTGTCTTCTGGACCCACTGGCCCTTGATGATTGTCGTGCACACCCTACAATCATCAACTTCACTTAAGCTCCAACGGGAAGAGACTGGTTGGGCGCACCTTCAAAATAATTTCCAGCCATCTTAGCAACTTGCTCTGGACTTGATTTCATGTAAAAAGTAACTTTGAGGCACTTCCACTGTGATCTGTTAAAGCGTTTGTTAACCCAAAAAAAAAGGATTCTGCTCTTTTAAAGCATATTATCCCCTTCCCGCCGACCGTACGCACATATGCGTACTCGGCTTTCCGGGGTTATACCGGGATGATGCCCGCAGCTGCAGGCATCATCCCGGTACCGTTATTTACAGCGGGCAATCGGCTACCCGTGTATAACAACCGATGCAGCTAAAAGCCGCTCGGTTGTTATACCGGAGGAGCGGGAGGGGACATCCCCCCCTCCCGCCGCCTCCCGCCGCTGTTACCGGGCCTCCCGGTACTTCGAAGTGTAAAGGAGGGATGGGGGGTCCTTTAGACCCCCGATCTCTCCATAAAGAGGACCTGTCACCACCTATTACTGTCACAAGGGATGTTTACATTCCTTGTGACAGCAATAAAAGTAAAAAAAAATAAAAAAAAATTAAAACACAATTTATAAAGTAAAAAAATAAATAAATAAATAAAAAAAAAAAAAAATTTTTTAAAGCGCCCCTGTCCCCGCGAGCTCGCGCAGCGAAGAAAACGCATACGGAAGTCGCGCCCGCATATGTAAACGGTGTTCAAATCACACATGTGAGGTATCGCCGCGATCGTCAAAGCGAGAGCAATAATTCTAGCCCTAGACCTTCTCTGTAACTCTAACCTGGTAACCGTAAAAAATTTTTAAAGCGTCGCCTATGGAAATTCATAGGTACCGTAGTTTGTCGCCATTCCACGAGTGCGTGCAATTATAAAGGATGACATGTTTGGTATCTATTTATTCAGCGTAACATCATCTTTCACATTATACAAAAAAATTGGGGTAACTTTACTGTTTGGATTTTTTAAAATTCATGAAAGTGTCCCTTTTCCAAAAATTTGCGTTTAAAACACCGCTGCACAAATACTGTGTGATAAAAAATATTGCAACAATCGCCATTTTATTCTCTAGATTCTCTGCTAAAAAAATATATATAATGTTTGGGGGCTCTAAGTAATTTTCTAGCAAAAAATATGGATTTTAACTTGTAAACACCAAATTTCAAAAATAGGCTTAGTCATGAAAGGGTTATACAGCACAGTGCTTGTGCTGTGTCATTTTGCCCCTCGTATCACCTGAAATACCTGGCGGATCCAGACAGTTTCTGCCCTCACCCCTGTAACCTGACCACGTTATATCATGGCTTTAAATCTGCAGCCTGTCCTATAAGATTTGGTCTCCTGCACCCTTCTGAGTTCAATAGGCTTGAGTGAAAGATGACGGCCTCCTCTTACTAGTCTGTGCACACAGTCCAGACTTGTCCTTCTGTCATTCACTTAATTGCGTTGTTCAGCGTTTGGCCAAACAATAACCTCCCATTATAGGAAATGTTGAAGGCTTGTGTAAACGTTCCACCTGCCCTCCAGTGGCAAAGCTACAATGCTCTCATGGCAGTGACTAAGTGTGCCAGTGCTTGTACTAGGTCTATCAGAGCAGTCAGTTGCCAGGTTCAACTCTTCCAATTTTAAAGGGCATCCTTCGAGCCAGAAACGAACCAGTGACCTAAGGATTGCTATCTGCCATCCTTCATCAACAAGCTCTTTACGCTCTTTTTTTGTGTTGCCTGGTGTTGATATTTGCAGCATACTTTCTGCTATAGCCGCCTTAATAGGGCTGAGAATTTTGCACAACCACATCCTTGTAAGGCATCCTGTGCAATGTCATTTCCCTGCCACTGCAGACTGCATGCAGGCCCAAAATGCACCCGGAACATGGTGAGGCATTTCCTATCCCCAGGGAAGACTGCAAACCTGAACGCATCGCCTTAGAAAGCTTGCAATTTCTAAACTGTTTATATGTCAAAGTTAATGCTATTGCTGGTTGACGGGAAAAAACAGTCATTGTATAGATTCTCAACAAGCCTGATGGCCAGATCACCACAATTTCTGTGTTCCAGATGTGTTTCTGCATGGGTGTTTATGATGCATTCTAATGAGTTCTCAATGCATTTTGCCACTTTCCAGATGTGTTCCATACAGAAACAATTGGAATCCAAGTTGAACCCTGTCTGTTCTTGATGCAGAATAAAAATGTACTGGACTACATCTGGTGTGAACAAGTCCACTTTCCCATCCATAGGATCTCTTAAAGCAACTGAGTTATAAAAAGGCAAAGACACTTGATGCGCCAGACACTAGAGGGCAGCATCCACCACTGGAAGTACAGTGTATAAACATGCATCAACCATCTTATGTGGCTAAAGCTTAGAGAACCTATTAGTGTAAATTGGTCTTCTGATGAGGTCTCTGCCATCCTTCATCAACAAGCTCTTTACGCTCTTTTTTTTTGTGTTTCTTGTGGCATGAATATTTGCAGCATACTTTCTGCTATAACCACCTTAATAGGGCTAAGAATTCTGCACAACCACATCCTTGTGAGGCAACTTGTGCAATGTCATTTCTCTGCCACTGCAGACTGCATGCAAGCCCAAAATGCACCCTGACCTTGGCAAAGCATTTCCTATCATGCTGGCATAAACGCATGTGAGCCAGCACCACATGGGGTGCTTGGGGAGCATGAAAGCCGCCCTGTGGAGGACTCCGTTTGGATTGTCCTGGTCAGGATAAGATGATCGTTGGTGGGTCTTATGTTTTTTTGGAGCATTTGCGTTCAGGGTTTCTGCTCCTAAAAATAATGCAAAAAACCTTAATTTGCATTCCTGGAGCACTCTTTTAAAAACCATGTCCCACGTTGCCCCTCCTACCTTTGCTAATCTTCTGTGCCACTAACAGGTGTGGCAAGCTCATATTTGCACAAAATATATGGAGAAAATCATCAAATTACTTACCAACTGCAAACAAAAGGTGGCCTGGAGCATGACCAAAAAAGAACACTTATGTTGGGGGAGGGGTTGTCTTTTATTTAGCTAGGAACAGGTGGTCATGTGGGGCTCCAGAGGAGGTGTTAACCGTTGTGTGCTGATGTGACTTGGGCCAGAAAAATTATCTGGTGGTAGTCATAGATTTGGGGTATGAACAGTTAATTGCATAGTTAACCAAACCCAGTAAAAATCCCTCTCAGGTTTGATTCACACTAATGCATTTTTTTATGCTTTTTGCATTTTGCAGAAATGCAGGGAATTTTTTTTAACATGGGTTCCTATAGAACACGTTCACATCAATGCATTTTTGTGCCTCTGCGTTTTTGGAAAGTGTCAGGGACTTTTTTTTCCCCGCAAGATGCAGTGTTTTGCATGTAATAGACTTCAATGGACCCACATCTAAAACGCAAGTACCGTGTTTTTACCGTGATTTGCGTTTTTAGTTTCTTTTTAATTTTTTACACTGTATATAGCTGGTTGAGTCCCGCTAATCTGTCCGCACCGATGTCAAGCATTTCTTAGATAACTAGGGGGTGTGGCCATTGAATGATGTCATCCAGAGACCCCACCCCTTGTGACTTCACCTTCTGGGGCATGATGGGTCCGTGACATCATGAGGGGCGGGGTCTTTAGATGACATCATCCGGTGGCCATGCCCCATATTTATCTAAGAAATGCTTGACATTGGCGTGGACAGATCAGTGGGATGCAGCATTGGAGAATGGTCCTTGGTGGAAGCGGTGGCGGAGGAAGAACACCAGACAAAGAAGACCGGAGAAAAAAGAAGACCGGAAGAAGTGGGAGAAGGAGATGCCTGGAGGAGGATGAAACGGGGAAGAAGAAGACATTTTTAATAAAGGACTTGTCAAAAACTGTCTATTGTCTTTTGTCACACTACACTACTTTTTTGGTGAATGGGTAGGGGTACAATGTACCCCATACTCATTCATATAGGGGGGAGGCCGGGATCTGGGGGCCCCCTTGTTAAATTGAGTTGATTCTGATAGCCCCTCTGCCCGCAGACCCCGACAACCACCAGCCAGGGTTATTGGGAAGAGGACCTTGTCCCCATCAACATGCTTTGGGGTGGGGGGCGCAGAGCCCCTCTGCCCCAAAGCACCCCCCCATGTAGCGGGTATGCGGTCTGGTATGGTTCAGGAGGGGGGCACTCACTCGTCCCCTCCCTCTTCTGACCTGCCGGCTGCATGCTCGGATAAGGGTCTGGTATGGATTTTGAGGGGGTCCCCACACCATTTTTTTTTTAAATTTTGGTTTGGGGGGGTTCCCCTCCGAATCCATACTAGACCCAAGGGCCTGGTATGGACCTGGGGGGGGACCCCACGCTGGTTTTTTTCACTATTTTATCTTTAGCCAGCAATTCTTTTTTTTACATTCAGCTGTCAGAGGGAGAACCCGCTAACAGCTGATGACTCATTGGTTGTTAAGGATGCGGCGGTCGGCTTCCCGACTCCCTCCTTAGCAACCAGCTATATACAGTGTAAAAAAAAAAAAGGAAATTGCGGTAAAAACGCGGAAAGCACAGCAAAAAGCACTGCAGAAACGCTCAAAAGCAACATGCATAGATGTGAATCGAGCCTCAGTCTTGCTGGTGCTTGATTGTGGTTTGGCGAGCTCGAAAATCCTTGTGCAGGGTGAGGCTAAGAGTGTTATTGTCATTTATCAGTGACAGTGCGGTATGAGTTTGACCAGCCATTTGTCACAAGTTGGTGAAAGTGGCAAAGGTCTGACACCATGTCCGTCACACAGCCCATTAATTTTAATGGGCTGCTCTAAGTATGAAGATTGCTTAAAAGAAGTGCATGATACTTTTTTTTTAAATCGTGCTGCACCAAAACGCATGTATTTGTTAGCAGGGTTATTAGCAGGGTTTGGTTTTGTTAGCAGGGTTATTAAGAATAAATAAGACATTAAACATAAAGAATAAATGGCACCGACACATACTTGTAAAAGGGATGTGCTTTTTTGTGCGGTACAGGAATGTGCGCCATTTTGCATGTATTCTGGCAATGCACAAATGTTAACCTAGCCTAAATGTATCAACTAAACAGACAACATTCTCTCATGTAACCCTTTCGAAATCACCACCTCAAGGTGTAAATATTAGTATTTTATTTGAGCATCAGAACACCAACCAGGTTCTCAGATGATCTTTTTTTCCCCAGGATTCAGATTTAACGTTAGCATTCTATTTTACTTGATCGGCTGATCATTTAAACATTTTTCACCGCAGGTAACCTCTGCTTATGAACTTTAGCTAACAGAATTTCCCTATTCCCTGTGTAAATAACATTATCAGAAAATGCTGAACAGCATATGCTTACTCAGTGATAAAATGTTTGCATGACATTTTAGATAAAAACATAGAAAACTTTCTAAAGTTGAACAGGTGCAAAAAGCTTTCAATAGTACAATAGGAAAGTTATGAGCTGAATCAATATTTTTTAAGTGGATAACTAAGTTATAATACAGTAATAGCTTGGATTGCGAGTAAAGTGGTTTACGAGCATTTCGCAATAAGAGCTATTATTTTTTTAAAATCCTGACTCAGTTTGTGAGGGTTGTCTCACGAAACAAGCAGGATTCAAGCCTCTGGGGTGTGCAGTACCGCATTTGGCCAGAGGTGGGGGGGGTGACACTCTGAGCCGTTCGGGGACGCTCGGAAACACTCCATTCCCGAGTGTCTCAGAGCCTCTCCGAGTGTTTCCGGCACCCCCCCATCTCTGGTTACATGCGGTACTGCATACACTAGCAGTGCCACTGGAACCGATCATCTGAGTTTCCATTATTTCCTATGGGGAAACTCACTTTGATATACAAATTCTTTGGATTACAAGCATTCTTCTGGAACGAATTATGCTCATAATCCAAGATACCACTGTATAAGGAAATTTCAAACAATGCATGAATGTAAAAACTGACTAAACCACATACTTACTTAAAAATGTCTTTGTTCTCTTTGACTAACCTGCTATGTATGACTGATAATTGACACTGCTATACTTGTGGTAAATGTCTGATTCCATAGCCTTTTAAACTTGTCTATATAATTGATGATTGATTCTTACCTCATTTTGCCTTTAGTGATAAAAAGAATCAATTACCTTTTATGACTTTGGCCTGTGTCTGGTCTGGTTTTCTGACCATCTCCCCTCCCATTCAAGTGTCTCAAATCAGATCCTAATTTGATCAATTGGCAAATGTTTGCTATTTCCAATCTTCCTATCAATTTAGAGCAGCTTATAGGGAAGTCGCAGACTGGACATTCGCAAACACCAGTTTGGGGATTTACTAAAACTGGTGCACTCAGAATGTGGTGTAGCTGTTCATTGTAACCAATCGGTTTCTAACTTCAGCTTGTTCCATTAAGCTTTGACAATAAAACCTGGAAGCTGATTGGTTTCTGTGCAGAGTTCTACCAGCTTTAGTAAATAACCCCCACGTCTCTTTCCTGAGTGTTTCTTTTACAAGTGTTGTTGCAGTTTAATCACCGCAGATAGCTGAAGCTGTATGAAGATACAGCGAGAACTCTGCTCAACTCTTGAAAGACGGCAAGAAAACCAACATTTGCTATTTCATTGCTATTTCATTTCTTTTGAAGTCTGATTCTACTCTTCCTTCTCACATTGGTGTTCTCTGTCATTACTTTACCCCTCCTCTCTGCCAACAGCCTACACATATCACCCTCACTCCTATACTCTCCCTACTACTGCACCCATCACCACCTGCAAATACTGAACCCACATGCTGACCTAAACACCAAGGCATTTAGATATGTGCACTCATACACATTCCACTCCCATCTTTATTCACTCTCCTTCTCTCCTTCCTCTCCTAATCTCTGAGGACATTTCTCCCATTCCTGGCCCTTCATTTTCTAGTACAATCATTTTTATTGTAGTAAGAATAACATTTTGACAAACTTCCCCCACGCTGGGATACAGCACAATAGTCATAACAGAAAGGTGTGGGCTACAGAAGTCTGATCAAAGAACTTTTATAAATAACTGTCCACTGGGTGACCTAGTGGGATAAACCAAAGGTCCATAAAAGTTGCTAAGGGCCCAGGTTTGCAGGTGCACTGGTTTACAGCAGAAGTTAATGCGTGTACTGGTCTACTGACCACCTTCGGCACAGGTCGGGGGTGAGCCATCTGTAGAGAGCTACAAAGAGAAAAAAACAAGAGGAAATTTTGGAGTCCACCAACAGTGGCTGCCTGCCAACGAGAGATATGCCCCAAGGCTAAGGATTCAGGGTCACTCTAGGACAGAAGAAACCAGGGACGACCATGAGCATGGTCTCGGCAGGGAAGAAAAGGAGGAAAAGGGAAAAAGACAGAGGAGAAGGGAAACACAGAGGGGGAAGGAGAGGAGAGAAGAAGTCCTGCAGGAGGGGAAGGCAACAAGTTAGTTCCTAGGAGGAGAGACCCAGGCTGCTTGGATGCAGTAGGAAGAGCATAGGACCACCAAGTTGACCATACTTAGGCCAGCTCTAAATTTATCAAACTGCAAACCCCATGTCCGGCACCCTACCGCCTCTGGCAACAGCCACAATCCATTCAGTTTAATTTCTATCCCCCTGCTTCCAAAAACCAGCCCCTCAATCTCATACCTGCTCTGTCTGTAACAAGCTCACATCTGTGCATGACCTTTTTATCTCCCATTGTTTTAACATACTTGCCATAACTGAAACCTGGCTTCAAAATGCTGACTCAGCTTCTCCTACTGCCCTCTTCCTCGCTGGCCTCCACTGGACTCACCCAGACCCAATGGACAGAAAGAAGGTGGAGTTGGATTCCTTCTATCCCTGCAGAGCACCTTCCAAGTCCTTTCCTAACCCTTACCTTGCTATCTCTCTTCTTTCGAGATTCACTGTATTTGTCTGTTTTATCCAATTTCTCTGAGGATTGCAGTGATTTATCGGCCTCCTGGACCAATATCACACTTTTTTGACAACTTCTCTGTCTGGCTACCCTTCTTTCTCTCCTCTGAAACACCCACTATAATTCTTGGTGACTTTAACATCCCTGTCAACGTTCACAGCCTAGCTGCAGCTCAACTTTTCAACTTAACCTCATCTTTTGACCTAACACAATGGACACACACTTCCACCCACTCCGATGGCAATACCCTCAACCTTGTATTCTCCCATCTCTGCAATCTTGGCAACCTCACCAACACCCCCTTTCCTCTCTCTGATGACAACCTCATCAGTTTCACAGTATCCTTGTCTTTAACCACCTATCCCTCCAAGGAGCAAACGATTACTTGTAAAAACCTTCGCCTCTTTAACCCTTTTCTTTTCTATTCTGCTACTGACCATGTCTTTGACAAAATCTCTCCCCTGTCCGGACCTGGCCACCTCTGTCTACAACAGTTCACTCTCAAAACAGGAATTAACCCCCAACAGGTACCGGGGCTTTGGCGGCAGCAAACAACAATAAATGTTGTAGATATAAAAATAGCTTTATTTATTCATGGCACATCAGAGTAAAAACATGAACTGTATACATGGAACTATGAAATAAGCACAGAAGTGTACAACAGGCTATACATAAATGACATTTTACGTTACAAAAGCGCTTGGATGGGACTGACGCGTTTCGACCCCATCGGGTCTTCTTCAGAGGAAATGCATGCGCTGTGGGAGAATTTTGTATACATGAAACAACACTAACAATATGGTTACATATAGTTGTGACAAGAAAATACAATTGTACTTGATAAGGATTTTTAGACATAATTACCAAGAATATACGTATAGCTGTGTCTTCTGGATTTGCAATTCTATGAGAAGCCTCCACCATCAGGTCCAACCATCAGAACCCCCCGATCAGTAACCGTAAACCCCCAAACACATAGAGGGGGAAGGCATGAGCAGCACCTGTGCGACCTACGATGGTCTACACTTGGGATTAACCCCCCCACAGTTGATAGGGGGCGCGTGGACTGGCAGCGCCTGCGATCCAAACATCAAACAACATCAGTGAGAACTGATGGGGTGGGGGTTGTCGGCTTGCACCTGTGATCCAGCATCAACAACCTATCAGAAATTAAAGACCGTCCCTTTTTAAAGAGTGCAGGTCCCCCACAGGGGATCAGCATTTGACACTGAAGCTCCAGCAGGAAACATCACTCCCATAAGAGGCTCCAAGAACCTAGGTATTTATTATCACCCCTTATATTGGATTAATCTTTTTTGCACTATTAGCTTGATTGTAATATACCGTATATACTCGAGTATAAGTCGTTCCGAGTATAAGTCGAGGCCCTAATTTACCACAAAAAAATGGGAAAAACTTATTGACCCGAGTATAAGTCGAGGGTGAAAAATGCACAGCTACTGTAAGTGGAAAAGAGGGTCAACAATGCCCATTTGCAGCATCACTGTGCCCATTTGCAGCCATAGGTCCCCTGAACTTCAAACTTAGTAGTTAAGGGTTCCTAGATGCCCCCTAGCTGCAGCCAAAATTTGGGGTCTCTGAACCCAAAGGGTCCCGAAATGACATTGCTGCAGATGGACACAGTTGACCGAATTTGGGGCCCCGTATCTCAGGGCCACTTAGTGCTAAGAACCCCAAATTTAGTGTGCAAACCCAGTGGAACTGGCACCATATAATTTTCAAAGCTGGGGTTTCTAGCACCAAGTGGCCCCGAGATACAGGGCCCCAAAAATCAGTTCAGAAAATGTCAAGCACTTTTTTGCAGCAGAGAATGACATTTTCCAAACCGGTTTTGGGGCCCTGTATCTCAGGGCCACTTGGTGCTAGGAACCCCAGCTTTGGATATGTTATTATACCAGTTCCACTGGGTTTGCACACCAAATTTGGGGTTCCTAGCACTAAGTGGCCCTGAGATATGGGGCCCCAAAGTCGGTTCAGAAAATGTCAAGCACTTTTCTGCAGCAGAGAATGACATTTTCCGAACCGATTTTGGGGCCCCGTATCTCGGGGCCACTTGGTGCTAGGAACTTCAGCTTTGGATATGTTACCAGTTCCACTGGGTTTGCACACCAAATTTGGGGTTCCTAGCACCAAGTGGTCCTGAGATACGGGGCCCCAAAGTCGGTTCGGAAAATGAAATTTTTTGCTGCAGAAAAGTGCTTGACTCGAGTATAAGTCGAGGGGGGCACTTTCAGCACATAAAAATGTGCTGAAAAATTCGACTTATACTCGAGTATATACGGTACTTACAATCTCTCACACAGTCACATCTTTCCCCTCGGAGTAATATCCCAGATGGTTTGTTTGCACATTGTGCACGGTCACCAGTTTGGCATTTGAAGGTAAATTCCAAATTGAATTTCCTTTCACATATCACGGTCTAATTTTTACAAACCGTTTTCTCCTTTCCCTATCACCTCCCCACCACACTTTACTTCCAACATTTTTCTTCCCAATAGTTATTTGCCACTGTTTCACTCACTGCACTTCCCACACCTTCTCTTCCCTCAGCATCCTTTCATTCATGCAACTTTTCCCCCTTTCCCTGCCATTTTGGACTATTCTTGGTTCCTTCTTCTTTTTTTTTTTTTTTCATTACTATTTCTCTTTCCTTTTTTTTCCTGTCTCTTCTCTGCCCTTTTCCTTTTTCCCCTTCTGTCCCCCTTTTTTCCCCCATCTTCCTTTTCCCCTTTCCATTCCCCCTTCCCTTCTTTCCATTTCCCCACCCAACCCCTCCTCCTCTCATCCCCCTCTTCTCCTTCCCTTCCCCCCTCCCCCCCTGTTTCTCGGCCCCGCTACCTGCTCTTCCCTTCCCTGCCCCCCATTCCCCCCCCTTTCCCCTCCTACCTTACCTCTACTCCCCCCTCCCCCTCTTTTTCCACTGGCTTTCCCCATCTCCTTTCCTCTCTCTTTCTCCTGCTCTCCCTCCCCTTTCTACTTCTCCCATTTATCCTTCCCTCTTTTATTCCAATGTATTATACAACTTAGATCTATTAATTTACTAATGAATTCCATAAGTACTTAAAAAGTAAAAAGTTTATTTCAACAATCCCTCATTTGTTGATCTATATAACTTTATAACCTTAAAAAAATAAGAAAAATTATTGGGAATTCCTCACGTATGTTCTCACTGATGTTGTTGTTTGATGTTTGGATCGCAGGCGCTGCCAGTCCACGCGCCCCCTATCAACTGTGGGGGGGTTGATCCCAAGTGTAGACCATCGTAAGTTGCACAGGTGCTGCTCATGCCTTCCCCCTCTATGTGTTTGGGGGTTTACGGTTACTGATCGGGGGGTTCTGATGGTTGGACCTGATGGTGGAGGCTTCTCATAGAATTGCAAATCCAGAAGACACAGCTATACGTATATTCTTGGTAATTATGTCTAAAAATCCTTATCACGTACAATTGTATCTTCTTGTCACAACTATATGTAACCATATTGTTAGTGTTGTTTCATGTATACAAAATTCTCCCACAGCGCATTAATTTCCTCTGAAGAAGACCCGATGGGGTCGAAACGCGTCAGGCCCATCCAAGCGCTTTTGTAACATATCATTTATGTATAGCCTGTTGTACACTTCTGTGCCCATTTCATAGTTCCATGTATACAGTTCATGTTTTTACTCTGATGTGCCATGAATAAATAAAGCTATTTTTATATCTACATTTATTGTTGTTTGCTGCCGCCAAAGCCCCGGTACCTGTTGGGGGTTAATTCCTGTTTTACGATTTTGGGGTGGGCAGCTCCCCCCTCTCCCAGGTGTCTTTCCCCTCTCTTTGCAACAGTTCACTCTCATCCTCACTGGACGCACTTGCTCCTCGACCTACACACAGAATCAGGCCCAGACTGTTACAATCCTGGCAAACTGACAACACCAGAAATCTCAAGAGACATTGCTATGCCGTTGAACGACTATGGCGTAAAACCAAATCTCTGCACAACTTCACACTATATAAATCTACCCTCCTAAAATACAATTCCTGCCTCCATGCTGCCAAACCTACTTTGCCTCTTATTAATACCTTGTCATCCAGTCCTCGTCGGCTCTTCTCTACCTTTTAACTCTCTACTTTTTTCCCCACACCCTCTACCCACTAACTCACTCACTGCCCAAGAGATTGCCAGTCACTTCAAAGACGAGGTTAATGCAATACGTGAGGACACCTCCACTGTACAGTTATCTTCCCCACTTAACATACCTTGTCTAACAGCACAGTCAACACTCCTTTTTTAAACTGGCTACTATTGAAGAGGTTGCAAAACATTTTTCAGATGCCCACCTAACCAATTGTCCCCTGGATCCTGTTGCCTCACAACTACTACGGTCATCCTCTTATTCTATCCTATGCTCCCTCACTCACATCTTCATTCTCTCCCTCACCCTCTGCCTCTCTACCGGCACCTTCCCTTCCCCTCTAAAGCATGCACAGATCACTCCCTTACTTAAAAAGCCTTCACTGGACCCCACCAACCTTAAGACCCATCTCCCCCTCTCCCTGGCCGTGCCTCCTCCATGACTTTTCTATCAAAATAAATAATGTAACCATCAATCCCTCCCCTCACGCCAGGGTACTAAGTGTAATTCTAGACTCTGACCTGTCCTTTCAGCCCCAAATCCAATCATCAAAAGCTTGTAGACTTCACAAGCATAACATATCTAAAATTCATCCCTTTTTAACCAAGTTACTCATTCACTCACTTGTTATCTCTCGCCTTGACTATTGCGACTCCCTTCTTATAGGCTTACCTTTCCATAGCCTTTCCCTTCTTCAGTCTGCTGCTGCCAGACTTATCTACCTTACCAACTGCTCAGTGTCTGCACAACCTCTCCGCCAATCTCTTCACTGGCTTACGATTGCCCAGCTAATTAGATTAAAAATGCTAACATCATACAAAGCCATTCACAACTCTGCCACGAGCTACATCACCAATCTTGTCTCTAAATATCAGCCAAATTGTCCTCTCCGCTCCTCTCAAGGCCTCCTGTTCTCAAGCTTCCTTGTCTCCTCCTCCCATGCTCATCTCCAGGACTTCTCCGGAGCCTCTCCCATCCTCTGGAACTATCTACCTCAATCTGTCCGCCTATCTCCTACTCTGGCTGCTGTTAGGCGATGCCTGAAAACTCATCTCTTTAGGGAAGCCTATCATGCCTCCAACTAATGTTTTGGCGAAACTAGTAGGGATGAATTGACCTGCTATTACCTCTCAACATCATTAGTGTCGGTCAATACAAAAAATTGTAAAGTGCTCCTTCTGTATTTTGTTTACATAAAATATATTTGTATGAATCAAGTTTTTTAGAATTGTGTACTAATAAAGATTTGATATTTTTATAATATTTGTGTTTCAATTGTCCTTGGCACCGCTATAATCCCCTTCCCCCTGTTCCTATTATTCACAGTTTGTTTAGGGATGAGGTGCCGTATCTACTAGGACATTCCACCCACCACCTCTCTGCCTCCAACTAATCTTTTTTCATTTCTATTGGCTCATCCCCCGCAGTTATAACCTTTTGTGCCACTTGCCCCACACTCTTAGATTGTAAGCTCTTATGAGCAGGGCCATCTTGTATTGTAACTGTACTGTCTCTCTTTTTATATTGTAAAGCGCTGCGTAAACTGTTGGTGCTATATAAATCCTGTATAATATTGATGATACCTTATGTGACTAAATGACTAGGAACAGTCCTGAAATATATATATTTTTATTTGTGTATGTATATATAGAGCAGGGATATGCAATTACCAGACCTCCAGCTGTTGGAAAACTAGAAGTCCCATCATGCCTCTGCCTCCAGGTGTCATGCTTGTGGCTGTCAGAGTCTTGCTATGCCTCATGGGACTTGTAGTTCTGCAACAGCTGGAGGTCCTGTAATTGCATATCCCTGATATAGAGTTTTAGATAAACCACTAGATTTAGATTTTTAAAACGCTGCAATTTTTAAAAATAAATAATAGAATAGAATGAGCTAAAAAAACACACACACACACACTGTCTTTATTCAACCTCACAAACTACTGTATGTAATATATACTGTATATAGATAATTTGTAATAATGCCAGATAGACACTCCTATGAATGTCATTAAAAAAAAATCATTGTGGTCATTTTTTCCCCCCATTGTTCCAAGTCCAAGATAGTGATCTCATGTGTGGTGCTCAGAATGGCGATCGGAATAAAAACATGTTTACTTTATATTTTCCCCATTAACCACTTGCCCGCTGGGCACTTATACCCCCTTCCTAACCAGGCCAATTTTTAGCTTTCAGTGCTCTCACATTTTGAATGACAATTACTCAGTCATGCAACGTTGTACCCATATACATTTTTTGTCCTTTTTTTCCACACAAATAGAACTTTCTTTTAATGGTATTTAATCACCACTGTTTTATTATTTTTATTTTTTGCGCTCTAAATGAAAACAAAACGAAAATTTTCTTTGTTATAAAATTTAGCAAATTATTTTTTCATAAATTTGAAAAATTGACGCCTCTGATGATATCCACATAGGATGAAACATGTCAGGCTGGTCAATGCAAGTACGCTGAGAACCGCGGATTGTTCCTGTTTTCTGTGATGATTTTTACTTCATACCTGTAAGTAGACTACAATAAACTACTACTGTTTTACCTTACGGGCTTCACTATTTGTTGCTTTCTGTTTGCTGGTTTGTTCCTGCTGATGACTGCACCAACCTGTCCATCGTTAATACGAGTCCTGAGCTTTCTGATATGTGGTGACCTGATTGTTTCCATGCTGTGCCTGCCCATGATGGAGTGTGCCATTTGGATTTGCTGCTGACCCTCTGCAATATATGAGTACATCGCCTATTTTTTATATCTTTCTGGTAAGCAGACTGATAGCACGTGGGTGTGGTGTGCTTTCCTTTTACACACTGAAGCTTGGTGGAGGTTTCACATCATCTTTTATTGCTGATTGAGTTCTATGGACTATTATCATTATTTGGACATTTATTTTATTTTAGCGCTGCATTTGGACTTTTATACTTATGTTTGATGCAATCTACAAACTATGCTAGCTGCTTTTTGTGTTCTTTTCAGTTAGCGCAGATATTTACTTGTTTTTTCAAAATTTATACTGCTACATATCTTTGGTAAAAATAACCAAAATCGGTGTATATTATACCTGAACACACCTGATGTACTGACTTTTCTTGAGACACTAACTAGCCAGGAAAGCACAAATACCCTCCAAATGACAACTTTTTGGTAAGTAGACATTCCAAGGTATTTACTAAGAGGCATGGTGAGTTTTTTGAAGTTGTATTTTTTCCCACAATTCTTTGCAAACATTTTTTTTTCACAAAATTGTCATATTAACAGGCAGAGCCGATCCTAGGGTCACCGACCCCTAGGTGCAGAAATATTTCTGGCGCCCCCACGTGGGCGTGGTCATCATATTAACTCCTCTCCTTTACAAATGTTTCAATGACAATGACAATGACTCAAACACAGAGATGCTCCCCTACAGAGTCTTCATTACCCTGGGATCCACCCATGATCTCTTAACAATAAACAAATTATCTCTGATGGACACAGAAGAGGGCTTCTGTTAGAGAGTATGGTCGAATGAGCCCCCAGGCATACTACAGACATAGTACAGGAGACGGTCAGAGACTGCAGACATAGTACAAGAGATGGTCAGAGACTGAAGACATACTATAGGAGATGGTCAGAGACTGCAGATGTGATACAAGAGATGGTCAGAGACTGCAGACGTGATACAAGAGATGGTCAGAGACTGCAGACATGATACAAGAGATGGTCAGAGACTGCAGACATAGTACAGGAGATGGTCAGAGATTGCAGACATATTACAGGAGGTGGTCAGAGACTGCAGACATGATACAAGAGATGGTCAGAGGCAGGAGACATGATACAAGAGATGGTCAGAGATTGCACACATGCTACACGAGATGGTCAGAGACTGCAAACATACTGCAGGACATGGTCAGAGACTGCAGACATGATACAAGAGATGGTCAGAGACTGCAGACATGATACAAGAAATGGTCAGAGACTGCAGACATAATACAGGAGATGGTCAGAGACTGCAGAAATGATACAAGAGATGGCCAGAGATTGCAAACATACTACAGGAGATGGTCAGAGACTGCAGACATGATACAAGAGATGGTCAGAGACTGCAGACATGATACAAGAAATGGTCAGAGACTGCAGACATAATACAAGAGGTGGTCAGAGACTGCAGACATGATACAAGAGATGGTCAGAGACTGCGGACATGCAGTCTACCAGTGCCCACCAAATGCAGCCTACCAGTGCCCACCAATTGTAGCCTACCAGTGCCCATCAAATGCAGCCTACCAGTGCCCACCAAATTCAGCCCCATCAGTGCCCATCAAATGCAGCCTACCAGTTCCCACCAAATGCAGCTCATCAGTGGCCACCAGTTGCAGCCTACTAGTGGCCACCAATTGCAGGCTCTCAGTGCCCACCAATTTCCACCTACCGGTGTCCACCAATTGCAGCCTGTCAGTGCCCACCAAATGCAGCCTACAAATGCCCCTGGATCACACAGAGCGGCAACAATCTCCTGCTGTCACGGAGCTTGGATTTGAATCACCTGGGCAGCCACTGTAACAAAGTCCCACCTCCTAGACCAGCTCGCGGCTTCTATGATACACGTCACACTAATTCAATTTCACTGCATTGGATAGTTACATAGTAGGTTGAAAAAAGACACAAGTCCATCAAGTCCAACCTATGTGTGTGATTATATGTCAGTATTACATTGTATATCCCTGTATGTTGCGGTCATTCAGGTGCTTATCTAATAGTTTCTTGAAACTATCGATGCCCCCCGTTGAGACCACCGCCTGTGCAAGGGAATTCCACATCCTTGCCGCTCTTACAGTAAAGAATCCTCTATGTAGTTTAACGTTAAACCTCTTTTCTTCTAATTTTAATGAGTGGTCATGAGTCTTGTTAAACTCCCTTCTGCGAAAAAGTTTTATCCCTATTGTGGGGTCACCAGTATGGTGTTTGTATATTGAAATCATATCCCCTCTCAAGCATCTCTTCTCCAGAGAGAATAAGTTCAGTGCTTGCAACCTTTCCTCATAACTAATATCCTCCAGACCCCTTTATTAGCTTTGGTGCCCTTCTTTGTACTCACTTCATTTCCAGTACATCCTTCCTGAGGACTGGTGCCCAGAACTGGACAGCATACTCTAGGTACGGCTGGACTGGAGTCTTGTAGAGCGGGAGAATTATCGTTTTACCTCTGGAATGAATCCCCTTTTTAATGCATGCCAATATTCTGTTTGCTTTGTTAGCAGCAGCTTGGCATTGCATGCCACTGCTGAGCCTATCATCTACTAGGACCCCCAGGACCTTTTCCATCCTAGATTGCCCCAGAGGTTCTCCCCCCAGTGTATAGATTGCATTCATATTTTTGCCACCCAAATGCATTATTTTACATTTTTCTACATTGAACCTCATTTGCCATGTAGTTCCCCACCCCATTAATTTGTTCAGATCTTTTTGCAAGGTTTCCACATCCTGCGGAGAAGTTATTGCCCTGCTTAGCTTAGTATTGTCCGCAAATACAGAGCTTGAACTGTTTACCCCATCCTCCAGGTCGTTTATGAACAAGTTAAACAGGATTGGTCCCAGCACAGAACCCTGGGGGACCCCACTACCCACCCCTGACCATTCCGAGTACTCCATATTTATCACCACCGTGGAATCAAACGGTATTTCTATATACCTGACAAGACCAGCTAGGTATAATCATGGCAATTGCCAAACTCACAAGACCCTCTTAGTACTGCAGTACTGAGGAGATAGCTTCTTTGTGAACACAAGAAGAGATGAGTCAAAGTCGATGTTCTGATTTAATTCTGGGGGGGTATACAACTTATATACGTTAACATTAACCAATCATTATATGGAAGATGGGCGTGGTTAATACAGAGGTGTACATTTTACATCATTACATATCATGACATATCATTAATTATGCCATCTGCTTTCATGACTCATAGTCATGGGTCCTGCTTACCTGTTTCATGTCTCATTACACAGGAAAGGGCCCAGACATATTGAGCCACAATTCTTTATTTAGACGTACAGAATAAAACTGCTTACACAAGCTATATTTTCTTATATGTGTGCTTTACACAGAGGCTGGTGGATGACATGTGAACCAATACATATATGATACAGTGCTCATGCCAGCATCCCTTCAAACATTATATACTGAAGTGGTCGAGCACGTCCTGGGCATACTACAACAACAATCCCAATATACCCCCTGACCCTCACCCGGACCACCACACTAAACATACAAAAATAGAAAACAACAAACATGTAATCTCAGCTGCATAGCAATTGTCCATGGACTGCAAAAGAGAGGAAGGGGCGTAACAGTCCAAAAACAAGTGGGAGGGGCATGCCAGCCTTTAGGCCAAATAGATATAGTCCCAAAGAAATACACAAAAAGAAAAGTCTCTTGGATGGCTTCTGAATGTCCATTAAATTCGCAAAAAAGGAAAGAAAAGAAATGTCCACATTATAACTCTCATTCTCCTTAACTTTTCCCAAAACCTTTTGGTTCAATTCTGTGATCTTTCATATGTACAGACATGAATTCTCTACCCCAAAACACTGCCGCTTTGTAAGGACAGAACTTGATATCCACAAACTGGAACTGATGTGTTGGGCTAGACCTGGGTCTTCAGGCTGGCACATCTGGATCTCTCTCATGTGGTACTCACTAGAATTTTGTACCTCGGGTTTGCGTCATTTGGCTTCCCCTCAAGGTGTCATTCCCAGGAACATTTTCCAGCAGGAGTCCGCCTTTGATCATCTAAGCACCTCCTATGGTATTTGAACAACAAAGATGAACAACGAAGATTTCCATGTAAAAGCTGTAGTCATCTCTTCATCCAGATAGGGTATAGGGCAGGGTATGAATGGGGTGTAGGGTATGACTGGGGTGGGCATTTCTTCATGAGTATGGGGCTATGGGTGAATACTGGCTGGCTGGGGCAGATACTCCTCATCAGACATGAGTAATCACAGAATCTACCTGATCAATTCAGGCCTTAACCATTGGAGGTATTAAAAACAATATTCTTCATTGACTCAAACATAAGTAAAGCATGCAGGAATGAAAATGTTTTCTCAGAAAAATGGAAAATTGTTCCTCTTGCGGGACTTTAAAAGGAGACCTTCTCTTGAGTAATTAAAAGTATGGAGAGTATGATGTTTGCAATGAAGCTAGGTATTTATTGTGTGTAGACCTAAACAAATCTACAATACATGGGGTAAAAGTACAGGGGAATATAGGGAATTACAGGATGTGTGGTAATGACAAGAAACAGTTGCAATACAGACAAAGAAAATTTGTGCAGTACAATACACCAGGATTCACAATCATAGAACTCCGGTACATATGGAACACACATACGGGGAGTACCCAACGCGTTTCGAGATATGCTCTTCTTCAGGGGTGTCTGATTGGAATCAGCACAAACAGAGGTATGTCATATAGTATTGCTTGGAAGGATATATGTATTGCTGCATCCATTAGAAACATTCGAGGAAAGGGATTGGGAGGGACATATCACCACTGAATGCTGAATGTGTGCTCGCTCATGGTCCAGATAGGGCAGGCCGTATGAGCTGTGTCCCAGTGGAGCCACCAGGGGGGGCTATTCCCCAACAGAGGGCGTCAGAAAGCACTACTAGGTATAGTAGGAGTTCCTGGTGTGAAGCCTCAATCTGCAAGACAAAGGGGTATGGGAGAGTCAAGGTGAGGCTGTATACATGCCTGGGGGGATCCTGGGGTAATGGGTGGCATTTGTCCCATATGCAAAAAAAAAAAAAAAATATGGAACAGCAAAAAGGTAAACATGGATTAAAAAATGGAAGCAGAAAAAAAACCAAAAAAAACCCAACAAAAATAAAAACAGAGGGTACCTGGAACAGGTAGTTGATGTCGTATAGGCAGGGTCCTGTCCGGTGTTGAGGGGGAGCCGGCCCTGGGAGAGAGGGGGCCCTGGCGGTACCCCACTGCTGGGGGTCCTTTTATTCAGGCAAAGTGAGACCCGGTGTGATAGGGGTCACTGGTTGAGGCAGGGTAAGTGGAACTGCCTTGTAACAGGAGTATGAACCGAGGGGTTGTCCAGTGGCACCACAGCGTCGGTGCCTAGCTCAGGGTCCAACCAGGGGGGCCTCAGAGTGTCCAACCTAGAATAAAGTTTATATAGAAGGGTACATATATGAAAGAGGTTCAAGCTGACTGAGGTGAGATGGGGTGAATCTGGGTCTGGGCTGGCTGACAAGTAGTAGACACCAGATGGCCATGCATGTGGGAGATTTTTTACCTGATACAGGTCCCAGGAGCGGTTGTAGTGTCAGGGGGCAGACGTGCAGACTGGAGAGAAGCCTAGGGGTCACTGGCAAGTGTGTGTGTTTAAATGGGATGGCCTGGCTCGCAATAGGTTGCGAGCATGGCCAATGGGTGCAAAGGTAGACACCCCCGAGCCTGGGGCACGCGCATTGGCCCCCATGGAGACCGCGGCCGGAGTGTGTGTATACCTCCGGGCGCGGTGACACAGAAACCCTGGCGCGATGATGTGTAGCGCACAAGGGCGGGGACCCAGACCCGCGCCGAAGGCCTGCGGTGCAGGAACCGGAAGAGACCCAGGTCGAAAGATTCGACCCAGATCTTCCGCTTGTGGGGATGCCGCCTGTGACAACTGGCGCTGCACACAGGCGGCCCCCCTGCGCTGAGTGGGAAATAGCCTAGTGCCGTGCCTGGGGCAGGTCAGGCCATCCAGCAACTGGGAGGGAGCAAGCTCATCGTGAACAGTGAGAGAAAGTGTCAAGAACAACAGGAGGGAACACACAAGAAAGACTGAACAACCAGAGCACTGAATAAATGGACGAATAAATATGCAGATAAGGAAGTTAGAATATGCAATGTAAAATTTGTAAATGTGAGTGGTATTGCTCATGACATGGAGAAAAAACTATTTTTTTCTGGTATGCGTATTATAGTAAAAACATATACAGAGAACTTATGTACATTATATACAGATAAGCGACAAATGCAGAATCGGGGGGGGGGGGGTTCTCGTGTAATGCCAGAGGGGGGGAAAAAAAAGAAAGAAGAAACGGTCCATGACGATTACCATGGGGTCATGCAAGGGGATGTAGTGGAAGGGCATGACCTGTAGGGGTTAGGATGGAACCTCGTAGGGTTCCCATTCGGAGCCCCCAGATGAGAAGCCCTCCAAAAAGGGTCTATAGAATATGCAGGCATTCAGTCCTGGAGGTTGGGTGGCCCTTAATCTGAAGATCCACCTCTGCTTGAGTTGTAGCAATGTTTTGTTCACATCTCCTCCGCGCATGGCAGTGTGCACGCGATTGAGGATTGTGAAGCAGGATTTGGGGCAAATACCTTCATGTACACTGGTGACATGTCCGCCAAGTGGTAAGTTGGGGTTACAGGTTTGCAAGGCTGTGATGTGTCTATACACCCTGCGCCAGAACTCCGGAATTGTTTTCCCTACATAAAAGCTGGTGCATTCACAAGTGAGCAGATAAACTACCCCACTCGTTTTGCAGTTGGCGTAATGTCTGGGTCTGAAGGGTTCGCCATTGGGCAGGGTGACATTTTTGGACGTGTTAAGAAACCTGCAGTAGTTGCATCCCCCGCACGTGAAGGTGCCCTTGTTCTTGCAGGGGTCACGTTTGCCCCACTTTTGAATTCACTGCAGACCAGCTGGTCTCTAAGGGATCCAGCCCGCCTGTAAGTGAATGCCGGTGTGGAGGGTACGAAGGGATCGATGGAAGGGTCCATCGTGAGCATATGCCAATATTTGGATACAACTCTCTTGATAGCCGCATGTTGGTTGGAAAACCTCATTATGATGGAGATGGGTTTGGACTTGGAAGCAATGGAAGGCTGAGGGTGGAAGCTACTGGCATGGAGTATGGAGTTGCCCGCAGAAGATTTTCTGAATAGGTTGGTACTGAGGGATCCGTTGCTGTCTTTGTGGATAGTTACATCAAGGAAGGTGATGGATTCTTTGTCCCAGGTCATGGTAAAAGATAGATTGAAGTCATTGTCATTTAGTAATGCCAGGAAGTCAGGCAGTTGGGCTGAGGGTCCATTCCACACAAGGAGAACATCGTCGATGTAGCGATGCCACATAACGACGCTCTCCATGTATGGGGCAAGGCACGTGGATTTGTGTATCATGCGTTCCCACTCCCCCAGGTACAGGTTGGCATACGATGGGACACATGAGATCCCCATCGCAACACCCTGCACCTGGAGGTAGTGGGAGCAATTGAATGTAAAGTAGTTGTGTAAGAGGATGAATTCCAATGCCGCCAGTAGGAAGTCATTGGTCTTTTTGTCGCATGGACCATACGACAAAAAGACCAATGACTTCCTACTGGTGGCATTGGAATTCATCCTCTTACACAACTACTTTAGGTTCAATGGCTCCCAAACTAGCTCCAGGTGCAGGGTGTTGCGATGGGGACCTCATGTGCCCCGTCGTACACCAACCTGTACCTGGGGGAGTGGGAACGCATGATACACAAATCCGCGCACCTTGCCCCGTACCCTCAGTACCAGCCTATTCAGAAAATCTTCTGCGGGCAACTCCATACTCCATACCAGCAGCTTCCACCCTCAGCCTCTCATTTCTTCCATTCCCTAGAGACAATACCTGCACACCAGAAGGAATTGCACTGATGACGCCACTTTGAAAATAAAGGCCAAGATATTATAAACATGCCTACGAGCTAGGGGGGTACTCCAATACCTGTCTCAAAAAAGCGTATAAGAGGGTTTGTGCGAGAACCCACAGCGACATTTTATACAATCCCTCGACTAAAAAACTCAAGTCCAAACCCATCTCCATCATAATCAGGTTTTCCAACCAACATGCGGCTATCCTGAGAGTTGTATCCAAATATTGGCATATGCTCACGATGGAACTTTCCATCAGTCCCTTCGTACCCTCCACACCGGCATTCACTTACAGGCGGGCTGGATCCCTTCAAGACCAGCTGGTCTGCAGTGGATTCAAAAGTGGAGGCAAGCGTGACCCCTGCAAGAACAAGGGCAACTTCACGTGCGGGGGATGCAACTACTGCAGGTTTCTTAACACGTCCAAAAATGTCACCCTGCCCAATGGCGAACCCTTCAGACCCAGACTATAAGACTTCTCACTTACCAGACCGGTGAGTCCGCTTGGGTGCCTGACTTGCGGCCCCTGGTAGAAAATACAGGAAGCACAGGAGTACGGAGTGGTTGGGAGCCTGGTAATAGAGTCCAGATGCTGGTGGTTGAGCAGTCCTTAACAGCAAGGTGCAGGCTGGAACACAGGCAAACAAGACTGAACAGGGAGGTCTGGAGACAGGCTGGGTTCGGCAACAGGCAGGCAACGAGGTACAACAGAGCAGGCAGAAGAGTAGTCAGACAGGCCAGAGGTCAGGTGCAGGCAGAGTTCAGAGGAGTCCAGGAAACAAGCCGGGTTAGTCAGGAGATCTGGTTACAGGCACAGGAAACAGGTACTAGGGAACGGCAGAGCTGTTGATCAGGCAGCACTGATCAGAGAGTGAAGCCAGCCTAAATAGACTGATTGGCGCCAAACGGCGCACGCGCACCGGCACGCACAGGCACGTGCGCACGCACACGTGCGCGCACCCGCACACCGGCGTGCACGCCAGGCCCCGTCGGATGATGCAAACTAGTGCCCAAAGGAGCGCCCGCGCCCGAACACCAGCATGCACCCCAAGGCCAGCCGAGTCGCACACACCAGTGCCCGCAGGAGCACACCCCGACGCACACCAAAGTGAGCAGCACCATGACCACCAAGGTAGGCTCTCTGACAGTGCCCCCTCCTCAAGGGCAGCCTCTGGATGCCCAGTTGGGCAAAACTGGTAGCATGTGAATTTTCGAATGCTTGCAACAGTTCTTAGTTGGAGATTACTCTCGGGTTCCCAGGAATTGTCCTCAGGTCCATACCCCTTCCATTTGATTAGATATTGGATTTGATTGTGCCTTTTCCTGCAATCCAGAATTGCTTCAATTTCAAATTCTTCCTCATTATTAATCATGACGGGTTCAGGTGGACTGGTACTACGGCCAGTAAAGGGATTAGGGGCGACCGGTTTCAGCAGAGACACGTGGAAAACCGGGTGCACTTTAAAAGAATCAGGCAAGTTAAGTTCATATGCCACATCATTAACCATCCTCCTCACCGGGAAAGGCCCCATGAATTTAGGCCCCAGTTTCCTAGAGGGGCAGGCCATCTGTAAGTTAGCTATTGGCAGAGAAGAACTCCATTGTTTCGGAAACTGCAGGGATGGTACATTCGGGTATAGAGCTGGGTAGAAAGGAAGGATGAAATCCATAATTGGCGAAGAATGGTGTTTGGTTGATGGCAGAATGTAAAGAATTGTTGTACGAGAACTCCGCAACAGGTAACAGGGAGACCCAGTCATTCTGGGAGAAGGCAGAGAAACAACAGAGGTATTGCTCCAAAGTTTGGTTGGTTCTCTCCGTTTGGCCGTTTGTCTGGGGATGGTAGGCCAAAGAGAACGCCAGTTCAATTTCCAGGGAACCACACAGAGCCTTCCAAAACCTGGAGGTGAATTGGACACCTCGATCGGAGACAATATTCGAAGGAACCCCATGCAATCTTACGATCTCCTTGATGAATATCTTTGCCGTTTCCATGGCTGAGGGTGTGCCCTTCATTAGAAGGAAAATTTGCCATCTTGGATAATCTGTCTATTATGACAAAGATGGTAGAAAAGCCTTCGGATAGGGGGAGTTCCACTTTCCAGGGTCTGTCAGGAATGGGTAAAGGTTTCAATAAGCCCCAGGCCCTTGTCTGGTTACTTTTACTTTGGGCACAAGTGTGACAGGAATCAACGTAACTTTTACAATCATCAACCAGTTGTGGCCACCAGAAGGAGCGCTGTACCAGTTCGCCATCTTCAGGGCCCCGAAATGACCCGCCAGCTTATGGTCATGGCAAAGTTCCAGTACCGGCACCCTAGGGTCCTTAGGGACCATAATCTTGCCCTTGTGCCATAGCAAACCGTCCTTTTGGCTGGTCTCAGCAGGTTGGGGTATTCCCGTAGAAGCCTGTCTTATTCTAGAGATCAGATCCCCTTGAAGGAGTAAAAAATTTCCCGCAGGCAGGATAGTGTCTGGAGAAACAGTCTCTTTGGAGTCATGGAACATGCGAGAAAGTGCATCCGGCTTGATATTTTTAGAACCAGGTCTGTAAGTGATGTGAAATTGAAAGCGGGAAAAGAAGAGTGTCCATCTAGCTTGCCGTGGCCTTAGTCTCTTGGCGGATCTCAGATACTCTAAGTTTTTGTGGTCGGTGTAAATTAGTATGGGATGTACAGCACCCTCAAATAGATAGCGCCACTCCTCCAGAGCCGTTTTGATGGCCAGAAGCTCCCAATCTCCTACGTCGTAGTTCCTTTCGGACACAGAGAGTTTGCGTGAGAAGAAAGCTATTGGAAACAGAAGAGCCTTAGCGCCTTGACGTTGGGAGAGTACTGCTCCTACTGCGATTTCTGAGGCATCGACCTCCAAAACAAATGGCAAAGCAGGGTTAGGGTGTTTGAGAATGGAGGCTGATGTAAATAGTTCTTTTAATTTCTCAAAGGCCCATTGTGCCCTGGGAGTCCAGCAGAATCGAGTTCCCTGCTTCGTTAATTCTGTAATGGGGGAGATAATTTTAGAGAAGTCCCTGATGAGTTTTCTATAAAAGTTGGAAAATCCAATGAAGCGTTGAATCCCCTTTTTGTCTGTGGGTGCAGGCCAGTTCAGGATGGCGGACACCTTTTGAGGGTCCATCCTGATGCCCTCAACAGAAATGATGAGATCCAGGAATTGAATGCATTGGCGTTCAAACTCGCATTTATCGAGCTTAGCATACAGTCCGTGTTACCTGAGCCGAGCAAGGACATTCCAGACGTGCCTGCGATGGTCAGCCAATGAAGAGGAGAAAATGAGGATGTCGTTAAGGTATACAATAACATAAAGGTCCAGGAATTCACAAAAGATGTTGTTAAAGTGTTGGAATGTTGCTGGTGCTTTGCAAAGACCAAAGGGCATAACGAGGTACTAGAAATGCCCAAAACGAGTACGGAAAGCGGTCTTCCACTCGTCCCCCTCTCGGATACGGATTAAGTTATAGGCTCCGCGAAGATCCAATTTCGTGAAGACTGTTGCGGTTCCCAGCCTCTGAAATAGCTCAGGCACCAGAGGTAGCGGATAACGATTTTTAATCGTTATCTTGTTTAGCTCTCGATAATCAATACATGGTGGAAGAGAGTGATCCTTCTTTTCTACGAAGAATATGCCGGAACCGGCTGGAGAGGTGGACAGGCGGATGAACTTCTTTTTCAGGTTTTCGTCAAGGTATTTCTTTAATGTGTCTAACTCCTACTCCGTTAATGGGAAGATCCTTCCGAAGGGTACCTCGGTTCCGGGTAAGAGCTCTATAGGGCAATCGTAGGGCCTGTGTGGGGGAAGGATCTCTGCACCTTTCTTGCTGAAAACATCTGAGAAGTCCCGGTAGGGTTCTGGAGTAGCTTGGCATAATTCTGTATCTGGATGTAAGCAGAGGAGTTGAGGAGTCTTGTTAGTTACTCCTTGTAGACAATGCTGTTGACAGTATTCAGAGAGAAACTCAATTCTTCCTGAAGCCCAGTTAATACAGGGGTTATGGGCCTGTAGCCACAGCATTCCCAGGATGATAGGGAAGAGAGGTGAAGAAATGGCATCTAAGCAGAGAAGTTCTTGGTGCTGAGGATCCATGGTAGCCAATATAGGGACCATCTCTTGAATGACAGGACCGGAACGGAGGATGGAACCATCTGCAAGGTGCACAGCAAGGCTCTGGGTTTTGGGTCGAAGTGGAATGTCGGGATGAGCAGCAAAAACCAGGTCAATGAAGCAGCTGCATGCTCCGGTGTCAATGATGAATGGTACTTGAATAGTCCTTCCTGGAAGCTGCAATGTGATAGAGATAGTAAGGTGAGTACTAGGTTTAGGCATGACAGTGGCACACATACGAGCAGTAGAATGGCACTTACGCGTCTTGTTGGGGCAGACGCTTGCGTAGTGCCCGGATTCTCCACAGTACAGACACAGATTGTGAGCACGTCTGCGTAACTTTTCTTCAGGGGTCAAGGAAGGACGAAGCAGGCCAAGCTGCATGGGTTCTGAAGCATCAAGAACCAGAGCAGTCGGAGGAGCAGAAGACCGACTGGGGGACTGGGAACTTGTGGAAGCATCCAAGTGGGGCGGAAAGTACTGGTAGACCTCTTGGTGCGTCGCTCTCTCAGACGATTAATGAGCTCCTCCAGTGTTTGAAGCACTCCAACTCATGCCAACTCATCTTTAAGCGGGTCGGACAATCCTATCCTAAACTGGTGACGCAGGGCAGCGTCGTTCCAGGCCGTATCAGAGCTCCAGCGCCTGAACTCAAACGCATAGTCTTCAGCCGCCCTTCGGCCTTGTCGGAGGGAGTGCAATGTAGCTTCACCAGTTGCAGTTAGCGGAGGGTCCTCATAGAGCTGTGACATTGCCAGAAAGAAGGCATCCAGACTTTCCAAAGAATCAGACTTCTGCTCCAGAAGACGGTGGGCCCAGGTTTGAGGCTCACCGGACAGCAGGGAGATGACAAAACCCACCTTGGTAGCTTCTAGAGAGAAGGTACGAGGCTGCAAAGTGAAGTAGAGTCCACAGGCATTTCGGAATGCACGGTATTTGCTACAGTCTCCGGAAAACCTTTCAGGTACGGGTACTTTGGGCTCTGGAGGGAGCATAACTACGGAGGGTGCGGAAGGTACAGACGAAGTCCCCTGGGGACTGGTGGGTGCAGACAGAGCCTGGACACGTTCCTCCAATCTTGTATAGCCCTCTTGTAGGCTTTTCACCGCTTGGGTTAACCCCGCCAGATGTCTGCAGAGTTCATCCATAGGGGAAGCCCCCTGCCCGGACTCGGTCATGGCTGCCTGATACTATCAGACTTCTCACTTACCAGACCGGTGAGTCGGCATGGGCAGAGGGTAGGCTCCCTTACGCGTCCGACTCGCGGCCCCTGGTAGAGTATACAGGAAGCACAGGAGTACGGAGTGGTATGGGAGCCTGGTAATAGAGTCCAGATGCTGGTGGATGAGCAGTCCTTAACAGCAAGGTGCAGGCTGGAACACAGGCAAACAAGACTGAACAGGGAGGTCTGGAGACAGACTGGATTCGGCAACAGGCAGGCAACGAGGTACAACGGAGCAGGCAGAAGAATAGTCAGACAGGCTAGAGGTCAGGTGCAGGCAGAGTTCAGAGGAGTCCAGGAAACAAGCCGGGTTAGTCAGGAGATCTGGTTACAGGCACAGGAAACAGGTACTAGGGAACGGCAGAGCTGTTGATCAGGCAGCACTGATCAGAGAGTGAAGCCAGCCTAAATAGGCTGATTGGTGGCAAATAGGGATGAGCCGAACACCCCCCTGTTCGGTTCGCACCAGAACATGCGAACAGGAAAAAAATTCGTTCGAACACGCGAACGCCGTTAAAGTCTATGGGACACGAACATGAATAATCAAAAGTGCTAATTTTAAAGGCTAATATGCAAGTTATTGTCATAAAAAGTGTTTGGGGACCCGGGTCCTCCCCCAGGGGACATGAATCAATGCAAAAAAAAGTTTTAAAAACGGCCGTTTTTTCAGGAGCAGTGATTTTAATAATGCTTAAAGTCAAACAATAAAAGTGTAATATCCCTTTAAATTTCATACCTGGGGGGTGTCTATAGTATGCCTGTAAAGGGGCGCATGTTTCCCGTGTTTAGAACAGTCTGACAGCAAAGTGACATTTTGAAGGAAAAAACACATTTAAAACTACCGCGGCTATTGCATTGCCGACAATACACATAGAAGTTCATTGATAAAAACGGCATGGGAATTCCCCACAGGGCAACCCCGAACCAAAATTAAAAAAAAAAAATGATGTGGGAGTCCCCCTAAATTCCATACAAGGCCCTTCAGGTCTGGTATGGATATTAAGGGGAACCCCAGCCAAAATTTTTAAAAAAAATTGACGTGGGGTTCCCCCTAAATTCCATACCAGACCCTTCAGGTCTGGTATGGATTTTAAGGGGAACCCCGCGCCAAAAAAAAACAAAAAAAACGGCGTGGGGTCCCCCTAAAAATCCATACCAGACCCTTATCCGAGCACGCAACCTGGCAGGCCACAGGAAAAGAGGGGGGGACGAGAGTGCGGCCCCCCCCCCTCCTGAACCGTACCAGGCCACATGCCCTCAACATTGGGAGGGTGCTTTGGGGTAGCCCCCCAAAACACCTTGTCCCCATGTTGATGAAGACAAGGGCCTCATCCCCACAACCGTGGCCGGTGGTTGTGGGGGTCTGCAGGCGGGGGGCTTATCGGAATCTGGAAGCCCCCTTTAACAAGGGGACCCCCAGATCCCGGCCCCCCCCCTGTGTGAAATGGTAAGGGGGTACTTACCCCTACCATTTCACTAAAAAACTGTCAAAAATGTTAAAAATGACAAGAGACAGTTTTTGACAATTCCTTTATTTAAATGCTTCTTCTTTCTTCTTTCTTCCTTCATCTTCTTCTTCTTCTGGTTCTTCTGGCTCTTCTGGTTCTTCCTCCGGCGTTCTCGTCCAGCATCTTCTCCGCGGCGTCTTCTATCTTCTTCTCCTCGGGCCGCTCCGCACCCATGGCATGAGGGGGGAGGCTCCCGCTCTTCTCTTCATCTTCTTCATCTTCTTCTTCATCTTCTTCTTCTTCTTCTTCTTCTTCTTCCTTCTTCTCTTCTTCTCTTCTTCCTGTCTTCTCCGGGCCGCTCCGCAGCCATGCTGTGGCATGGAGGGAGGCTCCCGCTGTGTGACGGCGTCTCTTCGTCTGACGGTTCTTAAATAACGGGGGGCGGGGCCACACGGTGACCCCGCCCCCCTCTGACGCACGGTGACATGACGGGACTTCCCTGTGGCATTCCCCGTGACGTCACAGGGAAGTCCCTCAAGTCACCGTGCGTCAGAGGGGGGCGGGGTCACCGGATGGCCCCGCCCCCCGTTATTTAAGAACCGTCAGACGAAGAGACGCCGTCACACAGCGGGAGCCTCCCTCCATGCCAGCATGGCTCCGGAGCGGCCCGGAGAAGACAGGAAGAAGAGAAGAAGGAAGAAGAAGAAGAAGAAGAAGATGAAGAAGAAGATGAAGAAGAGAAGAAGATGAAGAGAAGAGCGGGAGCCTCCCCCCTCATGCCATGGGTGCGGAGCGGCCCGAGGAGAAGAAGATAGAAGACGCCGCGGAGAAGATGCTGGACGAGAACGCCAGAGGAAGAACCAGAAGAGCCAGAAGAACCAGAAGAAGAAGAAGATGAAGGAAGAAAGAAGAAGCATTTAAATAAAGGAATTGTCAAAAACTGTCTCTTGTCATTTTTAACATTTTTGACAGTTTTTTAGTGAAATGGTAGGGGTAAGTACCCCCTTACCATTTCACACAGGGGGGGGCCGGGATCTGGGGGTCCCCTTGTTAAAGGGGGCTTCCAGATTCCGATAAGCCCCCCGCCCGCAGACCCCCACAACCACCGGCCACGGTTGTGAGGATGAGGCCCTTGTCCTCATCAACATGGGGACAAGGTGTTTTGGGGGGCTACCCCAAAGCACCCTCCCAATGTTGAGGGCATGTGGCCTGGTACGGTTCAGGAGGGGGGGGGGGCCGCACTCTCGTCCCCCCCTCTTTTCCTGCGGCCTGCCAGGTTGCGTGCTCGGATAAGGGTCTGGTATGGATTTTTAGGGGGACCCCACGCCGTTTTTTTTTTTTTTTTTGGCGCGGGGTTCCCCTTAAAATCCATACCAGACCTGAAGGGTCTGGTATGGAATTTAGGGGGAACCCCACGTCAATTTTTTTTTTAAATTTTGGCTGGGGTTCCCCTTAATATCCATACCAGACCTGAAGGGCCTTGTATGGAATTTAGGGGGACCCCCACATCATTTTTTTTTTTTTATTTTGGTTCGGGGTTCCCCTGTGGGGAATTCCCATGCCGTTTTTATCAATGAACTTCTATGTGTATTGTCGGCAATGCAATAGCCGCGGGTAGTTTTAAATGAGTTTTTTCCTTCCAAATGTCATTTTGCTGTCAGACTGTTCTAAACACAGGAAACATGCGCCCCTTTACAGGCATACTATAGACACCCCCCAGGTACGAAATTTAAAGGGATATTACACTTTTATTGTTTCACTTTAAGCATTAATAAAATCACTGCTCCTGAAAAAACGTCCGTTTTTAAAACTTTTTTTTGCATTGATCCATGTCCCCTGGGGCAGGACCCGGGTCCCCAAACACTTTTTATGACAATAACTTGCATATAAGCCTTTAAAATTAGCACTTTTGATTTCTCCCATAGACTTTTAAAGGGTGTTCCGCGGCATTCGAATTTGCCGCGAACACCCCAAATTGTTCGCTGTTCGGCGAACTTGCGAACAGCCAATGTTCGAGTAGAACATGAGTTCGACTCGAACTCGAAGCTCATCCCTAGTGGCAAATGGCGCGTGCGCGCGCACCGGCATGCACAGGCACCCGCACACGCCCACACACGCACGCACAGGCACGCGCACCCGCACGCGCGCACCCGCACACCGGCGTGCATGCCAGGCCCCGTTGGATGATGCAAACTAGTGCCCAAAGAAGCGCGCGCGTCCGCACACCAGCACGCATCCCAAGGCCAGCCGAGTCGCACACACCAGTGCCCGCAGGAGCACGCACAACAGACCCAGCAGGAACGCGTGCGCCAACGCACCCCGACACACACCAAAGCGAGCAGCACCATGACCACCGAGGTAGGCTCTCTGACACAGACATTACACCAACTGCAAAACGAGTGGGGTAGTTTACCTGCTCAGTTGTGAATGCACCAGATTTTATGTAGGGAAAACCATTCAGGAGTTCTGGCGCAGGGCGTATAGACACATCACAGCCATGCAAACCTGTAACCCCAACTTACCACTTGGCCGACATGTCACCAGTGTACATGAAGGTATTTGCCCGAAATTCTGCTTCACAATCCGCGATCACGTGCACACGGGCATGCGCGGAGGACATGTGAACAAAACATTGCTACAACTCGAGCAGAGGTGGATCTTCAGATTAAGGGCCACCCAACCTCCAGGACTGATTGCCTGCATATCCTATAGACCCTTTTTGGAAGGCTTCTCATCTGGGGGATCCGAATGGGAACCCTACGAGGTTTCCCCCTAACCCCCACAGGTCTTGCCCTTCCGCTACTTCCCCTTGCATGACCCCATGGTGATCGTCATGGACCGTTTCTTCTTTCTTTTTTTTCCCCCCCTCTGGCATTACACGAAAACCTCCTTTTCCTCCCCCCTCCCCTGATTCTGCATTTGCCGCCTATCTGTATATAATGTATATAATGTACATAAGTTCTCTGTATATGTTTTTACTATAATATGCATACCAAAAAAAAATTGTTTTTTTCCCCACTCCGGCCGAGGTCTCCATGGGGGCCGAGGCGTGCGCCCCAGGCTCGGGGGGCGTCTACCTTTGCATCCATTGGCCATGCTCGCAACCTATTGCGAGTCAGGCCATCCCATTTAAACACACACACTTGCCAGTGACCCCTAGGCTTCTCTCCAGTCTGCACCTCTGCCCCCTGACACTACAACCGCTCCTGGGACCTGTATCAGGTAAAACTCTCCCCCATGCACGGCCATCTGGTGTCTACTACTTGGTAGCCCCAGACCCAGATTCACCCCATCTCATCTCAGTCTGCCTGGAATTTACTCTTTCATATATGTACCCTTCTATATATACTTTATTCTAGGTTGGACACTCTGAGCCCCCCCTGGTTGGACCCTGAGCTAGGCACCGACGCTGTGGTCCCTCTGGACACCCCCTCGGTTCATACTCCTGTTACAAGGCAGTTTCACTTACCCTGTCTCCACCAGTGACCCCTTTCACACCAGGTCTCACTTTGCCTGAATATAAGGACCCCCCACAGTGGGGTACCACCAGGGCCCCCTCTCTCCTAGGGCCGGCTCCCCCTCAACACCGAAGAGGACCCTGCCTATACGGCATCAACCACCTGTTCCAGGTACCCTCCGTTTTTGTTTGTTTTTTTTTTCTTCCTGCTTCCATTTTTTAATCCACGTTTACCTTTTTGCTGTTCCATTTTTTTTTTTTGTTGCATGTGGGACAAATGCCACCCATTACCCCAGGATCCCCCCAGGCGTATATACAGCCTCGCCTTGACTCTCCCATACCCCTTTGTCTTGCAGATTGGAGCTTCACCCCAGGAACTCCTGCTATACCTAGTAGTGCTGTCTGACGCCCTCTGTTGGGGAATAGCCCCCCCTGGTGGCTCCACTGGGACACAGCTCATACGGCCTGCCCTATCTGGACCAGGAGCGAGCACACATTCAGCATTCAGTGGTGATATGTCCCTCCCAATCCCTTTCCTCGAATGTTTCTAATGGATGCAGCAATACATATAGCCTTCCAAGCAATACTATATGACATACCTCTGTTTGTGCTGATTCCAATCAGACACCCCTGAAGAAGAGCATATCTGGAAATGCGTCGGGTACTCCCCGTATGTGTGTTCCATTCGTACCGGAGTTCTATGATTGTTAATCCTGGTGTATTGTACTGCACAAATTTTCTTTGTCTGTATTGTAACTGTTTCTTGTCATTACCACGCATCCTGTAATTCCCTATATTCCCCTGTACTTTTACCCCATGTATTGTAGATTTGTTTAGGTCTACACACAATAAATACCTAGCTTCATTGCAAACACCATACTTTTTATTACTCCAGAGTAGGTCTCCTTTTAAATCCCGCAAGTGGAACAATTTTCCATTTGCTCAGATTCATTGGGATGTGGGTGACCCTACCCCATAGACCAACATAACACCACCCCTATTTTTCCCATATTTTCTCAGAAAGGGTTTTCATTATATAGATTCAATATATTTAACTAAACATTTTTCCAAATTCAGTATTACAGCAGAATGTCAACAAAACTTCAACCCCTTTAGTTTCTTCTATTCCCGGGACCCAAGTGGACCCGAGGGACTTAGAACAGAACATTTCACCCAAACATATATTCTAACTCAGAAGTCTCCCAACTTTGCAAATATGTCTGATCATATTCAACAAACAAAACATTGATGGATAAACAACATTTCATCATTAACACTTCATGACTGATACCCTGGGAATTCAAAAGGTAAATACTCAGAATAGTCATTCTGATTGCCTATTTCAAACAAATCCTTCCCATCCTTCCCATCACATTTAGTACCTCATGGACTCAATATATGCAACAATGTATTTCGATCCCGGTTACTTAATTTCAGTAACTCTTCAAACATTTTTCTCAAATTTCACCCTTCTGTTACCAAAATCTCTTTATCAATTTATTAATTTAAACCTAAACCTTTAGGGAAAATATAACATGGGCCTGAACAAAATATGAGACAACTTGTTGTGTACATTCTAAGCACACACTTAAAATACTTTACTAATCAAAATGATACCCTGTGCATTCATTAAACACAATACTACCACTTTCTCATTCCACATTCATTTGGCCATTCCAGCCATCCTTCATTTTTCCATATTTTCCTTCTAAACATCTTTTATTTTTCTCTAGTGCACAGGATTACATAACCTTAAAATCACTTCTTCTTTCTTTACCAACCACAATTCATCTGGCATAGCGCCTGGAATACATAACTTCCCTTTCTTTACTTTTGAATTCTGGACTCTTAATTATAATGTTCTTGCATTAAGCAAAAAAGACAAAATCAAACATTTTAAAACTCCCAATCAATGTTAAAACATCTTAAACACAATTAACCCCATTTGCACAAATGATCATCCCCTTGCTTCATAACAGGCAATGTCCCCATACAATGAAAAACTCCCATTTTCTTTTCCCTATCTCAATATCAACAAATGTGCCGGTCGGCCCAACTTCCCCTCAAACGTACAATCTATTTTTTTATAACATATTTTTTCCCTACATAAGACACCACTCTAGGTTCTGTTCTTTGATAACAGTATAATGTCATTTACTGAACACCTCAGAACCCAGGGCAATTATATCAATACGATCTATAGCACATTTGCCGATACCGAAAAACCACCTTTTAATTTCAATAATGTAAGAATAAGCAACTTACACAACAAAAACAGTTCTTAAAACCAGACTTCAAGGCTCCCCGTTCCAACCGCTGTGACCCAAGTCGCAGCGACTCCAAAAAAGGCTCTTGCACTACCTCATTCTGACTTTGGTGCGACTTGTTCCCACGCGGTTTTCACCGAGCGCATGAAATCGCACTGCAAAGTTGCAATGCAAATTGCATGACTCTGGGGCTGCAACAGTGGAAACAGAGCCCAACTGAAACAATCAAAACACCCTATGCATAAAATGAAATGCTACTGTTAAGAATTTGTATCTGATCAGATTCCTCAAGAAAACATTTGGTACCAGCACATACATCTAATTTATCAGTGACGTGTCACATTCCCCTTTTAATGTTCCCAATTTACTATGCAGTGGGCACAGGCTTAATATGTGCCCAACACATTTCATGAATAGACTGACGATAGTTGCAACATTTTAACAATAAACATGTACTTTTTATAGATAACTTTTCTGAATCAAATCCTTCTTCAACATTCATTTTCCACCCCAGCAAGTCTCTCTGACTCACTGACTATGGAATGCAAATATAGCAGTATGCTCTCCACAAAATCGGCGGTGAAGGCCTGGTCGGTGGTTTGATCCCCTCTTCCAGCACCAAGGGACAAAGAAAATAAAAAACAGAGTGATAAAAACACACACCCTACAAACATGTTTATTCCCTAAAAAGGAGCAAAAAAACAAACAACACCAATACTATAATCCCTATATCCCTAAAGAGTCCCTATAAACGGGGGAAACTCCTAATACAAACAATTCCCCAAAGATAAATGGGTGATAAAAAATATCTCTAAAGGTATAGAAAGGGATAAATGCAGTGGGTATATCCCTCCCTCACCCAATATAAAACACCCCCTATAAGCACCTAACAGTACCCCAAGCCACCTGAGGCGAGGAACTAGGCTGGATAATTCCTGAAGGGAGCAGTGTGATTCCGTAAACACAGAAATGTGTCACACTGTTACATTCCAGAAATGATACAGTCTAAGCGACCAATGATGAGGTGTAAAGTCATACCACAGTCAGTCAAAGATAGACTAATCATAGATGGGGACACACTTAGAAAATGGATAATTCAAAAATTGATGGCAATTAGGGGAGAAAAAAATAATCTTCTCACAAAGAAAGAAAGGTTGTTATTATATCCTCGCATGTATGGAAAGTCCTGCTGTATGATCTTGATAGGTAAAAAACATGTGGTTAAATGATGGCAGACACTGATTGCAGGTGGATGAATCACTAAGCATTTCAATCCCGACCTTGTCAGGTACATAACATAAGCAGGAACGATCAAATAAGTACCGTCAGTGTAACCAAGAGCCAGGGTTCCCACAGCATGTAGGTATAACATCCAAGCAATTGTAATAATACATTTACATGGTGGTTACTCACTGATGCCGTATCACACAGAGAACTCTCCAATGTGAAATGAGATTCAATCTGTTGGTCTGTATGTAATAGCCATAGTGTCTGCCATCATTAATTTGTTCAGATCTTTTTGCAAGGTTTCCACATCCTGCGGAGAAGTTATTGCCCTTCTTAGCTTAGTATTGTCTGCAAATACAGGGATTGAACTGTTTACTCCATCCTCCAGGTTGTTTATGAACAAGTTAAACAGGATTGGTCCCAGCACAGAACCCTGGGGGACCCCACTACCCACCCCTGACCATTCCGATTACTCCCAATTTATCACCACCCTCTGAACTCTGATTAGTTTTCCGGCTATCTCACAGGAGGCGGGTTTTTTTTACAGCGCTGCTGTGCATTTCAGACTAAAGCCTGTGTGATGTGTGAAACACACACAAGCAGTGGCATAACTAGGGTTGGTGTCACCTGGTGCGGTAAAACATAGTGTCACCTCGTACCCCTCCTATTGTTGGGCCAGCAGCCCAGCATTGGAGCTTGTTGGCATGTGTTGCGGCTGTCAATAAGGCCTAGAGGATATCAGGTTAGGCACTTTCCAATTGCTCAATCCCTAGGAGCAGTAATGGATAATGGCCAACAGGCCCTCTTACCAGACCCAGCATAACTGCAGCAGTGATTCCTCTGGCTGGACGTTCGCTCACTCTGAGTTGCTCAGGGCGACTCTGGTTAGTAGTGTAGCATGTCTGTACCCTGGCAGTGGCTCAGTCTTTTTCTCTCTGGTGGTGCTGGGCAGCAGCGTGGCTTTCTCTCTGGTGGTCCTGGGCAGAAGCATGCCCCTCTCTCTGGTGGTGCTGGGCAGCAGCATGACCCTATCTCTGGTGGTGCTGGGAAGCAGCGTGGCCCTCTCTCTGGTGGTGCTGGGCAGCAGCGTGGCCCTCTCTCTGGTGGCGCTGGGCAGCAGCGTGACCCTCTCTCTCGTGGTGCTGGACAGCAACATGGCTCCCTCTCTGGTGGCACTGGGCAGCAGCGTGGCTTCCTCTCTGGTGGCACTGGGCAGCAGCGTAGCTCCCTCTCTGGTGGCACTGGGCAGCAGTGTGGTTCTCTCTCTCTGGTGGCACTGGGCAGCGGTGTGGCTCTTTCTCTGTTGGTGCTGGTACAGCGTGGCTCTATGGTGGTACTGTGCAGTGTGACCCTCTCTCTGGTGGTGCTGGGAAGCAGCGTGGCCCTCTCTCTGGTGGTGCTGGGCAGCAGTGTGGCCCTCTCTCTGGTGGTGCTGGGCAGCAGTGTGGCCCTCTCTGGTGGCACTGGGCAGCAGTGTGGCCCTCTCTCTGGTGGTGCTGGGCAACAGCGTGGCCCTCTCTCTGGTGGTGCTGGGCAGCAGAGTGGCCCTCTCTCTGGTGGTGCGTTAGAGCGTCTACAAACTATGGGAAAGATTTATGGCATTTTTATTTTTTTTACTATTAATATAGGTGATCTATGCTTTTTAGCGGTACTGCAACATTGCGGCAGGCAGATCGGACACTTTTAACACATTTTTAGGACCATTGACATTTATACAGCGATCAGTGCTATAAAAATGCACTGAATACTGTGTCAATGTCACTGGCAGGGGAGGGGCTAACACTAGGGTGCGATCAAAGGGTAAACGTGTTCCCTTGTGAGTGTTTCTTACTGTGGGGGGATGGGACTGACTGGGGGAGGAGACATATCGCTTTTCGTAATTACTACAAACAGCAGATGTGTCTTTTCTCCCCTGTCAGAACAGGGATTTGTGTGGCTACACACACAAATCCCTGTTTTGGCTCTCGTGCACGCGATCGCGGGTGACCAGCAGTGTTCGCGCCCACCGGCCACGCACATCGGGTCCCCACCATAGAGCGGGCGCTTGCATGCACCTGCTATGGCTCTTAAAGGGGCCGCCGTACTGGTACGTCGTTTTGTGGTAATGGACCACTTTGCCTACATAAATGTGTGTGAGCCGGTCGTCAAGTGCTTAATTGTTTTATATGTTTTTGCTATTTCCTATTGTGAATAGTATGGGCTTATGAGATTTGCAAATCATTGCATTTTGTTTTCATGTAGGTTTTACACAGCTTCTCAACTTTTTTGGAATTGGGGCTGTATTCTGCATCTACATTTATTTTCTTTTTAGGCTTTTTCCCCTCTAGAGACACCTTTGGAAAGCAGTATTGTCAGTTTGGGGAGAGGGTAGTGTTATATGCACTAGTAGATTTAGATGGATTTAACCAACAAATTAAAGCTAACTGAACTTTAGCTAACACTTTTTTGGGATAAAGATCATTGTACCCCAATGTTTGCCTCAACCATCTAACTGTCATTTATGCTGGACAGCTTTGTCTGTTAAAAGAAGTTGAAAAATACCAGACCATTGGCATTAATACAATGCTAAAAATGGCATTGATTACTGTAAAAATGTCACTGGCAGTGAAGGGGTTAACCACTAGGTGGCGCTGTAGGGGTTTAGTGTGTCCTAGGGAGTGTTTCTAACTGTGGGGGGGGGGGGGCTGTGTGTTACATTACACTGATCTCCGCTCCCAATTGCAGGGAACAGAGATCAGTGACAGTGTCACTAGGCAGAATGGGGAGATGCTTGTTTACATTAGCATCTCCCCATTCTTCCTCACCGTGAGACGATCACAGGCATCCCCACGGACATTGGGTCTACGGGACCCGCGATCGTGGTCATGGAGCGTCCGGCGGGCGCACGCCCGCAAGCCGCCTCTTAAAGGGCAATGTACAGGTACTTTAATCTGCCTGTACGTGCCCTTCTGCTGCAGTATATCTGCGTGAGGCGGTCAGGAAGCAGTTAATGTGACCTATAAACTATACAACTCAGTTGACCAACAAACTGAAATCTTTTAGGTGGAGGGAAGTAAAATTAAAAACATAAAATAATATGGTTGCATAAGTGTACACACCCTTAAACTAATACTTTGTTGAAGCTCCTTTTGATTTTATAACAGCACTCAGTCTTTTTAGGTATGAGTCTATCAGCATGGCACATCTTGACTTGGCAATATTTGCCCCATCTTCTTTGCAAAAACACTCCAAACCTGTCAGATTGCGAGGACATCTTCTGTGCACAGCCCTCTTCAGATCACCCCACAGATTTTCAATCGGATTCAGGTATGGGCGCTTTGTGAATCTGTACGGCGGCACATGGCGATTCCCTGTTCTGATAGGAGAAATGACAGAAGACATGACAGAGATCTACTGTTCCCAGTGATCGGGAACAGTGATCTCTGTCATGTCCCAGTGAGCCCATCCCCCCTACAGTTAGAACACACCTAGGGAACACTGTTAACCCCTTGATCGCCCCCTAGTGTTAAACCCCTTCCCTGCCAGTGTCATTTTTACATTGATCAGTGCATTTTTATAGCACTCATCAATATAATAATGTCACTGGTCCCCAAAAAGTGTCACTTGGGGTCAGATTTGTCCGCCGCAATGTCACAGTCCTGCTAAAAATCGCAGATCGCCGTCATTACTAGTACAAACAATAAAAAAAAAAAAAAGTCCCTATAGCTATTCCATAGTTTGTAGACGCAATAACTTTTGCGCAAACCAATCAATATATGCCTATTGCGATTTCTTTTACCAAAAATATGTAAAAGAATATATATCGGCCTAAACTGATGAATAAATGTGTTTTTATAAATATATTTTTTGATATTTATTATAGCAAAAAGTTTTTTTTTTTTTCAAAATTGTCGCTCTTTGTTTATAGGGCAAAAACGATAAACATCAGAGGTGATCAAATACCACCAAAAGAAAGCTAAATTTGTGGGGAAAAAAGGACGTAAATTTTGTTTGGGTACAGCGTCGCACGACCGCGCAATTGTCAGTTAAAGCGATGGAGTGCGATGGAGTGCCGTATAACAAAAAATGGCCTGGTCATTAAGGGGGCAAATCCTTCCGGGGCTGAAGTGGTTAAATGATGGCAGGTGTGTACTGACTCCTATTTAGCATGAGTTTGAACGTGATTGCTTAATTCTGAACACAGCTACATCCCCAGTAATAGGAGGGTGTGCACACTTATGCAACCACATTATTTTTTTTTTATCTTTACTCCCCCCACCCTAAAATATTTCAGTTTGTTTTTCAATTGAGGTGTACAGTTTATAGGTCACATTAAAGGTGGAAAAAGTTCTAAAATGATTTATCTTTGTCTCATTTTTTTTTTACATCAAAGAAACCTGACATTTTAACAGGGGTGTGTAGACTTTTTATATCCACTGTATAACTTGGCAGGCTGCAAGTAATAAATGGAAACGCTCCACATGGTATAAAATCAACGGTAACTGTTATTTGTTTAAAACAATGTTACTCACTCAAAAAACATGGACAGTGCTTCTGGATTTCATGATGATTACATCATGAGTGTAGGCTCTGCCTTACATGTTTTGTCAAAAATGACATTTTCCAAGGCTCACACACCACACTTAACAACTATGTGGAGCATTTCCATTTTTTCATGCACATTTCCCTGAGTGGCTGTCAATATATATGGTTGATTGAAGTTGCAACATCATATATCCAGGATCTGAGCTAATTACTTTCAAATGCTATATGACTTCTCATTGTGAGGGTCATATATTTCCGTCATGATTATGATTTGGGCACTGGTGTGGGAGCACTGAGTGTGTTGTTTTTTTTCACTTAGAGGTGTTTTTTTTACACCATATGAAGATTATTTCATCTTTAATTCATAGTGAATTTATTTTGTTTGCACGGACATTCTATTATAGACACATATTCTGGACTGTTATCAATTTTTTTGTTTTTTTTTTTAGCACTGCACTTCAGTTTGGGTCTATTTGATATTACCATTTTGTATCTAATGGTGCTAACAGCTGATTTGGGGATTTTACCTTTTAGTGCAGCTTTAAGTAAAGAGTAAAGATGTGCTGTTCTGAGCTCCACTGGAGCAATCCTTGCTGGGGCTAGCTATGCAGCCGGATGCATCCAAAGTTTCTTTTCAGGCCAAATTGAATGGTACCCAGGCCTCGTGGTGGAAAGAAACGAGGTTTAGCCCGTAACGCTTCTCTTTTTAGAGAGCTGGACCCCGGGATCCAGAGCTTTGGTGTTTTCAGCCATACAGTTTTTACTGGCGAGGTGCTTTACGGGTCCAGGAGTGTGGGTTCCCCGAGGGTCCCCGGTTCCTGAAGGTTTTGTAACGGAGCCCACCAGGAGAGCTGAAGATTGGGTCTGTTGGTTTTTACCACAGAAATCCCTGTGGTGGGAAAGGTAAGTAGAGGTTTCTAAGGAATTTTTAAATTTTCTTATGAAATGTCGCCTTTAAAAAAGTAAATGTTGTCATGCCTAAGAGTCACCACTAGGGGCTGTATAGAGCACGGAGGCCCGCGCTCGCGTGGGAAAACCCTCTTTTAAAAAGGGGGGGTGCGATGTGACAGAAGGGGCGGGGCTTAGCACGGCGTTGGCGTCCTGCAATGTCCAGCGCAGGAGTATGTTTAAGCCCCATTTTTTCTGGCTGCAGATGTCAGAGGGACACAAGAGCAAAGAGGGGCATGTAAGAGGATTGTGACACAGGCATTCCCATGGCACATTTACTAAAAGCATCAGGCTGAGCGTTAATAGCAGCGGCAGTTGCTGGACTATTGCTCAAGCAGTGGATGCGATTTCTTCTGGTAGTACCTCTGCATTTGTGCATCGGGCTAAGGTCAGAAGGGGGGGTTGAAACACCCCCAAAAAAGGGCTAAATGTCTCTCTCTACAATGGCATCCTCCCCTGAGAGGGGGTGGCTGGTCAGAGTGAGCATCGGGGCCATGAAATATTTTCAACACTGCAGCCCCTGTCTATATTACTAAAGAGGTCTTTTTCCTCAGCCATGATAGGATTGGAAAAAAGGTTACCAGCTTTAATCGCATCTCAGTGTGTGACAAAATGCGACAGGTTCCCTTCCATTACCCAGGACCCTCAAACTGAGGAACTGGGGCTGGGAGAAGATGAATTCCCTCAGGGGACCGTGGGAGGCTGATGACTCCTCTTCTGAGGGGTCAAATGCGGGGAGATCACAATCTGTAAGACTGATGGTGCAATTTCTTGCTAAATGGTCCGCTCCACATTTATGCTACCCTTAACTGAGTGTTTGGATTCACCAAAGCCTCCTCAAGCTGTGCATGCCTTTCCTGTCTATTTATTGCTGGAAAAGCTTTCTGTATTTGAGTGGGATCACCCAGATAAGCATTTTTCCCCTCCTAAAGGGTTTTTTTCACACTTTATCCCATGGGGGGAAAAATTCACTAAAGGTGGGGATACCAGCAATTGACGCTGCTATATCCTCTGTGAATAAGTTTGACTTGCCCGGCAGACAATGCTCAAATGCTTAGGTATCCAACGGATAAAAAGTTAGAATTCCTATTAAATACACTTTTTTTTTCTGCCAGGTTGAGTGTTTCAGCCTGCGCTGACAGTAATCGGTCAATCCTTGAGAGATCAGTTAAGCAGGTGCTCAAGGTTATCCTGTTCAGCAGGCCCAGGATCTGGCAAGCTACTAGCAGCTTTATGTTTGCAATAGTCGCTATGAAAGATTCTATCCTCACGCCTTCACTAATCGCCATGCAAGAAGCTCCTGGCTAGTCTTCCTTTTTGCAGTGAAACGGCTGTATGGGGATGATTTTGGTAATACATCCAAAGAATTTCTAGTGGAAAAAGTACCCCTTTGCCATTTAAGAAAAGGAGTAAACGTATTTCATTTTAACAAGCTCCTTCTCTAGTGCCAGGGGCATCAGCCTCCAGGCAGTCACGATGGCCTCCGCCGTCAAATTCAAGAGGTAATCCTCAGGGTCAACCTCAGGGACAGAAGTTTTGGGGGAGGAAACCTACAAAATACTAAAGCCTCCTTTTGAGGAGGCGCACCTGATAGCTCGAATAGGGGGAATACTTCTGCAGTTCTCAAGGGTCTGGCAGGAAGAGTGTTGAGACAGGTGGGGGACTTCCTCAATAGTTCCAGGGTACAAACTGGAGTTCCAAGAGTTCCCGTCTCCTCGTTTTCTCAGATTCTAAGGATCCGGAGAAAAAGAAGTCTTTCTTTCAAGCATTGGACCATCTTTTGGCAAAAAAGTGATCATAGTGGTCCCCATGAAAGAGCAGGGGTTGGGGTTTTGTTCAAACCTTTTTTCACGGTGCCAAAACCGAATGGAGATGTCAAACCCATTCTGGATCTCAAAGATCTAAACCGGTTCCTGAATATCTGCTCTTTTTTCGCATTGGAGTCAATCCAATCAGTTGTCTCCATCCGACAAGGAGGAGAACTTCTGGCGTCAATCCACATCAAGGATGCATACCTCCAAGTGCCTATTTCCCCACTCACCAGCAATATCTACTTTTCAGTTTGTAGCTCTGCTTTCGGTCTAGCTACTGCCCCTTGAGTGTTTACAAAGCTTCTGGTCCCTCCTCTAGCCAGATTAAGGGCCCAAGGTATAACGATTATAGTTTACCTAGACGATCTGCTCTTGACAGACCAGTCGGTAGCCCGCTTAGACCAAAGTATGGTCACAACATTCAACTACCTGGAATACCTAGGTTGGATTCTCAACCTACAGAAATCTTCCTTAAAACCATGAAGGGGGATAGAATACTTAGGTCTGATCACAGATACACCCAGAAAAGGGTATTCTTGCCCCAGGCAAAGATCAGCGCCATAAAGGAACTGATTCAGGTGGTCGAAGCAAAGAAGAATCATTCTATTCAACTTTGCATGAGGTTGTTGGGAAAGATAGTGGCTTCATTCGAGGCCGTTCCTTATGCTCAGTTTCGCTGGAGGCTGCTGTAAAACAGTATCCTATCGGCTTGGAACAAGAAGGTCCAAGCTTTAGATTTCCCAATGTGTCTGACTCCAAAGGTTGCCTCAGTTTATGGTTAATAACCAAAAATCTGCAAAGGGGAAAATCCTTCCTACAGTTACCCGGGAAGTGGTAACAACATATGCCAACCTTTTTTTAGGTTGGGGAGCAGTCCTGGAAGAGGCAACTGTCCAAGAGAAGTGGTCCAGATCAGAAATGACCTTGCCCATTAACATTCTAGAGATTCGGGCAGAGCACTTTGCCCTGAGGGCCTGAACGTTCAGTTTACGGAATTGTCCTGCCAGGATCCAATCCAACAATGCCACAGCAATGACCTATATCAATCACCAATGGGGCACAAGAAGTTGTGCGGCCCAGAGAGAGGTGAATTATATCCTATCTTGGGCAGAAAACAATTTACTTTGCCCATCGGCAGTCTTCATTCTAGGAATAGGAAATTGGCAGGCAGACTACTTGAGTCGCCAGCAGTTGTTCCCGGGAGAATGGTTCCTTCACCCCGATATCTTCCTGTCAATATGTCAAAGATGGGGGATCCCAGACGTAGATCTGTTTGCGTCCAGGTTCAACAAAGAAATCGACAACTTTGTGTCAAGAACAAAGGATCCGCTAGCATGTGGAACAGATGCCTTGGTGTTCCCGTGGAATGAGTTCTCACTGATTTATGCATTCCCTCCTATTCTGCCTGCGTCCACGACTTCTTTGCAGGATCAAGCAGGAAGGGAAGTCGGTGATTCTTGTGGCCCCCAGCGTGGCCCAGGAGATCTTGGTATGCAGAGATCATAAGGATGGCGGTAGGGGTTCCATGGACCCTACCACCACGTCCAGACCTTCTCTTGCAAGGTCTGGTATTCCATCCTACCTTACAAACGCTAAATATAACGGATTGGCTATTGAGACCCACATTCTGAAGAAACGTGGGCTGTTAGGTTCAGTGGTAATGAAATAAAGCTGGCCTTGAGTACTTTCAAAGGGCAGGTCTCGGCCTTATCGGTATTGTTTCAATGACCACTTGCTTCGCATTCTTTGGTTCGTAGTTTTTTTCAGGGGGTAACGTGGCTTAATCCCCCGGTTAGGTCACCCCTGAACCCTTGGGACTTGAATTCAGTTCTGTCGGCATTACAAAAACAGGATTGTTGAGCCAATACGACATATTTTCTTGGTCCTTTTGACAAGGAAACTAGTTCTTCTGGTAACCATATCTTCTGCAAGAAGGGTATCAGAGTTGGCTGCTCTTTCTTGTAAAGAGCCATATTATCATCCACAAGGATGAGGTAGTATTGCTTCATCATCCTAACTTTCTACCGAAGGTAGTGTCAGGTTTTTTATCTAAACCAGTATATTGTTCTACCTTCATTTTCCGGAACCCTGTTCTATGGGAAAAAAAATCACTACATTCTCTTGATGTGGTGAGATCAGTCAAGGTCTACTTAAAGGCGACTGCTCAGATTTGAAAAACGGATGTTTTGTTTGTGTTGCCTGAAGGTCTTAAAAGAGGACAGGCAGCATTGAAATCATTCTAACCTATGGTTTAAAGAGGTAGATTCCACCATCTCAAATCAAAGCGCACTCCTCCAGGGCTGTTAGTGCTTCGTGGGCAGTGCATCACCAAGCCTCCATGGCTCAAATCTGCAAGGCGGCAACTTTGTTTTCAGTCTATACATTTACCAGATTCTATCAGGTGGATGTAAAAAGACATGAGGGTGTTGCCTTTGGGCGCAGTATGCTGCAGGCAGCAGTATAAATCCTCTGATCTCATTTTGCCCTACTTTGGTTGTGTCTCCCATCCCACATAATAATTACTATGGCTTTGTGTCCTGTGATGTACAATTAAGAAAATAGGATTTTTGTAACAGCTTACCTGTAATTCTTTTCTTTGAAGTACATCAGGGGACACAGAGGTCCCTCCCCTCTTTCTGGTATACACGTGTATTGCTTTGCTACAAAAACTGAGGTACTCCCAGTAGTGGGAGGGGTTATATAGGGAGGCAACTTCCTGTTTAGGGTGTGCCAGTGTCCACCACCTGAAGGTGGCCTATAACCCACATAGTAATTACTATGGCTCTGTGTGCCGTGATGTACTTCAAAGAAAAGGATTTTAGAGCTAAACTGTTATAAAAATTCTATTTTTTATTTGCTAATATTTGCATTGTGAATCCTTTATCAAGTTTATAGATGTCTGCATAAAAATCCCATTTTTCCAGGGAAAGCACATCAATGCAGATTGGTGCTTTCCCTTGAAAATAGTCCTAACTCCCAGAGCCAGGCAAATGCAACTGACACAAAACAGCAATCCAGCTTTGTTCCTGTCCACTCAGCAGTTTAAGGGACTCATTCCCTCTTTCACATGTTCCAGCACCTGTTGCTTTCTCCATAATCTATAAAGAATATACCCAACACAGACCCAGAAACCCAATTGCAGAAAGCAAGTCCTTGAATAGTCAGGTTTTTTATTTCTCCAGCATCTATCAAAACTAAACTATTTACAAAAAATACAGATTTAAAATGTTTTAACAAAAAACAAAAAAACAAAAAAAGGAAAAGCTATCAATTTGACTATTTTTTTTTACCAAATTCCACGTATATCCTACATACATATGCCCTCTGCAGGTCTACTGCCTAAAGCTAAATTCAAATACAGTACACGATTAGGATTAGCAGGATTTTGATGAGTGATAGCCTGAATTTAAAATCCAGGTCACCAAACACTGCCTTATGCTCAGATATTTACCGCTTACTTCCTGATGTTGCACAGTATGTTGAAATAGCATGACTGCTTCCTTTCATTGAAGAACCAGCCCACAGATTAAAGATATTACAAAATGCCAGTGTACTGCTGTTTCCTCATTTCTAGCAAACTTTATAGAAGATACCAGTGGCAGTCTATATCTTGAGTGACCTAAAATGGTGAGTTCTGCTGATTTTTCTACACTTACAGTGAGCTTTTTTAGGTGATTGAGAAATATAACATGTCTAAATACTTATGTCTTCAGGTGAAACAATAATAATGATAATGTAGCAGTACTGTCAGACTTCGTTCAAGCAAAATTAGTTTTCTTCAGCATGTACAAGTGTACTTATGAATATGCATTGTTCATAGAAGGTTGTTAACAATGTGCCTTGCTTTATTATTAATCTACTGTTTGTATTTTTAATGTACTGCTTGTATGCACAGGGCCATGGCCAAACAATATACCAAAGTAATGCCTTTCATTATGGGCTAAAATTAATTGTATAATTTTATAGTAATGGTAAATAATGTTATAGTAAATCCAGACAGACAGACAGACAATGCTTAAATTGCTCGAATATGCAATTTGAACAAAGACACCATATGATAACATTTTAAAACATAATACATATTAATTTGTAGCACACGATGTGCAAAATCGAAGCTTTTATACCTCATTTCAAATTTTTTTATATGGATTCCTGACCTAAATTTTACATTTTTTGCCTTTTTTTTAATTAATATGTAGTCTCAAATTTTCCTCTGTAATTCAGGGGTGGAGTTTTATTTTTGCAATAATACTTGCATATACTATGAATGGTTTTGCAGAAGTAGCAGTTCACTGTTGTGTTGCAGTGATTTTGTATTTTTTGTAGCTTGTTTTGTTTACTCACTGTGTAAAACAACCTGGTGGGGCACTTTGTACAAAATTTCTTGTAAACTGTATTTAAAGTGGTTGTAAACCCTTACCTATACCCAGTGAAGTGACTGACCCCAGGTGATACACAGATGAAACAAATTCTCCTACATAAGTTGCAACTGCTTATTCGCAACAATTTGTCCTGTACATCCTTGAAAAAGTCAGAGTTGAAAAGGATTTTTCACAGACTCACAAAGCAGTTGGCGGGGACCTATGGTTACACACTGTAAAAGAGCTCTGAGAGCCAATTGGGGGGAAGGGACCCCCCGCTTCGCACAGTACACAGAAACAGAGCTGAGGCTGTCAATCACAGGCTGTGTGCTGGGGATCCTCCCTTGTCAACTTTTTAGCTCTTAATGTCAGGAAAGCTTGACAGAAGTGACTCATGCAGATAGCAGAGGAACAAGAAATGGTACTTGGTGCTTTGGAAAGAGACCAGTAAACAATATAGAAATATTTACGATCATACCACTATGCGTAAAGGGTTTATATTTGACCTGTGAGCAATATGTGTTTGTTTTAGTGATTCTGCATCAAGCACCTATGACATTAAGAGGTTGATTTACTAAAGGCAAATCCACTTTGCACTAAAAGTGCACTTGGAAGTGCAGTCGCTGTAGATCTGAGGGGAACATGCAAGAAAAATAAAAAACAGCATTTTAGCTTGTATGTGATTGGATGATAAAATCAGCAGAGCTTCCCCTCATTTCAGTTCTTTCCCTCAGATCTACAGCGACTGCACTTCCAAATGCACTTGTAGTGCAAAGTGGATTTGCCTTTAGTAAATCAACCTCTAAGTTTCCTTATTTGAGGAATTTGGGGGACAAAATATCCAAATGTGCGAGTATTTTCTTTAATTACTTGTCTCTACATATTATATACTGCAAAACATTTGTTTTTTTCCCTAAGGCACAAGCTCTGGGTTTTATACTACACTTGCCAATTTCATTATGCTGTTTAAATACATTTTTTTAAAAAGCACCGCCATCTAAATGTATCTGTTTAATAAAATTGGATAAAAGCAAGTATAAAAGCTTGCACTCACAAAACTCGAAGGCAGAGGTGGCTCTATAATTAGGCAAATTAGGCACTTGCCTAAGGCCTGGCACTCCCAGGGGCCCCGCGGCCACCTAATTTGCCTATACCTTCCCCGGCGAATCAGAGTCATGGAATGCCCGCAGCTTGTGTGGGGTATCTTCGTTCCCGCACGCCACCCGCAAGGTCCACTTTTTATGGCAGAGCCGACATCTCTCCCCGCTGTCCCCAGCTGCCGCACACATACACAGTGCAGAGTGCTGTGGAGTGAACTGAACCTGACCCTCCACCTCCTGCTGTGATGTTTTCCTTTGTACACAGAGAAGGAGGCTCACCACGCTGCCGAGAAAACGCTGCTGGACTGAGATTAACTGTCTGACCTAATCCACATTGAGTCTTCCAGAGGTGGGGGACATGAATAAGAGGGTGAGGGGGGGGAACTAGCCTACAGTTCACTTTGAGTGATTTTGGGGGGGGGATATGTTCTAGGGAGCACATTAGGTCCTGTTCTACAAGGGGGCTTGGATATGAAATACAACCCCCTTAGCGCATACCCTCCCCCCCCAATGTTAAAGAGATGCTGTCTGCCACAGAGGGGGTGGCCCTTGGCACCCCACAAGAGATGTGGAAAATTGCTCCAGGTGCCCATACTAGTGCCCCCCTTCCAGGCAAGTGGAGCAAAGTGTGGGTTCCAGGTCACAGGGTGGGTTCACACTATGAAAACACAGGAACACGCTGTGCATTCTGTGCGATTCACATGTGGCCCGGGTGCAATTTCAGCCCAATTATGCATGCAGTCTCTGACCATCTCCTGTACTATGTCTGCAGTCTCTGACCATCTCCTGTACCATGTCCGCACACTCTCTGACCATCTTCTGTATCGTGTCTGCAGTCTCTGACCATCTCCTGTTTCATGTTTGCAGTATCTGGCCATCTCCTGTACTATGTCTGCAGTCTCTGACCATCTTCTGTACCATGCCCGCACACTCTCTGACCATCTTCTGTATCGTGTCTGCAGTCTCTGACCATCTCCTGTACTATGTCTGCAGTCTCTGACCATCTTCTGTACAATTTCTGCAGTCTCTGACCATCTCCTGTACCATGTCCGCACACCCTCTGACCATCACCTGTATCATGTCTGCAGTCTCTGACCATCTCCTGTACTTTGTCTGTAGTCTCTGACTATCTCCTGTAGCATGTATGCAGTCTCTGACCAGCTCCTGTACCATGTCCGCACACTCTCTCACCATCTCCCATACTATGTCTGCAGTCTCTGACCATCTCCTGAATCATGTATGCAGTCTCTGACCAGCTCCTGTACCATGTCCACACACTCTCTGACCATCTCCTGTACCAGGTATGCAGTCTCTGACCATCTCCTGTACTATGTCTGCACTCTCTGACCATCTCCTGTACTATGTTTGCAGTCTTTGACCATCTCCTGTATCATGTTTGCAATCTCTGACCATCTCCTGTACTAGGTCTTCATTCTCTGACCATCTCCTGTACCATGTCTGCACACTCTCTGACCATCTCCTGTATCATGTCTGCAGTCTCTGACCATCTCCTGTACTTTGCAGTCTCTGACCATCTCCAGCAGCATGTATGCAGTCTCTGACCATCTCCTGTACCATGTCCGCACACTCTCTGATCATCTCCTGTACTATGTCTGCAGTCTCTGACCATCTCCTGTATCATGTATGCAGTCTCTGCCCATCTCCTGTATCAGGTATGCAGTCTCTGACTATCTCCTGTACAATGTGTGCAGTCTAACTATCTCCTATACAATGTCTGCAGTCTCTGACCATCTCCTGTATCATGTATGCAGTCTCTGACCATCTCCTGTATCAGGTATGCAATCTCTGACCATCTCCTGTACTATGTCTGCAGTCTCTGACCATCTCCTGTACAATGTATGCAGTCTCTGACCAGCTCCTGAATCATGTATGCAGTCTCTGACCAGCTCCTGTACCATGTCCACACACTCTCTGACCATCTCCTGTACCAGGTAAGCAGTCTCTGACCATCTCCTGTACTATGTCTGCACTCTCTGACCATCTCCTGTACTATGTCTGCAGTCTGTGACCATCTCCTGAATCATGTTTGCAATCTCTGACCATCTCCTGTACTAGGTCTTCATTCTCTGACCATCTCCTGTACCATGTCCGCACACTCTCTGACCATCTCCTGTATCATGTCTGCAGTCTCTGACCATCTCCTGTACTTTGCAGTCTCTGACCATCTCCTGTAGCATGTATGCAGTCTCTGACCATCTCCTGTACCATGTCCGCACACTCTCTGATCATCTCCTGTACTATGTCTGCAGTCTCTGACCATCTCCTGTATCATGTATGCAGTCTCTGACCATCTCCTGTATCAGGTATGCAGTCTATGACCATCTCCTGTACAATGTCTGCAGTCTAACCATCTCCTGTACAATGTCTACAGTCTCTGACAATCTCCTGTACCATGTCCGCACAGACTCTGACCATCTCCTGTACTATGTCTGCAGTCTCTGACCATCTCCTGTACTATGTCTGCAGTCTCTGACCATCTCCTGTATCATGTCTGCAGTCTCTGACCATCTCCTGTACTTTGTCTGCAGTCTCTGACTATCTCCTGTAGCATGTATGCAGTCTCTGGCCAGCTCCTGTACCATGTCCACACACTCTCTGACCATCTCCAGTACCAGGTATGCAGTCTCTGACCATCTCCTGTACTATGTCTGCAGTCTCAGACCATCTCCTTTACTATGTCTGCAGTCTCTGACCATCTCCTTTACTATGTCTGCAGTCTCTGACCATCTCCTGTACTTTGTCTGCAGTCTCTGACTATCTCCTGTAGCATGTATGCATTCTCTGGCCAGCTCCTGTACCATGTCCGCACACTCTCTGACCATCTCCTGTACTATGTCTGCAGTCTCTGACCATCTCCTCTATCATGCATGCAGTCTCTGACCAGCTCCTGTAGCATGTCCACACACACTCTCTGACCATCTCCTGTATCAGGTATGCAGCCTCTGACCATCTCCTGTGCTATGTCTGCAGTCTCTGACCATCTCCTGTACTATGTCTGCAGTCTTTGACCATCTCCTGTACTATGTCTGCAGTCTTTGACCATCTCCTGTACTATGTCTGCAATCTCTGACCATCTCCTGTACTATTTCTGCAATCTCTACCATCTCCTGTACTATGTCTGCAGTCTCTGACCATCTCCTGTACTATGTCTGCAATCTCTGACCATCTCCTGTAGAATGTATGCAGTCTTTGACCATCTCCTGTACCATGTCTGAAGTCTCTGACCATCTTTTGTACCATGTCCGCACACTCTCTGACGTTCTCCTGTATCATGTATGCAGTTTCTTACCATCTCCTGTAGTATGTCTGCAGTCTCTGACCATCTCTTGTATTATGTCTGTAGCCTCTGATCATCTCTTGTATTATGGCCACACAGTCTCATAGTCTAATATAGGATGAAACGAGAGCCACCAAGTTGGAGCCCAGAGAGGGTCATCTGACTGAGCCCTGCATGGTGCACCTGAGTGGTGGTCAGTGACAGCGTAGCAAGGCCAGTATGAGGGGGGATCACTGATGTAAGGGGCAGTGAATACAGTAAGGTAAAGGGGCACTGATATAAGGGTTATCCCTTATATCAGTAACCCCCCACCTTACCTTAGTGCATTCACTCTGCGGAAGGTGCTCTATGGTGACCAAAATCCCCCCCACATTAGAGTTTCCATTTTAAATGCAAGTTGGAACTCTGTGGACAATGACATAAACGGGAACTCTGTTGTAAAGGGGAATGCAGTGGACTCTGATATAAGGTGATCTCGTCACCTGAGCCCCCCTTACATCAGAGTTCCCCCTTACACCAAAGTCTGCAACATTCTCCCTCACATCAAACTTCCCTTTGCACTTTAAGGGGGTGTAACGACACCCCGAGTATGAAAGGGGTTGAAGTCGTTTAAGACATTCCATTTCCGAACACAAAGGCAGCTACCGAACACTTCAATCAGCCGAACAAGAAACCCATACGAATAATTCTCCCCCCAAGTACGAGACAAGGCTCTGTCTTGAGGGTCTTGAGATGGTCAGAGACTGCAGACATAATACAGGAGATGGTCAGAGAGTGTGCGGACATTGTACAGGAGATGGTCAGAGACTGCATACATGCTACAAGAGATGGTCAGAGACTGCAGACATTGTATAGGAGATGGTCAGAGACTGTATACCTGATACAGGAGATGGTCAGAGAGTGTGTGGACATGGTACAGGAGATGCTCAGAGACTGCATACATACTACAGGAAATCGTCAGAGACTGCAGAAAAAGTACAGGAGATGGTCAGAGAGTGTGCGGACATCGTACAGGAGATCGTCGGAGACTGCATACATGCTACAAGAGATGGTCAGAGTCTGCAGACATTGTATAGGAGATGGTCAGAGACTGCAGACATGATACAGGAGATAGTCAGAGAGTGTGTAGACATGGTACAGGAGATGGTCAGAGACTGCAGACATTGTACAGGAGATGGTCAGACTGCAGACATTGTACAGGAGATGGTCAGAGACTGCATACCTGATACAGGAGATGGTCAGAGACTGCATACATGATACAGGAGATGGTCAGAGACTGAAGACAAAGTACAGGAGATGGTCAGAGGCTGCAGACATAGTACAGGAGATGGTCAGAGAGTGTGCAGACATGGTACAGGAGATGGTCAGAGACTGCATACATGGTACAGGAGATGGTCAGAGATTGCAGACATAGTACAGGAGATGGTCAGAGACTGCAGACATAGTACAGGAGATGGTAGAGATTGCAGAAATAGTACAGGAGATGGTGTGCATGTAATATATATATTTGTAATATAATATATATGTAGTATTTATATTTGATTAACCACTTGCCGACCGCTGCACGCCAATATACGTCGGCACAATGGCAGTGGTGGGCAAATGGGCGTACCTGTACGTCCCCTTTGAGAGGCGGGGATAGCAGGTGCACGCACAACGTTCAGTGTGACCCTGCCCGCGGGACCGGCGAACTCGATGTCCACCAGTCTCCGGGCGATCGTGTCACAGAGCCTCAGAATGGGAAAGTCTCTATGTAAACAAGGCATTTCCCCGTTCTGGCTTGTGTCATGACAGAGATCACTGCTCCCTGTCATCGGGAGCATTGATCGCTATCATGTGGCTTGAAGCCCATCCCCCCCACAGTTAGAATTACTCCCTAGTACACACTTAACCCCTTTATCGCCCCCTAGTGGTTGACCCCTTCATTGCCAGTGTCATGTACACAGTAATCAGTGAATTTTTACAGGACTGATCGCTGTATAAATGACAATGGTCCCAAAATAGTTTCAAAAGTGTCCGATGTGTCCGCTATAATGTCGGAGTCCCGTTAAAAATCACAGATCGCCGCCATTACTAATAAAAAAAAATTAAAAATAAAAATGCCATAAAACTATCCTCTATTTTGTAGACGCTATAACTTTTGCGCAAACCAATCAATTTGCGCTTATTGTGATTTTTTTACCAAAAATATGTAGAAGAATACATATAGGCCTAAACTGAGGAAAAACATTTTTTAATATATTTTTGGGTGATATTTATTTTAGCAAAAAGTAAAAAATAATGCGTTTTTTTTTTTAAATTGTCGCTCTTTTTTTGTTTATAGGGCAAAAAATAAAAACCGCAGAGGTGATCAAATATCACCAAAAGAAAGCTCTATTTGTGGGAAAAAAAGGACGTCAATTTTGTTTGGGTGCAAGTCGCACGACCGCGCAATTGTCAGTTAAAGCGATGCAGTGCCGAATCGCAAAAAAGTGCTCTGGTCAGGAAGGGGGGAAAATCTTCCGGGGCTGAAGTGGTTAAAGAAGAATTGGTTAGAGAAAATTCTAGAAACTGTAAATTCATAGATATTTTTCCCATTATGGGCATGAATGGGGCCTCATGTCTAAGGTTTGCCTAAGGCCTCACAAAGCCTAGACCGCCATTGCTCGAACGTATACAGGCAAATCATCAATAACAGCAAGCTGTCATCTTGTAGAACTCCAGAGGAGGCTGGATGGGGTGTCCATGACTCCCGCTGTAAATAGAGGTGTTTGTGACCTCCCCTGTAGTATGGATGAGAGCGTGGCTAATGAAAAGATGCAAGGGCTCTATTTGGCTGGATGGGGTGTCCGTGACTCTCGCTGTGTTCCTCTGGACACCTACAAGCTGACACTGGCTAGCTACCGGTAGCTGTGATTTACAATTTGCCTGTATCCCTTTGAATTTTGTGAGTACAATCTTTTATACTTGCTTTTATTCAATTTTATTAAACAGATACACTTAGATGGCGGCTCCTTATTTTTAATTTATTTTCACAGTTTACAGAGGAATCCAATATCCTCAATAAGAAGAGCTGCAGCCACCTTTAAGTGGAGAGGTCATAACAGAACTTTTCCATGTGTAGAATCCATGGCTTATCAGGGTTTATATACCCACTCTCTGTTTGCGCTATGGGTTTTTTAAATAGTTTTTTCATCCTGCTGTTTGCATGCCAGACAGTAGTTTGCCAGGCTATGGCTCACAGCTAAAACAAGCTCATAGGCTTTGAGTATACGGTACATGTGTATGCGTTTCGGGAGGAAAAAATCTGTTACCATAGGCGTGTGCCTGGGCACACCCTAATCACCCCATACAGCACAGATTCCTCCTGCTGCTCTACTGACACCATCCATTGCCCTACTGACACCATCCACTGCTCTACTGACTGACACCATCCACTGTCCTACTAATACCATCCACTGCCCTACTGACACCATCCACTGCTCTACTGACTGACACCATCCTCTGTCCTACTGACACCATCCACTGCTCTACTGACTGATACCATCCTCTGTCCTGCTGACACATCCACTGCTCTACTGACTGACACCATCCACTGTCCTACTAATACCATCCACTGCCCTACTGACACCATCCACTGCTCTACTGACTGACACCATCCTCTGTCCTATTGACACCATCCACTGCTCTACTGACACCATCCACTGCTCTACTGACACTGTCTACTGCCCTACTGACAAACACATGTGTGTATTTGAGCTTTGGGTGCACACTAGGGTTGCTACCTGTCCAGGATTCACCTGTACAATCTGGGTTTTGAATACTGTGCCCGGGTTTTGGGCAGCCTGACACCTGGACACATCAGTGGCAGCCCCGCAGCACCAATCCTCCTCTCCCCTCCTGTCGGCTACCAGTTTTTTTAACTATACTGGTAGGGGACACTTTAACTCACTGCACAGGCTCTTCCCCAACTCCACTCTGGATACCCCAGCCTCCACTTTGTGCAGAGCCCAGGATTTGACCGGCTGTCCTGGTACAGTGAAGGAAGGGAGGGTGGTTTTGGCAGCGTGGAGAGCAGATCCAGCAATGGAAGCAGCAGTAACAGTCACATCACACCTCACAGACATATCGGAACTGTGTGGGATTTCTTCTTCCTTCTCTGCTACTGTGAGCCTCCCCCTCTGCAATGTGACCAGGGCTGCTGTGTGTGTATGGCTCTAGATGTCTTCACTACACACCATTCACCTTCTCCAGGGGTTCCTGCCGTCTTCCTGGCCAGTAGTCTCTTTCTTCTAAAGGGGTGGGCAAGGTCCCTTCCTATCACCCCTCTGCAGTCCTCCCAACTGGGGGTCTTTTTTTAACTGGATAAAGGGGTTCCTATGTTCCTGGATGGGCCCCCCCCCTTGCAGTCCTCCTAGCTGGGGGTGTTATTTAACTGGAGGGTGGCCCCTTCTTATCAACCCCCACAATCCTCCCAGCTGGGGTCTTCTTTAACTGGAGGGGGCTGCTATGTTTCTGGATGGGGTCCCCTCTTATCACCCCCCCTGTATTCCTCCCAGCTGGGGTCTTTTACTGGAGGGGGGCTCCTTTGTTCCTGGAGGGAGGTCCCCTCTTATCACCCCCCTTCAGTCTTCCCAGCTGGGGTCTTCTTTAACTGGAGGGGACATCCTATATTCCTGGAGAGAGGTCCCTCCTATCACCCCCCCTGCAGTCCTTTTAGCTGGGGTATGTTTTAACTGGAGGGGGGCTCCTATGTTCCTGGAGGGAGGTCCCCTCTTATCACCCCCCTGCAGTCCTCCCAGCTGGGGTCTTCTTTAACTGGAGGGGGCTTCCTATGTTCCTGGAGGGTAGTCCCCTCGTATCACCCCCCCCTGCAGTTCTCCCAGCTGGGGTCTTCTTTAACTGGAGGGGGGCTCCTATATTCTTGGAAAGAGGTCCCCTCTTATCACCCCCCTGCAGTCCTCCCAGCTGTGGTCTTTTTTAACTGGAGGGGGCTTCCTATGTTCCTGGAGGGAGGTCCCTTCTTATCACTCCCCCCCCACAGTCCTCCCAGCTGGGGTTTTCTTTAACTGGAGGGGACTTCCTATGTTCCTGGAGGGAAGTCCCCTCGTATCACCTCCCCTGCAGTCCTCCCAGCTGGGGTCTTCTTTAACTAGAGGGGGGTTCCTATGTTTCTGGAGAGGGGTCCCCTCTTATAACCCCCCCTGCAGTCCTCCAAGCTGGGGTCTTCTTTAACTGGAGGGGGGCTTCTACGTTCCTGGAGGGAGGTCCCCCCTGATCATCCCCCCTGAAGTCCCCCCAGCTGGGGTCTTTTTTAACTGGAGGGGGACTCTTATGTTCCTGGATGGGGTCCCCTCTTATAACCCCCCTGCAGTCCTCCAGCTGGGGTCTTCTTTAACTGGAGGGGGGAGGGGAGTTCCTGTATTCCCATTTGATCACCCCCCTGAAGTCCTCTTAGCTGCGGGTCTTCCTTATCTAGAGGGGGGGGGCTGGATAAAAGTTCCTGTATTCCTGGGTGGGGGTTCCCTTCTGAAAACCCCCAGGAGTCTCCTTTAACTGGAGGGAGGGGGGTTCCTGTATTCCCAGATGGGGGTTTCCCTGTATTCCTGTATGGGTGGAAGGGAGTCCATTCGAAACACCCACATGCACTTCTCCTGTTAAGGGGTCACCTTCTCCTGGAGAGGGGTCAGTACATCTGTAAGTGTGTGTGTGTGTGGGGGGGGGTTTCTTGCCTGACTCCACTTGTATTGGGGGACAGACTGACCTTGTTTGATTCAACTATGCCCCTTAAGCTCCTCCCCTCAAAAACAAAATTTGGCCACATCCACTGTTTGTCACGGCGCAACACATTATTACTCTTCTTGGGGCACCCAAAGGTGTCGCTGCTCTTTTACAATCCTGCAGTGTACAGTATACTGCAAAAACAAAAATTGACGTTCATGGCACCGCTAAAGTGTTCGGGCTTGGCAAGATGAAAAGTGGCAACCCTAGTGCACACCCTAATGCAATAGGCTGCACACACCCATGTCTGTTACCGTTTCTCCATGAAAGCCCATAACTAAAACTTCCTGGCCACTTATAGGGACAGGAAGTGGAGAGATTACCCACTGAACGACTAAGGGCTGACAGGTTCTAAATCTTCATCTAAATGTTACTGACATTCATCATAGCTTTTACACAATCCTATGATATCCAGGATTGCACCGATACATTGGACTGATAATACACATATTATATGCCTCTCTTTATAATTGGTGACTTCAACAACCATTTCAACTTCAATATGGACACCCTCAATACTTCTAGCTCCTTGTCACACAGCTACCTCTTTAAATAATGTTTTTCAGGACGTACAAAGCACAAATAGTTAACCAGCTACCATGTTAATCATTAAACTATTGCAACTCCCTTCTCATTGGCCTGCCTCTCCATAGGCTATCCCCTCTTCAGTCTATGATGATTGCTGCTGCCAGACTTATCCACCTTACCAACCGCTCAATGTCTGCCAACCCTCTCCTCCAATCCCTACACTGGCTCCCAATCACCCAGCGAATTAAATTCAAAATACTAACCACAACATGCAAAGCCATTCACAACTCTGCCCCAAGCTACATCACCAATCTTGTCTCCAAATATCACCCAAATCTTCCTCTTTGCTCTTCTCAAGATCTCGTACTCTCAAGCTCTCTCATCTCCTCCTCCCATGCTCGTCTCCAGGATTACTCCAGTACCTCTCCCATCCTCTGGAACTCGCTACCTCAACCTGTCCTACTGTCCCCTACTCTTGCTTCCTCCCTGAAAACTCATCTCTTCAGGGAACCTTTTGTACCACCTGCCCCACCCTATTAGATTGTAAGCTCTTCTGAGAAGGGCCCTCTTAATCCTCTTGTATTTTATTGTATTATAACTGTATTGTCTCCCTTTTATATTGTAAAGCGCTGCGTAAACTGTTGGCGCTATATAAATCCTGTATAATAATTATGTTCTTTTTCAATAAAGCAAATAGATATTAAGGATCATAATTCTGTTAGTCATGCCGACACCACTAGTCATTCCCGTAGTGGGATAAACTTTCACACAATAATAAAAACATAAAATTGTATCCAAGTATATCGCAAACATTTTCAGCTTGTACCACTGGTTGACTAATAAATAGTGTTGCAGAATTGTGGAGATTTACTCACATGTATGGAGATTTGTGTGTAGTTTCTAAGTTGCAATCCTGTGATAGCAATCTCCAGCTCTAATGATTTGGTAATCGATTTTGATGTCACATCTGTTCACCAACATCACTACCAAGATGACACTGATTATTCCTTGAGATTAAAAAGTGTGCAGGTACCCTGCTTTCTAAATTGTTAAATGTATTTAATGCAGCCTTTAGGAGCCTTTCCCATGCGCATTACAAAGGCTACCATTGTGTTAATCTTAAAGGAATCTGCTAAATTAAATTTTGAAACAGGTAGCAGTGGGGAACTTAGTTACCTGGGGTCAACTACAGAAAATGAGAACGAAAGACCACTTTCAAAAGTCACTCCAAATACACTCTGGCCAAAAGTTGGCACGGCTTACTGTGAATAGATGCTTTATGTACATTGGTATGGTGTAATAGCAAATGCTTATACTAAACATATAAAAGGGCCAATTTGTGTAGTAGTTTCTTCCAACATTTTATTAAAAACACTTTAAATGCTTACTGCCGTTTCCCTCTATGACAACCCGGCAGCAGTGCTCCTAAATTTGACCCCTATGTCCAGTAAGCGATATCGTAAATCCTTACTGAAACACCTTCTGAATACAGCCAGGGTATGCGTCCCAAGCATGTGGAAACAACAATCTCCACCTTTGGTGTCAGTGCTTTGCCAGGGTGAATGATATTCAGCAGATGGAACACCTGACAGCTGCCCTTAGGGACAGGACAGGGCAATACAACACACGCTGGCTATTTTGGGATATGTTCCGGTTCTCAGATGAATACCTGACAAATGCTTGAGCAGCTTCCTTAACGGGAGTTTGAAGCCATGGACCGTCGACCCTGCTGAAGCTCTTTACCCTTCCTCCTTTCATACTTCCTTCCTACTGTCTCCTTTCCTTCTTACTTCCCTTCTTGACACCTAGGGTGTCGTCCCGTTTCTCTACTACCCAGAAAAAATTTCCCAGTATGTGTTGATCAATGGGTGCCACTTCCGCAAAGATGGGGCTGAGAGCTGTATTTTATACACTATCCACGTTTTGCTCCCAACCTCACGATGGCTCGGTATCTGCTAGTTAGGGTTATTCCCATTTTATTTTTTCCTACTGGTATGTGTATGACAAATAAAGCAATTTTTTTGGGTTCCCACCACACAGGTTAAAAACAGGTTATATTTGTTTGTAGAGGCTATTGCCCACAGTTTACAGATATTGCTGTATTGTAACCTTGCCTGTTATTTCGGTGATATCCTTTGACTCTTTGACTTCGTGGTAATAATGTCAATTAACAGATTTCATTGACTATGATATGTAATGCCATACCATTTTGTTCAAACCGCATACCCTAAATAATGGATTAAAAAAACAAACAAAAAAAACCACTTTAAATACTCACAAGAAAATAGCCCGACATCAACACAGAACAAAAGCTGCACGTCCAAGCCAGCTGGAATATGTCACCACTAGACCCCGCCCAGGCTGTCCTTTTCTTTTGTGTAAAGTGTCTTTAATGAAGCGTTAGAAGACACTACTAAACTATTGGGTTTCTCTTCCATCCTTTTACATGTGAGACCAGATTCTAATATAAGCGGTGTCAGAATGTGAGAAAGCCATCCATGCTCCTGTGAGGGATTTCAAGCCATCTATACCCCTGAGTGAAATTTAACCACTTCCGGACCACCGCACGCCGATATACGTCCAAACTTTGAAGGGGGATACCGTCGTTATGGCAGCAGCTAGCTGCCATAACCCCAGTATTCCTGTTTTCGTGTGGTGGTCGGCTTTCTGATAAAATTGGTCCCTGTGGCGATCCGGTGCCCTCCGCCGCTTACCGGAGCCGTCGGTAGCGGCGGAGGCGATCGCGTTCGTCTCCCTCCTGTGCCTGGAGACGAGTGAGGCTAAGATGGCGCTGACTCGTCTCTATGACACTGCTGGGCGAAAGCGACGTCAAAACGTCACTTCCGCCCACGCCTCTTAAAGGCATATTTTTTTCAATGTCATTTTTTTAAATGACTTTTTTTTTTATTGCATTTTAGTGTAAATATGAGATCTGAGGTCTTTTTGACCCCAGATCTCATATTTAAGAGGTCCTGTCATGCTTTTTACTATTACAAGGGATGTTTACATTCCTTGTAATAGGAATAAAAGTGACACAATTTTTTTTTTTAAACAGTGTAAAAAAATTAATAATAATGTAAAATAAATAATAAAAATATTTTTTTTTTTTTAAAAAAACCCCATCCCGACGAGCTTGCGTGCAGAAGCGAACGCATACACGAGTAGCGCCCGCATATGAAAATGGTAGTCAAACTACACATGTGAGGTATCGCCGCGACCGGTAGAGCGAGAGCAATAATTCTAGCCCTAGACCTGCTCTGTAATGCAAAACATACAACCTGTAAAATTTTTTAAACGTCGCCTATGGAGATTTTTGAGGGTAAAAGTTTGACGCCATTCCACGAGCGAGCGCAAATTTGAAGCATGACATGTTGGGTATCAATTTACTTGGCGTAACATTATATTTCACAATATAAAAAAAAATTGGGCTAACTTTACTGTTGTCTTATTTTTTTATTCAAAAAAGTAAATTTTTTCCAAAAAAAGTCTGCTTATAAGACTGCTGCGCAAATACGGTGCAAAAAAAAGTATTGCAACAACCACCATTTTATTCTCTAGGGTGTTAGAAAAAAAACATATATAATGTTTGGGGGTTCTAAGTAATTTTTTAGCACAAAAACCTGTTTTAAACATGTAAACACCTAAAATCCAAAACGAGGCTGGTCCTTAAGTGGTTAAGGCGATATAAATGTTTCCTTGCTTTGAGGTCTTGGGCTCTCGTAAGCAATCCTGTATGGTGAAGGTGGGAGCACAGCAGTCATTGAAGGTGTTTTATCACATTGAATTTCACAAGTGGATGTACTTTTAGGCTCGGTTCACACTAGGGGCGGCACGACTTGCAGGTCACCTCACTGAGGCGACCTGCACATGACATCCACGGCGACTTGCAAAACGACTTCTGTATAGAAGTCAATGCAAGTCGCCTCAAGCCCCCCCCCAAAAAAAGTACAGGAACCTTTTTCTAAGTCAGAGCGACTTGCGTCGCTCCTATTTGAACGGTTCCATTGTACAGAACGGGAGGCGACTTGTCAGGCGACTAGGTCGCCTGACAAGTCGCCCCTGTGTGAACCGGCACTAAAGCAGTGGTCATCAACCCTGTCCTCTAGGCCCACTAACAGGCCAGGTTTGCAAGATAACTGAAATACATCACAGTTGATATCATTTGCTGCTCAGTGATTGCAGTATTCTAGTCTGCATCTCCCAAAGGTAATACATAAAATCTGGCCTGTTAGTGGGCCCTGAGGACAGGGTTGATGACCACTGCTTTAAAGATTATTGTAGGACTTTTTTGGGGACTTGTTTATATTTGAAATTACAGTGCCTTTGATTTCATGATTTGGGCACGAGATTGTGTAAGCAAGTGCTTACAGGTGTTGCTTATGAGTTAGCTAGTTTCTTAGGCTACCCAAAAGGGAAGGGGTTAAACCAATCTTTGTGTTTTTTTCCGAGCATTTCTGGACTCTGTGTTGTAAATAAAAAAGTTGAAGGCTCTCCTCAGGCAAGCTCTATTGCCGTGGCCTGAAAGGGAAGCAAGACCAGGGACAAGACAAAGATGTCACCCACAGCAACCCACAAGCCCCTCTAGGGAGAACACCTGCGTTCAGATTCTGCTGGATCACAGACTTTAGGAACTCTTACCTTGGGGAGGTATGCACTGTGCAGCCTACTGTTAGATAGTTATGAAGGAATTTAGCTGTTTCATGCCTGGTCTAAAGTTATTCAAAGAGGTGCATGAAGGTATATGGCGTATCTAAAGGAACAGGGCTTGTAAGCACACTGGACTGATAATACACATACAGTGGGGACAGAAAGTATTCAGACCCCCTTACATTTTTCACTCTTTGTTATATTGCAGCCATTTGCTAAAATCATTTAAGTTCATGTTTTTTTCCTCATTAATCTACACACAGCACCCCATATTGACAGAAAAACACAGAATTGTTGACATTTTTGCAGATTTATAAAAAAAAAAAAAACTGAAATATCACATGGTCCTAAGTATTCAGACCCTTTGCTCAGTATTTAGTAGAAGCACCCTTTTGATCTAATACAGCCATGAGTCTTTTTGGGAAAGATGCAACAAGTTTTTTACACCTGGATTTGGGGATCCTCTGCCATTCCTCCTTGCAGATCCTGTCCAGTTCTATCACGTTGGATGGTAAACGTTGGTGGACAGCCATTTTTAGGTCTCTCCAGAGATGCTCAATTGGGTTTAAGTCAAGGCTCTGGCTGGGCCATTCAAGAACAGTCACTGAGTTGTGGACAGCCATTTTTAGGTCTCTCCAGAGATTGCTCAATTGGGTTTAAGTCAGGGCTCTGGCTGGGCCATTCAAGAACAGTCACTGAGTTGTTGTGAAGCCACTCCTTCGTTATTTTAGCTGTGTGCTTAGGGTCATTGTCTTGTTGGAAGGTAAACCTTCGGCCCAGTCTGAGGTCCTGAGCACTCTGGAGAAGGTTTTCGTCCAGGATATCCCTGTACTTGGCCGCATTCATCTTTCCCTTGATTGCAACCAGTCGTCCTGTCCCTGCAGCTGAAAAACACCCCCACAGCATGATGCTGCCACCACCATGCTTCCCTGTTGGGACTGTATTGGACAGGTGATGAGCAGTGCCTGGTTTTCTCCACACATACCGCTTAAAATTAAGGCCAAAAAGTTCTATCTTGGTCTCATTAGACCAGAGAATCTTATTTCTCACCATCTTGGAGTCCTTCAGGTGTTTTTCTAGCAAACTCCATGTGGGCTTTCATATGTCTTGCACTGAGCAGAGGCTTCCGTCGGGCTACTCTGCCATAAAGCCATGACTGGTGGAGGGCAGCAGTAATGGTTGACTTCCTACAACTTTCTCCAATCTCCCGACTGCATCTCTGGAGCTCAGCCACAGTGATCTTTGGGTTCTTCTTTACCTTTCTCACCAAGGCTCTTCTCCCTCGATAGCTCAGTTTGGCTGGACAACCAGCTCTAGGAAGGGTTCTGGTTGTCCGAAACGTCTTCCATTTAAGGATTATGGAGGCCACTGTGCTCTTAGGAACCTTAAGTGCAGCAGAAATTTTTTGTAACCTTGGCCAGATCTGTGCCTTGCCACAATTATGTCGCTGAGCTCTTCAGGCAGTTCCTGTCATGGACAGGTGTGACCAGATTGTGTGGACTGCAAAGAGGAAACCAAAACGCATGTAAAGTGAAATAAGAATAATGTTTATTTAAGATAAGTGATATAAATAAACAAACACCCCAAATACAAATAGTGCTCAACCAACCAACAGAAACCCACAGACAACAGATAATAGATACAGCCAAAGGGAAGTACCAAAATCAAACACGTAAGCCAGGCCAGGGTCATACACAGGGAGTCAGCAACTGAACAAGGGCAGGATAGGAGAGGGAGATAATGGATGGGATATGGATACAAGGGAATAGGAACACAGGAGGGACGGAATCAGGATGGGATCGGATACAGGCTCAGGAGCAGGCTCAGGTTCAGATACAGGTTACAGGATACAGGATACAGGATACAGGATAACAGGTCAGGGCTCAAGGAATAAAGATACCAAGGCAAGCATATGAGGGCTTGCCGGGTATTTATAGGACTGACTATAATTGACTTCAAGTCACAACTGAGCGCAGAGGGTGCTGTTTGCTCCACACTGCTGGAGTGCACCCGCTGGTGGACACCGGTACTACGGCCCAAGGATGCAACAGTGCCACCAGCAGGAGAGACCTCTTACTGCAGGTCCCAGGTGTTGGAAGACACCCGCTGGTGGACACTGGTACTGCGATCCAAGAGGCCGATAGCGCCACCAACGGGTAAACCCTCTCATGACAGTTCCTTTGACCTCATGATTCTCATTTGCTCTGACATGCACTGTGAGCCATAAGGTCTTATATAGACAGGTGTGTGGCTTTCCTAATCAAGTCCAATCAGTATAATCAAACACAGCTGGCCTCAAATGAAGGTGTAGAACCATCTCAAGGATGATCAGAAGAAATGGACAGCACCTGAGTTAAATATATGAGTGTCACAGCAAAGGGTCTGAATACTTAGGACCATGTGATATTTCAGTTTTTCTTTTTTAATAAATCTGCAAAAATGTCAACAAGTCTGTGTTTTTCTGTCAATATGGGGTGCTGTGTGAACATTAATGAGGAAAAAAATTAGCTTAAATGATTTTAGCAAATGGCTGCAATATAACAAAGAGTGAAAAATTTAAGGGGGTCTGAATACTTCCCGTCCCCACTGTATATGCCTCTCTTGATAATTGGTGACTTCAATAACTATTTAGAATCAATATGGACACCCTCATTACTTCTAGCTCCTCATCATGCAGCTACCTCTTTAAATAAAGTTATTCAGGAAGTAAAAAGCACAAATAATTTATAAGCTGCCATGTGCTTTTTAGATATCAAGGATCATAATTCTGTTAGTCATGCTGACACCACTTAGCATTCTCATAGTGGGATAAACTTTCACACAATAAAAAAACATGAAATGGGGGAAGGCTCTGCTCAGGCAAGCTCCTTTGCCGTGGCCTGAAAGGGAAGCAAGACCAGGGACAAGACAAAGATGTAACCCACAGCAACCCACAAGCCCCAAGTATATTACAAACCAATATTTGCATTTTTTCTGGGCATTTCTGGGCTCTGCCTTCCTGTGTTGTAAATAAAAAAAGGGGGAAGGCTTTGTTCAGGCAAGCTCTTTTGCCGTGGCCTGCTCTTTTGCCGTGGCCTGAATGGGAAGCAAGAGCAGGGACAAGGAGAAGATGTAACCCACAGCAATCCCTCTAGGGAGAACACTTGCCTTAGGATTCTGCTGGATCATGGACTTGAAGATTTCTTACCTTGCACTGGGCAGCCTACTGATATATAGTTACAAACAAATTTTTTTTGAATGAGCATTATACTGCTGGACTGTATTGCCAATATGTTCACTAATGTCTTTTTAACTGTTTAATGTCTAGTCTGAAGGTATTCAAGGGGCTGCATGCAGATATATGGTGTATCTAAAGGAACAAGGTCTTTAAGCACATAGGAGGGTAAAGAGTATAGAACGGAAGGCCATTACTAAGTGTTAACTCAGCAGAGGAGTTGGTGGGAAATATTTTTTTTTTAATGGTTAACTTTTTTTTTGTTTTGTAATACACAACAAACAACAGATACACATGTGTACATTTGGAGCGAACAGCGCTTCAATTATAATGTAATACATTTATCCGGCATCCAGTCAGTGAACATAGAGCTACATGTAGGTCACATTGCTGTTTAGTATAGTTCAACCCATATAGAGTTCAGGGACATATAGACAATCCACATAATGTGGGATTATAACCTTATTCTGTACATTAAGGAGTGGGTGGTATGGTACCTGAGTAATCCACATAATGTGGGATTATAACCTTATTCTGTACATTAAGGATTGGTTGGTATGGTATCTGAGCTGATCCAGGAATTCCAAATCTTAGAGAATTTTTTTGGGCATCCTCTAGCTTCATACATCTACTTGTACAGTGGTATGGCCTGGTTAACCACATGCCGACCAGACCATAGCCGAAAGACGGCTACAGCGAGGTCAGCTTATTCTGGGTGGGCGTCCATGGACGTCCTCACTGAATTGCGCACCCGGGAACATCCGTGACCCAGACCCCGGCGCATCGCGGATTACAGTAAATGGCCACTGATAGCGGCCGTTTACCACGTGATCGCTCTGTCAAATGACGGTACAGTGTGAGAGGAGAGAGGGAGAGATCGTTTGCAGCACTGTGGGCACTACAGATCCAGCCCACAGCGCTGCTCAGTGCCCATACTCTGCCATACTCTGCCACACTCTGCAATACTCTGCAATACTCTGCAATACTCTGCAATACTCTGCAATATTATGCAATACTCTGCAATACTATGTAATACTCTGCAATACTATGCAATACTCTGCCAATACTCGCCAATACTCTGCAATACATTTTAACAGAAAAAAAGAATTTATTTTTTTTTTTACCGAATTTTCAGTCTTTTTTGATTTATAGCGCAAAAAATAAAAAACCCAGCGGTGATTAAGTGCCACCGAAAGAAAGCTCTATTTGTGTGAAAAAACATTTCAATTGGGTACAGTGTTGCATGACTGAGTAATTGTCATTCAAAGTGTGAGAGCACCGAAAGCTGAAAATGGGTCTGGTTAGGAAGGGAGTTTAAGTGCCCAGTGGTCAAGTGGTTAACCATGGTGAGCCTGAAATCTATAGTGGGCAAGGATTGAGATATCCAGTGCATGGTTTTCGATTTTTTTTGCGTAAAACATTACTATGCGTATAAAGGATTGTACATTTTTAGATAATTCTTCATAATCAATGTATCCTAGTAGGCATCGTAGGGGGTTACATATGTTAGGTATCTGAGCTATGGAGCTGATGAACCGTGACCTCTGACCAGAACTTCCTTATCAGAGCACATTCCCACATTAAGTGAAAAAATGTACCATCAGCCACGCCGCATCAAGAGCACAATGGAGAGGGCAATCTATGTAGTCTATACCAGTGTTTCTCAACTCCAGTCCTCAAGGCGCACCAACAGGTCATGTTTTCAGGATTTCCCTCAGATGAAACAGCTGTGGTAATTACTAAGGCAGTTAAACTGATCAAATCACCTGTGCAAAATAGTGGAAATCCCGAAAACATGACCTGTTGGTGTGCCTTGAGGACTGGAGTTGAGAAACACTGGTCTATACAATAAGCATGGTGTGAAGTAAGGCCTATACAACAGTTTTGTTTGGAGCACCTTGTCACGGGAGGAGATGACAGAGGTTACCTGGAGGGGAAGAACCTCCCTTCAGACATCCTCCGTCAGCTCAGGTATGTCAGAACGCCATTTGTGTTCAATGGAGCAAAGCCTGTTGGTCATGGAGTGGAGTAGAGACTTGTAATATGTAGAAATAAGTTTGGTGTGAGAGGGATCAGTCAGTAGACGCTCTAGCGGTGAAATCTGAACACCTATATTTCGAGGCTGAACTGCGTGGCAGCAGTGTGATGTATCTGTAGGTATTGGAAACAGGCTGTGTTAGGGAGACTGAAGTCCCTTTGAAATTCTGCGAAGGAGCGGAACATGTTATCTGAAAATAAGTGTGAGACTGTTTTCACCCCCTTTTTGAACCAGTATCCCCCATCTGTTCTATGGAAGAATTCTGGTAGACATGGGTCCCCCCAGAGCAGGGCATTTGGTGAGTATGTGGCGTGTGTAGTGAGCAGTAACACCTTGGAGAGCCTAAAGATCCGTAGGGTCATTGCCAGGACATTCACACTTTCTCTCCCTCTAAGTGACATTCAATGTATTAGGTTCTGGAGGGATTCGTAGGAGGTAAGGATGACTGCCTCCAAAGCAGTGGCCGCATTTTTGGCAGGGTAAAACCACCAATGCGCTTGTACCAATTGTGAGGCGATATCGTAGGTTTGAAGACACGGAAGTGCCAGACCCCCTTACAAAGTGGGTAGTTGAAAGGTGCGTTTTGCAATCCTCACTCCTCCTCTACTCCAGATAAAGTTGGTGAGTGGGAAGTGTGTAGTTGCTATGAGTAATTATGGGATGATTGGGAATGTAATGCTAGATATTCGGCATGGGTGACAGGTCCTCCGGTAGTGAGGGGGTTAGTGCTCTGACTCCCTTCCTAGAGGTTGATGCCCCAAAAGCAATCAGGACTAGACCTACAATATGGAGACCCCAGGAATGTAGCCTCATGTATCCGAGAGCTTTAAGGGTTAACAAGGGCACGCATGAGGTCCACATGGCAGGACCTCATTCTGTCACTGTAGAAGGTAACTCTGACTATAGTGGATAAAGTGCCATCATCCCTAATGTTGTACAACTACAGGAGAAAACCCTTTAAGGGTGGGACTATATAGGCACTGAACAGTCGGCAATTAGATAAAAAATGTCATTTATTGGTACAAAAAAATAAAATCTTATAGGACATACAGAGCATCAAGCAATATAAAGTTTAAGTACAAATTGATCATAAAAGGTAATAACACTTCAGACACAGAATTAGCATCACATATGTATGTCACTATGTTTTTAAAACCAATATTGAGGAGCCGCAGGGTTGCGCTGGTGCTCATGCCCCATTGCACACCCACCGCTAGGCCATATGTGGCCCGCCCAGGTATCACACTGCAAAAGATCCCCCAGTGGTAGCCAGAGCCAGAGAGCACCAGGATCATGAGGAATCTATTGTAAAGGCAAGCAGGAAGCACGGCCCAATATTGTCTATGGCAATTGTGGAGGATCGTAGAAACTATATGAGTATGGTACACCAGACTGCAGATCTAAGGGACCAAAGGAGGCACGGTAAAGGAGATACCTTAGTTCCTATGACAATCCACCTACAGGACGTCCAAACAGCATCCATGAATGAATGGCCTAGCAGTGGGTGTCCGACGGGGCACAATCGCCAGCGAAACCCTGTGGCTCCTCAATCTTGGCTTTAAAACATAGTGACATACATATGTGATGCAAGTTCTGTGACTGAGGTGTCATTAACTTTTATGATAAATTTGTACCTACACTATATATTGCTTGATGCTCTGTATGTCCTATAAGATTTTATTCTTTTGTACCAATAAATGACATTTTTTATGTAATTGATGTCTGTTCAGTGCCTATATAGTCCCACCTATTTTGTCACTAGGAGTGATGAGGTGGCAGAGGAAAGCTGGATTGGTGGAGCGGGATGTGCAGCAACATGGGACAGAGTGTTTTACAGAAGGAATCTGTATGTTACGCAGCTGCGCAAGGTGTATGTCTCACTTCTAAGTCGGGGTTCCACCTTAATGTTGATCTTCACATGACTGCGGCCCTGCCTGGTTCTGGGCATTAGTGGGCACGTACATGTGAAAAGGTACCCCATGTGCAGGGCGCATAGGAAATAAAAGGAAAAAAAAAAAAAAAGAAAAACAAGGGCGCACCAGCCTTGTGCATTAACTTTTAAAAAAAATATTTAATATAAAAAGATAAAATGAAACGACTCACAAGCAGTAAATGGAGGAGGCACAACATATAGTGTACCGACAGCTAGCATGCAGCTTGGGATGAGCGATGCCTTCCAAAAGTCGCGGAGAGACGCACAAACATCACAATCAGCTATCACAATCAGCTTACGCGTTTCGAAAGGGAACGTCCCTTCTTCATCAGAGCTGTGCTGTGATCCCTCCTTCAGCAATCCCTTTTTATAAGTGACTGAGTGTCAAATGAGGGGGGTGGGTGGGTGGGGTGGAATAAGGAGCTCCTCCCCCTCAGGGGATCCCTCCCTCTTGTGCCCTCCAATCGTACGGGCAACACTCCACTTAGTGACAGGAAATAGTGTGTATGGTGTAAATAATAAAAATAATAATAATAGTATATATATATATATATATATATATATATATATATATATATATATACACATACATACACACACACATATATACATATATATGCACACACATACATGCACACATATATACACAACCATATACACACAAACATACATATACATACACACACGTACATGTGATGAAATATAATAAGCATATATATGTATGTGAAATAAATTAAGTACAATATATAGACAATGATAATTTACCAGAAGCACGCTGAACCATTGGTGATAAAACATGGCGCGCTGTGCCTATAGAATGCACCAGATGACAAAACATAAGGTGTACCGGATAGAGATAATGGTGAGCAATAGTAGACATGGTAGGTGGGGACCCCCCACTCCACTAAGCCACCAGTCCCATCAAACCAATGTGCACAAATACAGAGCTGTGAAAGATGAGTGCATATAAAACTAAACATGTTGGATCATGGATGAGGAAGAATGAGTACCTGCAGTGTTATCTCAGGGGGTCAGCGCCAGTGGAACATCCCTGTGTCAGGTGCACAGCAGGTCGGTGACAACGTGGCTGCATCCGGACGGAGCGAGTACCCGCGGTGCTGTCTCAGGGGGTCAGCGCGAGTAGAGCACCTCTGTATCAGGTGCACAGCGGGCCAGTGATCGCGTGGCTGCATCCGCACGCCGGTGTGATTGCGTTCCAAGCTGTAGGGCGCATAGGCCCCGTCTACACAAGCGCAACACTTTATATAAGATATTTCTGGTATCATAATATTCTGATATCTATGAGTGCGGCTGTTTCTTCACTTTATTTATTTGTATTGCACAGAGCAGGTATGTATAACATCTTTTTTATTTTATTTTAAAAAAAAAAACTTAAAGTGGAGGGCCACCCTAAAAAAAAAATTGCAGTAATATTCTTAAAAAAATATTTTAAAAAAATCTGAAAAAAAAAAACATTTCTTACTCACCAGAAACCCCTGTTGCTAGGCAGTCTTCCTAATCTGCCTCTTCCTATTCCGCAGCGTTGTTTCTTCTGTTTCTTCCTCCTCAGTGAGCGGCTCCGTTGTCTTCTGGGACATATGTGTGTCCCAGGAAACAACGGGGCCATTCAGAAAGCACCGCGCGGATCGCACATGCGCAGTAGGAAACGGGCAGTGAAGCCGCAAGGCTCCACTGCCTGTTTCCCTTAGTTAGGATGTCGGCGCCGGCAGCCGATCCGATGGACGGATTGGACTTGGGGGGCCAACATCGTGGGCTCGCTTGGCAGGTAAGTGTCCTTATTAAAAGTCAGCAGCTACAGTGTTTGTAGCTGCTGACTTTTAAAAAAAATCAAAGGAACACCCTTTTAACAATCACTTTAACCCTAATGATTTAGCTAGTGCTTCTGACACCTTAAAGCCAGGCACACCCCATAAGTGGCGCACAAGGTCAGATGCTGGATGAAGTTGTCTACAGAAATCCAGAACTACTGACCTGTGTCCTGTGTACTTTGCAGTCCTGTCTCAAGCAGGCCTTTCAATTCCTCCTTATAGTACATCTCCACTTATGTTGTGGAGATGGAGAGAGGGAAAGAACTTTGTAGTTTGGCAAAAAAAGCAGGACAGAACTAATATCATTTGTTGATATTTCAGTGCAGCAAAGGTACTGTGTTTTAGGACTTGAAAGGTCTTTAAAGGATAAATCATGGTCAAATCTGTTATTCATTTTTAAAAATGTTGCCCTGACATACTGTATGCTTTATGAAGGACTTCAGGATCATCAGAAGTCTTTTGTAGCAGCCTGCATCCAGGGTCACACGTCTGTCATGCATATGTGAGGGTTTATGCTAGTACCAGTGTATACCTGTGTACATCTGCAAGCAGCTATTGATTTCGATAGGTGGCTGTGTGCAGCATCTGTGGCTCCCAGGCTAGGGCACACACCAGAATTTTACATCATGCAACCCCAGGCACCTGTATTCATGAGGACTTAAAGTGATTGTAAAGGCAGATTTTTTTTATCCTAATGTATTCTATGCAATAAGATAAAAAGCCTTCTGTGTGTAGCAGCCCCCCAATACCTACCTGAGCCCCGTCTATATTTAGCATTGTACACGAGTGCCTCGACCATCTGGGACTATCCCTCCTGATTGATTGAGACACAGCAGCAGTGCCATTGGCTCCCGCTGCTGTCAAAGTCAGTTAGCCAATCAGGAGAGAGGGGGCGGAGCAGAAACTGCGGCACCGTGTCTGAATGGTTTTGGGAGAGGCACTGTCAGAAAATAAGGTGTTGCTTACAAAACTGTATTTAATGTATCATACAGTGTACAGAGGTCAGCAGTATGTAGGGCAGTGTACAGAGCTCAGCAATATGTAGGGCAGTGTACAGAGGTCAGTAGTATGTAGGGCAGTATACAGAGGTCAGTAAGATGTAGGGCAGTGTACAGAGGTCAGTATTTTGTAGAGCAGTGTACAGAGGTCAGTAGTTTGTAGAGCAGTGTACAGAGGTCAGTAGTATGTAGAGCAGTGTACAGAGGTCAGTAAGATGTAGGGCAGTGTACAGAGGTCAGTAGTTTGTAGAGCAGTGTACAGAGGTCAGTAGTTTGTAGAGCAGTGTACAGAGGTCAGTAGTTTGTAGAGCAGTGTACAGAGGTCAGTAGTTTGTAAAGCAGTGTACAGAGGTCAGTAGTATGTAGAGCAGTGTACAGAGGTCAGTAGTTTGTAGGGCAGTGTACAGAGGGCAGTATTATGTAGGGCAGTGTACAGAGGTCAGTAGTATGTAGAGCAATGTACAGAGGTCAGTAGTATGAAGAGCAGTCTACAGAGGTCAGTAGTTTGTAGGGCAGTGTACAGAGGTCATTAGTATGTAGAGCAGTGTACAGAGTTCAGTAGTATGAAGAGCAGTGTACAGAGGTCAGTAGTTTGTAGGGCAGTGTACAGAGGTCAGTAGTGTGTAGGGCAGTGTACAGAGGTCAGGAGGATGTATTGTAATGTACATAGGTCAGTAGTATGTAGAGCAGTGTACAGAGGTCAGTAGTGTATAGGGCAGTGTACAGAGGTTAGTAGTGTGTAGAGCAGTGTACAGAGTTCAGTAGTATGAAGAGCAGTGTACAGAGGTCAGTAGTTTGTAGGGCAGTGTACAGAGCTCAGCAATATGTAGGGCAGTGTACAGAGCTCAGCAATATGTAGGGCAGTGTACAGTGGTCAGTAGTATGTAGGGCAGTATACAGAGGTCAGTAAGATGTAGGGCAGTGTACAGAGGTCAGTAGTTTGTAGAGCAGTGTACAGAGGTCAGTAGTTTGTAGAGCAGTGTACAGAGGTCAGTAGTATGTAGAGCAGTGTACAGAGGTCAGTAAGATGTAGGGCAGTGTACAGAGGTCAGTAGTTTGTAGAGCAGTGTACAGAGGTCAGTAGTTTGTAGAGCAGTGTACAGAGGTCAGTAGTTTGTAGAGCAGTGTACAGAGGTCAGTAGTTTGTAAAGCAGTGTACAGAGGTCAGTAGTATGTAGAGCAGTGTACAGAGTTCAGTAGTATGAAGAGCAGTGTACAAAGGTCAGTAGTTTGTAGAGCAGTGTACAGAGGTCAGTATTATGTAGGGCAGTGTACAGAGGTCAGTAGTATGTAGAGCAATGTACAGAGGTCAGTAGTATGAAGAGCAGTGTACAGAGGTCAGTAGTTTGTAGGGCAGTGTACAGAGGTCATTAGTATGTAGAGCAGTGTACAGAGTTCAGTAGTATGAAGAGCAGTGTACAGAGGTCAGTAGTTTGTAGGGCAGTGTACAGAGGTCAGTAGTGTGTAGGGCAGTGTACAGAGGTCAGGAGGATGTATTGTAATGTACATAGGTCAGTAGTATGTAGAGCAGTGTACAGAGGTCAGTAGTGTATAGGGCAGTGTACAGAGGTTAGTAGTGTGTAGAGCAGTGTACAGAGTTCAGTAGTATGAAGAGCAGTGTACAGAGGTCAGTAGTTTGTAGGGCAGTGTACAGAGGTCAGTAGTGTGTAGGGCAGTGTACAGAGGTCAGGAGGATGTATTGTAACGTACATAGGTCAGTAGTATGTAGAGCAGTGTACAGAGGTCAGTAGTGTATAGGGCAGTGTACAGAGGTTAGTAGTGTGTAGAGCAGTGTACAGAGGTTAGTAGTTTGTAGGGCATTGTACAGAGGTCAGTAGGAAGCTATTAGTAAGTAGGGCAGTGTACAGATGTCAGTAAGATATAGGGCAACATACAGAGGTCAGTGGGATGTAGGGCAGTGTACAGGAGTTAGTAGTAAGTATGGTAGTGTACAGAGGTCAGTAGTATGTAGGGTGGGGAACAGATGTCAGTAGTATGTAGGGCAGTGTACAATGATCAGTAGTTTGTAGGGTAGTGTACATTGGTCAGTAGTTTGTAGGGTGGTGTAGAGAGGTCAGTTGTCAGGCTAGGAGCAGATAACAGGCAGCAGTTCAGGTTTTTAACAAAGAGTTAAAGGAACAAGAGCACAAAACCACGATCAGGTCTAAACAGAGCAGATCAGCTAGGACTTATGCCGCGTACACACGGTCGGACTTTTCAGCTACAAAAGTCCGACAGCCTGTCCAACAGACTTCCGGAAGACTTTCGGCAGACTTGCGGCGGACTTGTGGCAGACTTTCTAACGAACGGACTTGCCTACACACGACCACACAAAAGTCCGACGGATTCGTACGTGATGACGTACACCAGACTAAAATAAGGAAGTTGATAGCCAGTAGCCAATAGCTGCCCTAGCGTGGGTTTTTGTCCGTTGGACTAGCACACAGACGAGCGGATTTCGGGGTCCGTCGTAGTTACGACGTAAAGATTTGAAGCATGTTTCAAATCTAAAGTACGTCGGATTTGAGGCTAAAAAAGTACGTTGAAAGTCCGGAGAAGCCCACACACGATCGGATTACCAGCCAGCTTTAGTCCGTCAGCGTCCGTTGGACTTTTGTAGACGAAAAGTCCGACCGTGTGTACGCGGCATTATAGTTCACCGCTGCAGATGAAGGTAGATGTTGGCTGGACCTTGTAGTTCACCGCTACAGATGAAGGTAGATGTTGGCTGGTGCTTGTAGTTCACCGCTACAGATGAAGGTAGATGTTGGCTCGAGCTTGTGGTTCACTGCTGCAGACTAAGGTAGAGGTTGGCTGGGCAGCCAAGTAGTAATGCTGAGTCTGGTACTACAGTAGAATCAGGTAAAGTCTAGTCTAGGCAAGCTGGGTCATACACAGGTAGATCACAGGTAGATCAGAGTCCAAATGGTACCGAATCAGAAGTGAGCAGGTAGGGTCAAAAACTAGCCGGGTCATACTCGAAATGTACAGAGAACACAGCCTGTGATTGACCGCCTCAGTCATCACTGTTCTTGTGTGCTGTGGGAAGGGGGTGTTACTTTCCTCCAACCAACTCTCAGCTCTCCTCACTGCATGTAGCTTCAGCTCCCCGTCCCTACTTTCAGACAAGCTGTAACAAATTCTGCACTTTGAACAGCTGGAGAGAAGAGAAGATTGCAGATAAACATGTGCAACTCATGGAGGGAGATTTGGCTCATCTCTGTGTATCACCTGAGGTTACAACTTAACCAGATTTTAAAAAATGGTAGAGACCAACACATTGTTTTTCATTAAAATAATGTGTCACAGTACAAAAAAATTTCACCTTTGTAATGTTAAGTATGTAATGCAAATCAAATGTTAAAAAATGCCAGTTCAATCTATTTTCATTTCAGGCTGGAACACTACAAAATAGGTAAGAGGCTAATTGTTTTAAATAATTCAAAATAAAGGTCAAAATAAAGAGAAAACCATACTGGGTCCACAAAATTGTGGGGGCTATAAGGGAAAAAAGTGAGAAAACTAGCATAAACTAGATTAAGCAAAGAAAAAAAAAGTAGACCAAAAGAAAAAGATAAAACCTTGCATAGTTACCAGAACGTCCCCAGGGAACAAACAAGTTCAAGTGCTATGTGGTACTGGCAGACCAATGATTCAGCTGCCAAAGCAAATAGGCACTCACTACTCCCTTACAAGCCTTACAAGTATTTTTATGTCCCATGTTGAGACTCTTCCCTATGTTTCGTCACATATGGCGACCCGTCACATTTCGCTACGGAAGTGATGATCTGCTGAGAAATATGGCACTGCACATGCGTAACTTGGCGTTATGCGTTCCAGAAGTTTTTACGACAATACGGAGCAGTGAAACCGTGAGATAATGTCACGGAAGTGACGTTACAGACAAGCTCTTCTTCTGTATAATTATTGATTGTAACACACCACTTTGCAAGAGGGCCCCTCGTGGGCTCGCTTCGCTCGCCACGCTTCGGGCACTGCCTTCGCTCAGCATAATTATATTCTAACTCTATGTCCACTTGGATGGTGGGGCTTGAACCTGGACTTAGGGGTGGAGCCACATAATAACTGCGCAAGCGCAGTTCAACGTCAGTTCCGTCACACTATCTGACGGTTTTAGTGTGCTGTTTTGTTGTAAAAGTGTTGGTGGCGTCGCGCATGCACACTCCAGCGGGTAGCCAAATGTGATGGGTCACCATATGTGACAAAACACCTGCATTTGTGGGAAAATTTATATTGGTTGTGAGACAAAGCATAAATAAAGTACATACATTTAGAAACATTTATCTGTTAGTGTGAAAATGATTTGGTAGCATGAAATCTTCTTCTTTAGTTCGTTCTTTTTTGTATGTTTATCATAGCAACACAGACAGCGCTAAAACTGTGACCATTATTAAATTTAAGAAAATTAATTATGGTATCCAAGAAGATAACATTAAACAAACAGGAGACTCTTTCAACTTGATTGTCTTTTGCCTAGAGGTCTGAATTTCCACCAGATGCCTTTTTGGAGTTTTATTTATCACTCTTCATCCTTTTATTTTCTCACTTAATTTTACTAGTTAATCACTTTTATAATGGTATTTCTTAACTGTCTTATATCTTCTCACATCCTATTTTTCATGCTTGGACCCAGGGCTGGCTTTACCATAAGGGACTATTAAACACATTGCTGGCAATTTATTTTTTTTCCACAAAAAAGTTTTATTGAGGAATAACAAGTACAAAGGGTATGGGGAAAGGAAGGGGACCCAAAGGGCCATAACAAACAATACAATAGCAAAGGTAAACAAATTACATAGAAAAAAAAGTTTGTTCCTTTAAAAGATGGTCGGCCTCTCAGGAATCGTAACAGCACGTGTATCAGTGAAAGGCACATTCAGATTAAATATATGAGTGCCATATATAGTTCCCCAGCTTAACATTAAGGTCCCTAAAAAAGAAAGAAAGAGGACAAAAAAATTGAGAGAAAAGAGAGCAGCAGCCTGGCAATTTTTAATATGAAAGTCGGCTACAATTAGCAGGACTCGGCTGTTAAAATGTCCTGGGCTGTTGCAGAATGTCTGCCGGCCCCCTTGTAGTAGAGGTATGCCCAGTGACATTTAGAACAGCTGGAGAGGGTGCTATACAAAGAGGCTGAAACAGCTTCTGAGATGCTGGGGAGAGAAGAGAAAATTCAGGACAGGACACATAGGATCAATAGTATACATAGCATCTGGAATAGCTGGCTAAGTGCTGAGAAGAGGAGCAAGTTCATGAAACAAAGAAGCAAGTAGGCCTACTGAAGAAGCCCTATCACATGGCGATACGTGTCTAGAGGAGGAGTTGAGCTTTGTGATGTTACACTAGAGTCGCTCCCTTAGAGGTGGTGAGCAGGATTACATTGTTTGAAAAGCGTGTATTCTTAATCTTCTTGTAAGTAGAATTTTAAGCAAAGTTTTAAATAAAGAGTTGTTACGGAGTACACAAGGTCTGTCCTTTCTGCCTTGTTACATACTACCTTTCGGAAACTGTGAGGACAGAGGTTCTGTTCTTTAGAGGAGGAGAGAAGAGATTTGCCTGGGTCTAAAGAGAGAAGCTTTCTTTGATTTGTATGGAGGTGAGCAGGCCCTTCACCTGGTGATGGATATTCCTAGTGCATGAAGAGATTAAGCACAGGGTGTTTTTGAAGTAGTTGATTTTGTGTACATATGCACAGAGAATCTCATCCGCATTGTTTTGCATTTATGATTCAAAATATATTCATAATTTGGATGTGTCAGGAATCATGAATCAGACCGAGACAGAAGTAAAGTTAAGTCACTTGTTTAATAATAATAATAAAGTAAACAGAGTAAGCGTAGTCAAAACAAGCCAGAGTTCAGTAACCGGATCGGGTAGTCAGCCAAGCAAATGTCAGAGAGCCAGAGATGAACGTAGTAGTACAGCAAGCAGGATCAGGAGCCAGAAGGAACGTCAGCCGAGGAAGTCTTCAACAGGAACGCAGGAGAAAGTCTCTGTGATGGTGACAAAGGCGAAGGCAGAGATCAAGTGAGCTGGACGACTTTAAGTAGGCTGGACTGACAAGCAGAATCAACAACAGCTGGGTAACTGTGGAGAGAGATGGGAACTGACTATTAGCCGACAACTGAGCTGCCAGCTCAGAGAAGGAAGGGCTGAGCCCAGCCCTGACAGGATGTGTATTAACATTGCTGCGCTACACTAATATTTTCTTTGGTTTCCATGATATAATATATTATTATTATTATATAAAGTACCAACGTCATCTAAGGCAGTGTGCAGCAGTCAGACTCTGCGCTTCCATTTCCCCATGCGTTATTTGTAACAAATCGCTGTAGAGTGGGCGGGGCACAGTGTCTGACATTATTATGTTTTCGCGCATGCGTGCTTGTTACTGATGCCTATACCGTCATTTTTTATACCGCAAGTATTATTTAAAGCGGTGTTCCAGCCGCAAAATTTTTTTTTTTAAAGTCAGCAGCTACAAAAACTGTAGCTGCTGACTTTTAATAAGGACACTTACCTGTCCGGGGAGCCCGCGATGTCAGCCCCCCGAGGTCAATCTGTCTATCGGATCAGGTGCAGGCGCCGCCATTGTAGGGAAACCAGCAGTGGAGACGTCAGGCTTCACAGCCGGTTTCATACTGCACATGCGCAAGTAACGCGGCGCTTTCTGAATGGCCCCGTCGTCTTTTGGAACACACACAACTCCCAGAAGGCAGCGGGGGAAAAGGAGGAAATGACGCACTGGGCCGTGGCGAGCTAGGACTGAAGTACACTATGTACTTCAGAAGAGGTAAGAAAGAAAAAAAAATAGTTATCCAAAAACGAGGGGTGGAGGGGTGGTTTTTCCTTTAAGACCAAGTTGTAAAAGTGGGTGGAACTGCGCTTAATCAAGGTGGGGGTCTTTTTTTCTTTTCCAAATAACATTTTATTTTGTTTGTATTTGCGATACAAAATAAAGAGGTACACAATTTCAAAGGTGTAACTTGAAGTATGTGTCATTGCTTTCAGATAGTTACTCAGGAATACTGATGCTATGTTTAAAGACAGTGATAATTATTTATCTAGCGTTATCATTTTGTCAAATATGTATTGCTTATTCATTTAATAAATCCTAACAATTTGTATGTGGCTGTAAGAGTCACAAGAATACTCTATATGAAGGGAAGGAGGGGGAAAGAGGAAGGAGGGGGAAAGAAGTCATCAAGATAGGTTTTTTTTTTTTATTACCTGATCATGGTGGGTCCTCCAGAAGGGTGCCACAACTCCCAGACCTTATTATGAGCCTCCAGTCTGTCCTGCATCCTAGTCGTCATTTTCTCCATCATCTCTACATCCTTATTTCTAGAGAAAAGGGCTTCAGGAGAAGGGGGGCGCAGCATTTCCAATTTAGGGCTATGAGACAGCGTGCTGCTGTGAGTTTTTTTATAGGGCGTGAGGAACCTCAGTGGTTACAGACCTAGTAGGAAAAATGTTGGGGTCATCGGGACCGTGGTACAATATGGGGTGATTAGTGGGCAGCTCCAATAAATGTGGAGGAGAGTACCCTTCGCCCCCTGACATCGCAAACACCTATCTGTACTAGTAGGATAAATGGCGTGGAGTACATCTGGGGTCATATACCAGAATAGGAGAATTTTGTACGTGTTTTCTTTATATAGTGTACATATTGAACTCTTTGCTGCTTGGGACCATATCACCTGCCACTTTTTTTTGGGAATTTCCTCATTGAGGGCTTTCTCCCATCTAGTCATATAGGAATTCTTCCCATGATCTTCTAGGGGGCTAGTATTTAGTATCTTAAAAAATATCTGATATTAGGTCCTTCTGTGTGGTACCCGCCAGAATTATAGTTTCAAAAGGGGATGGGGGGGAGAATTGTAAGTTAGGGGCTATAGTAAGTGCCTAATGTCAGATTTGCAGATACCCATAGAACACCTGTCGTGGTAGATCGAATTTGGTCTGAAGTTCAGCAAAGGGTAACAATTTGCGTGACCTGGGGTCCACTAGGTTCCCAAAGTGAAATAGGTTCTGCGATATCAATGGATACGACATCTGATTAGTGAGGCTATCTGGCACCTTGGGATTACAGTTAAAAGAGGTCAGGAGCAATCTCTCAGATGACAACCCATGGGATTGTGACAATTTGCGCCAGAGCCGCCTAAGCTGGCATTCGGGAGCTACCTCTGCATTCACATTCCAGGGAAAGTAAGGGCGGCACAGTGGTGTAGTGGGTAGCACTCTTGCCTAGTAGTAAAAAGGGTTGCTGGTTCGAATCCCAAACACAACACAACACAACACTACCTGCCTGGAGTTTGCATGTTCTCCCTGTGCCTGCATGGGTTTCCTCCATGTACTCTGGTTTCCTCCCACACTCCAAAGACATGCTGGTAGGTTAATTGGCTTCTGACCAAAAATTAAAAATTGGCCCTAGTATATGAATGTGAGTTGGGGACCTTGGATTGTGGGCTCCTTGAGGGTAGGGACCAATGTGAGTGTGTACTCCCTCAGGTTGAACTGGATGGACTGGTGTCTTTATTCAACCTTACTAAATATGTAAGTTATTCAGGTGTGTCGAAGCTAGCCATATTTTTTCAATTTCTGTCCATTTGTTATAGGACCGTTGGGTGAACCATGAGGCAACTGCTCATAGCTGGGTTGCCTGATAGTATTTAATAAGGTTGAGAAATGCGAGGCCCCCTTCACTATGTGCTGCCATCAGTACTGACCTAGGTATTCTATGTCTTTTGTAGTTCCATGTGTAGTAAAATAGATTGAAGCTTTTTCAGATGTTTGTAAGGGACAGGTATGGGCAATGTTTGGAAAAGATACAGAAGCTTCGGGAGGATCGTCATTTTAATTGATGCGATCCGCCCTAGGAGGGAGATGTGGTGTTTCCTCCACTGGACCAGTAAAGATATAATTGAGCGTAAGGGGGGGGGGATTTTCTTTGTACAGGGTACTGAATTTTGGGGTGATTTGGATCCCCAGGTATTTCAGGGCAGTTGTTTTCCAGCTGTAAGAAAAGTTGTTTTTTAAAAGTGCAGTCTCTGCTTCGGGAATGTTAATGGGCAATAATTTTATATCCTGAGAGGGCTCCGCAGCAATCTAGTTCCGCGTGCAGGACCGGAAGGAATATGTGGGGTTGAGTCATTACGAAGATAATGTCGTCGGCAAAAAGGGAAGTTTTGAACTCTTTGCCCCTGACTGATATTCCCTGAATGGTAAGATGGTAAGGATTTAATAGTCTGTTTCCTCGTCGGTGATTGGGGTGTTAAGTAACAGTAGATCAGAGGGTTGAAGATGGGGAATCCCGATTTGTTCCAAATATTGTCGCATGCGATGGGAAAGGTCCAGAGGGGGGGGGGGGGTTACTGGGGATGTCCGGGTTGATATAGAGATCCTTATAAAAGTCTGCAAAGGTATGGGCAATCTCTGTGGGGTGGGATAGCATGTGGCCCGATTTGCTCTTGATCTGGTGTAGGGTCTGCATGTGGGAGTTTTCACGTAGCTTCTTTGCCAAGAGGGAGTGTGCTTTGTTTCCCTTTTCGTAAAACAATTGTTTCAGTCTGGTCAATGCTTTTTCAATGTGGCCAATTCACTAAGGGTTGCACGTAGGTTAACTATCTTTTTAAGGAGGGATATTGTAGGAGTGAGTTGTAGTCGACGTTCAAGAACTCAAAGTTCCCTCTCTGTTTGTACTTTTGTGGCCAGTGTGTCTTTTTTCATTGCGGAGGACAGTGCCATGCACCTACCTCAGAGGATTGCCTTGTGGGCTACCCATAGTGTGGAGAGAGATATATCTGAGGTATTGTTCTCTGCAAAATAGAATTTGAGGGTGGTGTTTAATTGTTCTCATGCAGGGAGGTGTTGGAGGAGGAATGTGCTTAGTTTCCAATTATATGGGTTACGATTGGGGGAACGGAGGCCTAACGTAAGTAGGATAGGGGCATGGTCCAACCATGAGATAGGGAGTATCTGAGCTGTGTGTGTTATTCTGAGTGTAGCGTTATTAATGAAAAAATAGTCAATGCGGGAGGGGGCTGAGTAGAAGGTGAACTGCCGATCACCTGGGTGGAGAGCACTCCACGCATCAAAGAGAGCATAACGTCTGGAGATTTGTTGGAAGATCCTTGAGTCTCTAAGAGCCTGAGAAGGGGATGCCCGGGGGCTCACCACATGGCAATCCACAGTTGCTGATTGGGTTAGGTTAAAGTCCCCTCCCACTACAAGGATCCCGTGGTTTGACCGGAAAATGTGGGCATATACCCTAGATAGAAAGCTGTGTTGTTTTGCGTTTGGGGAATATAGGGCACAGAAGGTGACCTCTTGTGTTTGCCAAAGTCCCTGTAGTATGATAAAGTGGCCATGGGGGTCGCAGTAGTGAGCTGAGCAGGTGTAGGGGGACCCGCGTTTAATAAGTATGGCAACTCCAGCTTTTTTATGGGGACCCGATGAGAGGAAGATCTGGAGGTAGTATTTGGGGGCAAAGGAGCCCCCCTTGTCAAAGTGAGTCTCCTGGACCAATATAACATCCGCTCCTGACTGTCTAAACTTCCTCAGTGCCAGATGCCTCTTTCTGTTGAAGTTGAGGCGGTGAACATTCAGAGATAGGATCCTAGCCATGGTGTTGGATATAGGCAAAAGGATGAATGCTTACCTGATGAGGATGTGGAGTTTCTGAAGCCTAAGGGCTGGGAGCGGGCACTCTTCAGGAGGAGACCCAGACAAATTTTGCTATCTATGTGGCGGGCCTGACGATGACTGGAGAAGAGAGAGAAGGAGGGGAGGCTGAAAAAGAGGAGGGTGGATAGTGCAAGACAACAGGGGGAGCAAGGGGCAAACATTTTTATAAAACCTTGAGAGGCTAACGAGCCTAGGTTGATACGGTTTCCCAGGTACCCCCTCGACCCTGCACCAAATGGGCAGGCCAGGGGGGGCACAGGGGAGCCCTAAACTGGTCAAAGAAAACAAGTAAACTTTGGATGGTACTAAGCTATAAACCAGGGGGGTTGTAGATGTGTGAGAGAAAACCCTCACTCTCAAGTCTCATCTGAGACATGCCCTTAGTGTAAACTGGAGGTTAACGCTGGGGCACCATGGGGGACTATGTGCTGAAAAGAGAAAAATTGTCCGGGGCTGGAGGGGGGAGCTTTAATGTTTGCTGATCTTACACACAAACTTTTTTGAAAGCTCGTTTGGCTGTACTTCTCCGGTGGATCACAGGAGTGCAGTTTGTTCTGCACTCCTGTGAGCCATTTCCAGCAGACAGCAGGCTGTTGGCTGATGTCACAGAGCTGGTTCAGGCTCGAAAGAGGCTCGGAAAGATTGCAAATAAATGGTCGTGATCCGCCTGGACTGGCCCCGCCTCTCCACAAACCGCTGAGCTGTCTGCTCAGGGAGCTCTCAGAACCGAGTGATCAGCAGTGTTGTATCCGGCGGGGAACAGACGCAGCACCACCTAGGTAAGTATGATTCTAAAAAAAAAATATTCCCATACTTCTCTTTTAAATAGCAGTTTTTAACCACTTGCCCACTGGGCACTTAAACCCCCTTCCTAACCAGACCAATTTTCAGCTTTCAGTGCTCTCACATTTTGAATGACAATTACTCAGCCGTGCAACACTGTACCCATATGACGCTTTTGTCCTTTTTTTACACAAATTGAGCTTTCTTTAGCTGGTATTTGATCACCTCTTTGTTTTTTTATTTTTTGTGCTATAAATGAAAAAGACTGAACATTTTGTAAAAAAAAAACAAAAAAACAAAAACATTTTTCTGTTATAAAATTTGTAGTTTTTCTTCATAAATTTTGGCCACAATTTATATGGCTACAAATCTTTGGTAAAAATAACCCAAATCAGTGGCAATTTGTCATAATAATTTATTTCTCTCACACAGCTTGTGCATACCACAAATTACACCCCATTCTGCTACTCCTCCCAAGTATGGCTATACCACACGTGTGAGACTTTTACACAGCCTGGCCACATACAGAGGCCCAACATGCAGGGAGCACCATCAGGTGTCCTAGGAGCATAACTTACACATATTATTTCTTGACTACCTCTTACACTTTTGAAGGCCCTGGAGCACCAGGACAATGGAAACGCCCCATTTTGGAAAGTAAACACCCCAACGTATAATCTTTGAGGCATTATGAGTCTTTTGAACATGTCATTTTTTTCAAAGATGATAAAAGTATACACTGCGCTAAATTCAAAAAATGGTGCAGAGCAGCTACATACAGGGTGACAAAAACCATAAAAACATGTGAGAATATAAAATGTAGCGCATAAATTGTGCAAAAAATTCTACAATCAAGAAAATGGCTGAAACACAAATGTCCATAAGTGATATACACGTTAGTGATGAAACTTATAAGTCTCTAAATAAAGGTAAATAAAGTCCAGTAAGTGAATAGAACAGCAAATATGCATGGGATATCCCACTGGGAATGGTATGTGGATGTAAAACAACAAATGTTCCAACACAGGTATATCATCGGATCATCCCAAAGCTGTATCTCACAACTGCATGTACCTTGGTGGAGATGGTGTGTAAGAAACTCTTACCAGATATAGTGGACTCCCTTGTCAGCGACAGGGAGTCATTCGAGCGGGTTGCCTCTCAGGGCCTGAACAACGGACATCACAGCTCTGCGAACCTTCTGGGTCAAACTCTGTGTGGATCTCCCGGGGCCGCCAGGTGGGTCCTCCCAAAGGATGGCCGAGGTGCGAATCAGAGGGAATGATGCATCACGTGAAAAGCTGAAGTGAAGACTGGTTTGATCTCTCAGTTGATATGTGGAGAAAAAATAAACAGGCTCCACATAACGTAGATGAGCAAAGTGGGATTTTTATTGCTAAAAAAGCCAGGCAATAATAAAATGTGATCACAGGGTATAAAAACAAAGTTGGGCAACAAGAAGGATGCTGAAAGCGCCCGACGCGTTTCGATCAATGGATCGTCTACTGGGGCGTACCTGGGTACGCCCCAGTAGACGATCCATTGATCGAAACGCGTCGGGCGCTTTCAGCATCCTTCTTGTTGCCCAACTTTGTTTTTATACCCTGTGATCACATTTTATTATTGCCTGGCTTTTTTAGCAATAAAAATCCCACTTTGCTCATCTACGCTATGTGGAGCCTGTTTATTTTTTCTCCACATATCAACTGAGAGATCAAACCAGTCTTCACTTCAGCTTTTCACGTGATGCATCATTCCCTCTGATTCGCACCTCGGCCATCCTTTGGGAGGACCCACCTGGCGGCCCCGGGAGATCCACACAGAGTTTGACCCAGAAGGTTCGCAGAGCTGTGATGTCCGTTGTTCAGGCCCTGAGAGGCAACCCGCTCGAATGACTCCCTGTCGCTGACAAGGGAGTCCACTATATCTGGTAAGAGTTTCTTACACACCATCTCCACCAAGGTACATGCAGTTGTGAGATACAGCTTTGGGATGATCCGATGATATACCTGTGTTGGAACATTTGTTGTTTTACATCCACATACCATTCCCAGTGGGATATCCCATGCATATTTGCTGTTCTATTCACTTACTGGACTTTATTTACCTTTATTTAGAGACTTATAAGTTTCATCACTAACGTGTATATCACTTATGGACATTTGTGTTTCAGCCATTTTCTTGATTGTAGAATTTTTTGCACAATTTATGCGCTACATTTTATATTCTCACATGTCATTTTTTTCCACAAGTTTTTGGAAAATGTGGAACGAAAATGAAAGCGCATTTTTTTTTTACTCAAAGTTGTCAATTTATAAGATATTTCTTACACATAACATGTACATAGTAAAAATTACACCCCAAAATGCATTCTGCTACTCTTCTGGAGTATGGCGATACCAGATGTGGGAGACGTTTAAACAGCATGGCCACATAGAGAGGCCCAACATGCAGGGAGCACCATCAGGTGTTCTAGGGACATAAATTTCGAATCTAATTTGACTACCTATTACACTTTTGTGAGGCATTAATGGGCACTGTAGTGGCATGTATGTGGCATGGATGAGAACTGATGTAGCATGGATGTGGCATGAATGAGAACTGATGTGACATGGATGTGGCACAGATGAGCACTGATGTGGCATGGTTGTGGCACGGATGAGCACTGATGTGGCATGGATGAGAACTGATGTGGCATGGATGTGACATGGATGGATGAGACATGTATGAGTCATGGATGGAGCATGGATGAGACATGTATGAGCCATGGATGGAGCATGGATGAGACATGTATGAGCCATGGATGGAGCATGGCTTGATGGATGAGCCATGGCTGGGCACAGATCAGCGCTGGAAACTTCAGACCAGCCCACAGCACTGCTGCACCCGGCTCTCCCCCTCTCCTCACACACTGTACCAATTGGCGTGAGGAGAAGGGAGGAGCCAAACCGGATATGCTGCGATTTGTTTACAAATGATCACGCCATCATTGGATGGCATGATCACGTAGAAAAGGGCCACTGTCATTGGCCCTTTACCCCGATCCGTGACACGCTTGGCTTCATTCTTAGATCCAACTGACGAAATGTTCTCTCCACTTGCAGCAGCTGCTTGTTTTGTCAACCCTATCGTCTGTAAAAACCTTGTTGATGTGGCGGATGAGAATATTCAGGAACTGATCTAAAAGGCAGAGGAGTATGCCGCAAGAAAATCCACATTGCCACACACACAACATGAGGAATTGTCTGAAGAAGATGATGTGGTGGAAGAACTATCACAGGAAGTGGAAGAAGCACCGCCACCGGCATCCACATCTAAGCAGCCAGTCTTTCGGTTTCTTTCTAAATGCCACAGAAGACCCAGGCAGAGGATCTCCCTAAACAGCATAGAGCAGCAGAATAGAAAATATAAGGAAGAGCTTTTGCACCAAGTTGCCATAAGTGAGGACACCGCAACCAGTTTTTGGCTGTCAAAGAGTGACACTTTTTTTCACCAGCTAAAACCTTTTGCTATAGACTTGCTGGCTATGCCAGCTTGTCAAGCCTTTGCAGAGAGGGTATTCAGTGTTACAGTGAGAAAATAAATAAAAGAAACTGCTGCGCCAACTCAATCGTGTCAAGCAGCCAACACTACCAATTAGACAAATTGTGTATAAGGATAAAAAATAAAAAAGTGTAGTGCTATGTTTAAGTGAAGAGTGAGTTTTTTTTTTTATTCAGTGTTACAGGTGACCTCTCTAGAGGTCGGCGGAATAGAGGAAGGGTCATATTGGCACGAAGTGCTTTCCTTAAAATTAATCGAAATTAATAGGAGTGTTTTATTATTCTCTTTAGGTATTTCTATTTCTAACATAAGAAGCATACCTAATACTTGTGGGCAGGCCTGGACTGGGACAAAAAAGAGGCCCGGGCATTTTGGATTGAGCGGCCCCTTCCCCACTCTCCACCCTGACAGATCCCCTGAGAGAGGGGAGGGGGGAACCCAGTAGAGGTGTGGGGGGGGAATGTGAAGTGGGACCAGGAAAAAGCATGGGGAGTTGGAGAGCACAGGGAAGAACCTTGAGAACATGGGGTGGGGCGAGAGTACAGGGGAGAGGCAGAGAACACAGGGAGCAAGAGGAGAGCACAGGGGTCCAGCGGAGAGCATGGGGGGAGGTGGAGAGCACAGGGGGGCAGAGGAGAGCATGGGGGGAGGTGGAGAGCACAGGGAAGGCAGTGGAGAGCATGGGCGAGGTGGAGAGCACAGGGGGGGCAGTGGAGAGCTTGGGGTGAGATGGCGAGCACAGGGTGGGTGGCGATGGAGAGCACGGGGGGAGGTGGAGAGCACGGGGGGAGGTGGAGACCACGGAGGGAGGCAGAGAGCACAGGGGGAGGCAGAGAGCGCGGGGTGGCAGAGAGCACGGGAGGCAGAGAGCACGGGGGAGGCAGAGGGCACGGGGGTGGCAGAGAGCATGGGGGGAGGCGCAGAGCACGGGGGGAGGCGCAGAGCACGGGGGGAGTAGGGGAGCACGGGGGAGGCGGAGAACACAGGGGGGAGGTGGAGAGCACAGGGGGGGTGGCAGAGAGCATAGGGAGGAGGTGGAGAGCACAAGGGGGTGGCAGAGAGCATACGGGGAGGTGGAGAGCACAGGGGTGACAGAGAGCATGGGGGGAGGTGGAGAGCAGGGGGGTGGCAGAGAGCATGGGGGGAGGTGGAGAGCATGGGGGTGGCAGAGAGCTTGGGGAGAGGTGGAGAGCACGGGGGATAGGGGAGAGGTGGAGAGTATGGGGGGGTAGGTGGAGAGCATGGGGGGGAGGTGGAGAGCACGGGGGTAGCGGAGAGCATGGGGGGAGGTGGAGAGCATGGGGGAGATGAAGAGCATGGGAGAAGGTGGAGAGTATGGGTGGGACCAGGAAAAAGCATGGGGAGTTGGAGAGCACAGGGAAGAACCTTGAGAACATGGGGTGGGGCGAGAGTACAGGGGAGAGGCAGAGAACACAGGGAGCAAGAGGAGAGCACAGGGGTCCAGCGGAGAGCATGGGGGGAGGTGGAGAGCACAGGGGGGCAGAGGAGAGCATGGGGGGAGGTGGAGAGCACAGGGAAGGCAGTGGAGAGCATGGGCGAGGTGGAGAGCACAGGGGGGGCAGTGGAGAGCTTGGGGTGAGATGGCGAGCACAGGGTGGGTGGCGATGGAGAGCACGGGGGGAGGTGGAGAGCACGGGGGGAGGTGGAGACCACGGAGGGAGGCAGAGAGCACAGGGGGAGGCAGAGAGCGCGGGGTGGCAGAGAGCACGGGAGGCAGAGAGCACGGGGGAGGCAGAGGGCACGGGGGTGGCAGAGAGCATGGGGGGAGGCGCAGAGCACGGGGGGAGGCGCAGAGCACGGGGGGAGTAGGGGAGCACGGGGGAGGCGGAGAGCACAGGGGGGAGGTGGAGAGCACAGGGGGGGTGGCAGAGAGCATAGGGAGGAGGTGGAGAGCACAAGGGGGTGGCAGAGAGCATACGGGGAGGTGGAGAGCACAGGGGTGACAGAGAGCATGGGGGGAGGTGGAGAGCAGGGGGGTGGCAGAGAGCATGGGGGGAGGTGGAGAGCATGGGAGTGGCAGAGAGCTTGGGGAGAGGTGGAGAGCACGGGGGATAGGGGAGAGGTGGAGAGTATGGGGGGGTAGGTGGAGAGCATAGGGGGGAGGTGGAGAGCACGGGGGTAGCGGAGAGCATGGGGGGAGGTGGAGAGCATGGGGGAGATGAAGAGCATGGGAGAAGGTGGAGAGTATGGGGGGGTGGCAGAGAGCACGGGGGGCAGCGGAGAGCATAGGGGGAGGTGGAGAGTATGTGGGGTGGCAGAGAGCATGGGGGGAGGTGGAGAGCATGGGGGAGTGGCAGAGAGTATCGGGGGCGGTGGAGAGTATGGGGGGAGGTGGAGAGTATGGGGGGGCAGAGAGCACGGGGGGCAGCGGAGAGTATGGGGTGATGTGGAGAGCATGGGGGGGGTGGCAGAGAGCATGGGGGGAGGTGGAGAGTATAGGGGAGTGGCAGAGAGCATGGGGGGTGGAGAGTATGGGGGGGTGGCAGAGAGCATGGGGGGAGGTGGAGAGTATGGGAGTGGTGGCAGAGAGCATGGGGGAAGTGAAGAGTATGGGGGGCAGAGAGCATGGGGGGAGGTGGAGAGTATGGGGGGGTGGCAGAGAGCATGGGGGTGATGTGGAGAACATGGGGGTGGCAGAGAGCATGGGGGGAGGTGGAGAGCCCAGGGGGGGCAGCAGAGAGAAGCAGGATAGGAGGAGCAGTGGGGGCGGCTGCATATAGAACAATCATTTTCTCCATCTTCCTCCTGCAGTCTTGGAATGCCTGTTTCTCCTCTACCTCTCGCAGGCATTCCGATACTGCAGGAGGAAGGTGGAGAAAATGATTGTTCTATATGCAGCTGCCCCCACTGCTCCTCCTATCCATGTCACAGGGGGGCTGAACTCACATTTTCTGTTATCCGGCACTTCTCCACAGAAGACCGGCTCCAAGGTGTCTGCTCTGGCTCCTCCCCCCGACACCGACGGCTGACCTATATGGGCGGCCGTGCGGCTGCATAGAGGCTGAAGGCGTCTCATCTAGCTCCTTCTACCTGGTGCCCATGGCTGAGCTTAACTGGCAGCTGGGCGGCCGCGGAGAGGCTGGATGAACGGTGCAAGCTCCAACCTTGGGCCCTGCAAGGACTTGCAGCCTGGGGGCCTCGGCAGCCGTGGCCCACCGGGCAAGTGCCCGGTTTACCCTATGGTCAATCCGGGCCTGCTTGCGGGTTGTGCTTATTGCGATAGGAAGAATCAATAGTTCAACAGTTTTAATTGTCAATTAAATTCATAGGAAAAATGCACAGGCTGAGGCTCAGGCTACAAATGACATTAGTATGTGGAACAATAACAACAACCACCACTTTTTATCAATTTGTCTTGTACTCTCTCTCTTAGCATTGACAAATTTGACAATATAGGTAAATATCAAACTAATGAAAAAGAAAAATAGATCAGTAACGGTAATGGAAGGTCAAAAAAGGGCAGCCTTTGAACCTTACCTTACGCGGGGGTCCTGCCCCAGTAGACTTTTAGTGTGATATTTACCTTTATTATTGTCCTTGCGAATGCTGAGAGAGAGAGAGAGAGAGAGAGAGAGAGAGAGAGAGAGAGAGAGAGAGGAGTTGATAAAAAGTGGTGACTGTTATAATCCAGTAAATCCACACACTAATGGCATTATTGTAGACTATGCACTTGCACTGTTGCACAGTGTGCTCTGGACGGTGTTTTGCTTGCGTCTATCTAGCAAGGTTACTCTGTGGTATAAGCAAGAAAGCTGAGACTTCTGTAGTGTGTAAATGTGTTTTTACTATACAAAGATGCTGTGCATACAAAACTATTACAATATTAGGAATACAATACAAGACTGACAGATATCAATAAGAAGCAAACTGCCTAGCAATTGAACAGCCGATGGTCTATAACAGTATAAATACACTTAAAGGTTACTTAACTTTTGGTTACTGTATGTTCGTGATCTCCATTGGCAACGATTCTCCTTGAGACCAGGTACGTCCTTGTATCATGAGTGGCTTCCGATCTTAAAACATGATGATGTTTGTTCCAGTCTCTACTCACCCCTTTTTATTTGTACAAGTTTGTTGACAAAAGTTAATGGTTACAAACTTGTTTCCATAAACAACCGACTAACAGTCATTCTTTCAGTTTGAGAGCCCCTCTTACCTGCTTACTGTAGCTATAGAGACAATAGCCTATTCAAATTGTCAATTGAATACAACAATGGTATCTACGTACCCATTGTATGAAACAGCATTTGTTTGAGAAATCTACTCAAGCCAAAAAACCTGACAGTAATCTATGAGCAACCACTATTGTGTAATGTTATGTCTGATTAATATAAAAAAATCATATTTTAACAAACGCAACACATTCTTGCATCGTTGCACAGTGTGCTCTTGGACGGACAGTGGTTGTCTGAGGGGAGGGGAGGCCTCAGGCCTGCTGTACCACAATTATTGTACTGCAAAGTACTGCACTGCAGTGACTGCACTCACACAGTCTGCTCTGCCTCTGGGCGCCTGGCGTGGCGTCAGGAGGAGTCGGGACTCAGAAGTTGGGACTGAGGCCTGTAATGTATACAGTGCCGCTCTCAATCACACTCTCTGGCACTCTCGGAGTTGCCGCGGTGGCACGGTGCTTGCTGGGAGCAGAAGTAGGCGGAGCTCCGTAAAGAAATGGAAGTTGGTAAATGTCCCTCCTTGCCATTTTCGTCTTGTTGTCGTTCGATAACAAAAACGGATCGGATTTTCATCATAGTTTTCGTTAGTGGACAAAATGTGCTGTACTTTTTGTTTAGTTTTCCTCACTGTAAAAATGCCGCTGACGAAATCTTTGACAAAAACGTTTTCATTAACTAAATTAACATGCGCTGTAGCCGTCATTCGGTCATGGCACGGTCGGCAAGTGGTTAAACAGTATAACGCTATGTGCAGTGTGCTTCCTTTTTAATTATATGGTCCATATGGGAAGAGGTGTAGTGATTTGAGTGGCTAAATTCTTGCAGTCCCATGGTCCTGTGGTGCCTGACGTACAGTGTGCCATGGAAACCCTCCATGGGGGTATTGTGATTTGTAAATGAGGTCCTGGGAAAGAAATTTGAGCTGTTCTAGAGCAAGAAGGAGCATGGAATTGTGGTATAATAACAAGTGCTTTTTGACTTTGTTGTGATATAGGGGTCAATATTAAAGGGTAAGGAGTTTGGCTATTTTTTCTAGTGGTGATGGTTGGATTGGTTTGCTCGCATCCTGGCACAAGAAAATTTGGATTTTTTGTTTTCACAAGCACTTTTGTGGACTTTTTATCACTTTATTGTTTTGAATATTAAAATTACTTTTTTGAGACTTTATTTCAAACATAAATTGAATGTGGTGTATTGTAGATTTAAGGGGATTTTACCTATCTTTGTGAACACTGAGGATAGCATTTTACATGAATGGTTTTAGATTATTATTAATAAATATGTATGTGGGTATTTATGTTGGCAGATTTCCATTTATATTTTATTTAATGCTGAGTTGTGATTTATAACACTTTTTCACACATTGTGGGCAGGTTTTTTTGTTTATTAGTGTTTTTGGTTTTGAAATAATGTACTGTACATTGCAGTATATAAATGTTACATATTATTGGTTCATTTCTTTATAGGCAGGTTCACGGAGCTTCCTTTAAACTGCTAACAATGTCAGTTAAACCAACCTGGCAAATAAAAAAAAATATTTTACATTTACAGGGCTAAAATGTAAAAATGACTTGGTTCAATAAGGGGTGTGCAGGTGCCAATGTCAATCCAACCCCTGATACCTCCAGACCAATTGTTACATTTAAAAGTCCTTTTTTCTGCGCACCGTGCAACAGTGATTGACAAAAACATTTTAAGGAGCACACGAATGTTGCCAAATTATGTCTCGGGCATAAGGTGCCCGAGACATAAGGTGCTTGCTTGCTTGGTTCCATATTTTTTTATTTTTTTATTTTCCTTTCTCTTATTTAGGAATCCATTCATTAGTGTTTTTTTTTCTTTTTTTTGTATTTTTATTTTATACAAATTAATTTAATTGGAGGATGAGGATTTCTTGCTTTTTATAACAATGAATTTTGAATCGAACAATATAGATCAGGGGTTGGCAACCCCCGGCACGCGTGCAAAACTTGGCACGTGGCCACCCTTCGGATCGCACGTCAGAACGATCCTGGAAAACCACCCCCTCACGTAAAAGCCGGTCTAATTCAGCGGCTGTATAAGAGAAGCAGTGCGGCTGGTTCCTGCCCACCTCTCTTCTCGCATCTCTCATCCATCTGTGCAGTGAGGAGGTCGGATGCCCTGGGGTCAGACAGCACAGTAGTAAGTGGCAGCGGCAGTCTTTTATCAGCTGGTTCATGGCCAGGCTTCTGTATTCTGAGCATGCACCTGTTGTCTCTGAGCAATCCTCTCCCTAAGTAGCCACGTGACTGTCTCAAACTGAAGGGGAGACTGTGCTGGCTGTGGATAGGGTTTTTAACAGGTTGTGTAAGGAGTGGCGTCACTACAGGGGGCAAGGGAGGCTGTGCTGAAAATTCTCAGAAGTCTGGTATTTTCCCCGCCTCTGCCTAATGCAGCTCAAAGTGCACGCAGAGAGGGGTTCACTCCCCCACTGCTTGCAGAGAACATACTGACCAGGCTGAGTGGACAAGTGACAGATAAGTGTGTGTTATCTCTTCCCCCTGGGCTCAGAGGCATGAGAGCAGAGCACCTGGAGCTGCACGCAGGAGTTCTGGATTCCATTGCCCTGCAGATGGTCACAGTACTCCTGGATACTATGCACGTTCCAGGTACCAAACCTCTGCACCCTTAGTTTCCTGATGGAATGCTCCCCTGGGATAAGGTCAGCAGAGAGACAAAGACCGTGCCTGAGCAGAAAAGAATGCTCAGGTCCAGGACAAGGGGAGGGGGGGATGGGGGTGGTGGCAGCCTGGCAGTAAACCCCTACAGTAAACAGAAAAGTTGGGACAGAAGTGACAGCAGCAAACAGAAGACAGCTTGGAGGAGGTGCAGGCTCTGCTGTATTCTACCTCCTCCATATCCTCCCTCTTGTAAGAACAGTGCTGTATTATACATTACTGCCCACTCTGCACTGTGCTCTCCCACCTTCTCTGCACCGTGCCCTCCCACCTTGCACTGCGTTACAAATTCTATTTGTTGAAAAGTACTAGTTTCCAAAGCCCATTCTTTAGACACAATGCAAATTGCAGTGGCAGAAAACAGCTGGTCCCCACTGCTGTTTTTGACACCTGTGAGCTGCTGGCTGCAATGCCTTTTGTGTGTGCAGGTGCAGGAATTGGAGTCTTGGAATTTAGGCTTTTCTGAGGTGTGAAAACAAAGGAATTGGGGCTGATCTGAGGTGTGAAGCTGCAGGAATTGGGGTGATCTGAGGTCAGATGGTACAGGCATTGGGGTGATCTGAGGTCAGATGGTACAGGAATTGGGGTGATCTGAGGTCAAATGGTGCAGGAATAGGGGTGATCTGAGGTGTGAACCTGCAGAGATTGGGGTGATCTGAGGTGTGATCCTGCAGAGATTGGGGTGTTCTGAGGTCATGTGGTGCAGAAATTGGGGTGATCTGAGGTCTGAAGAGACATGAATTGGGACTGATTTCAAGGTATGAAGGGACAGCGATTGGGACTGATCTCAGGTATGAAGGTACAGGAATTGGCACTGATCTCAGGTGTGAATGGGCAGCAATTGGGACTGATCTCAGGTATGAAGGGGAAGGAATTGTGACTTATCTCAGGTGTGAAGGAGCCGCAATTGGGACTTATCTCAGGTGTGAAGGGGCAGCAATTGGGACTGATCTCAGGTGTGAAGGGGAAGGAATTGGGACTAATCTCAGTTGTGAAGGTACAGGAATTGGAATTGATCTCAGGTGTGAAGGAGCAGCAATTGGAACTTATCTCAGGTGTGAAGGGGAAAGAATTGGGACTTATCTCAGGTGTGAAGGGGCAGGAATTTGGACTTATCTCAGGTGTGAATGTGCAGGAATTGGGACTTATCTCAGGTGTGAAGGGGCAGGAATTGGGATTGATCTCAGGTGTGAAGGTACAGGAATTGGGGTTGATCTCAGGTGTGAAGATACAGGAATTGGGACTGATCTCAGTTGTGAAGGGGCAGCAATTGGGACTGATCTCAGTTGTGAAGGGACAGCAATTGGGACTCATCTCAGCTGTGAAGATACAGGAATTGGGACTGATCTCAGGTGTGAAGGGGCAGCAATTGGGACTTATCTCAGGTGTGAAGGGGCAGCAATTGGGACTGATCTCAGCTGTGAAGGTACAGACATTGTGACTGGTCTCAGGTGTGAAGGGGCAGCAATTGGAACTGATCTCAGGTATGAAGGTACAGGAATTGAGACTGATCTCAGTTGTGAAGGTACAGGACTTGGCACTGATCTCAGGTGTGAAGGGGCAGCAATGGGGACTGATCTCAGGTGTGAAGGGGCAGCAATGGGGACTGATCTCAGGTGTGAAGGTACAGGAATTGGGACTGATCTCAGCTGTGAAGGGGCAGCAATTGGGACTTATCTCAGGTGTGAAGAGGCAGGAATTGTGACTTATCTCAGGTGTGAAGGGGCAGGAATTGTGACTTATCTCAGGTGTGAAGGGACAGGAATTGGGACTGATCTCAGCTGTGAAGGGAAAGGAATTGGGACTGATCTCAGGGTTGAAGGGGCAGCAATTGGGACTAATCTCAGGTTTGAAGGTACAGGACTTGGCACTGATCTCAGGTGTGAAGGGGCAGTAATTGGGACTGATCTCAGGTGTGAAGGTACAGGAATTGGGACTGATCTCAGCTTTGAAGGTACAGGAATTTGGACTGATCTCAGGTGTGAAGGGGAAGCAATTGGGACTTATCTCAGGTGTGTATGTGCAGGAATTGGGACTTATCTCAGGTGTGAAGGGGCCGCAATTGGGACTTATCTCAGGTGTGAAGGGGCAGGAATTGTGACTTATCTCAGGTGTGAAGGGGAAGGAATTGGGACTGATCTCAGCTGTGAAGGTACAGGAATTGGGACTGATCTCAGGGTTAAAGGGGCAGCAATTGGGACTGATCTCAGGTGTGAAGGTATAGGACTTGGCAATGATCTCAGGTGTGAAGGGGCAGCAATTGGGACTGATCTCATGTGTGAAGGGGAAGCAATTGGGACTGATCTCAGGTGTGAAGGGGAAGGAATTCAGACTGATCTCAGCTGTTAAGGTACAGGAATTTAGACTGATCTCAGTTGTGAAGGGACAGCAATTGGGACTCATCTCAGCTGTGAAGTACAGGAATTGGGACTCATCTCAGGTGTGAAGGGGCAGCAATTGGGACTGATCCCAGGTGTGAAGGGGCAGGAATTGTGACTTATCTCAGGTGTGAATGTTCAGGAATTGGGACTGATCTCAGGTGTGAAGGTACAGAAATTGGAACTGATCTCAGGTGTGAAGATCAAGGATATGGGACTGATCTCAGCTGTGAAGGTACAGGAATTGGGACTGATCTCAGGTGTGAAGGGGAAGGAATTGGGACTTATCTTAGGTGTGAAGGGGCATGGATTGGGACTTATCTCAGGTGTGAATGTGCAGGAAAGGGGACTTATCTCAGGTGTGAAGGGGCAGGAATTTGGGCTGATCTGAGGTGTGAAGGGGCAAAAAATTAGACTGATCTGAAATGACTTTATTAAGATGACTAAGATCACCTCACATGTTATTTCCAACCTCATAGCATACATCTTCTGAAACAAAGTTAGGTTAAAGCTCAATGTTGGTTTATTACTAATATTGAAGTTGTTTACAGAAATCCCTTTATAAAATTATCTTTTTCTTGATTGAGAGTGTGAAGTTGACATTTTGTTTTATAAAATTGGCACTCTCAATTTCTTTAAAAAAACATTTCGGCACACTCTGCTCAAAAGGTTGCCTACCCCTGATATAGATGAAACAAAAGGGCCAACTTCATCACTAGGTGTATAGCCGCTCTCAAAATTCATGCATGCTATAAAGTGTTCATGTAAAGCACCACACTGCCATATACAATGATATTGTAATACCAAAAATGGCAAAAACTCAAAATACAACAAAATACTTCAAACTATACAGTACATAATGAAGTATAAATCATTATTCACCATAAATACTGTACATACATACATAGTATGGCCCTATAAGAGATGCAAAAATTGACTCGTGAAGAGCCAGTCCAGGCAAAGAAATGGTGCCTAAAGGTAAGTGTTGAATTGAGCCTGCAGTTGTAGCCAAACTGTGTTTAACCACTTGCCGACCAGCCGCCGTCACGTTCCCATGAGCCATCGTAGCTATATGTCGGCTCCTTTAAGCGGGACAACAGGCACGCGCACATGCCCCTGGAGGCGCGCACATACCCGCTGCACTGCTGGGGTGCCGATGCTCGTGGCCGACGGTCGCGATGACCGACGGCCATGAAAGATTGTAGGCACGAGAGGCAGAACATGGACGTGTGTGTGTAAACACAAATCCCTGTTCTGTTTTGTGAGGAGAGACAGATCATGAGTTCCTAATAGCTAGGAACCACGATCTGTCATCCCCTCTAGTCAGTCCCCCCCTACAGTTAGAACATACAGTTAAGGAACACAGTTAACCCCTTGATCGCCCCCTAGTGTTTACTCTTTCTTTGCCAGTGACATTTATACAGTAATCAGTGTATTTTTATAGCACTGATCGCTATGTAATTGTCAGTCGTCCCAAAAATGTGTCAAAAGTGTCTGATGTGTCCACCATAATGTCACAGTCACGATAAAAATGGCAGATCACCGCCATTACTAGTAAAAAAAATAATAAAAATGCCATAAATCTATCCCCTATTTTGTAGACGCTATAACTTTTGCGCAAACCAATCAACATACGCTTATTGCGATTTTTATTACCAAAAAAATGTAGAATAATACATATTGGCCTAAACTGAGAAAGAAATTAGCTTTTTTGTTTAAATAGCAAAAAGTACAAAATATTGTGTTTTTTTCAAAATTGTCGCTTTTTTTTGTTTATAGTGCAAAAAATAAAAACCGCAGAGATGATCAAATACCACAAAGAGAAAGCTTTATTTGTGGGAAAAAAAGATGTCAATTTTGTTTGGGTACAGCGTTGCACGACTGAGCAACTGTCAGTTAAATCGGCACAGTGCCGTATTGCAAAAAATGCTCTGGTCATTGAGCAACAAAAAGCCAGAAAGCTAAATGCTTGTTTTGGAATAGATATGCTGAATAACCCCTGAAATGGTAACCCCCTATGTGTTGAATGTGTTTTACTTTTAAAAACAGAAGACATGTTAGTTTAACTTTTAAGGTTGGTAAGATATTTGAGAGTTTGATAAAAGACAACACAGAAGAGTTTTTGCTAGAAAACAATATTTTAAACAAATAGACAGCATTGATTCATGATGGGTATAGGATTCTGTATATTGTGGTTTTCCATTTATTTACTCTATTTGTTTAATTATTCTTTTTTTCTATTGCTTGGACAAGATGAAATTGTGTCTTTTTTTCCACCTGAGGGGTCAATCACTCAAAATAAATATCTTTTTCCACCTGACTAACTATATAACTATGTAAAAGCAGGCATATAGTTAGTCAGGTGGAAAAAGATATTTATTTTGAGTGATTGACCCCTCAGAACATAGATGCATGCAAAAGAACTGTAGATTTTTAAAATGCAGCTGGGGAATAGTATTTCGCTTCTAGTCTATATGGTGTAAAGGAAATGATGATGCTTTTAAAATGTCATATTGCTGGACAAGGAGGTCTTTGCTGTCCTGAAAATTTTAATATTACAAACCAGAGACACAGTCAGGGCAGGGTATCGTTAAGAATGCCACCAGTTTGCCAGTTAACATTGTGCAGATCTATATGACAACTTGGAGAGGATCCCAGCAACCATCCAATTCATATTTGATATTAATGGGCCCCTTAGGGTAAAGGTCTGTGCAAGCAATACCTCCAAATCTCCTAAGCACCATACATCAGTTAACCTGCCATAGATGGAATATGTTTTACTTAAGAGGTTTTAACCAAAAACTATGTTTAGAGTTACTATCTATTTACTTCTCTAAGCACTATGCACCTAGACTGAAACCACATATGTTGTAATGCTGAATTTGAATCCAAAGGCTTCACTTGTTATTTTAATATAGGTCATACTTGTTATCTAGAAAAGGTATACTATATGGTGTACAGAACTATAAATAAAAACTAGGCCAATAAACAGTACATGTTCTGAGAAATCTATGTCTCTTATAGTAAAATTGGGGTAATATGGGTGCCCAAGAAACAAGGTAACACCCTTCACAAAGACTATTGTGAAGGGTGCCTACAACTAGCCTTTGTCAGGAACAGATGGCTTGTTGGTAGTTTTTCAGGGTGCATTGGGGCTTTAAATGACTCCTGAGAGTTAGGGAAGCTATTTTCAACTATCCTGGACCTATAATTTGCCATTAAAGGACCTGTTTTAGATGGAAACCTGACATTGAAGCTGGACCTTTCGAACCTTTAAAGTATTTTCACCTTTCAGGTTTTTCTGTATTAACCCACCTGGATAAACAGACGTTGCACTCACCACACCAGTTTTTTTGGCAGCCTGTGCAAGGCTGTCCAAACGCAGCTTACCCCCTCCCTGATATAACATTGGATGAGCTAGTTGTGTCCATGGAGCAGGGAGGGAGATTACCTTGATCTTTCATTTGTTCTGTTTTTATGCATGTGTGTATACATATACATACAGTGGCGAAAATATTTATTTGATTCCCTGCAGATTTTGTAAGTTTGCCCACTTACAAAGAAATAAAGGGTCCAAAATTGTTATCATAGGTGTATTTTAAATGATAGAGACAGAATATCAACCAAAAATCCAGAAAAAGCACATGATACAAATGTGATAAATTGAGTTGCAGTTCAGTGAGTAAAATAAGTACTTGACCCCCTACCAACCAACAATAGTTCTGGCTCTCACAGACTGGCTACAGTATGTGTTCATGTGGTACACAGATTAGTCCTGCCAATTTACAAAGGTGCTCCGAACGACAACTCGTTATGTGTATAAAAGAAACCTGTCCACAGAATCTCTGTGGACAGGTGTCCATAATTCTGGCTCCCACAGACAGGCTACAGTATGTGCTCATGTGGTACCCAGATTAGTCCCATCAATTTAAGAAGGTGCTCTTACTGACAACTCTTTAGGTGTTTAAAAAAGGCACCTGCCAAAGAATCTCCTTCTTCCATTCAAACCTCATCATCATGGGCAAGACCAAAGAGCTGTCAAAGGACGTCAGGGACAAGATTGTAGACTTGCACAAGGCTGGCATTGGCTACAAGACCATCATCAAGAAGCTTGGTGAGAAGGAGACAACTGTTGGAGCGATTATTGACAAATGGAACAAAATACAAAATAACCATCAATTCCCTCGGTCTGGAGCTCCATGTAAAATTTCCCCTCATGGGGTAGGGATCATCATGAGAAATGCGAGGGATCAGCCCAGAACTACACAGGAGGAGCTTGTGAATGTTCTCAAGGCAGTTGGGACCACAGTCACCAAACAAACCATTGGTAATACAATATACCGCCATGGATTGAAATCCTGCAGGGCCCGCAAGGCCCCCTTCCTCAAGAAAGCACATGTACAGGCCCGGCTGAAATTTGAACATCTAAATGATTTATAGAAGGATTGAGAGAAAGTGCTGTGGTCAGATGAGACCAAAATTGAGCTCTTTGGCATTAACTCAGATCATGGTATTTGGAGGGAGAAAAATGCTGACTTTGACCCTAAGAACACCATCTCACCATCACATCTACAGTCAAGCATGGAGGTGGAAACATTATGCTTTGGGTCTGTTTCTTTGCTAAAGGTACAGGCCAACTTTGCCACATTGAAGGGCCAATGGACAGGGCTATTTATTGTAAAATCTTGGATAAGAACCTTCTTCCCTCAGCTAGAACACTGAAGATGGGTTGAGGATGGGTCTTCCAGCATGACAATGACCCAAAATATACCGCCAAAGCAACAAAGGAATGGCTCAAGAAGAAGCACATTAAGGTCATGGAATGGCCTAGCCCAGGGGTCTCAAACTGGTGGCCCTCCAGCTGTTTTGAAACTACAAGTCCCATGGGGCATTGCAAGCTTGACAGTTACAAGCATGACTCCCACAGGCAGAGGCATCATGGGACTTGTAGTTTTGCAACAGCTGGAGGGCCGCCAGTTTGAGACCCCTGGCCTAGCCAGTCTCCAGACCTTATTCCTATAGAAGATTTATGGAGGGAGCTGAAAATTCGAGTTGCCAAGTGACAGCCACCCACCTGTCCCATGGTCCAGTGATGTGCTCACCCCAGTTGGTCTCACCCACACCGGGTACCCACTGCGAATGCGCAAGCAGCGCTGCACATCATGAATGGTGAATGCAGTCTTCAGGGACCTGTCATGTGTCCCAGAGGACTGCAGGGGGGAGGGAGAAGAACTTCCACTCCAATCGATTGGAGTGGAAGGTGGTGAGAGCGGGTACCTGTCAAAATTGGCTACCCCCCCCCCCCCACTCCTCAAAAGTGCCAATTGTTCAAGAGGAGCGGGGGACAAGTCTTTAAAGCAAAACTTCTCCTTTTGGGAGGAAGGATTTAGAGAAGATCTATAAAGAAAAGTGGACCAAAATTCCTTGTGAGATGTGTGCAAACCTGGTAACCAACTACAAGAAACGTCTTCCCTCTGTGCCTGCCAAGAAGGGTTTCTCCACCAAGTACTAAGTCATGTTTTGCTTGGGGATCAAATACTTATTTTACTCACTGAACTGCAACTCTATAACATTTGTATTGTGTTTTTTAGTTGATAATCTGTCTCTATCATTTAAATACACCTATGATAAAAAAATTATAGACCCTCATTTCTTGTAAGTGGGCAAACTGTCAGAGAACTTGTACAGCAAGTGCTCGTTTATATGCAGTAGCTGCCAATCAATGTTCTGCAAATGCTAATGTGCATGTGTGGAGCCACAGACTAAGACAGGCAAGGATTGGAACGGGCATGCGCAATGGCGCATCCATACGAGCGTGTGCACTAGTGTGCGCATGCACGTATCCACAAATCCTGGGGCACGGCACCCTATTTTAACTGAGAGTCTGCCTGGCTTCAGTGCTGGATTGTCTTCGGCTTGGTTCCTGTGTTCCTGACTACTAATCATATCTGCTGACCCGGCTTCCCTCTGACTACTCTTCTGGATCATCCCTGTCTGTTTATTTGCCTCTTGCCCATATTACTGACCACGGCTTGGACTTATGACTACGGCTCTGCCTCCTGATTGGATACCCCGCTGCCAGCACATTACCGACCTCTGCCTGTTCCTGACTTTGCAACTGATCCTGATTCTGCACCTGTCTGCCTGGCTCCCGCTGAACAAGACTTGTGACCAGCTTCCATGCCACAAGACAAGGGCTCCTGTGTCTTCAAGCTTCAGCTTGCTCCCTTAGCCGCCAGGTGCCTGCACACTTCCGCTGCCCTAGCAGTCCCTGTCTCCACCACCATGGGTGCTTGGACAGGAACCATGCAAGAGACCACCCTCATCATCTCTGGATCCACTATAAGGTACGTGACACAAACGTACAAAATCTGCAGGGGATCAAATAATTATTTTCCCCACTGTAAAAATAGGGGTCATTGGAAACTCCAATAAAATCTTTTAAAAATCTAATTGGGAGGGGTGGGACACAGTACAAAAGATAGGAACCGTGTATGTGTTTTTGCAAAATATATATATACAGTATCTCACAAAAGTGAGTACACCCCTCACATTTTTGTAAACATTTTATTATATCTTTTCATGTGACAACAATGAAGAAATTACACTTTGCTGCAATGTAAAGTAGTGAGTGTACAGCTTGTATAACAGTGTAAATTTGCTGTCCCCTCAAAATAACCCAACACACAGCCATTAATGTCTAAACCACTGGCAACAAAAGTGAGTAAACTTACTTAGTGAAAATGTGAAAATGTCCAAATTGGGCCCAATTAGCCATTTTGCCTCCCGGTGTCATGTGACCAGTTAGTGTTACAAGGTCTCATGTGTGAATAGGGAGCAGGTGTGTTAAATTTGGTATTATCGTTCTCACTCTCTCATACTGGTCACTGGAAGTTCAACATGGCACCTCATGGCAAAGAACTCTCTGAGGACCTGAAAAAAAGAATTGTTGCTCTACATAAGTATGGCCTAGGTTATAAGAGGATTGCCAAGACCCTGAAAATGAGCTGCAGCACAATGGCCAAGACCATACAGTGGTTTAACAAGGCAGAACAGGCATTGCCATGGTCGACCAAAGAAGTTGAGTGCACATGCTCAGCGTCATATCCAGAGGTTGTCTTTGGGAAATCTAAGTATGCTGCTGGTCTGTCTATCAGTGTTAATTTCATCAACAAAAACGTTTTCATAAAAATTTTCGTCAGCGGCATTTTTACAGTGATGAAAACAAAATGAAAAGTACAGCACATTTTTGTCCACTGGCTAAAACTATGACGAAAATCAATTCCGTTTTCATTAATGAAATGTGAGGCAGGGAAGATTACCCTCGTGAACTAACTTCCAGTTTCCATGGAGCTCCACCTGCTTCCACTCCCAGCAAGCAAGCGACTGTGTGCAGCCAGCATTACAGGCCTCTTAGTCCTCAGACCGTGACTGCTGCCAGAGACCAGAGCAGCACTGTGCATTACAGGTCTCCCGAGTCCCGACTCACGAGTCACGATGACGACCGCCCCTGTCAGGAACAGAGATCACCCACTTTGAGTGTGTCTATTACAATTACAGGCCTGGGGCCTCCCCTCAGACCACCGTCTGTCCAGAGCACTGTGTGTGCAATTATAGGCCTCCTTTGAAGACTGGCATCCAGGACACTGTGTATTACAGGCCATCCCCCAGACCTGAGACCATCCAGCACTATGCAGCATTACAGGCCTTCTCTGACCATTGGCATCCAGGGCACTGTGCATTACAGGCCATCCCTCAGACCTGAGACCACCATCTAGCGCTGTTCAGCATTACAGGCCTCCTCTGACCATTGGCATCCAGGGTACTGTGCATTACATGCCATCCCTCAGACCTGAGACCACCATTTAGCACTGTGCAGCATTACAGGCCTCCTCTGACTGCCAGCATCCAGAACACTGTACATTAAAGGCCTTCCCTCAGAGTGACCACCGTCCATACAGAGCACTGTGTGTGTGCGCATTACAGGCCTCCTCTCACCACCAGCATCCAGAGCACTGTGCATTACAGGCCTCCCCTCAGAGTGACCACTGTCCATCCAGAGCACTGTGTGTGTGCATTACAGGCCTCCTACGAATACCAGCATCCAGAGCACTGTGCATTACAGGCCTCCCCTCAGACCTGAGACCACCATCTAGCACTGTGCAGCATTACAGGCCTCTCAGAGTCAGACCACCATCCCAGAGCACTGTGCAGCATTACAGGCCTCCCCTCAGACCACTATCCAGAGCACTGTGCAACATTACAGGCCTCCGCATACCATCATCCAGAGCACTGTGCAGCATTACAGGCCTTATCAGACCACCGTCCAGAGCACTGTGTAGCATTACAGCCACCGTCCAGAGCACTGTGCACTAGCATTACAGGCCTCCATAGACCACCGTCCAGAGCACTGTGCAGCATTACAAACCTCTGCAGACCACTGTCGGGAGCACTGTTCAGCATTACAGGTCTCCTCAGCTCAGACCACCGTCCAGAGCACTGTGTGTAGCAATGCAGCCACCGTCCAGAGCACTGTGCAGCATTACAGGCCTCCTCAGACCACCGTCCAGAGCACTGTACAGCATTACAGGCCTCCTCAGATCACCATCCAGAGCACTGTGCAGCATTACAGTGAATGGCAAAAGCTCATATCATTGTATGACTTACTGCTACCTTTTGCGGAACATACTAAAACCCTCCAGAGTGACTCCATGTCCCTGACTGTACCTGCCCTCTTTGATCTACTTACCTGGAGGACTTTACCTACTTGCAACCAGCCACCTTCGTTATATGGCTGCAGGTTGGCTCCCCTGCGTGAAACGCTGTAGCTGTATGGTGACCACTGACCGCTTTAAAGGGGTATAGGGGGCGTGTGTGTGCGCCCGAGGTGTGACCCTGGAGCCGATGTGATCACTCCACAGAGAGCCAGAAAGGGGATCTGTCAATATAAACAGACAGATCCCTGTTCTGACAGGGGAGTAGAGAGGTCTGCTGTTCTTATTGATCAGGAACAGCGATCTCTCTCTACTCCCAGTTAGTACACTCCCCCCATAGTTAGAAACACCTCCCTAGAGAACACTTAATCCCTTGATCGCCCCCTAGTGTTAAGCCCTTCCCTGCCAGTGTAATCAGTGGCTATTTTTAGCTCTGATTGCTGTATAAATGTTAATGGTCCCGAGAAAGTGTCCGATCTGTCCGCCGCAATGTCGCAGTCCTGCTAAAAATCGCTGATCACGGCCATACTAGTAAAAAAAAGAATAAAAATGCCATAAATGCCCTATTTTGTAGACGCTGTAACTTTTGAGCAAACCAATCAATTTACACTTTTTTTTTTTACCAAAAATATGTAGAAGAATACATATTTGCCTGAACTGATGAAGACTTTTTTTTTTCTTTTAGATATTTATTATATCAAAAAGTAAAAAATATAGTTTTTTTTCAAAATTGTCGCTCTTTTTTTGTTTATAGCGCAAAAAATAAAAAATGCAGAGGTGATCAAATACCAAAGGATGTCAATTTTGTTTGGGTACAGCATCACGTGACTGCGCAATTGTCAGGCACAGCGATGCAGTGTCGTATCGCAAAAAATGGACTGATCATTAAGGGGGAAAATCTTCCGGTCCTTAAGTGGTTAAACAGAACATTAGCTACCAAGACCTTGCCACAATTGCACAGGAAATGAAAGCGAATGTAAACTAGCGTTTTGCTTCATGGATCCAACTGATGTGTTCTCACAACTTGTAGCAGCTTGTTTTGTCAACCCTACTGTCTGTAAAACCCTTGTTGATGTGGCGGATGAGAATATTCAATTCAATAATTCACTGATTTGTGACATGCCCACCAGGTGGAACTCAACTTTGGCAACGCTGCAGCAGCTGTACATGCAGCTGAGGGTGCAACTGAGGAAAAAGCACAAGCGCCATACTAAGTGTAGCGTATATGGATTTTAATATAGATAACAAGAGTGTTACTCACAAAAATAAAATCATCAAGAGGATTTACCACTGCAGATTATCTGCATCAGTGGAGTGGTGTGTCAGGATGGCCTCTGCGACTGTGTACTCAGAGGGATGCTGAAGCTGGAGCCGTGGAATGCACAAGCAGCCGATCGTCACTTCACTTCCCGGATATGATGTGATGTCATAGGCGACCATGCATGCAGCTAAACTTAGTTTGGCACTTGGGCTTTCTCCTCAGTTATACCCTTAAGCTGCTTCTTGCTTCAACACTGAGCTGCCACTTAAGTGAGCCGACCTATAGACTTTTTATGGACTTCATGGACTGTTATATGGGCTGTTTTATGGACTGATTTATAGAAAAAAACACAAAGAGAGAGGCGCCTCTGGGTGTAGACGTAAAAGCAATTTATTCACGAATCACATGTATAGGCAACTCACATTTCAGAAGCCATCAATAGGCATGTGTGTTAAAAAACATCCATCAAGGGGGTAGCCATCAGATCGTCAGGGGCCCTTCCTGCCTGCTGAGCACCTAGCTGTGTGGAGTGGGCACCGCAAGATGGTAAAGCCGGCCGCGGTGGGAACCAAACTCAAAACGAGGCCTGGAGCACAAATGGAAAGCGGGCAAGGAGAGATGACATCACTGGCAAGCGACGCGATTCCTGAGCGTATGGGCTGCTATGACGTAACAGCCGCGCTCCTTCATCAAGCTGCAGAGGTATGATAGTCAGAGCCATAAGAGTGTAATGGAGGGGGAGTGGCCAAGGCGAGACCCACTGTGATAGGTCTAAACAAAGCTATAAATGGCGCTGTGTCAGCAATGGTATATTACAATACAATGGTAGAAGCCATAAGAATCTAACGGGGGGGGGGGGGGGAGTGGCCTGGGCCAAAAACTGTGATAGATCTAAAAACATATGCAAGGCTACAGATGGCGCTGTGTCAGCAATGTTACACTTACAATAGTGGATATATGGCTCAGCAATGATAAATAATGATACAATGATAAGTGTATATGTATAAATAGAGAACTAGAAAAGACACATTATTAATTTTCGAGAGTAAAAATGGATAAATAAATATAATAGAAAAGGGACGGAAGGATATGCAATAGGAGGGGGAAGAAGGGATAAAACAAAAACCGACATATGTTGTGGATACTGTGAATATGAGAGGAAGTATATAGGTATACATACATGCTAATACAGTGGGTATGGAACAAGTAATTATTGGTGGTTATGTATAAGTGTATGGCATACCTCTATCACACACAAGAAAGATACAATTTGTATGAAATATGTATAGAGATAATGTAGAAAATATAAAAAATCTATGTATGTAAATATAAAAGACTTCTGAATGAATGTCTAATCTTGATATTAAAAAATACTTATTTTAAAAATAATGATCTTAAAAATACTGATATTAAAATTACATAAGGGATATTAGGGGTAATGTCATGACCATACTTACAAAGACAACCCACCACCCCCATGAAGGAATCAAGAGAAAACAGACGTGCAGATGTAGATGGTGGCTGGATCGGTAACTGATGTGAATGATAGCCCATGTGAATGATGAATGAATGACAGTTACCGATCCAGCCACCATGGCATTTTTGGATTTGGAGTTGGGACATGATGGTCAAACCATCATCTCTAAAAATTATATTAAACCAACAGCGGGTAACTCCTGATGATGTGGGATCCTCTGCTCAAAGAGGGGCTTAAACCAGGGTGCTTGTGTCTCATTACCTCCAGGAAGAGAAGAGCCCCAGGTGCTGGCTAAATGCTGATGCAAGTAGAAGAGAACAAGAAGAACTGGACAGCCACACACCGGAATGGATAAATCCGTCTTTTTATTCAAAATACAGGATCATAGGGTACACAACACGACTGTGGGGTGGTACAAAAATAACTGATGCGTTTCGAACTTACACCAAGTGCTTACTCATAGTAAGTACTTGGTGTAAGTGCGAAATGCGTCAGCTATTTTTGTACCACCCCACAGTCGTGTTGTGTACCCCATGATCCTGTATTTTGAATAAAATGTCTTTTTCCTCAGTTGCACCTTCAGCTGCATGTACAGCTGCAGCAGCGTTGCCAAAGTTGAGTTCCACCTGGTGGGCATGTCACAAATCAGTGAATTATTGAATTGAATATTCTCATCCACCACATCAACAAGGGTTTTACAGACAGTAGGGTTGACAAAACAAGCTGCTGCAAGTTGCAAGTTGTACCAAAGACTCTGATTACGTTGAACTCAGTACAACCTTAAAAAGAAAGTTTCTAGTGCGCATGCGCGGGATCCCGTAGACAGACGTGCTCTGAACGGGCTCCGCACACTCCGACCCAAAAGAGCTAACTACAGCACAGGCAGCGGGGACAACTTACCACGATCAGCACGGCGACCACCCCGAGACGGTAATGCACCAGAGGACACACGGCCAGGCAAAAAGGGAACAGTGCAACCAGCCTAACGGAGGAGCGGGACCTTTCCCCGGGCACAGGCCGCAATCCAAGATGGTGCCGGGCCGTCCAGACACGAGGCAGCACAGCCTCCAAGGCAGATAAGACCCTGCAGGAGAAGGGTAAACTGAGCCAGTTGGATTGTAACAGAGACCCGCTCTCATCACAATCATCAGGAGACATGGATGATGACCAGCAGGGTGAGTCCCTATCACAGCCCCCATCCCCAGATGTTTATGGAGAAATGCAGGAGCATGTTGATTCCCCTGTATCCTCTATGGATAGAAATATGACAGAAATAACAGAGGCCATATTCAGCCAGCCCAGCTCTGACATCACTGCACCTCAGCCGGCATACTAATCGGGAGATGCTGTTTTGCTCGCACGCTTTTCCACCATGTTACAGCAAGAGCTCTCCAAAGCCTGTACTATGATCACCACAGATCTCAAGAAGGACATACACAGCATAGGAGAGAGATTTGAGCTAATAGAAATGAAGGTGGATGATAAGACATATTCCACAGATTACTCAGTAATTACCCATAATGTACACGGCTTCAATTCCCCAACTAAAAGAACCAAGGCCTTTCAATTTTACCACAAACAAAAAGCTGAAGTCCTCCTGCTCCAGGAAACCCACTTTTCTAAAACTTTGGCCCCCCAATATCTAAATGTCAAATATCCACAGTTTTACTTAGCATGTGGTCCTGATAAAAAGGGCAGAGTGGCAGTTTGCTTCTCAAAGCGGACCCCCTTTATGCCCACCACAATAGTGAAGGACGGGGGGGGGGGGGCATTATCTCATTCAGTGGGACATCTTCATGATCAGGTGGTCTCGTTCATATCCTATTATGCACCGAACGCGGGACAGACAGAATTCTTTAGTAAAATGCTTAAGATCCTGATGCCCAAGGTACAGGGACAGGTGATCATGGGTTGAGATAGTAATATCCCGCTAGACAGGATTATAGATAAATCAGACCCTACCAAACCGATTCTTAAACGACCACCAACCAGGAGCAGTAAGATAGCGCGCCTATTTCACTCCTGCGACCTGATTGATGCTTGGCGAGAAAGAAACCCTACTGCCAGGGACTACTCAAATTTCTCACAGGTACATCATATCTATTCTAGGACAGATCATCTCTTAGTGCGTACCCCCTTGCTTCCATACCTAACGTCAGTTAAAATACTGTCCACCCCCTGGTCTGACCATTCCCCAATTATACTTTCAACAACGGGACTTTGGACGAAATCTAGCCCCTCACCATGGTGTCTTAACGCAAGCTTATTGAATGATCCTATACTATATACCGAAATAGAGAAAGAAATACAGGGATACTTTAGAACCAATAAGTCATCGGCAACATCTCCCGCAATCAATTGGGCGGCACACAAAGTAACTGTTCGGGGTAAATTGATTCAACTAGCGGCTAGAGCAAAACGGTCTCGAGAACAAACAATTAAGCAATTAGAAGCCAACCTAGACTCAATAATAAAAGAACAACATAAGCTCCCACAGATTGATATTAGGTACAAAATAGACGAAGCAAGACTGGCTCTCAACCTGAGTCTGACTACCCAAGCAGAGAGACATATAAGCTGGTCCAAGTATTACACGATGGGAGACAAACCGACAACAATGTTAGCCAGAAAGCTTGTGCCCCGACCATACACAACGACCTTACCTAAATTGCGACTACTCACTGGACACCCTACTCAAAACCCTGAACTCATTCTCAAAGAATTCCATAAATTCTACGCCAGACTGTACAGTTCAGCGATTAAATTCGAGCCATCCCAAGCTGAAAAATTATTTCGCGAAATTCAACTGCCCGAACAGACACAAGCCCACAAGGAACTAATGGACAAAGATATTACAGAATCAGAGATTAAGATGGCTATCAAAACCATCCATCCCTTTAAGGCCCCATTACCGGATGGCTTTTCCGGTCACTACTATAAAAAATACCAAGAAATACTTGCCCCCCACTTGTGCGCTTACTTTAATGACCTTAAGAGAGGACATAAAATACCCGATCACGAAAATGCAGCCTACCTGCATGTAATACTGAAACCAGGAAAGGATCACGGGGATTGTGCTAATTACCGTCCGATTTCTTTAATAAATACGGGCCTAAAAATATTAACTAAAGTAATGGCCCTTAGATGAAATACTTTTCTCCCAAATTATATTCACCCAGACCAAGCAGGTTTTGTCCCAAACCGACAGGCATCAGATCACATTCCACATCCCATTGGCAGCGTCTGCATTATATAGTGGAAGATCATCTAGGGGGAAAACAGACATTGAGAACTTTTCAGTAGACGATCCACTGGGTTACTGGGTCATGAGAATAGACCAAAACTTGCCAGAACTTGCCCAGTATGCAATTGAGCTGCTGGGCTGCCCTGCATGCAGCGTGCAGCGTGCTTTCCGAACGGGCATTCGGTGCTGCCGGAGGTTTTGTGACAGATAAGAGTGTGTCTGTCCACAGACTCTGCTGAACCGCTGAAATTTCTCAAAATAAATCATTCCTGGATTAGCATCAGCTATCAAGCCCCTGATGCCAATGTCACTGATTTAATGTGTTTGGGATCTGGAATCTCTGCATGACTTTCTAGCTTTATGGGTGTTGATTTTATCTTGTCACTTTTTTGGTAAAGGTTTCACGGGCACAATTAACCAATTTTTCCGCATCTGCTTTCATCAAGAGTACCTCTATAGGTTACAGTGTGAAGGGACCACCAACACCTAAGCCGATTTTTTCTGCACCTATTGATACATGTCCCCCAGGGCAGTACCCAGGCCCCCATACCCTTTTTTATGTCCAATAACTTGCATATAAGCTTTCAAAAAGGGGACTTTTGATTTTTCAAGTTCAGGTCCCATAGACTTTACTAGGGTTTGTGATACGGGTCCAAACTTTTTCCATGTTCGGGAGTTCTGGTGCGAACCGAACCGGGGGTGTTCAGCCCAACTCTGGTAATTAAACTCACCTGTATAAATTAACAGGTGCTGACAATATAGAAATCACACCGGCAACCAGTTAAAATGGTGAAAAATGTACTCAACCTTTCTGTTGTGTGTCTGTGTGGCACACGGAGCATGGAGAAGAGAAAGAGCAGCAAAGAATTGTCTGAGGATTTGAGAACAAAAATTGTGGAAAAGCATGGAAAATCTCAAGGTTACAAGTCCATCTCCAGAGATCTTAATGTTCCTGTGTCCACTGTGCGCAACACTGTCAAGAAGTTTACAGCCCATGGCACTGTAGCTAATCTCCCTGGACCTGGACAAAAGAGAAACATTTATCAAAGATTGCAATGACGGATTGTTTGAATGGTGGATAAACAACCTTGATTAACTTCCAGACAAATTCAAGCTGACCTTCAGGCACAGAAGCACAGAATACAACTATGTCAGCTCGTACTATACGTTGCCTTCTAAATGAAAAGGGGCGTTATGGTAGGAGACCCAGGAGGACCCCACTGCTGACACAAAAACAAAAAAGCCAGATTGGAGTTTTCCAAAACTTACCGGAGGAAGCCAAAATCCTTTTGGCAGTTTGTGCTTTGGAAAGAAGAATCAAAATGACAGGTTTTTGGTAAAGCCCATCATGCTACTGTTTTCAGAAAAAGAAACGAGGCCTTTAAAAAAAAGGAATACAGTCCCTACAGTCAAACATGGTGGAGGTTCACTGAGGTTTTTGGGGTTGCTTTGCTGCTTCAGGCACTGGATGTCTTGACTGTGTGAATTGCATTGTGAAATCTGAAGACTACCAAAGAATTCTGGGGTGCAATGTAGGGCCCAGTGTCAAAAAGTCCAGTAGAGCGGTGTAAGAAACTCAGTGATGGTTACAGTGATTAATTTAATTTTTTTTCCCCAAGAGGTATGCTACCAAATATTAAATTGAGGGTGCCAATATATTTGTCCAGTCTATTATTTGAGTTTTGCATGGAATGTGTCAGATTTGGGTTTTTGTTTCTCCACTTTTTGTGTCATACCAGTAGAAACAAAAGAAAACATGAGAATGCCTAAACATTTGTAATTGCGACAATTTTCTGGGCAAAGTGGTGCATTACCTGACAGAAATGTAGGGGTGCCAATATTTTTGGTCATGACTGTATATATATATATATATATATATATATATATATATTCAGCCCTCAAATTTTCCACTCGCCTACTCGCATTTTTTGAGTGGAAAATGAGGGCTTGGAAGCTAGTCTGCCTGGGAGTGGGGAGGCGAGCACCGCTAGCGGGTGGGGTTGATCGGGAGCTGTTCTCCAAGTGATTGTCCCGGTGAAAGAGAGCATGGAAGAAGAGGAGAGCCACGGGGTCACCGAGCGGTATAGCACGCTGTTACAGCTTATATTGAAATTGCCTCCGCTCTGCTCGCCGTCACACACAGACCCGCCTCCTCCTAACCCCACGCCTGTGATAGACAGAATGCGGGTCCAATGCTGGGATGTGTTCTGTCTATCACAGGCGCGGGGTCAGGAGGAGGCGGGCCTGTGTGTGACGGCGAGCAGAGCGGAGGAAATATCAATGTAAGCTGTAACAGCATGCTATACCGCTCGGTGACCCCGTGGCTCTCCTCTTCCTCCAGTCATGTTCCGGCCACCCTCTCTCTTCCTCTGCCCTGGCAAGGCTGCAATGTTGGGCACAGTGATTCTGCAATGGGGGCACAGTAAGGCTGCAATGGGGGCATGGTGAGGCTGCAATGTTGGCACAGTGAGGCTGCAAGGGGCACAGTGAGGCTGCAGTGGGGGCACGGTGAGGCTGCAATGTTGGGCACAGTAAGGCTGCAATGTTGGGCACAGTGAGGCTGCAATGTTGGCACAGTGAGGCTGCAATGTTGGGCAATGTTGGGCAATGTGGGGGCACGGTGAGGCTGCAATGTTGGGCACAGTGAGGCTGCAATGTTGGGCACAGTGAGGCTGCAATGTTGGCACAGTGAGGCTGCAATGTTGGGCAATGTTGGGCAATGTGGGGGCACGGTGAGGCTGCAATGTTGGGCACAGTGAGGCTGCAATGTTGGGCACAGTGAGGCTGCAATGGGGGCACAGTGAGGCTGCAATGTTGGGCACAGTGAGGCTGCAATGTTGGGCACAGTGAGGCTGCAAAGCGCACAGTGAGGCTGCAACAACAACAGGGCATGCAACAGTGAGGCTGCAAGGGGCACAGTGAGGCTGCAGTGGGGGCACGGTGAGGCTGCAATGTTGGGCACAGTGAGGCTGCAATGTTGGGCACATTGAGGCTGCAATGGGGGCACAGTGAGGCTGCAATGTTGGGCACAGTGAGGCTGCAATGTTGGCACAGTGAGGCTGTAATGTTGGCACAGTGAGGCTGCAATGGTGGCACAGTGAGGCTGCAATGTTGGGCACGGTGAGGCTACAATGTTGGGCACGGTGACGCTGCAATGTTGGGCATGGTGAGGCTGCCAGGGGGGGCATGGTGAGGCTGCAATAGGGGCATGGTGAGGCTGCAAAAGGGGCATGGTGAGGCTGCAATAGGGGCACAGTGAGGCTGCAATGATGGGCATGGTGAGGCTGCAATGATGGGCACGGTGAGGCTGCAATGATGGGTACGGCAAGGCTGCAATGATGGGCACGGTGAGGCTGCAATGATAGGCACAGGTCAAGCTGCATTGATGGGCACAGGTGAGCCTGCATTGATGGGAATTGGTGAGGCTGTGCTGAGGGGAACTGATACAGTTCTTGTTAATATTTATTTTTGTGGGGGGGAGGATGACGTGAGACGTCAGAGGGAAAGGGAGGGGCTGGAGGTGTGTCAGTGAGCACTCTGGAGGCCTCTGTCCGACTCCGGGACAGGCGTATGTCAAGTGTACGTGACGGGCAGCGAGGAGAGGCGAGGAGAGCTGTGCGTTGTGCTTGAACGCTGCCACTGAGGAGCTTGTAGCCTGGTGCCTAGCGGGAGCAGAGCGGAACGAATAGGGACCCAAATGATCAAGCTGACGAGGTGACGACCCTGCCCTCCCCACGGGGGCCCCCCGCGCCCTGTCCCCCCCCTCCCCTTCACTGAGATCCGGCGGAGGGACGCCTGGGAACTGTCAGAAGACGCTGATATATTGAAACTTACCAAACCCGCGGCGCCTCTCTCAGCTGAAGATGACACACAGCTGACACTGGATTGCTACCTCTGAAGCATGCTGTAAAGACGATCAGGAGGTGGTAAGATATATATTCCCCTGCTCACTCCCAAAGGTAAGAGAAGGATTTGAAATTTGTCTCCAAAAGAAGAGAAATATGTAAGATCTGGCAGATGCTTAATGAGATGCTAAGATATATTGTGAGTGGTTACATATAGCATAGAAGAGTACTTTGAATACCATACCAGTCTCTCTACCACCATTGCTGCTACCATTGTTTATCCTGCGGCTGAAACGGGAATGTGGGACCTAGGATATGACTCTGTATAACATCATTAATATTTCTGGAGTTACACTCTAGGGATAAATGAAGTAGCCGCAACACCCGCACTGATACCGCTTATGGGCAACCAGAGGCAGGGCGAATAACGGGTCATTGTGGCCTTAGGTGAATATATCACTGTATACCTCGTTATCTTTGCCGCACTCTGCTCTGTACCCTGCTACGCTAATAAAAACTAGGGGAGGTGACGCTGGAATACGCAGGTGTGGCTTGGTAAAGCAATCACTGAAACACTGTCTCCTGGTGGGTCTACTGGAAAAGGCGGGGTTAAAGGCATAATGCACTAAGGTACACGGAGGAGTACATATATATATATATTATCCATCGGCACCATTGCAACACCCCTGGACCTGAAATATCAGTGGGGCCAGCAGCAATGCTACTGTATTGGTAAATCTGGGGGGCTGAGTGATAAGACATACCACCGTGAAGGAATGCTAGTATCCATAATAGCACCACTTTGATAGCGTCACCCAATTATCACCTGCATGATATATAAAATGTAGAGTATAAGATACAGGAATAAGATACATCAAACTACGCTATAATTAATATTGATGGGACTCCAGCACCTCGAAATCAGAGTACTCGCAAAAGAACATAAAACTGGTTAAAGGCTAGAACAAAAAAGTAGTCCCTGCATTATTAAAACAAATTGTTCAAAACCCAATACGTCGAGCTAATTGGGGTAAAACAATGAGTAGAAATTCAAACAAAACTGGGAAAGGGGGACCACCAAAGACACCAAAGGACAACCCCACCGGAAGCGCCACAGGTAGTACAATCAAGCAATATTTAACCAGGGGGGGGAGTCCGGGGGGCGCCCACCAAGAAGCCCAAATGTCAACTACGGGGGATAAAAAGAAAAAAGGACAAAATGGGAAGAACTGTGGAATATAGACAAGACCTTGACCTCTCCTTGAAAAATGAAATCGCAGAGATGCTCAAGGAACTTGAATCCTCAATTAAAACAGAGATAAAAAAAGAGATTAGTATGCTAAGGACAGACCTAGGAAATCTACTGGCCAGAGTCAAGAGAGCAGAAGATATAGTAGACCACCAAGAGAGAGAAATCGCTGAGTTAAAAGAACAAATCAAGATAACCCAACAAAATCAGATAAAAATATGCTACAGGTTAGAGGACCAGGAGAATAGAAGTCGCAGACAAAATCTGAGAATCCGTGGAGTCCCGGAAAAAAGGGGTGAAGATCTGAGGAAGACTGTAGCGACTATTTTCTCCCCCCTCTTGGAATTAGAAGGAGAAGATTTCCCAAAAATCGAGAGAGTACACTGGATTGGAAGATTGGATACCAGTCGAACAGAAAGAAGTCGCGATGTAATTGTGAGGTTCAGGTTCTACGAGGACAAAGAAAAAATATGGGTAAAATTGAGAGGTCAAACACCACTCCAATTTGAGGAGGCAAGGATTCAAGTATTTGCAGACCTAGCCAAAGATACGCTTGCGAGAAAGCGCCATTTGAAGCCCCTTCTGGAACAAATGATAAACCAAAACATAAAATATACATGGGGATTTCCCGCCTGCCTGCTGGGAAGTAAAGATAGCAGAACAGCTAGGCTAAGAATTCTGCAGTAAATTGGGCCTGCAGGTGCCCGCAGCGATGGACTGGTCCAATGAGCGGTGGATCGAATTGGGTGTGGGTGCGGTGTAGGGGGGGAGGGTGACAGGGGGGGGGAGCTGGGAGGGGGGTGGTGGGAGAAGGGAAAATTAATAGATAGTAAATAGAGTAGATGGAGAGACGCTAGAAGATCAACACACCCGGTCACCAGAATAAAATCGATCGACGATCTGACACACCAATAGTCCCACCTTTGGAGGTGGAGACCAATGGAGGGCCACGAGTTACGTGACCCACACTGGCCTAAGGGGTTAGTCAAGACCAGGGGGGAGGTAGCTGAGGAAGGAGGAGAACTTGGGGTGGGGGGGGAGGGGGGAAAAAGGGGGGGATAGGAAGGGGGACCACATCTTAATTCTAAAAATGAAAATGTGGGGCATCTCTCCAAGGTCTAAGGTAAAGGGCGGTAGGACGAAGGTTGAAAAATGAGCCCTGACACAATAAAATGCATAACATATAATGTCAAAGGCCTAAACATGGCCAATAAAAGACGAAGCATCTTCAACGAGTTTAGACTGCTTGGACCAGAGGTGGTATTTCTCCAGGAAACGCATATCTCACATCAAACAAGATTGAGACTATTTTCAGGAGAGTACCCGGTCTGGTATCAAGCAGATACTATCTCAAGTAGAACGCGAGGGGTTGCTATTGGACTGGCAAAAAGAACTAGGTTTGTACTGGAGGAGCGCTTAGGGGATGTAGAAGGCAGATATTTATTTCTGTGAGGTAGACTGAATGAAAGAGAGTATACATTGGCGAATATCTACGCTCCAAATAAAAACCCGATGAAGCATGTGGCAAAAATTTTGGAAAAACTAATGGAGTTTAGGAAAGGACACATAATATTAATGGGGGACTTTAACTTTTGCATGGACCCGGATTTAGATAGTACGGCCCGGGCACAGGGGAAGAAGAGTATACAAGTAAGAAAGATCAAGCAAAAACTTGTTAGCCTTCAGATGGTAGACATATGGAGAGTGCAACACCCTCGAAAAAGGGACTATACGTTTTACTCCCCTGTGCACGGGTCATACTCCCGCATTGATTATGGACTGATTGATCACAGGGACATTGATAAGGTGGTGGATTCTTGGGTAGGAAACATAACTTATTCAGATCATGCACCAATGTCCATGGAAATAATAATAGGAGAAGAGGGAAGACATCTAGGGCAATGGCGCCTAAACGAAGAACTGATAAGAGGGAAGGAAGGGCCCAATAGAATTAGTAAAGAACTAGAGGATTACTTTGCGGTAAATGATTCTGGAGAGGTATCTGGGTCTACCTTATGGGAGGCCCACAAAGCCTACATAAGAGGAGTTTTTATTGAGATGGGAGCAAGGAAGAAAAGAGAAAGACGCGAGGAAATACAAAAATTAACAGAGGAGCTAGAAAGTCTAGAACAGAAACATAAGAGACAACCGGGACACCTCATTCAAGAGATATACAAACAAATAGTAATTAAAAGGGCAGAACTGAAAACATCAATGGAACAAGAAGTTAGAACTAGACATGGTAGGATAATACGGGAGAGATACCGCTGGGCCAACAAATTAAGTAAACACTTAGCAAAAGTAGTACAAAAGGGTAAAACTAGAAATTTTATAGAAAAAATTCAGACTAAAGACGGTAATTTAGAGTATTCTTCTAGAAAAGTAGCAGAGGTCTTTAAGAACTACTATGAGGAGCTATACTCAGTTCCCAAACAAGATACCCAGGTAAACAATAAGTGAGAGAAACAACAAGTACTTAAAGAAGGCAGCATTGCCTAAAGTTACAGATACGGAAAGAGAAGCGATGGAAACTCCAATCTCTGAAGAGGAAGTTAGGAAAGCAATAGAAGGAATGGCCTCTGGGAAAAGTCCTGGCCCAGACGGATTCACTCTAACTTACTACAAAACGTTTAAGGAATTGTTGATCCCGAGATTGTGCCGGTATTTTAATGGATTGGGAGAGGAGTATGAGATGAGCAGAGAGGCATTAAAGGCTTCCATTACGATCATACCGAAAGATGGAAAAGAGAAAACACTATGCTCAAGCTATCGCCCCATCTCCCTCCTTAATACCGACACAAAACTCTACGCAAAGATACTTGCTGAGAGGTTAAAGGGATCAATGAACGCCCTGGTCAACTCCGACCAGGTGGGGTTTGTCCCGAAAAGAGAGGGGAAGGGCAACGGGGTGAGGACATTGCTCCTGTTGCATAAAACGAGGGGGAATGAGCCCCCAAGCCTTCTACTGTCGGTCGATGCCGAAAAGGCCTTCGACAGGGTGAACTGGGGGTTCATGTTCCAGACCTTGGGGATCATGGGTCTTGGACCCAGAATGATTCAGAGGATTAAAACCCTGTACCACCACCCTATGGCAACGGTGGGCGTAAACGGAGCAATGTCTCTGCCATTCGAAATGGAAAGGGGTACGAGACAGGGATGTCCCCTATCCCCGCTACTCTTTGTTCTTACCATGGAACCTCTCCTTGCAACAATACGCGCAGATCCAGACATTAGAGGCATTAAGATCGGTGAAGATGAACATAAAATCGCAGCTTATGCCGACGATGTGTTATTTTACATATCAGACCCAGAAACTACTATGCCCAAATTAGTGAAAGCCCTCAGGGAATACGGGGAGGTTTCCAACTTTCAAATTAACATGGTAAAATCAGAGATATTAAATATAAACTTAAATAAAATAGAAAGTGAGAAATTGAAAGGAGAGTATAGTTTTAGATGGACTAAAGAACTAAAGTAGAGGGGGCGCATGCGCGGCGCGATGAGGGGAAGACGTGAGTAGCTTAAGCTCCGTCGGACCCGCTCACAGCAGGCTCTAAATACCAGGGCTAAACAGCACAAACAGCGGCGAAAATAACACCTATACCGGGGCAACATCCCCGCTCATGCCTACAAGAAGATCCAGGCATTTAAACCGCTCAAATCATAACCTGACGAACTTTCTCCTTGACACTGCATCCAGACAAAGCAGGAAGATGTCCCAAGATGGCGCCGGTGCCAGCTCTCGTGCCAGCACACAGGGGAAACATCCATCCATCCATCCAAACATCTCAACTAACAATGGGAACTGTGAGTATATCTCTCCCCTTTCCAAGGCTGATTTAGATGCCAGTCTGACTGCAATCTTTGATAAACTGGTAGACAAAATAGAAAAAGAAGTACATAAATCCACTGAGGCCTTGTCCCAGGAGATAGCAGGCATTGGCAATCGCACAGACATCCTGGAAACAAAGCATGATGAACTCTCACTCGCACATAATGATTTAAGGAAAGATTATGAATCGCTTGCTGACAGCTTTGCATTTATGCAAGCACAAGTCGAAGATCTCGACAATAGAAACAGACGACATAACATTAGATTACGTGGTGTCCCTGAATCGGTCACAGATCTCATGCCCACAGTCTCCAAGATTTTTCATAACCTCCTCCCAGACAAACCGCTATCCGCATTTACATGCGACAGAATACACAGAGCACTACGCCCTAAACCCACTTCTGATAAACCTCCCAAAAACATTATTATGTGCATGAAGGATTTCCTGGTTAAAGAGGACATCATGCGCGCTGCGAGAAACTCGCCCAATATTGCCCTGGATGGTAAAAAATTACAAATTTACCCAGATATCTCCCCCGCCACATTGGACAGAAGACGCAGGATGAAAGAGGTCACTAATATTCTGCAAGCAGCAAGAATAAAATATAGATGGGGTTTCCCATTTAAACTCACAATTCCATACAATGGTTCTACACACACAGTGTACAACATTATTGAGGGCAAAGAATTGCTCGTAAAATTGGGCCTACTGGAACCAGAACCCCCTAACCGTTTCCCATCAACTCCAAGACCCTCTCCAATTTGGTCTACACCGTCCTCCAGACGCAATACAAATGACCGAAGAAGTTGGCGCCAACCATTTCAAGATCAAGCACCCTGATTACATTCCACGCTTAACCACATACTGGAAATTTTTGTTTATGTGCTAAATATATATATTTAATTTTTTTTTCCTTTTTCCTCTCTAAGAAAAATGGAATGACTCTTTTTTGATTATTCTGGTTTCTATTTTCATTTTATTCTCCAATCAACACTGTTTATCAAGCTCCTCGGTTCGATTGTCTTCATAAACTGTATCACATACATCTCCGGTATTCCCTATCCTTTGAAGACGGAAGGAACTTTTTTTTTTTTTTTTTTACTTCTCCCTCCCCCTACTACTTCCTCTCTCCCCCCCCCTACTCTTCCCTCCCCCCAATTCCCCCCTTCCCCTCCCCTCTCCTAATCTACTCACCCCCTGGTAACAATTTCTTACTGTTTTAAACTAGTTTAATCAAAAAGCCTATGTGGTCCGCCGCCGCTGGATTGTCCCCCCTCCTGCTTTTGCGGTTAACTGCAGCATCCTTACTCGTAGGGATGTTGCACCTGGCCATGATTGCAGGTTTGGGACAGATTTGTCCCCCAAAAATGATGTTCAGTGACAAGAAAATTCTTGTCCCAATGTTCTTTTATTTCTTTATGTTGTTACATATTATATTCGCCCTTAAGGCCAATGGAAAATTTTTCTCCAAAATTGGAAGTTACTGTTTTTTTTTTCAGTTACAACAGATAAAACAATGTTATGTTTATCTCTGCTACTACGGGATAATTTTAAGGTATGATGTGCAATTCAGGTTGTTTCACCAAAAATCATCACACATCTCCCTACAACTCCTAAATAGCCTCGATATAATATTTTCTGAATATACTCCAGAACTATATACTTTTATGCTACCCTATATATACAAGTTTGACTCTTTTCTTAAACATTATCATTTACCCATAACCAATGGTTCTTAAAAACTTATCACATAACGTACAAGGTTTTAACTCACCCCATAAACGGAAAAAAGCCTTTCAACACTATAAGAGACTAGGGGCTGACATCATTCTTATGCAAGAAACACACTTTTCTACTACTAATCACCCAAACTATTTTAACAAGACCTATAACCAATATTATTATACTACTTTCCATAACAAAACTAGAGGTGTGGCCATTTTTATTCGTAATACCATTATCTTTGATATACAAAATATATATAAAGATCTAGAAAGCCGCTATATCATTATTAAAGGACAAATAAATAACAAAGCAATAACTATTGCTTCTATATATGCACCTAATGAATCTCAATCTACTTTTTTTATAAACTTCTTCGAAAATCTTGACAAATATAGCTCTCCCCACATAATTTTGGGTGGGGACTTTAACCTAACCTCACACCCAACCCTTGATAGAAGCAGGACATCATCTTCCTCCAAAGCGTTTTCTAAATCATTGAACCGCTCTCTAAACAAATTCCAACTGGTCGACTCTTGGAGGGCCCATAATGTTGGAATCAAAGCGTATACACACTACTCTCATCCCCATGATGTCTATGCCAGACTCGACTATATATTCTGCACTCCCATCTTATTAGCCAACTCATCCAAAGCTTTTATCCATCCTTGCCCATGGTCGGACCATGACATCACCTCATTTGACACATCACATATTGGACTCTTGCCCTCCCCCTACAATTGGAGACTAAATGATTCAATTTTAACTGACCCATCAACAATACAAGCTATTACATCATATATTAAAAACTATTTTATAGACAACGCGATAGACAACACTCCCCTCACAACACTTTGGGTAGCACATAAAGCCGTTATCCGAGGCCATCTAATCAGCATAGCGGCAAACAAAAATAAAGAAAGAATCTCCAACATCAAAAGTCTCACTAAAGACCTAAACTCTTTATATAACAAATTACAACACAACTCAACTCACGAAATCACAAAACAAATACAAGACAAACGCAAGGCCTTGGACCTTATTTTATCCGCAAATACAGAAAAATCCCTCAGATTTTCAAAAGCTAAGTTTCTACTTCATAGTAATTCCCCTTCAACTATGTTTGCCAAAAAACTAAACAATGAACACAAACCCCCACATATTTACAAACTAAGAGATCAAACTGGTAACATGATTACCCACCCTCAGGAAGTTCTTAAAATATTCTCCACATTTTACAAAGATCTCCTTTCCAGTCCACAACCCCCTCTTAACCAATCCGCTAAATCATGGCTAGATGATATACAATTACCTACCCTCAACTCACAACAAATAGAATTCCTTAATGCTCCATGTACAGAGATGGAGATAACCAAAATAATTAAATCCCTCAAGACATCCACCGCCCCTGGTCCAGATGGTTTCTCATCTTCATACTATAAAAAATTCACTTCCTCATTAACACCTTACCTGACCAAACTCTTTAACCATATTCTCAACGGAAACCACTTCCCAGACGAGATGCTCCTAGCTAACCTTTCCCTTATCCCTAAACCACTGAAAGACCACTCCCTTCCCCAAAACTATCGCCCTATCTCGGTCCTTAATAATGACCTTAAAATCTTTGGGAGAATGCTTTCTGACAGATTGGCTACGGTCATTACAAATCTAATACATGTTGATCAGACTGGCTTCATCCCAGGACGACAGATTGTCGATAATGTTAGATTAGTAACCAATATTATACAAGATGCTAAGATACACTCCCGCCAAGTATGTCTCCTTAGTTTAGACATCCATAAAGCGTTTGATAGCGTTAGCTGGTCTTACCTTAATTTTCTCCTGCCCAAATATGGAATCTCAGATAAATTCCTGCAAGGATTTAACGCACTCTATCACTACCCTCAAACTAGAATCAAAATCCCTGGACATATCTCTGAATTCTTCCCCCTTAGTAGAGGTACTAGACAAGGTTGCCCCTTATCGCCACTATTATTTGCCCTCGCAATTGAACCCCTAGCCCACAAAATTAGAAACAGCATTGATATTAAAGGATATACTAAGGGAAATAAGGATTTCAAACTCAGCTTATACGCTGATGATGCACTTATTTTTCTCACAGAACCCCTTACTTCTATCCCATCTCTCCTCAAAGAACTCCAATCTTTCCACACTATTTCAGGACTCAAAATTAATACCAACAAATGTTCTGCCCTACCAATTAATTATACCCAAGAAATGCAATCCTCACTTTCAAAAAATTTCCCATTTGTATGGTGTCCTCAGTCATTTAAATATCTAGGTGTCACAATCCCCTCATCACATAAGCTCTTGTATAAATCCAATTATATCCCACTATTTTTGCAGATCACAACCCTTTTAAAATCTTGGTCATCTTTTCACATATCATTCCTAGGCAGAATATGCGCCATTAAAATGACGATCCTTCCTAAACTCCTATATTATTTCCGTGCCCTACCAATTAATGTTCCAAAATCCAAATTGATCTCCCTTCAAAGAGAAATCAATAAATTTATATGGGCGGAAAGAAAACCCAGATTTAGTTATACCCTCATGCATAGACCTCAATCAGCAGGAGGCTTAGGCCTTCCTAATTTATGGCTTTATTACCTTGCTGCCAGATTAATACAACTTACCCAATGGTTCACACCTACCAATGAATTACCTTGGAAACAATTCGAAACCATCTACACCTACAAGGAATATTGTGGTCTAATTACACCTCATACAACAAACTTGTTAAACATAATATTATCATTGCTCAATTCTATCAAATATGGAATAAATACAAAGATACATTCAAGCTCTCATCCGACACCCCACCATTAGCTTCCTTTCTAGGTGACCCAAGATTCCCATATGCCTATAACAATAGCCAATCCTTCTCCCTTTGGATCAACAAAAATATCACCACACTTAGATCCCTTCAACTAAAATGGGAATTTGTCCCATTCTCTACATTACAAGCTACACATGGCCTACCCATTACCGAACTCCATCATTACCATATAATTAAAAATTTCTATGCCAAATATTTTTCACTCACCACACACCCCACTCACACTACATTTGAACAAATATGTATTTCATCTCCCAGAGACAGAGGACTCATCTCAAGATTATATAATTATCTTAGAGATTTTGGATTGCCAGATAAATCCACACCGATGCTTCATTGGGAGACAGACATGGATGTAGTACTCAATATGGAAGATTGGACCTCCATGTCAGATAATCTCCGCAAAAGTAATAAAGCTATCTCCTTTAGAGAGACCCCAATAAAAAATTTTTCCAGATGGTACCTAACTCCCTCCAAACTTCACACATACTATCCATCCATCTCTCCAAACTGTTTCAGGGGATGCTCAGAATCGGGTACTCTTTTACACACATTCTGGGGATGCAGACATCTTAATCAAATTTGGCTTAAAGCCATTGAGATAATAGAAAACTCCTCTAAACAAAAAATTATACCCACCCCTCAGATATGCTTACTGTACGCCAACATACCAAACATTCCCTCTCCATGTATGAGATTATTCCACTCCTTGTGCAGTTCTATACAATGGATGATAGCCTATAACTGGAAAACTGATACGCTACCCTGGCAACAAGTAATTGATAGAATGGAATCACTTAAACTCTCTGAATGGATATACCATACTCTAAATGATACAATTCACATTCACAAAAGAAAATGGTCTTATTGGAACCCGATATAAATATTCACTGTGATACTATATTATTTCTCTATAATTATATATTTTTCTATTGTACTATACCGCACATCATCCCTGTATAAGTAATTTGTTAATAATTTTACTACCGTGCTGACAACTTAATGTTATATTCCTTTATTATGACACAATTTATATAATTGTAAAACACAATATGTAAATGTACTTAATGATTGTTTATTTGAACTTCCAAATAAAACTTTTGTAAACATAAAGAACTAAAGTATCTAGGAATCAAGCTGGCTAATTCAATTGAGAAGATGTTCACCATAAACTACCTACCCCTGTTAGATACAGTCAGATTTGACTGTAAAAATTATGCCGGTAAGGCCCTTTCATGAATAGGTCATATAAACGTTATTAAAATGGTCCTTCTCCCTAAGATCACATACTTGTTCCAGATGATCCCGCTTCCCCTGCCTCTATATTATCTAAGAAAGTTAAATAAAACAATAATGAGCTTCATATGGAAAAACAAAAAACCAAGAGTCTCCCTTAGAATTCTAAAACAAAAGAAAATAAATGGTGGTCTAGCAGTACCAGACATCCAGATGTATTATAAGGCCATAGTTCTGTCTAGAATGGTTGAATGGGCAAAAAGAGAGAATGAAAAAAGGTGGGTAAGAATAGAGGGAAACCTCAGTAAAGTTTCACTTGGCAGAATGATATGGAACCCTCCACACACCAGAAATTTAGATAAAAGTACACATGTAATAACACGCAACGTTTTTAAAATTTGGGACGGGGTACACAAGAAAGTTAATGGAGAATATAATTCACCTTTATTATCACTAACTGAGAGTAATTTTTTCTCACCAGGGTTAAAGGATATGGGTGGAAAAGAAGTATTATGGGGTAAGACACAATTAAGACACATTATCAAAGAGGGCAAAATTATGACACTACAAGAACTAAGATCTGGGAGAGAGGCACGGGGGATAGATGATTTATAGAAAATGTAACACTGTTAACCAGGACACGTGCGACCTCTCGAGTGGTTAATGTAATTTCATTAGACTGGATGCACGCCTGGTTTTCAATTTATTCTTTTTTTTGATATGGCAAAGAGTCACGATGATGAGACAAAGGAGACAGGGAGCGAAACTTAAATGAACTACAAAGTTGATTTATGCCTCTCAAAACGGTCGACTGATGTGACAAAAAAAAAAAAAAAAAAATTATTTTTGTAACTTAATTCTGCATAAAACATTTAAGTATCATTTCATTACATAATTTATGAGGGCGTGATTGGGGGCAGAATTAGGGGCGGGGCAAGGTATGGGTTGGGTGAGGCAACTGGTGGAGAGTAACCCTTGAGGCCTGGCTAGTAGCTCAGGACTTAAAATGTTGAGCCCTGTATATATAATAAAAATGGGCTCCCATAATACAACAGACATTGATATGCGATATACAGCCCATTAACGTGCATGCATTACATGCACTACGGCTTGTTACCTTGGTGTAAATGAGCCCATACGGAAGATGCTATTTTTCTTTGACCTAAACAGTGCTGCATGGCAGAACTGGCGGCTGAAATAAATCTAATAAAAATAATATTTCATTGAAGAAGAAATTAGTAATTTTGCTGCCGAATCAGTTGTGCCAAAATGACTCTGCTCATCTCTAATCAGCAAGGATTTTGTTTTCCTTAGGGTTAACTGCAGGTTTAGGATTCTGAAAAGGCAAGCTGTGTGTTTTTTAATTTTTTCGACTCAACTAAACTGATATCTATAATAGCAAGGCGTTTTGATCATACCGTATATTTCCTTGACACATCAAAAAGAAATTCTACTAAATGACAGGGACAAAAATATGAAAGAACGTTTGCAGTGGACATGGCACTGAAAACAAATTAGATCCAGTTTCTCCTCCACCTGTAGTACCCATGCCAACTAAATGATAATGGACAGAAAGAACAGGACAATGTAACATAATCTTTATTATAATGTAATAATATAATAATATATAATATTATATTACAATGTAATATAATATATTATTATAACAGTGTAATGTAATATAAATATAATTATAACGTATTATAAGTATTTTTTTAAGTATATATAACACCAAAATATTTGTTTTTTTGTTTTAGCTAGATGGGGAAAGGTGAGCAACTCTGTAAAGTTGTTATAGCTTTCTATGTCCTGGATGGTTAGATTTGCCATCTCTATTTGTTCTAGTAACCACTGCCACCAGGACAGAAAGTGAGGGAGAATAAGAATTTTTGAGCTGTCATAAGAATCGAGAGAAAATGTTCAAACGCTGTAGCAGTGACAACTGTGCAAGTGAATGTCCCCCTCAGTTTCTTTAGGACTTTGTAGGCACAGTAACACCAATTATCTTACAAAAATAGTTTATTAAAAAAGCATAATTATACAATAGTTATTAAAAAACCACAAACATTTATGTACAAAAGATATTTCATGTAGTCGTTGCTATGTAGAACCACCTTTACATATAGGATCTTGGATATAAGGATAACTTATCCAAAGTGAGTAGATATCCAAGGGCGTGGCTGGACAGCAATTCAACAAAGGGTAACTTCATATCAGAGAATTCTCTACATGTTCCACGTGCCTAGATGCTTCTTCAGGAGAAAGGACAGTTGTGGCTAACAGGTTGGATAAAATTGATATAGTTAATATACAATAATTAATATTGATGCATAATGTAAAAATGGTGTAAACGGTTTAGGAACCTCAAGCAGCCAGACGGCAAGGGTGAGGGCTAAGGCACCCAATAGGGGTGATGAAAAGACACCACGGGGGCGTGCAGAATATGGTATTAACGTATTGATGGGGAAATAGAAAGAAGGCATCTCAGGTAAAGACCCAAAATAGAAAAAGAAAATACACGTATCTATAGGATAACCTGGGAAGGAAGGGGAAAGGAAGGGAACTAGGGACAAAATAGGGGAGGAAGGAAGGGGGGGAGTAGGAGAGGGGAGGGAGGGAAGAGAGAGGGAGGGAAGGGGGAAGGGAAGGGTGAAAAAGGGGAGTGTGGGGAGGGGGGAAGGGGCTGAAGGGGGAGGGGAGGGGGGGAGGGAGGGAAGAGGGGGGGAGAGGGGGGCCTTATGGTACAATCTAAGCCTCATATTATATAACATACATGCTTCTGTACAACATTATATTAAATGAAAATCCCTTTTGGATTTATTATTATCGGCAGGCTCCTGTTTTAGGCACTGTTAATTGCAATCATAGAGAACTATTGATATTTGTTTATAGATTTTGGTTACATAATGCTTAAATTGTGTTATATTATAATATTGAACGGTTCATGGTTCCTCTGCTTGCTTATCTGCTTGGTCGGGGCGGGCGCCCTCTGGTGGGCGAGTTCTTAGTCACCACGCGGTCGCCCAGCGTCACACCATCTTTCCATCTGTTGGTGTGACGCACACATTGGCCAATGGGGGAGCCGCTGGTTCTCCCCTTCCTGGCCAATGCCATTCCATGCTGCGCGCGCATCTGCCCTTAGACGGGAGCGACATCTCTCTTGCTGACGCTCTCAGCCGAGTGGTGCGCATGCGCACTGGAACCCTTTCGGCCGGTCCGGATGACGTCACGTCGGCTGTGCCGATTCGTTGACTACGGACGGGACGTGCATTTAAATAGAACCATGTCCTATACTGTGCACAGCTGACACTACAAACGGCCGGGTCGGAACGCTCCATTCACACTGTCCAGGTACAATTTGTCCATTTGCAGGAATTATTCTTATATTCACTTAGACTACCTTACTTTTCTTTTGATCATCTTATTTTGTTAGTCCTTGGTCCTTTCCCTTATTAATGTACATTTTTATACTCCAGGTAGACTATATCCCACTTCAGATACATTTTGGTGAATGCTGTTGGATGATCCAACACCACTGCTTAGGCTTCCTCTGGATTCCTCCTCATTCATGGATATATGCTAACCAGCAATATCCCTAGGAATAGACCTTACCTCTATACTATACAGTATATATAAATTACTTCAAACAATCCATCATGTCGGTGAGTGTCTGATCATGGGTGACCCACTGACCATTATTATTGTCCATTATTAAATACCTTTTTTATATATATCCTTCTTTAGGCAATGTGAATATATACATCTACTCTGGATCATACATCACGTATATTACCCAGCCCCGTTCCACCGTCCTTTCTACCACTGTGTGTGTACATCTACACACTTTTTTATCCATAGTACTATAGTAAGTATCTCATGTTTCCTTCCCGGCTCCCCCCCCTCTCCCCCCCTCTTCCTTCCCCCTCCCCCCCCTCTTCCTTCCCCCTCTCCCCCCCTCCCTCTTCTGCCCCTTCCCCCCTCCCCTCACATTCTCTTGGCCCCCACACTCCCCTTTTTCACGCTTCCCTTCCCCCCTCCCTCCCTCCCTCTCTCCTACTCCCCCCCGTCCCCCCTTCCTTCCTCCCCTATTTTGTTCCTAGTTCCCTTCCTTCCCAGGTTATCCTATAGATACGTGTATTTTCTTTTTCTATTTTGGGTCTTTACCTGAGATGCCTTCTTTCTATTTCCCCATCCATACGATAATATCATATTCTGCACGCCCCTGTGGTGTCTTTTCATCGCCCCTATTGGGTGCCTTAGCCCTCACCCTTGTCGTCTGGCTGCTTGAGGTTCCTGAACCGTTTGCACTATTTTTACATTATGCATCATTATTAATTATTGTATATTAACTATATCAATTTTATCCAACCTGTTAGCCACAACTGTCCCTGCTCCTGAAGAAGCGTCTAGGCACGTGGAACATGTAGAGTATTCTCTGATATGAAGTTACCCTTTGTTGAATTGTTGTCCAGCCACGCCCTTGGATATCTACTCACTTTGGATAAGTTATCATTATATCTGAGGTCCTATATGTAAAGGTGGTTCTGTATAGCAACGACTACATGAAATATCTTTTGTACATAAATGTTTGTGGTTTTTTAATAACTATTGTATAATTATGCTTTTTCAATAAACTATTTTTGTAAGATAATTGGTGTTACTGTGCCTACAAAGTCCTAAAGTCCTCCTCTCTTCCTTCATTGAATTATCGTTTTCAGGACGCGGCACTTTTATATTATTTTATGTATCCACAGTACCACTCTGTGCTATGATACATTTCTTTGAGATCCCCTCAGTTTCTTTTTACCTCCTGTTTCTGCATTCTTGTGTTTGTGTTTGTGTGTGTGTGTGTAACACAAACAACAAATAAAACCCTGACAGTGATTTTAACCATTCCCTACTCTATTCAGAAGTAAAAAATATATATGTTGCACATTAATTCACAAAATGTATCACTTATTATGAAGCATGCATTTTCATCCAATATTCAATTTACTTACTGAAATGACTAAACCAAAAGATCTTCAAGCGGAGTTCCACCCAAAATGGAACTTCCGCTTTTCGGAATCCTCCCCCCCTCCGGTGTCACATTTGGCACCTTTCAGGGGGGAGGGGAGAGCAGATACTTGTATAATCCAGGTATTTGCATTTGCTCCCACTTCCGGGCATACATATCTGCGGGTACCCATGGATATCTACGCCATATCCGGCACCTCCTCCGTCCCCCCGCTGTCTTTTGGGAGACACACAGGTCCCAGAAGACAGCAGGGACCTGTGTGATTGCGCAGCGCTGTACGCATTTTATGAAGCGTGCCCCAAATCCATAATTATGCAGACATTCCCACAAAAATGGCCATTCCACGGAGTCAAAGGCCTTAGCTGTATCTAACGCCACTACCACCCTCGTTCCTGAGTTATCGTGTCGGGCTTGGATATTCATATAAAGTCGCCTAATATTCATGGCTGTATTTTTCCCCGGCATAAAGCCCGTTTGGTCCGCATGAATTAAAGTTAGGATAACAGTGTTTAATCTAGAAGCCAGGATTTTAGCTAAGATTTTAATATCTACCTGTAGGAGTGAGATAGGCCTGTAGGATTCAGGGAGATGTGGGTCTTTTCCTGGCTTGGGGAGAACTATGATTTGGGCTTCCTGCATAGACTCGGGGAGTGAGTTCTGATCAAATATAGACTGGTATAAGACTTTCAGCTTGAGGACCGATATATCCGAGTAAGTGACATAAAATTCCAGAGGCATTCCATCCATCCCTGGAGCTTTAGATTTAGCTAAGCTGAGCGATCGCTTCCGTGATGACGTGTTCGGTAATAGGTGCATCAAGAAGCTCAACTTGTTCTCGATTCAGCTGGGGGAACTGTATAGAGGATAAATACGATTGAATTTCCCTTTGCGTGTACGTGTATTGGGATTTATATAGATTGCCATAGAATTGTCTAAATTGAGCTGCCACCTGTTCTGGGTTTGTTATATTACACCCGTCTGGATCAACAAGCGACACCACGACTGGGGGCTTATCGTCATGTGAGCCAAAAAGGCCAACAGTCTTCCCGCCCTTTCACCCTGCTCATACACCTTCTGCCTGCAAAAAAAACACGCTGTTTAGCCTTCTCTGTGTGCAGCTGCGTGACCAATCGGGTCTGCAGTTTCACTTTGTCCAGGTTTTCAAGGGTCGGGTTAGAACTATAGGCCTCTTCTAAGTATTGCAGTTTGTCAGATGCGAGTTGAAGTACAGTGTGAAAGTGGAAACTCCTGCGTTGTCGGGGGGGGTGGGGGCTATGCTAAAAGGACACTGCTGCAACACCTAAGTACTGATCCAAGGCAGGACAAATGGGACAAAAGTGGGGGAAGATGGTAGTTGCGCTGTGATGAAGTGGGGGGGGAGGGAAGCTACAAAGATGACTAAAGTGGCAAAGTGAACTAAAAAAGCAGAAACGGGCCAATGCATGAATGGATCCTACATGCTAAAAAAAACATGGTGGGGATGCAGTGCAGTGCAACGTAGCTGATCAACATGTATATAATGTTGAGGGCAGACAAAGCCTAATATATAAAGGTAATCGTGAAACAGTGACTGCTTGAATATAGCAAAACAAAAATGCATATACTAACACAAATAAGATGAATAATGACACAATGCAAAAAAAAAAAAATATATATAATGCAAGAAAAATATATGTGGGCTAGTGCCCCATTAGCAAAAACGTCCCAGATCCTAGTGAACTACAAGTGACAAATCCCTAGGACAAACATGGATATTAGTTCTATCATCCAGTCCAAAAAACAAAAACTCGTGATGAAAAACACAAAACAAGTCCAATCGTGAAGGGAGGGGGGATCTTCAGTGAGGACACCTCTGTGTATGCAAGCCGCTTACCTTACAGCTGTAAGGTGTACAGCCTGTGTTGCAAATGACCCGCAGGTGTAGACGTTCCGTGTATACAGGCAGTGACAATGATGAACATGCCAAGCGAAATATAAAAAATAAAAAGTATACAGCATGTAAAATAACTCTGCAATGACCACAGTGGAGGGGGGGCAAGACACACACGGGGGGAGGTTGCACTCACTTTCATGAAGTGAGTGTGGGCATCAATCCACGAGCGCCGAGCTCGTATGCCTCCAGGAGTGTCACCAATCTGGAATCTGTCCCCGTGCCTGGAAACTGGAATATGTCCCCGTGCCTCTCTCCTCAGTGTTCGTCAGGTAGAGTAGTGATGTACAGTGTGAGGGGGAAAGAGACGCACATACCGTGATCCCATATAAAAGGTATATTTATTTAATAAAACAAGTCCAATCAACTTACATTTAAAACAATGCTGCAGTGTGTAGTAACTACGAGCGCCGAGCTCGTCTCCCGTTGTTTGTCTGTGGCAGCGTCCCGTGCTCCAATCCTAATGCATATCGTCATGTCACGTGACTTCTTCAGAAGTCACGTGACTTCTGAAAGGAGAGTGTTAGACTCTCCTTTTAACCTACTTATCCTGGAGGATAATATTCTATAGGCATGAATTTTAAAGTCATCCCAGTGTGTGGTAAGGGCAAGGGGTCCCTGTATACCCTCCAAAAAGAAGAGCAGCTCCCTGGCAATGGAATCATGGTCTGTAAGAAGGGATAACCAATGAGGGTTTAGCCACCAGCACCTGGTGGGAGAAGCTACTCGCAAGAATGCCGTCAGCCAGCACAGGGAGTGGTCTGACAGGGTCCTAGGAGCCAATCCTGAGCCCGTGACCTTTGGTAAAAGGGCCCTGGAAACGAGTATGTAATCTATCCTGGACATGGTATTATGACTTATTGAGTGGCAAGTGTATGCTCTAGTCGTAGGGTTAGCATGTCTCCACACGTCAACAAGGGCAAACTCATTCAGTGTACGGTACAGCCTAGTATGCAGTGGTTCATCAGGTCTGGTTGCAGCCCGTGCCGGGCGGTCAAGGGTGGAGTCATTGTGTAATTGAAATCCCCCATCCACACTACCGGTATAAATGCAAGACCCTCTGCAACCACGTCTGACCTGTATGGGGGGGGGATAAAGCTAGCCAGTATCAACAAGGGGTCTCCCCCCACAATTGCATGTATAAAGAGGTACCTACCCTGCCGATCCGACATCATGGAGACCAGTTCAAAAGGTGTAGATTTTGCAATCTACACCGTTACCCCTCTAGACATATTTGTGTGGGTGCTGTGGTAAGCCCACTCCACCCAGGGATGCTTCAGGGCCACCTGTAAGTGACCAGTAACATGCGTCTCCACCAATGCGACAATATCCACCTTCTGACCTTTCAAATATTGTAACACTGCTGTTCTTTTAATCTTATCCCGCATGCCCAGTACATTCCACATCATAAATTAAATGTCTGCCATGGTGTTCATTTGCTCATATATCGTGTGCGGATCAGCAGGGCAGCCCCTCCCCCCCCAAACCAAGACAGCATACCAATCTCGCAATTAAACCAACATGTTGCATATGTAATAAGTGCTTGTTTAAAAACGTTCCAAGTAAATAACATGTGCACAACGATGCCAACATTCCCAATGCTCTGATCAAAAGATCCAACATTTTCCTTCCCTCCCAGCTTCTCGCCTCCCCAACTTGGCGCGAGCATACAGTCCCATGCAACCTTTATATAGATCATCTTCCAGTTAGCAACATTAGCTGGAGGTAAAACACTTAGAATATGATGAGCAAAAAACATGAAGGGGGCGATTATTCACTGAGTGAAGCAAGGTTAGGACACGAAACATAACCTGTGTCTCTTTCTCCATCCGAGTGAGGCTCTCGCTGTAAAGATACACAGTCATCCTGGTGTACCAGAGTTTTGGGGCCTCCACCTTACGGTATCTCCATAAATATGCTGTGAGGGCAATGAGATGCACAGGGTGATATACTCTATGGTCCAAATAGCTCCAGGCCCAAAGCCGAGTGTCCAGGATTATCAATGGCCCAAGTTCCTCCCCACCCCCCAAGGGATTGGGCCCCCTAACTTCAAAAAGGGTGAATCTCCGATCTTATATGCAGTAATGTGTGTGTTATAAAGATGGGGGGGGAGTAGAAAGAAGCAAATGGTAGATTGGGACTATCCCCCACAGTGGAGGGGACATTTAGAAGAATGAAGGGGCTTGCCAACAGTCGATATTAGTGACAGTACTCACAGTAACATGCCGCATATCCGTTCAGCCATCTGGACGTCCGCGTTGATCCAACCAGTGTGCTGCCGCCCTCGGGTCCTAAAAAAATATGGCTCTGCCATCTTCTTCCACTCTCAATCTGGCTGGGAACAACATGGCATATTTAAGGTGTGCCGCCCTGAGCCGCCTCTTGGCATCTTGGAACTGTGCTCGCTTCCTTTGGATTTCATTAGAGAAGTCGGGAAACACTGCGACATGACCATGGCCCAGCGCGATGTTACCTTTCTCTCTGGTTAGCCGAAGGATTTTATCTCTATCTCTAAAGTTAAGAAACTTGCCAATAAAAGTTCTGGGGGGGCTCCCAAAGGAGGAGGCTTTGCTGGGATGCCCGTTCCACTGCGAACATAACAGAAAAGGCCTCTCTACCAAAATGTTGAATCAGAAGGGATTACAAGTATTCAGCAGGGTTGGTGCCTTCAGCCTTTTCAGGTAAGCCAATGAACCGGAGTTTGTAGTGACTCAAACGATTCTCCATGTCATCTTGGTGAGCGTGTAGCTGCTGAATCTGCAGGTCCTCCGTGGTGTGACTCAGGGGGTGCAGGATGTCCTCCGCCGCTCCGATGCATGTCTCGGCTTCGGTAACCCAATATTTTACCTTAGATAGGTCTTGGCGCAGCCGTCAGATGTCAAACTTGACCTTATCTATTATAGCGGTGAGCCTCCCCTGCAGCGCTGCAATGGCATCCAGGACCTTAGTTGTGTCTGCGCCCTCATGGTCCGCCACTGAACACGTGCCTTCGCCATTTTTGTCCTGCGGGCCTTGATCTTGATGGCGATATTTCGCCAACTTATCCACCGCCTCAGAATTCCTTTTCGGCGGGGACATGTTCCCTCTTTGCTCCGGAGTGCGGCAGCCAAGCCGTCCCCAGGCAACGCTATATGGCTGCTGCGCCGGGAGTTAGGCCTAAGTCTCGTTCCGTCCCCAAAGGCGATGTTGGATGTGCTTGGATCTGTACAGCAGTTGCAGGCAGCCCAGAGGACGTTTCAGAATGGGCTGGGGCACAGGACACTCAGAAATGCCAGGATATCTCCCCCAGGCCACCGTCGGGTGGAGCAAGATGGCCGCCGCTCCGGAACACAGGCCAAAGCCGTGGCCCATCTCAGGGCAAACACTGGGTATAAAAAGTACCTCCACAGCGGCCTCAGGTAGTCCGGAGGGTCTTCCCGATGATGGGCGAGTTCCCGGCCGTCCGGGAGGCCAGTAGAGTGTACTGCGGCCTCCGCCGGGTGCAGGCCGAAGCCGCGGCTTTTTCTAGGGCCAAGGCCGATCCCGCGGTCCGTGCCACAGCGGCCTCGGGCGGCACTCCAGCAGGCTGGCAGGCTTCAAAAACAACAGAGGAGGCAGGAGGGATCCTCGGGTGTAACGTGAGGTTCAGGATGCACAGGATACCTTCAGGATGTTGAATAGGAGTATAGGTCAGCGGAGCTCGCTCTACATGCGACCTACTCCATTGCTCTCCAGGCCACGCCCTGCTGGACTTTTTTTTGCCGTCCTGCAAGCGCACCGCTCCAGTGTGAAAGACCTTGGGCTTTCACACTGGAGAGACAGGAGAGGCTCTTTATAGGTGCTATGCAGGCGTTATTTTTAGCGATGTAGCGCCTGTAAAGCGTCTCAGTGTGAAAGTAGCCTAACACTAAAATCCTTGCAGCTACAGACATCCAAGATCTATTACTAACCTATCTAGCCCTGTAAAGAAGAAACTAGTATACATACCTTTTTTTGAAGCCAATCCGGTCCGGTCTTCAGCGGCAGAAGTTCTGCAGAGGACACAGCCGACAACGGCTGTGAATTGAATGGGGAGTGACGTCACCCATAGAGTTACGTAGCACCCTGATCTTTAGGCAGGGGTGCTCTTAAATTTATCTGCCAAGTGATAGTTGCCTTGGCCAATTGCTAGGAGGTCAATTGATTTCACCCTAATTCTGGAATTGCTGCACTTCTCTCTTCTGTCACTAGGTGGCCAGGCATCTGGTGACATTAGATAAGACAAGGGCATTGCAAGGACAAATTAGGAATGAATGGGGTGTCTCAGCCAATGGGCAGGGATTTTCTTGTGTCCCTTGGCCTGCTGGGAGGACCTATTTATTTGCGTGGACTCAGGTGATCGGGGTTCTGTGCCACCTGGATGACTGTCTGGGTGGACGTGTGTCGTATTGCCCTGGGCTGCTAGGCCAGAGACCTGAGGCCTATTCCTGGGACATCTGGCTGCTATCGATGCTCCCTGCTGAAATCACCGCCCGTGGAAGGGAATTCCACACCCTTGCCGCTCTTACAGTAAGGAACCCTCTATGCATTTTAGGGTTAAACCTATTTTCTTGTAATTTTAAGGAGTGGCCATGTGTCTTATTAAACTCCCTTTCGCGGAAAAGTTTTATCTCTGTTGTAGTATTTATAAATTGAAATCATATCCCCTCTCAAGCGTCTCTTCTCCAGAGAGAATAAGTTCAGTGCTCGTAACCTTTCTTCATAACTAATGTCCTCCAGTCCCTTTATTCGTTTTGTTGCCCTTCTCTGTACTCGCTCCATTTCCAGCACATCCTTCCTGAGGACTGGTACCCAGAACTGGACAGCATACTCCAGGTGAGGCCAGATCAGAGTCTTGTAGAGTGGGAAAATTATCGCTTTATCTCTTGAGTTAATCCCCTTTTTAATGCATGCCAATATTCTGTTTGCTTTGTTAGCAGCAGCTTGGCATTGCATGCTATTGCTAAGCCTAACATCTACTAGGACCCCCAGGTCCTTTTCCATCCTTGATTCCCCCAGAGGTTCTCCCCCGAGTGAGTAGATTGCATTCATATTTTTGCCACCCAAATGCATTATTTTACATTTTTCCACATTAACTGCTTCCCGACCAACCGCCGCAGTTATACTGCGGCAGGTTGGCTCCCCTACGCAAGCCGCTGTAGCTATACATCGGCTCGCGGGGTTGGCATAGCAGGTGCATGCGCGCCCGCTGCACAGCGGGGGTGCCGATGCTCGTGGCCGACGGTCGCAATGACCGCCGGCCATGAGTGATCGTGAGCAGGAGACACAGAACAGGGACGAGTGTGTGTAAACACACACTTCCCTGTTCTGTTCTGACAGGATTGACAGATCATGTGTTCCTATTAGCTAGGAACCATGAACCGTCACTTCTTCTAGTCAGTCCCCTCCCCCTTCAGTTAGAATCACCTCCCAGGGAACACAGTTAACCCCTTGATCGCCCCCTAGTGTTAACCCCTTCACTGCCAGCGACATTTTTACAATAACCAATACATTTTTATAGCATTGATTGCTGTATTAATGCTGTATTAATGCCAACGGTCCCAAAAATGTGTCAGATCACCGCCATTACTAGTAAAAAAAAATAAATAAATAATAAAAATGTTATAAACCTATCCCCTATTTTGTAGACGCTATAACTTTTGCGCAAACCAATCAATGTACGCTTATTGCAATTTTTTTTACAAAAAGTGCTCTGGTCAGGAAGGGTGTAAATTCTTCCCGGGCTGAAGTGGTTAAACCTTATTTGCCATGTAGTTGCCCATCCCATTCATTTGTTCAGATCTACTTACAAGGTTTCCACATCCTGTGGAGAAGTTATTGCCCTGCTTAGCTTAGTATCGTCCGTAAAAACAGAGATTGAACGGTTAATCCCATACTCCAGGTTGTTTTTCCCTTTCATGACTAAGCCTATTTTTGAAATTTGGTGTTTACAAGTTAAAATCCGTATTTTTTGCTAGAAAATTACTTAGAACCCCCAAACATTATGTATATTTTTTTAGCAGAGAATCTAGAGAATAAAATGGAGATTGTTGCAATATTTTATATCACACGGTATTTGTGCAGCGGTGTTTTAAATGCAAATTTTTGGAAAAGGGACACTTTCATGAATTTTAAAAAATCCAAACAGTAAAGTTACCCCAATTTTTTTGTATAATGTGAAAGATAATGTTACGCCGAGTAAATAGATACCAAACATTTCACTCTTTATAATTGCACGCACTTATGGAATGGCGACAAACTACGGTACCGAAGAATTTCCATATGCAACGCTTTAAATTTTTTTTACGGTTACCAGGTTAGAGTTACAAAGGAGGCCTAGTGCTAAAATTATTGCTCTTACTCTGACGATCGCGGCGATACCTCACATGTGTGATTTGAACACCGTTTACATATGCGTGCGCGACTTCCGTATGCGTTTTCTTTGCTGCGTGAGCTCGCGGGGACGGGGGCGCTTTAAAAATTTTTTTTTTTCTTATTCATTTTATTTATTTTTAAATTCATAAATTGTGTTTAAAAAAAAAAATGTTTTGATGACTTTTATTGCTGTCACAAGGAATGTAAACATCCCTTGTGACAGTAATAGGTGGTGACAGGTACTCTTTATGGAGAGATCGGGGGTCTAAAAGACCCCAAATCCCTCCTTTACACTTCAAAGCATTCAGATCGCCGAAAACGGCGATTCTGAATACTGTGTACTTTTTTAAAACCGGCGCCATTGGCAGCCGAGTAAACGGGAAGTGACGTCATGACGTCGCTTCCGCGTTTACAATTTGAAGGCTGGAACGAAGCCACCCACAGCTTCGTTCCAGCCTGCCCCCAGCCGCCGGAGGCATCGGATTGGTCACCGAGACTCCGGATCGACCAGGAGGCCCGGTAAGAGCGGCGGGAGGCGGCGGGAGGGGGGGGGTCGACCCCTCCCGCTGCTCCGGTATAACAGCCGAGTGGCTTTTAGCCGCATCGGTTGTTATACATGGATAGCCAATCGCCAGCTCTAAACAACGGTACTGGGATGATGCCTGCAGCTGCGGGCATCATTCCGGTATAACCCCCGAAAGCCGAGTAGGCACATCTGCGTACGCTCGGCAGGAAGGGGTTATGAACAAATTAAATAGGATTGGTCCCAGGACAGAACCCTGGGGGACCCCACTTTCCACCCCTGACCATTCCGAGTACTCCCCATGTATCACTACCCTCTGAACTTGCCCTTGAAGCAAGTTTTCAATCCATGTACTCACCCTATGGTCCATGCCAACGGACCTTACTTTGTACAGTAAACGTTTATGGGGAACCGTGTCAAATACTTTTGCAAAATCCAGATACACCACATCTACGGGCCTCCCTTTATCTAGATTGCAGCTCACCTCCTTATAGAAGGTTAATAGATAGGTTTGGCAGGAATGATTCTTCATGAATCCATGCTGATTACTGCTAATGATACCATTTTCATTACTAAAATCTTGTATATAGTCCCTTATCACCCCCTCCAAAAACTTGCATACTATTGATGTTAGGCTAAGTGGTCTGTAATTCCCAGGGATGTATTTTGGAACTTTTTTAAATATTGGTGCTACACTGGCTTTTCTCCAATCAACTGGTACCATTCCAGTCAGTAGACTGTCAGTAAAAATTAGGAACAATGGTCTGGCAATTACTTGACTGAGTTCCCTAAGGACCCTCGGGTGCAAGCCATCTGGTCCCGGTGACTTATTAATGTTAGGTTTTTCAAGTCTATTTCTAATTCTGTCCTCTGTTAGCCATTGTTAGCTTCCTGTGATGTGTCATGAGGATAAACACTGCAGTTTTGGCTACTGACGCTCCCTGATTCCCTAGTAAAGACTGAGGAGAAGAATAAATTTAATGCCTTTGCCGTATCACCATCCTTTGTAACCAGATTCCCTTCCTCATTCTTTATGGGGCCAATATGGTCTGCCCTCCCTCTTTTACTGTTTATATACTTAAAGAATTTCTTGAGATTTTTTTGCTCTCCTCCGCTATGTGTCTTTCATATTCTATCTTAGCTGCCCTAACTGCAACCTTACATTTCTTGTTGCACTTTTTGTAAAGTTTGAATGCTGATGATGATCCCTCAGCTTTGTATTTTTTGAAGGCCTCCTCCATTGCTTTTATATGCATTTTTACATTGGAGTTAAGCCACCCAGGACTTTTGTTTGCTCTTTTAAATGTATTTCCCAATGGGATGCACTGGCTAATCCCCGTATTTAATATGCTCTTAAAGCAAACCCATCTCTCCTCTGTGTTCTTAGTTCCTAAGATTTTATCCCAATTAATATCTTCTAGCAAGGTTCATAGTTTAGGGAAGTTGGATCTTTTGAAATTCAGTGTCTTTGTATTCCCCTTATGTTTTCTATTTGTGTGATTTATACTGAAGATAATTGACCAGTGATCGCTATTTGCCCCGTATTTCCACATCCGTGATCAGGTCTGAATTTTTGGTAATCAGTAGGTCTAGTACGCTTTATTTCTAGTTGGTGCGTCTACCATCTGACCCATGAAATTGTCCTGCAAGACATTTAGGAACTGGCGAGCCTTAGACGAATGCGCAGTTCCTTCCGCCCAGTCTAGTTCTGGATAATTAAAATCCCCCATTATGATGACGCTTCCCATCCTTGCCGCTAATCCAATTTGTTATAGGAGGTCCATCTCCTCCTCCTCCCTCAGGTTAGGGGGCCTATAGCATACTCCCAGTATTACTTTCCCCTTAGTTTCATCCCTTTGGAGCTCTACGAATAAGGATTCCAACCTCCTCCCTAACTCCCTTAGTGATGTCATCTCTCACATACACTTATTTGTGCATTATACGTACATTATTCTTGATATACAGGCATACCCCTCACCCTTTTTTACCCTCTCTATCCCTGCGATAAAGGGAATAACCTAGAATGGTTGCCAGCCAATTATGAGAGCTGTTGAACCAAGACTCTGAAATTTCCACAAAATCAAAATCCTCCTCGTACAACAGTATCTCTAGATCTCCCATCTTGTCCGCCAGGCTCCTGGCATTGGTGAACATGCCACGTAGTTTAGACCGGTCGTATACTGTCTTCTTATTGGGTGTTCCGAAGTTGCAAATAGGACTTGTTACTATACTTACCTCGGGTTTATGTGCTTTAGTCAACCTACCACTAATGTCCCCAATACTACCCTCTGGAATATGTTCTGCGACTATCTCTATCTCTGGACCCTCCCCCGTTGCCTAGTTTAAAAGCACCTCTAACTTTTCAGCCATCTCCACTCCCGGCAGATCTGTACCCTCCTCATTTAGGTGCAGTCTGTCCCGTCTATAGAACTGGTGACCGACTGAGAAGTCGGCCCAGTTCTCCAGGAACCCAAACCCCTCCTTTCTACCCCAGCTCCTCAGCCACTTGTTTACTTCCCTAATCTCCCTCTGCCATTCTGCTGTGGCTCTAGGTACAGGTAGTATTTCTGAGAATACCACCTTGGAGGTCCTTTTCCCTTAATTTAGCTCCTAAGTTCCTAAAATCGTTCTTTAGGACACTCCATCTTCCACCTACTTTTTCATTGGTGCCAACATGCACCATGACAGCCAGGTCTTTCCTAGCCCCTCCCAGTAATCTATCCACCAGATCAATGTTAGATTTTAATCTCTTACGAGCAGGGCCCTCTGATTCCTCTTGTACCAAATTGTAATGTAACTGTAATGTCTGCCCTCATGTTCTAAAGAACTGCACAAACTGTTGGCGCTATAAAAAACCTGTATAATAATAATGATGTACCGAACCCGAGCGCCAGGTAGACAGCATACAGTTTGGCGCTTCAGGTCTTTGTCACAGTGTGCCCTCTCTGTCCTTCTAAGAATTGAGTCCCCTACCACCAGAATCTGTCTTTCCTTTCCCTTCGCTTCCCCCCACTCTCACTGGAGGAGTTCTTCCCCTGGCAGCTAGGGGAGTCCCTCAGCTCTAGCAGTGCTGGTCCCTGACTGGTTTCACCAATGTCAACGGGGCGTACTTATTGGGATGTTCCAGCCCAGGATCGGCCTCCCTGGCACTGTCCCCTCTACTCTTCCTGATTGTCACCCATCTACTCTTTTCTAGTGCCTGCACCTTTTTGCCTCCACCCGCCTCTGTGCTGGCCCCTGCCGGCACCTGCCGGGTACTTTTCCTGCTCTCCTTTAGTATGGAGGGTCTTCTCAGTGCTGACAGTTGCTTCCCTAGATTCCGAACCTGGGTTTCCAGGGAAACAATGTGCTTACATTTTGCACAGCAGTATTTGCCCTCGATCTGATGATCAAGGAACACGCAAGATGTACACTGAGTCGCATCTCCACACACGCCGGGCATCGTACCTACTAATTTAATGGGGATTATTCACTGTCCAAATTAACTAACAACTAGCTTCCTGACACTAATACTCAACAATACACAGGTACGCAATAATACAATACACAGGTACTCACAGTCCACGTGCATTTGCAGCCCACGTGTACTCACAGTCCACGTGCACTCACAGCCCATGTGTACTCACAGTCCACGTGCACTCGCAGCCCACGTGCATGCAGTCTGTGTGCACTCGCAGGCCACGTGTACTCACAGTCCACATGCACTCGCAGCCCACATGCATTGACAGTCCACATGCATTTGCAGCCCACATGTACATACAGCCCACGTGCACTCGCAGCCCACGTATACACACAGTCCATGTGCACTCGCAGTCCACATGCACTCTTAAGTTTTGAGATTGACCTATCTGCTAACACTGCCCCAACTATGTGTATTACTCAATCCTTTGAGGAGGGTCGCTGTGAGCAGTGGGTCCCTTAAGTGATTCCCATCAAACAGATAGAAGCAACAAAGTCTGATTGCAAACCCAATACTGTTGCGGAATACCTGGTGCCCCAGATGCACAGGTTCTGGATATGGAGATCCCAAGACCCTGCCTAGGCTGTCCAAGTGTTAGATCGTCAAAGTCTGTAGATGCAGGGATTTTTGTGTTAGGGTGGACTTCTACTTTAAGAGATTCGGGAGAGCGTCATATCTAGTTGGGGCTTCTATAAACTGTACCATAAAATCCTTCTGCACTTGTCATTTTGTTTGTGTCATTACACAATAAATTTCAGATTAGTAAAAACCTTCTATAATTGCCACTGTCCTAGTCTGTGCATTCCTTTTTACATTTTTCTCTTTCCCACAGAAAGAGAGCAAAGCCAGGAATATTACCAACCAAACTTTGATTTGTTCAAGTATCAATTCTAAGCTCAGTTTTGCTTGCTAGGCTCTAGATTTAAACTGGTATTGGATTTTGCATATTGATTTACCATATCATTTTTTGTTGTACAATGTGTAGTTTCCCACATGTATATGTAACAACGGAACATCAGCTGCCATAATCCTACCTTTATCCTCTCTAATTTCACCATTTATAAGTGTCTGTTATTTTATTTAGGGAGCAAACACAATGCAGCTTTGTAAAACGTAGGTGACAGAGCATGTAAAACTAACAGGAAGATGTCAATACTCGCTCAAGTGAGCATGCTTGAGAGGATGTCAGGAATATGCCTGACTGCTGTGCAATTTTCCAGCAGGCTCCTTCAATTTTAAAATTAAAGGATGTTAGGGGGGAGACAGCCGACAGGGTCACCCACTGAGGGAATTTTCATATGATCTACAGCCAGCTCAACTTCTACTTTTGCTGCACAGATTGCTCCGTCAAAAGAAGTTGAAAAGTAACAGCAGTATCAAGGTGTAAAAAAAGTTGGGAGGGGGTGTCTCAGAAGAACAAAGACTGCTTATATGTCATTTTAGCCTTTAGCACCAATTTAAGGTAGGTGAAAACTGCTTGTTTTTAAAGTTGGGCAGCTCTGGACCCACATTAATGACATATCCAGTAATCAGGAATATGTTGCTAACAATCTTGCTTGGGCTTCCAGATCTCTCCGTTACTAATGTATAGCTGTGGATTATTAATGTAATTAGGTTACAAAAGTGTTCATGTTCTGATGTTGCTCCTTGCAAACATTTAAATATTTTTTCTAAATTACTTCAGAAATGTCTCTGTTATTTGCAGGTTGTTTCGTTTTTAGTACTTGTGTGAAAATAATTCACGTTTGGAAAAAGGCATCTTTGGTGACATCTTTGGTGAATTAACTGTGACAGGCCACTAGGAACAGCACCTGTGCATTGTTCAGTGTCTCACTGCTGGCCCTTCTGCTTCCTGGACTCTTTGTCAGCATACATCATTAAAGGAGGTTGAAGGAACTGTTAAGAGGCAAAGAAGCAATAGCTGTCGAAGCATAGAAAGTCTGCTTGGCAGTGTGACAGCGCCAAAGTTTTGCTTAAACCGTTTGTTAACTCCCCAAAAAATGGATCCTGCTCTTTTAAAGCATGTTATATGACACAGTGCTTGTCCTGTGTCATTCGGACCCCTGTAACACCTAAAAAACCTGGCTGATCCTGCCAGTTTCTCCCCACCCCTCTGTAAACTGACCACGGTGTATCATGGCTGCTGAGACCAGACACTGTGGTCAGTTTACGTGCCTCTGTCATCAGTAGCCTGCTATCTGCTCTCCTCTCAGCTCCTGTGTCCTCCTCCTCCCCCCTCCCCTCTCTGTCTGTGTGTGAGCCGCCCCTCCCCCTCCTGCTGCTCTCATAACACTAAACTGTATACACCATCAGCACTGCCTCCTATTGCAGTGTCCCCCTCTGAGAATGATTTATAAATATAAATGCTGTAAATACCTCATTTAAGAGCCAAGATTGCGATCACATGACCAGCCAGCTCTCTCCTCCTCTCCTCCTTCCCACCTCCAGACTGACATCAGCAGAGGAATCTCAGCCCCGCCTGCTGCATCTCTCAGAGGAGAAAAGGAGAAAGCTGACCAGTCATGTGATCGCAATCTCGCAATCGGCAGTGAAATTATGTATTTGCAGCATTTATTTTTATAAATCATACACAGAGGGGGATACTACAATAGGAGGCAATGCTGATGGTGTATACAGGTTAGAGTGGCTTAACAACCACTTTAATGCCAGGGAAAACATTTTGGCATTCAGTACAAAAACTCTCATCTGATAACACATGAGACTATAAGCAGACAAGTTAAAGTACAAGTAGCAATTTATGAGCTGTTACTCAGTACCCCTCAGGGCTGGATCTAGCCTGTTTGATGTGGGGGTGCAGTAAAATATCTCAAGAGGATGCAAGGTCAGTAGAGCAGTGTACAGGGGGTCAGCAGGGCAGAGGATAGGGTCAGCAGTTTTCAGGGCAGTGTACAGAGGCCATTAGTTTGTAGGACAGTGTTCAAGAGTTTATCAGGGCAGTGTACAGGGGTTAGCAGGGCAGAGGACAGGGGGCAGCAGGGCAGAGGATGACCGATCAGCAGGGGAGTGTACAGGAGTCAGTAGGGTAGTGTACAGGTGGTCATTAGGGCAGGAGGTAGGGGTCAGCAGGGCAGAGGATGGGAGGTCATCAAGGGAGTATACAAGAGTCAGTAGGGCAGAGGACAGAGGTCAGCAGGGCACAGGACAGGGGTCAGCAGGGCAGGGCCGGTGCTACCACTAGGCGGATTAGGCAACCGCCTAGGGCGCACTGCCGCCTAGGGCGCCCGGCCGCTGGCTATTTTACGCCTGCACTGTTCTCCACAGATCCATGTCACACACATAGGTTGGACTTGATGGACTTGTGTCTTTTTTCAACCTCACCTACTATGTAACTATGTAACTATGTCAAGCAGCGCCCCCGCCCTGGCTCTCCACTCTAATGTGTTTCCAGACAGTAATCCCCCTCTGCTCTTCTATCATGATATCAGCCGAGCCAGTGAGTGTCACATGTCCAGCAACCCGCAGGGCGCTCTCTGATGTGTGAAGTTGGGGAGGTGTGGGCGGCCGGGCATCGATTGCTACATGGCAGTGAACAGCGAGGGGCTGGCCAAGGGCAGATAAGCCCGAGAGCCCGGGACTTGGGGGAAGACCTCCACCGTGGCATCCTTGACCTCGCCCCTGACCCCGCCTCCCCCAGGAGGCAAACGAGCGCAGCGTACCCCGTGCTTTCAGAGCATGGACTGCTCCAAGTTCCTCTCCGCACTCTAATGTAAAGCCCGAAGCTGGAGAACAGGCTAGCCACTCACTGGGGGCACAGAGCTGTCACAGAGGACAGGCAGGAGGCGAAGGCTGCTGTGGGAGCCGCTGGAATTGGACGGATCAAAGCAGGAGACTGGAATCATGGTATGGAAGGTATTGTCTGTCAGACACACTTGCAGACAGAGGTGGGACTGTAGGAACAGGGCTAGGGGTCTCTCATCTCCCCCCAACATCCCTTCCCTCTCTCTAAGCCCCCCTTCCTCCTCTCTTAGCCACCTCCCTTCTCTCTCGCCCCCCTCTCTCTAAGCCTCCCTCCCTTCTCTCTCAGCCCCCTCTCTCTAAGCCTCCCTCCCTCCCCTCTCAGCCCTCCCCCCTCTCTCAGCCCCCTTTCTCTTAGCCCCCCTCCCTTCTCTCTCAGCCCCCCTCTCTCCTCTCTCAGCCCCCTCTCTCTAAGTCTCCCTCCCTTCTCTCTCAGCCCTCCCCCCTCTCTCAGACCCCCTTTTTCTTAGCCCCTCCCTTCCCTCTCAGCCCCCCTCCCTTCTCTCTCAGCCCCCCTCCCTCCTCTCTCAGCCTCCCTCTCTCTAAGCCTCCCTCCCTTCTCTCTCAGCCCCCCTCCCTTCTCTCTCAGCTCCACCTCTCTCAGCCCCCTCTCTCTAAGCCCACCTCACTTCTCCCTCAGCCCCCCCTCTCTCCAAGTCCCCCTCCCTTCTCTCTCAGCCCTCCCCCTCTCTCTAAGCCCCCCTCCCTTCTCTCTCAGCCCTCCCCCCCTCTCTAAGCCCCCCTCCCTTCTTTCTCAGCTCCTTCTCTTTAAGCCCCCTCCCCTCTATCAGCCCCTCCCCTCTCACCCCCCTATCAGTCCTCCCCTCCTCTCAGCCCTCCCCCCTCGGCCACCCCCCCTCCCTTTCTCTCTCAGCCACCCCCCTCTCTTAGCCATCCCTATACTCTCAACCCCCCTCTCTTTCTCAGCCATCTCCCCTCTCTCTAAGCCCCCTCCTTACTCACCCACCCGTCTCTCTCAGCCACCCCCTCTCTCAGCCCTCCCTATTCTCTCAGCCCGCTCTCTCTTAAGCCCCCTCCCTTCTCTCCTAGCCCTCCCTTTTTTCTCAGCCGCCCTCTCTCAGCCCACCCTATTCTCTCAGTCCCCCTTTCTCTAAGCCCCCTCTCTTCTCTCTCAGCCCTCCCTATTCTCTCAGCCCACCCGTCTCTATCAGCCCATCTTCTCTATCAGCCCGACTCTCTTAACCCCCCTCTCTCTCAGCCCTCCCTCCTACCTCTCTCTCTCAGCCCACCCGTCACTCTCAGCCCACCCATCTCTCTCAGCCCCCTCTCTTAGCCCTCCTGTCCATTCTTAGCCAGCACTCCCTCTCTCGGCCCCCACTCTCTCAACCCCCCTTCTCTCACAGCCTCCCTCTCTCCCTCTCAGCCCTCCCTCCTACCCCCCTCTCTTTCAGCCCCCTCTCAGCCCCCCTATCTTAGCCCCCCTCTCCCCTCCTCCCAATTAGCTGGTCTTGCCTAGGGCACAAAATAGGCTAGCACCGGCCCTGGTCAGGTAGGTAAGTGTATGTGTCAAGTCACATGTGTTACATGGGCAAAGGGGGTGGAGTCAGGGGCAGAGCCAAAGTGGAGGGTGGCAAAATGAGGTTTCGCCTAGGGTGTCAAAAATCCTTGCACCAGCAGGGTGGAGAGAAAGGGTTATCAGGGCAGCAGACACGAGTCAGTAAGGCCGTGTACAAGGGTTTGCAGGGCAGGGTACAGGGTGTTAGCATAAAAGAGGACAGGGTCACTGCTGACACAGCAATCAGCAGAGCTCCTCCTTCCATCCCCACACTGCACACAGCCTCGGCACTCACCAGATTTTCTCCCCATACAGGACATAGCTGAGATTGGATCCCCTTACAGACACGGGCTCTATGTGCACAATGTAGCTGACAAACTGTGCCCCCCCCCCCATGTGTAATTATTTTATCTCAGCATAAATCCCTCCCCCTAAAAAAAAAAAAAAAACAGCACTCATCAGCACACTTAACCCTTTAAAGCATACATTCCCTCTGCAAGACAAAATTCACTCCAAACAAAAATGCAACCCCCCCTTCCAGCCCACCAAATCCCCCTTCCCAGCACAAATATTTGCCCTCCAATCCTTAGTTCATTTCCCTCCCTCCCCCGATTCCCCCCTCCTAGCACGAATCTCCCCCACCTCAAAAATTAACCCTCCTAACACACATCCTCTTTCCCCCAAATCCCCCCACCCCCCCCCCTTGCTCAAATACCCCCAAATCCCACTTCCTAGCATAAATCCCCCCATTCCCCCCTCCTAGCTCAAATCACCCTCTTAGCCCAATTTCCCCTTCCAACACAAATCCTCACTCCAAATCTCCCCTCCTTGCATACATCTCCACCAATTCCCCCTTCTAGCTCAAAAACTCCCTCCCCAAATCCCCTTCTTAGCCTCATAACCCCCCCACAATTAACTGTCCCGGCACAAATAGCTCTCCATCTAAAATATATGGAAGGGAAATCTCTAAAGAGCATGGAGGAGGTGGACAGTGCTGTGCTCTCCCCCTTCTGTTAGAACATCGATCCTCAATACAGCAGATGGTACAGGATCGCTCTCAGATCGGACTATACAGAGCTTGATTACCAATCCCCTATCTTCTCCAAACACTTCTTGCCTCCTGGCAGAAGGGGCCGGGTACAGTCTGCGCATAGTCTGAACTGAGAGTGATCCCATGTCATCTGTAGTATAGAGGATCGCTGCTCTGACAGGAGTAGGGAAAGCACAGCTCACATTTCTTCCTTGCTCTCTGTTGCTGTAATTTCTGCTGTTGGAACTTTTACTAAACTGTTCACTTTGGTAATTCACTGCGCCAGGTTGTCCCCCCCCCACATGTCCCAGCTGGGAGTGTAGGGATGGCAGGAAGGCCAGGCATAATATCCATGGGAGGGTCTAACTTATGGAGGGGGGGGCAATTTCAAAGTATTCATGAGATGGTATCCCCTTTATCGTAAGGATAGAGAGGGTAAAAAAGGGGGAGGGGTATGCCTATATATCAAGAATAATGTACAAGTGAATGTGAGAGATGACATCAATAAGGGAGCTAGGTAGGAGGTGGAATCCTTATGGGTAGAGCTAAAGGGAAAATAAAACTGGGAATATGCTATAGGCCCCCTAACCTGAGGGAGGCGGGGGAGATGGACCTTCTATCACAAGTTGGATTAGCAGTAAGGATGGGAAGTGTTATCATAATGGGGTATTTTAATTATCCAGACATAGACTGAGTGGAGGGAACCACGGATGTGGAAATATGGGGCAATTTAGGAAACAGCGATAACAGGTCATTTGGCTTCAGTATAAATCACACAAATAGGAAACACAAGGGGAACACAAAGACATTGAATTTCAAAAGAGCCGAATTCCCTAAACTACGAACCTTGCTGGAAGATATTATTTGGGATAAAATCTTAGAAACAAAGAACACGGAGGAGAGATGGGTTTGCTTTAAGAGCATATTAAATAAGGGCATTAGCCAGTGCATCCCATTGGGAAATAAATTTAAAAGAGCGAACAAAAGTCCTGGATGGCTTAACTCCAATGTAAAAATGCATATAAACGCAAAGGAGAAGGCCTTCAAAAAATACAAGGCTGAGGGATCATCATCAGCATTCAGACTTTACAAAGAATGCAACAAGATATGTAAGGGTGCAATTAGGGCGGCTAAGATGGAACATGAAAGGCACATAGCGGAGGAGAGAAAAAAAAATCCCAAGAAATTCTTAAAGTATATATACAGTAAAAAAGGGAGGACAGACCATATTGGCCCCATAAAGAATGAGGAAGGACATCTGGTTACAAAGGATGGTGAGATGGCAAAGGTATTGGATTTATTCTTCTCAGTCTTCACAAGGGAATCAGGGGGCTTTAGTAACCAAACAGGCAGTGTTTGTCCTCATGACACATCACAGGAAGCACCCTTATGGCTAACAGAGGACAGAATTAGAAATAGACTTTGGAAACGTAACATTTATAAATCACCGGGACCAGATGGCTTGCGCCCCCGGGGTACATAGGGAACTCAGTCAAGTAATTGCCAGACCGTTGTTCCTAATTTTTATTGATAGTCTATGGACTGGAATGGTACCAGCTGATTGGAGAAAAGCCAATGTAGCACCAATATTTAAAAATACATACCTTGGAGACCAGACCAGTTAGCCTAACATCAATAGTATGCAAGCTCTTGGAGGGGATGATAAGGGACTATATACAAGATTTTAGTAATGAAAACGGTATCGTTAGCAGTAATCAGCATGGATTCATGAAGAATTGTTCTTGCCAAACCAATCTATTAACCTTCTATGAGGAGGTGAGCTGCCATCTAGATAAAGGAAGGCCCGTAGACGTGGTGTATCTGGATTTTGCAAAAACATTTGACACAGTTCCCCATAAACGTTTACTGTACAAAGTAAGGTCCGTTGGCATGGACCATAGGGTGAGTACATGGATTGAAAACTGGCTACAAGGGCGAGTTCAGAGGGTAGTGATAAATGGGGAGTACTCGAAATGGTCAGGGGTGGAAATTTGGGTCCCCAGGGTTCTGTCCTGGGACCAATCCTATTTAATTTGTTCATAAATGACCTGGAGTATGGGGTAAACAGTTCACTCTCTGTATTTACGGCCGACACTAAGCTAAGCAGGGCAATAACTTCTCAGCAGGATGTGGAAACCTTGCAAGAAGATCTGAACAAATGACTTGGGTGGGCAACTACATGGAAAATGAGGATTATTGTAGAAAAATGTAAAATAATACATTTGGGTGGCAAAAATATGAATGCAATCTACTCACTAGGGGGTTGAACCTCTGGGCGAATCTAGGATGGAAAAAGGACCTGGGGCAGTGGCGTACCAAGGTGTGGGGGGGGGTCCGTCCCGAGTGACACACCTGCAAGTGGCCCCTGCACTTTTCCTGTCATTGCAGATTTGTAAAAATGTTGATTGGATCAACAGAGAGCCCAGCGGTGTGGGGGAGGCTGTCTGTAACTCTCCCTGTCATCTCATCAAGTTAGGTTGTCCCTCGGAGATGTTCACGATCTCCTGAGGCAGCCGGAGGTGGTGGATGGGGTTAGCGTGTGGCTGCCTCCTCCACTCCTCCTACAAACTCCTCCCCTCTGGCTTACCCCCTCCCAAAGCTAAAGAACAATGAGGAGGAGATACCAAACACCACAGAAGCCCGGGAATCTTCTGACATGCTGTAAGTGACTGAGCAATGCACACTGTCACTATATGCAGACCTAATCTGGCACTATATACCACCCTGACCTGGCACTATATACCACCATAACTTGGCACTATATACCACCCTCACCTGGCTCTATATATCACCCTAACCTGGCACTATATACCACCCTGACTTAGCAATATAAACCCCCCTTACCTGGCTCTATATATCACCCTAACCTCGCACTATATACCACCCTGAATGGGCACTATATACCACCCTGACCTGGCACTATATACCAACCTGACCTGGCACTATATACCACCCTGACCTGGCACTATATACCACTCTGACCTGGCACTATATACCACTCTGACCTGGCACTATATACCACCCTAACCTGGCACTATATACAACCCTGACCTGGCACTATATACCACCCTAACCTGGCACTATACACCACCATGACCTGGCACTATATACCACTCTAACCTGGCACTATATCACCTAACCTGCCAGTATACCACCCTGACGTTGACATGTGGTGCGCTGCCTGCCTGCCTGCCTTGGGGGGGGGGGTTGCCAGATATAGGATCCGCTCCGGGTGCCAAATGCTCTAGGTACGCCCCTCAGTAATGGCATGCAATTCCAAGCTGCTGCTAACAAAGCAAACAAACAGAATATTGGCATGCATTAAAAAGGGGATTAACTCCAGGGATAAAGCGATAATTTTCCCACTCTACAAGACTCTGGTCCGGTCTCACCTGGAGTATGCTGTCCAGTTCTGGGCACCAGTCCTCAGGAAGGATGTACTGGAAATGGAGCGAATACAAAGAAGGGAAACAAAGCTAATAAAGGGTCTGGAGGATATTAGTTATGAGGAAAGGTTGTGAGGAACTGAACTTATTCTCTCTGGAGAAGAGACGCTTGAGAGGGGATATGATTTCAATTTACAAATACCATACTGGTGACCCCACAATGGGGATAAAACTTTTTCGAGGGAGTTTAATAAGACACGTGGCCACACATTAAAATTATAAGAAAAGAGGTTTAACCTTAAACTGCGTAGAGGGTTCTTTGCTTTGAGAGCGGCAAGAATGTGGAATTCCCTTCCATAGGTGGTGGTTTCAGTCGGGGGGCATTGATGGTTTCAAAAAACTATTAGATAAGCACCTGAACGACAGCAACATACAGGGATATACAATGTAATACTGACATATAATCACACACATAGGTTGGACTTGATGGACTTTTTTCAACCTCACCTACTATATAACTATATGTATCTAGTTCCACACCGCCTTTCAAAATTATACCCAAAAATCTCCTTTGTGCTTTAGGGGTTGTGATCATATGGGTACTGTGTATCATATTTGGTGGCAGTCCCCCAAGATAAGGGGATTTTTGAATGAAACGTTTGCTTTCATATGAAGGGTTACTGGGGCTTCTAAACAGCAGTCTTCGCAAATTGCATTATTCGATGAACCTGTAGCTGCCATTCCTCACACTCAATTGATATTTTTTTATGCTATTAGCAGCCAAAATCACAATCGCTAGAAGGCTACAAAGGCTAAAAGGCTACAGTGTGCCTATTCCATGCTAAGCAAAACAATTCCTGAAATATGGTGCATAAAGATTGCTAGCATTGTGAACGATACTGAGAAGCAGTTTGGAAGGTATGGGATTCCTGGGCCCAATATGAGCTTGCTACCAATTTATAGATAGGCATGCTCATACATTGAGTAGGGCTTCCGGGTCTTGTGCTGTGGTTGCTGGTAGTGTGAACCTACCCTAAGGAAAAACTTAAAGCAGAATTCCAGTCAAAAATCAAAATCTACCCTTCATTTATTTGATAAAAAAATTAACATCTGTATTATGCAAAGAGAAAATTGCTGAATGTCTGAGAATCATCAGCATCATATCCCTTGATTGAAAATTACATAAAAAAGAACCAAGATATGGAATTTTTAAGGTGCCAAAACACATAATATATTAAAAAATACATACAAATTTTATTTAAAACATTTAAAAATCAACATTTGTTGTCAGAAATAACCATTCAATACATGGAACAGATGCAACTGATTGCATCTCAAAATGTTTTTCCATAATGATGGCTTCCTCATGAGAACTTTTATCAGGCACTGCATGTATGATCACTATACATTGAAAATAACAAATCTTAGACAAAATAATACAAAAAATATAATCTAATAATAACAAACATTATATTAAAATATTAGACCAATTTCTCAAGTGTGCAAAGGCCTGTGCATTATTTCATAGGTCTCCATTACCTGGATGATGATAAGTATTTTTCAATAAAATCCAATAGATGTTTCGCTCCAAAACCATACGGATAAACCAAAATGGATAATTGGTGAAATCACAGAGAGAGGCACAAAGATGCCCCCTATTGGCCCATCTGAAAGGGAAATTGCAAGTATAAGTGGTCCATATAAGACTTTTAAACCATCAACAGAAATAAAATAGTTGTTGTCTGCCTACCTAAAAAAACAGTGGGCAGAAATAAATCCTAGTTGGAAGGTAACAAATCCAAAAATGTTCCAATTGTTTTCCTGTTCCACAATAAGAGAGGGAGCCAGGGATAGTTTTCAACAACACTCAAGGTTCAAAAGAACCACTGTGGACCTAGATCAAAAAATGGCATATGAGCCACTTATAACTACTAAAAACTTTCCATTGACTTCCATGAGAATCACCTTTTCAGTCAAAAAGTGGCTTACCTTGTAGGATACCATGCAAAAGATTCCTCTACCTCTTCTGTACAGAGCCACGGCTAATTTGCCATGGACTGGCGAGCTTTTATACCCCCTCCACCTTCACCAGCATCCAATGGCGCAGTGGCGGTGAAGATGGCAAGAAAAGGCAAGTGTTCATGCCCGAGTGGCACTGTAGATGACATCAAGCATCATTTGACGCAAAATGTCCCGCGTCATATGATGCGGACCAGGCGCCATGCTGGAGGGGCATGGCTGTGGAAGATAGCCATCTCCCCTGAATGAGACATCACTGCACAAACGATCACAAAGACTATCCGGACAGCGACATCTCACTATAGGGACCAGGCAAGAAACACCGCCAAATGGCGCTACCATAGGTGTGCGCAGGGGGTGTGCCGGGTGTGCCTGGGCACACCCTAATCACCCTGTGTGGCGCAAATTCTCCCTGCTGATATTTCACCAAAGCCCCCCAGCGGGGCTCCTAATTTTTTTTTTTTTTAATAATTAAAAAAGTAAAATTAAATTAAAAAAACACTGACACCATCCACTGCCCTACTGACAAGTCCAATGCTCTACTGACACCATCCACTGCTCTACTAACATCGTCCATGTTTTAAATAATTTGGGGTGCACACCCTAATGCAATAGGCTGCACACACCTATGGGAGCTACCCTGGCAAGCCATACAGGATTCCCGATCCAATTGTAATCGTAGTCCCATCAAGGGCTTTATCTAATGTGTGCCAGGGGAGTTTTTCCCCTACTTGAGAGAACGTCTCTAAATTTAAAATCAGGTAAGTTATGGTGATTAAGGAGCCTAAGATAAAAGAAATTAAAAAAAATGAATTTGTGTGAAGATATTGATACTAACATGTCCAATTCCATTAAGGATTTCTATTGGAGACAAGGCAACAATGCAACAAGCATAACTGTGCACGCCAAAGTTTCACACAAATATTTCTTTCCATTACAAAAATAAGTAAATGAAAACAGCTATAAATTTATTGAGAATAACCTCAATTAAGGCCACTTCATGGAAAACCATGAAGTATTAGAAAGGGTTTGAAGCTAATGGATTCATTCATACCCGGAGACAAATGTACAGGAGGCTTCCGCAAGCGCTTCTTAAAAGAGGGTCTTTCTCTGAGTCTAGAATCAATGAGGATGGCAAACGTGATCATCTTCTCCACCTCAGTGGGTATATCTCGGGTTGCTATCTCATCCTTGATGGTATCCAAGAGACTATGAGAAAAAACAGCCAGGAGGACCTCATTGTTCCACGCAACCTCTGATGCCAGAGTACGGAATTCAATGGCGTAATCGGCAACAGTTCTCGTACTCTGTTTGATGGACATGAGGCACTTGGCAGCAGAAACAGAGCATGCAGGAATGTCAAATACCCTTTTAAAAGAAGCCACAAACTCAGGGTAACTCAAGACAACAGGTCTTTGCATCTCCCATAGAGGGTTTGCCCAGGCCAAGGCTCTCTCAGAAAGCAAAGATATCACAAAACCTACTTTGCTTCTATCCGTGGGAAACACCTGGGGCAGCATCTCAAAGTATATCTCAACCTGGTTGAGAAAACCTCTGCATTGGACTGGATCGCCCCCAAATCGCCGGGGAAGCGGAGCAGAACCAGACATACCTCTTATAGAGGTAATACTCAAGGCGGGTTCCTGCACAGAGACTGGAGCAGCAGCAGGGACGGCCTGCAACACAGGTTGTACCAGAGCAGCCACAGTGGGAGATTCCAGGTAAGCCGTGCGACTCAGGAGCATTTGTAACACCATGGCAAACTGATCCATGCGGTGATCCTGCTCATCCAATCTGGAAAAAATATTACCAACAAGTGGATTGACATCTTCTGAATTCATGGCCTTCGCCTACTATCAGAAACCATGAATCAGACCAAGACAGAAGTACAGTTAAATCACATGTGTTTAATAATAATAGAAAAAGGTAAACAGAGTAAATGTAGTCAAAACATAGCCAGGGTTCAGGAACCAGAATGGATAATCAGACAAGCCAAACTGTCAGGGAGCCAGAGAACAGCGTAGTAGAGCAGCAAGCAGGATCTGGAACCAGAAGGAATGTCAGCCAAGCAAGTCTTTAACAGGAAGACAGGAGAGCGTCTTTAGAGATGTGACCAAGGCGAAGGCAGAGATCATCTGGACTGTACAGCTTAAGTAGGCAGGACTGACGAGCAGGATATCATTAACAGATGAGTAACTGTGGAGAGATAGGAGCTGGCAATTAGCCGACAGCTGAGCGGCCAGCCCAGAGAAGGAAGGGCTGAGCCCAGCCCTGACACCTGTGAGGCAATCAGCTAAGCCAGGGAAGAGGTGTAGATTGAAAATAAGAGAGGTCCAAAAACAGAACCTTGGGGAACCCTGACGGAGAAGGGAAGAGGAGAGGAGGAAGTAAAATTGTAAGTGACACTGAAGGTGCATTGGGATAGGTAAGATGAGAGCCACCGAAAAGCACAGTCATGGAGACCGAGGGAGTAACATTTTTTGAGAAGGAGGGGGAGGTCAACCATATCAAAGGCAGCCAAAAGGTCATCACCATTGTAATCACCATTACTTACCTGATTTTATATTTAGAGACATTCTCTCAAGTGTGGAAAAAAACTCCCCCGTCACACATTAGATAGAGCCATTGATGGAACTACAATTAGGGTATAGACTGGGATTAGGTGATCACACGGACGCCCGGGGCATCATCCTTGGTGAGCATCAGGAATCCATTTGGCAGTCTGGACCTTTCGCGCCTGGTCCGCATCATATGATGCGGGACATTTTGCGTCGAATAACGCTTGAGGTCATCTCAGGCGTGGCTCAGGCATGCACACTTGCCTTTTCTTGGTGTTTGCACCGCCACCATTGGACGCTGGTGGGGGTGGATGGGGTATAAAAGTTCGACAGTCCACGGCAAAAAAGCCGCTGCTCTGTACAGAATAGGTAGAGGAATCTTTTGCATTGTATCCTACAAGGTAAGCCGCTTTTTTGACTGAAAAGGTGATTCTCATTGAAGTCAATAGAAAGTTTTTAGTAGTTATAAGTAGCTTATATGCCATTGTTTTGATCTAGGTCCACAGTGGTTCTTTTGAACCTTGAGTTTGAAACTATTCCTTATTCCCTCTCCTATTGTGGAACAGGAAAACAATTGGGACATTTTTGGATTTGTTACCTTACAACTAGGATTTATTGCTGCCCACTGTTTTTACAGGTAGGCAGAAAACAACTATTTTATTTATGCTGATGGTTTAGTCTTATATGGACCACTTATACGTGCAATTTCCCTCTCAGATGGACCAATAGTCCGTCTTTGTGCCTCTCTCTGTGATTTCACCAAATATCCATTTTGGTCTATCCCCATGGTTTTGGAGCTAAACATCTATTGGATTTTAATGAAAAATACTTATCAACATCCAGGTAATGGAGATCTATGAAATAATGCACAGGCCTTTGCACACTTGAGAAATTGGTCTAATATTGTGATATGTTTGTTATTATTAACTTATATTTTTGTATTAGTTTGTCTGAATTTTGTCATTTTCAATTTATAGTGATCATACATGCAGTGCCTGATAAAAGTTCTCCTGAGGAAGCCACCGTTATGGCGAAACATGTAGAGATCCAATCAGTTGCATCTGTTCCATGTATTGTATGGTTATTTCTGACAACAAATGTTGATTTTAAATGTTTCTAATAAAATTTGTATATATTTTTTAATATATTATGTGTTTTCGTGTTTTGGCACCTTAAAAGTCCCATATCTTGGTTCTTTTTTATGTAGTTTGTATTATGCACTTTTTGGAGTGCTCAATGGATAATTATAAACAACTGTCTATTAAAAGTCATTCAGCAACCCCCCTCGATGTGACCGACGTTTAATCTGTGCAGCTGAATGTATCTGCTTAGTAACACTTCCTAGTCGTGTTGTTGGTCTCTGTTCTTTGTTGCCGGCCAGTCCCACCCGGTCCAGCCGCATCCACCCAGCCCTGTTCTTTTCTGCCAGCCAGCCCCATCTTCCCCACTCTACCCCATCCATGATCCTTAGCTTTCCAATGTTCCTTTACCAGTGACTTATCCTGAAAGTGACATTCCTAGCTCTTAGTGTATACACCCACCGGCCACCATTTGTTTCAAGAAACAGGGAGATTGTAGTCACGTGACGGGCATACTTCAACCCAAAAAAGGTAGAAATAAAGAATTTTTTGTATTTTAGGGCATATCGATTACATTGTATTACAATATACACTCAAGGCCACTTTATTAGGTACGCCTTGCTAGTACCAGGTTGGACCTCCTTTTGCCTTCAGAACTGCCTTAATTCTTTGTGGCATAGATATAACAAGGTGTTAGAAACACTCCTCAGATATTTTGGTCAATATTGATACGATAGCATCACGCAGTTGCTGCAGAATTGTGGTCTGCACACTCATGATGCGAATCTCCCGCTCCACCACACCCCAAAGGTGCTCTATTGGATTGAAATCTGATGACTTTGGAGGCCAATGGAGTACAGTTTATGTTCAAGAAACCAATTTGAGATGATTTGAGATTTGTGACATGGTGCATTATCCTGCTGAAAATAGCCATCAGAAGATGGGTACACTGTAGCCATAAAGGGATGGACATAGTGAGCAACAATTCTCAGGTAGGCCATGGCCTTTAACTCTTTCACTGCCAGGTCCATACGCCATACGGACCTACGGAAGTGCCTGCAGGTACGGACCTCATTTCTCCCTCTGCTATAAGCTCATGGTCACTTCAATGACCATAAACTTATAGCATAATTGTTTAGCAGACTCTGCTGAACAATTCTATAACTCTGATCAGTGGATTACAACCCGCTGATCAGTTTTTGCTGCCCCCCCACACATGCCGCCACTTCCCTGTCACTAGCCACTCCACCTCCCACCGCTCCCTTCCACCTAAAACTACACCCCCCACTCTCCTTTCCTATCCCCTTCACCCTCTTCTCCCCCACAGCACTGATTACCCCCCCTCCACCCGATCCGACCCCCCCAACCTGATCCATTCTCAGCTACCATCAATAGCCGGCATCCCTCCTCTTAACCGGCTTCAGGTGCTGCATGGGGCTTAGGGGGGATCCAGATGTGTCCCCCCGCCAGCCTGATCCCCCCCCCGTACTGCCCCCGCACCCGTTCCTTGTCTTCTTAGAGCTGCATCCCCCCTTCCCCTCCCACCACCTGCAGCTTCTGCCTGCACTAAGCTCTGTCAAGCTGTCAGGCTGGGAAGCCTCCTCTGTAGTACAACCACAAGTATTACTATATATCAGGCTGTCATTTTATGAATAAATGAGGAATTTCTATACAGATTCCTTATTTATTCAAGTAAAGTGCTACAGAGAAAGGGACTATCTTCAGTCCCTTTCTCTGTCTCAAAAAAAAAAAAAAAATGGGGGTCTGTTTAGATATGATATCTCACCAAAGACCCCTCCCCCCCAAAAAAATTTAAATGTAACTGTAAAAAAGTTTAAAAAGTAAAAAACATAGTAAGATCCATTGGCGGCTGGTGCTAAACTTTTTTGGGGGGCAGTAAACAAACCCCCCCAGAACAGCCGCACTCAGCCTCTCCACGGTGATGGTTCCCCCCTCCCCGCACTCGCCCATCCACGGCTTCCTCAGCTTCTCCCCCCAGCCAATCTGATCTATCCTGATTGGCCAGGAAGAAAATCCGGAAGACAATAGCGAATATTAATTCGCTATTGTCACAAGTGGGTGGGTTCGAGGTGCAATGCTCTGCGCCCTGAGCCCAACCTTTTTCAAGCCATCTAGAGCCTCAGGCTCTAATCATGTGGCTTAAAAAAAAAGGTATGAGTCCGGCACCCTGCAGGGGGGCGGTGCCCCTAATGGACAGGCCACTCCTGGTAAGACCCCTTTCACATGACTCTGTCAAGCAGATCCGCCTGCTCAGCGAGGGATCTGTCTGCTGATCCCCGCTGAGCAGGCGGATGACAGGTTCGTGTCCTCTCCGCTAATGCAGAGTGGACACGGACACAACCCGCTGTTTTCTATGGGGCGGTCGGATGGGAACAGACCGCCTGTCCATTTCCATTGGATGCCATCCGATCTGCTAGATGACTTGACTAACAAATTAAGGGCCGGTTCACACTGGTCCGACATGTGCTTTGATTTCCAGAGCACAAGTTGCATGACATGTCAAAATTAATGGATCTCTATAACAGCTGTTTTAACTGGTCTGACTTGTGTTGGTCCCACTTTGAAAATGCTCCCTGCACTACTTTGGTCTGACTTGGGCATGATTTCATCCCATTGATTTAAATGGAAGTCGCATTCAAGTCATATCATCATCCTAATTGATCTGACTTGTGGTATGCACTTGTGCTCTAAGGATCTTGAAGGGTAAACCCCCCCCCCCCCCCCGCCAAAAAAAAAAAAAAATTAGGGGTGCCCCCCCGGTCTGGTATGGATTTTGAGGGGAAAGATTTCAAACTTCAAGATCATTCATATTAACCACTTGAACTCTGCGCTATAAACAAAAAAAGGCTGACAACTTTGGGGAAAAAAAAACAATATTTTTTATTTTCTGCTATAAAACACGTACAATAAAAATGTTTTAAAAATCAAATTTCTTCATAAATTTAGGCCAATATGTATTCTGCTACATGTTTTTGGTAAAAAAAATTCCCAATAAGTGTATATTGATTGGTTTAGGTTATAGCGTCTACAAATCTGGGATATACTTATGGCATTTTTATTTATTTATTTTTATACTAGTAATGGCAGCGATTAGCTACTTATAGTGGGACTGTGATCTTGCGATGGACAACAGGACACTAAATGAAACTTTGCAGGAACCAGTGACACTAATACAGTGATCGGTACTAAAAATATGCACTGTCACTGTACTAATGGCACTGGATAGGAGGGGGTTAAACATCTAGGGCGATCAAAGGGTTAACTGTGTGCCTAGTAAGTGTTTTTGTGTAAACAGTGTGGTGCTTTCACTAGGGGAAGAGATGGATTCTAGTCCCTGCTTTGCACAGAATGCTTTCCTTCTCCCCTGTCAGAACAGTGATCTGCCTTGTTTACATAGGCAGTTTCCCATTCTTTGTGTATTACTGACGATCAGTGGGTGCCGGAGGACATTGAGTGCCCGACACCCGCAGATTGACTTCTGCGTTGAATATTCACAGCAGAAGTGGCCCGGTGGTGGCGTCGTGCACGCCCCCTGCAGGCAGAAGTGCAGAAACACATGTATGACTCTGCACAGGAGATCCGCCCTGTTGCAGTAAAACTGCTATGGGGCAGATGGAAAGAGTAGGCTATAATAATTACAATACATGTGGAAATTAATATATGATTTTAAATTTTGACCATAGATACTCTTTAGTTTGGATAGAAAATGCCAACAAGTTATTGTATTTGTGTTTATAGCATGTGTAGAAAATCTTGGCCTTTTAATCAGTAGGGAAAAACTGTAAATCCAGGCACATGTGATAGCAGTCATTAATATTTAGTAGGCATCCGCTATATTTATTTAAAAATTGAAGACTGGATACAGTGAGCAACTTTCAGTGTATGCAAATGAGCATTTTAATACAAAATCTTCATTTGCAGTGTGTCAAATATGTTCAATGTGCGAGAAGTGTGAATTAAGATAAGGGACAAAAATTACTCTTTCAGGTACCCATAAGTATCATGGTTCACCAACTGAAACTGGTGACTTTAACATTAGTCAAAATATAAATACAGCAATGTTGCTGATAAGTGGATTTCCGATTGAAATTTTGACTCAAACATACCGTGTTTCCCTGAAAATAAGCCCGGGTAATATATTAATTTTGGTAACAAAAGACACAGTAGGGCTTATTTTCAGGGTAGGTCTTACCATGTATTGTGCTGTCTTCTCTCCCCCTCTCTCTCCCTGCCTTACACGAATCCCCAGTGGGAACTGAGTTAAAATGCTTGTAAAATCCTATAATCCACTCTATTACAGTGGTATTTAATGTACAATGTGTGTGGTTCTGTAATATAATTGTGCCAAATACCTTCGTTATAGCACTGTTCTGCGCTTCTGTGACCTGCCGGGACTCTCTTCCCCGCATTTATTTTACAGAAAGACACACATTGTACATTGTATACTACTGTAATACAGTGGGTTATAGGATTTTACAAGCATTTTAAACTAGGGCTTATTTTCTGGGTAGGGTTTATATTGCAGCCCTCCTGGAAAATAACGCTATAACGGTCTTATTTTCGGGGTAGGTCTTATTTTCAGGGAAACGCGGTATATCTAGACAGCAGAAAATCAGTAAATGATCAGCTGAACAATTATTTATTAATAGTTGAAAAGGTCATTAAAAAAGCAGTGCTTAAATCTGCAATCTGAAGTATAATTACGTCACCTGTACAATAGTCCATTGGCAGTTACTGCATGCATAACTGTAACAACCTATTATATGTATAATAATTTTAAAATAATTAACTTTATAGGAGCACCGTGAAAGCTTTAAAAATATTCAATCAAAATTTCAGCGGGAGCTTGGAGAAAATCCTGGTGCTAGGCCTATTACGTATCCACGACCTGGAGCAAAGCCTGTTATACCAGCAAAACCAAATATTCAGCTTGCAAATGACCGATTTTTCCAGAAGCCAGTACCTAAAGCTATATCTTCTCCAGATTTAGCAAATTCACCCAAGAGTGACCCTTTCAAGACCGCAGGGAATCATCTACAATCACATCAAAGTTTCTCATTTCGAAGTAACTCTGCAAGCCATGAAGAAGCATCTCTCAAAAGGCCTTCATTGCCTGTTATTAAACCTTTACCTGTACCAAAGCCATCTGTGAACATTTCACATTATACAAATACTGCAAATATTCATGCTAATGCTGTAACAACTAATAAGGCAAAATTGAAAAAGTCCAGCCCCCCAAGGTTAAAAGTTTTGCCAAGTGAAACTGTTCTGGGACTCAAGCCAAGGAAACCAGCTCGACCTCCATTTGTAGACCTGGAGAAATTTACAAGATCAGACATCGACTCTGGTGATTATGTCACAATGAAAAGTTTTGCAGGTATTTATCAATTAAATATTACATTAATGGGTGTAATAGGGTCTGCCCTAGTACTTACAAATTGGTCAGTGAACCACAATTGCAAATAAGCAGATTATTAATTTTTATTACAAATATATACATGCATTTTTCAAATGATAAATTATTGCTTAGAATCCTGAATTTCATTATTCCCCCTGAGATTAACCTCAAATATTCAAGCAAATAAAATTGTATTGGTGGCATCTGCAGTGGAGCATTGTCCCAAAATGCCTGTTCTCGAATCTTTCATCACAACACTAAAGATATGTAAAATAGGAACAGCTAAATTGTGCAAAGCCAAATTAAAATCAAATAATTGTAGCCCGTAAGAAAATTATGTTTTTTCTATTGCTGTGGTCAGTGAGTTATAAAACAGTTTACAAATCTAAGTACAAGACTGACCCTAAACCAGTGTTTCTCAGCCTTTTTCCAGTCTGGGCGTCCTTGAAAAGTATTTTTAGTCTTGAGGCACCCCTGTCCAAAGCTTGGTTCACATTACTGTGTGTTGCGGAAGATGCGCAAAATCCCACTCGTTCCTGACAAATGCTCTGCTTTTTAGGGGTGTCATTCATTCTTAATGGTACCCCACACATTGGCAAACATGGGGTCCTTTTGGTGACTTCTTTCCCTGCATTTCTGCGGGTAGCAAAGCCTATTGAAATGAATGGGCTGCCCTACATGCAGCAGGCATCCACACAGATTTGAACCAAGGGCTTGTTCACATGTCAGGTTGGAGGGGCAGTAAAACCACATGGTTGAGCTGTTTTTACCACCCCAACTGCTCCCCTTTAGCTGTAGAGGCAGTAGCTGGGGGTGTACACATGCTGTGGCTGCAGCTGGAGGTATACCCAGGTTGAATGGGGCTGCACTGCAACCACCTCACAAATGTGTGCATTGCACGGTTGCGGTGTGGTAATGCTGCATTTATGGACTTAAAACAGGTGGTAAGGAGGCAACATATTGCCTTTTTACCACCTGCCTCTGAAAAGCAATCTGAGCATGAATTGCTTTTCAAAGGAGCAGCAGTCTTTGCTGCTATCACAAATAAGCCCTAAAAAAGCAGTTCTGATGGTACAGGAAAAGGGGAGCCAGGATTAAAAGTAACACACACACACACATATACACAGACAAATGCATACAAATGTATACATGCACACATACGGATACATGCATACAAACACATGCACACACATGTATACATGCACACATACAGACCCATGTACACACACATAGACACATGCACACACATACAGACACACCTGTACACACACATACACGTACACACAAACACACACACGCACACACATACAGACACACCTGTACACACACATACACGTACACACAAACACACACACGCACACACATACAGACACATGTACACACACACATATGTACACACATTCAGACACATGTACACACATGCGCACACAGACACACACATGTACACACATGTACACACACACACACAGACACATACAAGTGCACACACATGTACACACATACATTTATCCACACATGTACACACACACGTACACACACACACACACACGCACACACAGACACATGTATAAAGCCCTTTAATAGTTCTAGTACATTACCTTTCCTCACACAGCCAGACACTGCACTGTAGTGTAGGGGGAGGAGAGAGCACAGCACACTCCTCCTATCTTTACTTTCACTTTTCTGAGATCGGTATCGGGCTCATCTGACAGCCCTTCTCTACCATGATCCCACGGCACACCCAAGGACCTCTGGCAGAACCCCAGTGTGCCACGGAACACCAGTTGAGAAAGGCTGCCCTAAACTAATACAGTTTACCTAGGGTTAGGAGTTTATAGGTATTTTATATGGCCAATCTGCAACCACCCACTACACTTACAATTGGCTTGTATTTAGGAGTTAAAACCGGCAGAGAGGAGGCGATACAACTCCTCACCACCTGTCAAATGCTCTCTGAAGAGTGACCTGAACGTGGGTTGCTCTTCAGAGAGCAAAGCAGGAGTAAAGGTGCCCTATATGTTTTTGTTTTTTTGATGATTGGGACAAAGAAAGTCATAGAAATCTTTCAAATGCAGAGGCATAGTAATATAAACATTTAGTACAGTGGTTGAAACGGAACTCCACCAAAAGAGGAAGTTCCGCTTTAAGGCCTCCTCCCCTGCTCCTATTTGTAAATGGGAGTTTTTAAGTATGAGGTGGGAGCAGTGTTCTGTCTCTAGGGCAGATAGCTAAACCTTCTTGTCCCATAAACTTCAGATACCATATTTCTGATCTCAGTTTTATTAGAACAAGCCAGGTGGCACTACAAAATAACAGAAATAGATCTCAATAACTACAATGTTGCATACAATACAGCATACATTGCAGAAACAACGATATACAATACAAGATGTGATAGTAAAAACTTACTTTTTAAGTTCTCTAAGGGGTGATAGATTGAGAAATACATGTGTTGCTTCCTGAGTATCTTCTCAAAGAATGGTGGCTGCTTCACTTCCTGTGAAGGTTCTACCCAGAATTCCCTGCTTACTAACAACTTCCTTAACTACACATACAGTAATCAAATAAAACAGAACAACTACAGCAATACCGAAAAGGAAGGCTAGATGGAGCCTGCACGCCACTTATGATTGTCTTATGTAAATTACACCCTTTACATGTAAATTTAACAACACAGGTACAAATAGTCAGTATAAACATCTGATGAACAGAACAAGCGGGTACCTGATTTTGACAGGTACCAGCTCCCACTAATGCTCCCACTGCCTAGGCAATCGGAAATGGTAGTTCTCCTTCCCCCCTCCCTCCCAAAGTCTTCTGGAACACATGACAGGTCCCAGAAGACTGCGGGACCATTCACAGTGCACAGCACAGTGGACACCTAGCTGTGAAGCCGCAAGCTGTCACAGCTAGATGTCCATAGTAAAGATGCCGACACTGGTGAGTGAAGACACAGGGGAAAAACAGCTGGGGTGAGCACACTGCTGGATCGTGGGACAGATGAGTGGCTGTTTATTAAAAGTCAGCCGCTACAGTTTTTTGTAGCGGCTGACTTTGAATTTTCAACTAAGAGACTGGAGCTCCTCTTTAGGTCTGGTAAATGTCTGTGACCCTTTTGAGGAGATTTCCTATCACTTCATGTTCTAGAGACTGTGGTCACTCAGACAAGTAGTGGAGAAAAATCTCCCTAATGGGGACACAATTAACAAACCTGACAGCATTTCTAACCCTTCCCTACTTTATCCAAAGGTATACCACTTTATTACCTTTCATAATATCACTATATTTACTACATTTAATAAGATACAAGGAGAAATGTTTGTTGGGACTTTAAATGAGGATTTATTGGGTCATTCAACTCCCCTCCTCCATCTCGATTTTGGTACAAAAAATGTTTATGAATAGAACGTAGGACGGGACTTTGAGTGAGGCACACGGAAGCGGTTGATATGGGGCAAAAGACAAATTTAATTGTAAAAAGGTAGTATATTTCCACATGGCATTACACAAGGTCAATATAAATAATTAATATTATATCACAATAAGCGGTCCAACATGGACTCGTTTGAAAGTAAGTAATATATGAAAAAGCACAATAGCATATAACATATAGTGTACAGGGATACCAATGTTTACAAAGTATAAACAAAGAGAATCAAGAGAGCATGAATGGGTTGGAACGTCCATACATAGTTATTGGTTAGGTACACCTTTAGGTAGTTGTAATCTCCACTCAAAGTCCCGTCCTACGTTCTATTCATAAACATTTACTACATTTACCAACAAGTGTGGTTTGCTATGGCATGTAAGTTCCACTGGCTTAGCTGTGGTTTTTCTAAAAAATATAATGTGAATTTTCAAAAAAAAAAAATTGTGTGTCAATCTTAATACTGTTAACATTTATATATAGTATGTGCAAACCATGCTGGAATTAAACCTCATTAGGTGTGCAATGCAGGTTAGTTCACGCTCACCTCTATTAGAACCAACCTATTAGACACTTTGTGAGGCTCAGTCATAGCTGTCATTGACAACCTGGGTCTCCACTGATGTTCGAGAGGCAAAGTGAGTACTTTGGAACTCCGCTGACAGAAGTGAAAGTCTTTAGCCTCCAGATGAACACTTCAGACTTCAGCCAACTTATTCTATTCCAACTTCAGTGTTCAGATGCAGTGTCATCTATTTAGTGGTTCAACTCGTTAGATAAATTTTTTAATTAATCACTGCAGCCACGGAAGGATTTACCCCCTTAATGACCAGGCTATTTTTTGCGATACGGCACTGCGTCGCTTTACATGACAATTGCGCAGTCGTACGATGTTTTACCCAAACAAAATTTATGTTCTTTTTTTCCCCACAAATAGAGCTTTCTTTTGGTGGTATTTGAATACATCTGAGGTCTTTATTTTTTGCGCTAAAAAAAAGACTGAAAATTTTGAAAAAAAAAACCAATATGTTTTACCTACTGCTTTAATACATATGCAAAAAAAAAAAAATATATATATATATATATATATATATATATATATATATATGAAAACAAATGTATTCATCAGTTTAGGCCAATATGTATTCTGCTACATATTTTTGGTTAAAAAAGCTCAATAAGCATATATTAATTGGTTTGCGCAAAAGTTATAGCGTCTACAATGGCTGTCATCTCGCAACCTCCGACTTCATGTTCCCTCTCTGAAGTTCGCACCTTGGTTTATTGTGCCTTTCCATATTCTTCTAACGCAGTGGCTTACACATTAGACCTTCCTTCTAGTATGTGCATGCATATTTCAAATGTATTTCATGTCTCCTTATTAAAACCTTTGGTCTGCAACCGCTTTACCACCTCAGTGCCTCGTCCTCACCCTGTACAGGCTGAGAATCATGAGTATGAAGTACAGTCCATTGTTGACTCCCGTAGGTTCCTTGGGCGCATACAGTACCTGGTGCATTGGAAAGGGCATGGTCCGGAGGAATGCTCTTTGGTCTCATCATCGGACCTACATGCCCCTGTCCTCCTTCATGATTTTCATAGACGTTTTCCCCTCAAGTCTGGTGGTCCTCCAAGGGGGAGGGGTCATTGAGGAGGGGGTACTGTCAGGGCTGGGCTCAGCCCTTCCATCTCTGAGCTGGCCACTCAGCTGTCGGCTAATTGCCAGCTACTTTCTCTCCACATTGACTCACCTGTTGATGATATTCTGCTCGTTAGTCCTGCCTACTTAAGCCGTCCAGCCCAGATGATCTCTGCCTTCGCCTTGGTCACATCTCTAGCCACTTGCCGACCGCCGCATGTACATATACGTCCTAAGTTTGGCGGTGGATATCGTTGTTATGGCAGCAGCTAGCTGCCATAACCCCGGAATCCCCGTTTTTGGCCGGCGGCCGGCTACAAGATAAAAGTGGTCTCTGCGGCAGATTCGCCGCAAGATCACTTTTATCGGTGGCGGGAGAGGGGTCCCCTCCCACTGCGATCCGGTGCCCTCCGCCGCTTACCGGAGCAGTTGGCAGCAGTGAAGGCGATCGCGTCTGTTCCCTAGCTATGCATGGAGACGAGTGAGGGGAAGATGGCGCCCACTCGTCTCCATGACACTGCAGGGCGAAAGCGACGTCAAAACGTCACTTCCGCCGATACGTTTTAGAGGCACATTTTTTTCAATGTCATTTTTTTAAATGACTTTTTTTTTTTTTTTTTTTAATTGCATTTTAGTGTATTAGTGCATTTTAGTGTAAATATGAGATCTGAGGTCTTTTTGACCCCAGATCTCATATTTAAGAAGACCTGTCATGCTTTTTTCTATTACATGGGATGTTTACATTCCTTGTAATAGGAATAAAAGTGACACAATTTTTTTTTTGAAACAGTGTAAAAATAAATAAAATCATGTAAAATAAATAATTTTTTTTTTAAAACGCCCCGTCCCGACGAGCTTGCGCGCAGAAGCGAACGCATACATGAGTAGCGCCCGCATATGAAAATGGTGGTCAAACTATGTGAGTTATCGTCGCGATCGTTAGAGTGAGAGCAATAATTCTAGCCCTAGACCTCCTCTGTAACACAAAACATGCAACCTGTAGAATTTTTTAAACATCGCCTATGGAGATTTTGAAGCATGACATGTTGGGTATCAATTTACTCGGCGTAACAATATCTTTCACAATATAAACAAAATTGGGCTAACTTTACTGTTGTCTTATTTTTTTATTCAAATAAGTGAATTCTTTCCAAAAAAAAGCGCGCTTGTAAGACCGCTGCGCAAATACGGTGTGAAAAAAAGTATTGCAATGACCGCCATTTTATTCTCTAGGGTGTTAGAAAAAAAACAATATATAATATATAAAAACTGTTTTAACATGTAAACACCTAAATTCCAAAACGAGGCTGGTGTGGCTAGAGACATTCGTCTGTGATCCTGTTAAAGACTTGCTTAGCTGACATTCCTTCTGACTCCAGATCCTGCTTGCTGTTCTACTATGCTCATCTCTGGCTCCCTGACGTTTTGGCTTGTCTGACTATCTGTTCCGGTTCCTGAACTCTGGCTATGTTTTGACTACGTTTACTCGGTTTACCTTGTTGTTATTATTATTATTAAACAAGTGTGATCTAACCGTACTTCTGATCTCAGTCTGATTCATGGTTTCTGACAATTACGAGGTACTCATAGTGGCCTGTTCTGGTATTAAACGCAGTTTTCCACTTGTCATCCTTCTTAATCCTCACGAGATTATATGCCCCTCTCAAATCAAGCTTCGTGAAAACCGTTGCTCCCTTGAGGCGGTCAAATAACTCCGTAATCAACAGAATCGGATAGGCATTCTTAATCGTGAAACGATTGAGACCCCTATAATCAATACAAGGTCTCGGTTCACCACTCTTCTTCACAAAGAAGAAACCAGCACCAGTAGGAGACGAGGATTTGCAGATGAAACCTCGAGAAAGTGCGTCTGCAACATACTTCTCCATGGCCTTATCCTCCAAGACCGACAAAGGGTAAACCCAGCCACGAGGGGGTATGGCACCAGGTTGAAGGTCAATTGCGCAATCATACGACTGGTGTGGAGGCAAACTACCAGCTTGACCTTTGTCAAAGACATTGCTAAAATCTAGAACCTCAGCTCGGAGCAAATCAAAAGAGGGGTTGTGCCTCTGTAACCAAGGATAGTCATTAACCAGCGGAAACTTAGGTGAGGAAATAACTTGGAATTGGATTATCTCATGGTGAAGAGCCCCTACGGCCATGGACAACGGAACTTCTCATGAGTCACATGGGCAGGCTATAGAGGTCTCCCGTCAAGAGCCTCAATGGCAAGCGGAGTGTCACGCAGCTGCAGCGGAATCGAGTGCTTCGATACAAAGGCAGCATCAATGAACAGGCCTGCAGCCCCAGAGTCGATTAGACCCTTTATCTCGACGGACGACTCAGCCCAAGAAAGGGTAACCAAAACCAGCCTTCAGGAAAAATGGGGACAAAACAACGCTACCTAAGGTCTGTCCGTGACAGGACCTCAAGGTTCGGGCGTTCCCTGGGTGGGTAGGACAAGACTTCAAAAAGTGACCTGCCTGGCCACAATAAAGGCACAATCTCTCCCTCCTCCTAAGGGTTCTCTCATCGGTAGAGAGACGTGTGAAGCCCAAGTGCATGGGTTCATCTTCACTGACTCAGTACCAGGAGGCATGGGAGGTGAGGGAGGCAAGGTGTCAGGGACATGGCCATCACAGAACTGGCAATGTTGCCCAGAACCTGCATGGACGCTCACAGAGGGTTCTGATATGTACACGAGCACGTCAGTACACACTGGCGCACGCCGGCGCGTGACAGCGTGCAAGTAGCGTGACAGACGCTGGTGCCAACGGCCCTATTTAAGCCATCCTGGGACTACAGGACATTGCTGGATTATCGCCTCAGCTTCCCTGTGTGCCTTGACCTTGCTTCCTGATTGTGATTACCTGTTGTGACCCATCTTGCCTTGACCTCGCTCCTTGATCTCCCGGTTTGACCCTTGGCCTGCTTCTGATCCATGCGGTAATCCTGCTCATCCAATCTGGAAAAAATATTACCAACAAGTGGATTGACTGCATCTTCTCAATTCATGGCCTTCACCTACTGTTAGAAACCATGAATCAGACTGAGGCAGAAGTGCAGTTAAATCACACTTGTTTAAAAATAATAAAAAAAGATAAACAGAGTAAACGTAGTCAAAACATAGCCAGAGTTCAGGAACCGGAACGGATAGTCAGACAAGCGAAAACATCAGGGAGCCAGAGAACAGCGTAGTAGAACAGCAAGCAGGATCTGGAGCCAGAAGGAATGTCAGCCAAGCAAGTCTTTAACAGGAACACAGGAGAGCGTCTCTAGAGAGGTGACCAAGGCGAAGGCAGAGATCATCTGAACTGGACGGCTTAAGTAGGCAGCACTGACCTGCTCACCTCTTCTTCCCCACATCTGCAGCTCTGCCCAGAGTTAAATTCTTTACTCTTGTCCACAGTTCGCCTTAGTACCCTTCACAACTCACCTTTGTACCCCCTGTCAACAACTCACCTCTGTTCCCCCCATCCAAAGATTACACCCTCAGTCCACAATTACAGCTTGTCTCTGTGCCCTTTCCATATTTCACTTCTGCACCCCCATCTACAGATTACCCCAAACCACAGCTCTCATCTCTTCAACCCTCCAACTTTCACCTCTTCACCCTCTGCCACTTCTACACAACCAGCCAACGCCCTCTTTCTACCTCTGGCCTCTGTACAACCAGACCTCCCCACTACACAGCTCTCACCTCTTCTCACAATTTCACCGTACTCTTCAGGAATTCATCCCCACTGCAGTTCACAGCTGTCACCTCCCCCACAGATGCTTCTCTCCACAACCACTCGTCCCCCCCCCCCTCCTTTTCCCTCCACAGCTTTCGCTCGCCTCCTCCCAAAAGCTTCATAGTGGTGCAGCTGCCAATGCTATGTTAACAGTGTGCTGCGTGGGCTTTCTTCTTTTACACAACAGTGCAGTCCCTGCCTATCAGACCTGTGTAGCACAGAGCCGAGGAGGAGTTTTAGAACACTACACCTGGCTCTGAGCTACACAGGTCTGACATGCGGGGTGAGACATGAGCCACCTCTCCAAGCACCAGAGGTTAAAAAACAAATGCAACGGTTGCGGCGTGGGGACCTGGAGCACCCGCTGACATTTGCACTGGTCTACACATGTCCTGAGTGTCCAGCAATAGGACACAGAAGCAGCTAGAGGAAGTGAGTAGTGCAAAAACTTCCTCTACTGCCTTCTGTGTGGCAAGTTAAAGATGACAGGGCTGTTATAGGTGGCAGAAAAAAAAAAAAGCCCAGATAAAATATAAAAAGTATTTAGGTGTGCAAATTAGTAATAGAGTTATTGTCAAGGTAACCAACCTATGCTGATGCTGCTTTAAAAAAAAAACCACAAAACCCTAGTAGTGCAGATCTTTATGCACAGATGTTCACATATTATACAGTGCAAGTTTTCATACTTTGGTCTTTTGAACAGAGATTCATATAAAAAATACTTAACTGTGCTGTTTTTTTTCATACATACACACACATACACAATCTATTTCACACAGTCATAATGTGACATCAGCACTGCACGATGATATTAAAACCCAGATGCAAGCTTTTTCCAATGATTCGATGAAAGACTGTACACAAATCCAACGTGTTTTGGGAGGCTCACTCCCTTATTCAGAGCTAAAAACAAGACAAAGAAAATACACAACATTGTAACATATGATTCTCACATGAGCATCAGACTGAGAATTGTGATCAAATACAGAGTAAAGGACACTTGGGTGGCACTACTATCTTAATTCAATGTATTCTTCCTGCCACCTATAGTGGTAACTTTGACCATATTCTTAACTTACATTTAATTTGTCATCGCCACATTGTCATCGCCTACATTTGTTAATTTGTCACCGCCAATGATTCCCCCGGATCCAAAGTAATTTGAATACCCAAATATTTAAACGAGTTCACTATTTTCAACATGGGATATTGCTCCTCGTTCCTCTGTATATCTTGTCTAAGTGGCATTAATACGGTTTTCTGCCAAATGATTTTTAATCCTGAGTATTTCCCAAACTTATCTATTATTATCATTGCTTCCATTAAGGTATTTTGTGTGTCTCCCATTTACAATATTATATCATCTGCATATAGTCGGATGACCCCTTCCTGTTTTCCAATGATATTCCCTTATATTCCTCAGATTTTCTAAACCTCAAGACCAATGTCTCTATTGCTATTGCAAAAAGATGAGGAGATAATGGGCATCCCTGTCTATTCATTGAATGTGGCTGACTATAGATTATAGGTATCCATTTTCTAAATCTTTCACCAAAACCAAACTGTTCTAACGATTTCTGTAGGTATACCATTCAATGGAGTCAAATGCCCTGGCTGTATCCAAAGATGCCAGGGCACTCGACTCTGTTATATATTCCTTCATTTGTGTCATCAACTGTGTTCTTCTTATGTTAATTGATGTAGATTTTCTTGGCATAAAGCCAGTTTAATTGCTATGGACAATTGATAAAATAACGTTATTAAGCCTTCCCGCTAAGATCTTTACCTTTTATAATCACTGGCAAGCAGTGAGCTTGGCCTGTGCGAGGCACATTCACTTAGATCTTTTTCTGGTTTTGGGATGAGCACCACCATGGTCTCATACATTGACCCTAATGAAGAACAAAACAGGAAGCACCGACCTGAGTGTGGTATCACAATCACAACCATCCCAACCACCCTTTCCTTGACGCTTATCCCACTCATAGGAATGTTTTAGTGCAAAAAGGCCCTTTGTCTTACCTGCGCCTTCATACAGCATGGCCAAAAGACATTCACAGTGAAAAGTAAATCTTACACCATCCAGGAGTTCTACAACTGTTCTAAGAGTTTGTGGATTATTGCCTCACATGCCCTTGTGGCCTGTTCTATGTAGGGAGAACCATCAGAACCCTTAGAAAACGCTTCAGAGAACATAGGAGGTTCATAGAGGGAGGCAAGGACCACCATGGTGTCCCTAGACATTTCCTACACCATCACGACAAATCCATCACGGGTCTCAAGGTTTGGATCATCGAGGCCATACCCAGTACTTTCCCTCTGGCCGAGCGTTTTAAACACTTGTGCCAGCGCAAAACTTAATGGATTTATTCCCTGGGTACCCTCACACCTGGAGGTTTAAATGAAGAAATTGAGGTCCACTCCTTTTTCTAATTAATTTACATATTACAATTTGTATTCTTTTATATTCATTTTCCATATGTGCATATACATTATTCATTACATATGTAGATTTTTTAGACACATTGCGTTCATTTTTTAGACGTATACAATTTTACAGTGTCATACAGCCTGCTGAGCTGATCTTCCTCCATTGCAATATCAGACATTAAAACATCAGTTCTGAATTCTTATTTTTTTCCTTATTACCGTATATACTCGAGTATAAGTCGTTCCGAGTATAAGTCGAGGCCCTAATTTACCACAAAAAAAATGGGAAAAACTTATTGACCCGAGTATAAGACGAGGGTGAGAAATGCACAGCTACTGTAAGTGGAAAAGAGGGTCAACAATGCCCATTTGCAGCATCACTGTGCCCATTTGCATGCCTCACTGTGCCCATTTGCAGCCATAGGTCCCCTGAACTTCAAACTCGGTAGTTAAGGGTTCCTAGATGCCCCCTAGCCGCAGTCAAAATTTGGGGTCTCTGAACCCAAAGGGTCCCGAAATAACATTGCTGCAGATGGACATAGTTGACCGAATTTGGGGCCCCATATCTCGGGGCCACTTAGTGCTAAGAACCCCAAATTTGGTGTGCAAACCCAGTGGAACTAGCACCATAAAATTTCTAAAGCTGGGGTTTCTAGCACCAAGTGGCCATGAGATACAGGGCCCCAAAAATCAGTTCAGAAAATCTCAAGCACTTTTCTGCAGCAGAAAATGACATTTTCTGAACCGATTTTGGGGCCCCGTATGTCGGGGCCACTTAGTGCTAGAAACTTCAGCTTTGGGTTCCTAGCACCAAGTGGCCCTGAGATACGGGGCCCCAAAGTCGGTTCGGAAAATGAAATTTTTTGCTGCAGAAAAGTGCTTGACTCAAGTATAAGTCGAGGGGGGCACTTTCAGCACACAAAAATGTGCTGAAAAATTCGACTTATACTCGAGTATATACGGTATTTAATTTTCCTTGCATACATTAGGTTCTGTATGAGCTTTTACATTTTTTTCAAGAATGATATTAGTTGCATTGCATATTACTTTATCTATTTTTTTAAGACTTGCTGGCGATTTTAGTCCCACATCCAGCTACTTTGCATAAATGTGCAGTACACCCCCCAGGCCTTTAGAAGGAGCTGAATCTCCGAGCGCGTAGCCTGTGTATTGCTGTTAGCCCATCCCTTCCTTTGCTTCCTGGTCATCTCCGGTGACGTCACATCCGCTTCTGCAGTTCATAAGTGGTGTAACGTGGTGGGTGGAGGATTGTAGATGTCCATTATTACAAAAGGTAATGAGTACAGCTCAGCAAACACAAATACATATCGACTTTCCAGGTCACATTTAACCTGAATACTCTCCCATGCTACTGACCGGTGCACCATCAATGAGACTCTCCTCGAATATGATGTGTGATCCAAGACCACTGTATCCATGTTTATTTAAGATTATTCATTCGTTCTTTAGTCATAAGCGTTTCCGGTATACATGTAATTTTTGCCTGCACCCTGCGGATAATTGTATATACCTGTACAAGAGTCCTCTTTAAACTCGTCCCCATTCTCCTTACATTCCATGACAGAAAGGCACATTTCTCATCAGTATTCACCATTTTCTAGTAGAGCCTATTACAAAACTATATACTCGAGAAATTATTTACATCTACCTAAATATATCTCCCAGTATGAGTCTTGATAGTAGCCTGGGACCAACTTAACACCCTTCTCCACTACATATCCTTCCCATCCATAACTACACCTCAACCTCACAACCATTCCATTCATATGTAGAACCCAAACAAAAACAAAAACAAAAAACAAAAACAAAAAGAAGACAAGAGAAGAAGGGAGCGATAAGAAAAAAAGGGAGCATACGGGAAGGTAGGAGCAAGAGAGTATATTCTCTATATCTCCCTCTTCCTTTTCTGACCATCCAACCCTTTATTTCAGAATATCTATTTTCTCCATTCTTCTCCGCCTATCCCTGCCATGATCAATTTTCAATTTAGTTTATCTAATCTAGGGGGGAGCTGGTAAGGGAAAAGGAAAAAAAACACCCCTTTCCCTTCCATTGTGTTACAACCCCTGCCCACTGTGCTACAACCCTTTATATCTGTGTTTCACATACTTCAAACCATAATTGTTTATATCATAGTGTCCTCATAAAAAAATAAATAAAAAATCAAAATTAAAAATTTTTTTTTAAAAAAACCACAAAACTTCTTAATAACCAGTGCAAAAAAAACACTTCCCATTCCTCTGAATTATAACCTTTCCACTGTGCTACAACCTTTAATATCTGTGTTTCACATACTCCAAACAGTATTTGTACATACAGTGCCTTAAAAAATATTCATACCCCTTGAAATGTATCGCATTTTGTCATGTTACAACCAAAAATGTAAATGTATTTTAATGGGATTTTATGTGATAGACCAACACAAAGTGGCAAATATTTGTGAAGTGGAAGGAAAATGATAAATGGTTTTCATTTTTTTAAAATAAATAAATATGTGAAAAGTGTGGCATGCATTTGTATTCAGTCCCCCGGGTAAATAACTTGTAGAACCACTTTTAACTGCAATTGCAGCTGCAAGTCTTTTTGGGGATGTCTCTACCAGCTTTGCACATCTAGAGAATGACATTTTCGCCCATTCTTCTTTGCAAAATAGCTCAAGCTCTGTCAGTTTGGATGGAGAGATTCTCACTTGGATTTAGGTCTGGACTTTGACTGGGCCATTCTAACACATGAATATGCTTTGATCTAAACCATTCCATTGTAGCTCTAGCTGTATGTTTAGGGTCCTTGTGCTGCTGGAAGGTAAGGCTCCACCCCAGTCTCAAGTCTATTGCAGACTCTAACATTTTTTCTTCTGAGATTGCCCTGTATTTGGCTCCATCCATCTTCCCATCAACTCTAACCAGCTTACCAGCCCTTGCTGAAGAAAAGCATCCCCACAACATGATGCTGCCACCACCACGTTTTATGGTGGGGATGATGTGTTTAGGGTGATGTGCAGTGTTAGTTTTCCTCCACACATAGGGGTTGATTTACTAAAGGGAAAAATACTGTGCACTTTGCAAAGTTGCCCTCTTCAAGAGCAGTTGCTCCAGAGCTTGGTAAATGAGCAGAAGCTCTACTGACTTCTATCATCCAATCATGTACAAGCAACAATGCAGTTTTTTTTTATTTTCCTTGCACGAGATTGGGTACTCTTTGCAAAGTGAAGCCTTACCTCATTTACTAAGCTCTCGAGCATTTGCATTTGCAGAGGGCAACCGCACTCTGCAAAGTGCACAGTTTTTTTGCCTTTAGTAAATCAACCCCATAGCGTTTTGCTTTTAGGCCAAAAAGTTAAATTTTGGTCTCATCTGACCAGAGCAACCTTCTTCCACATGTTTCCTGTGACTCTCACATGGCTTCTCGCAACCTGCACATGGGACTTCTCATGGCTTTCTTTCAACAATGGCTTTCTTCTTGCCACTCTTCCATAAAGGCCAGATTTGTGGAGTGCACGCCTAATAGTTGTCCTGTGGACAGATGCTCCCACCTGAGCTGAGGATCTCTGCAGCTCCTTTAGAGTTACCATGGCTCTTGGCTGCTTCTCTGATTAATGATCTCCTTACCGGCCTGTCAGTTTAGGTGGATGGCCATGTCTTGGTAGGTTTGCAGTTGTGCCATACTCTTAGCATTTTTGGATGATGGATTGAACAGTGCTTTGTGAGATTTTCAAAGCTTGGGATACTTTTTTTATAACCTAACCCTGATTTAAACTTCTCCACAACTTTATCCCTGACCTGTCTGGTGTGTTCCCTGGGCTTCATGATGCTGTTTGTTCACTAAGGTTCTCGAACAAACCTTGGAGGGCTTCATAGAACAGCTGTATTTATATTGGGAATAAATTACACACAGGTGAACTCTATTTACTAACTAGGTGACTTCTGAAGGCAATTGGTTCCATTAGATTTTAGTTAGGGGCATCAGAGTAAAGGGGGCTGAGAGCAAATGTACGCCACACTTTTCACAAATTTATTTGTAAAAAATTTTGAAAACCATTTATCATTTTCCTTTCACTTCACAATTATGTTCCACTTTGTGTTGGTCTATCATAAAATCCCAATAAAATACATTTACGTTTTTGGTTGTAACATGACAAAATGTGGAAAATTTCAGGGGGTATGAATACCTTTTCAAGGCAAAGTATCATATTGTCCTAATAAAAATAAAAAACTTCTTAAAGCAGGGCTCCGACTAAAAAAAAATAATTAAAAGTCAGCAGCTACAAATACTGCAGCTGTTGACGTTTAATAATCAGACACTTACCTGTCCCGGGATCCTGCGATGCAGGGGAACGAAGCCCCGCTCATCTCCCCCTCCTCTCTGCGGCGCCAGCATTGTCACTGTGGGCGCTCAGCTGCGTGCTGTGACTGGCCGGGTAAACATCTGGGACATGTGACGTGTCCCAGATGATTACCGAGAGGGAGGTGGGAGAGGTGAACTTACTTCCAGCGCCACAGTGCCTCGGGAGGAAGTGGGAGCTGGAACCCTCTAAAAAAGAGGGTTTACGCTCCCCCCCCAAAAAAATAACATGCCAAATTTGGCATATCAGGGGGTCAACTTCCCCTAAAGTGGAAGTTCCATTTTTGGGTGGAACTCTGCTTTAATAACCAGTGCAAAAAAAAAAAAAAAACATAACAAAACAAAAAAATCTTCCCCCTTTCCACTACAACTTTTATATCTGTGTTCCAGAGTTTCATATTTCAAACAAGATTTATATATATGATATTGTCATCATCAAAACTTGTTAATAACCATCCTCATAATATCTCTTATTGTCCACCCCTCCCCCCCAGTTACCATTCCAGTCTCTCATTTATCAATTTATTAAATTATCACTTTATTGACATGTTCTTAACCATTCTTGGGCTTGCACTGGGGTATTAAAATATGTAACTGTTCCTTTTCCACCACTCTCAACCTTGCTATATATGCCATTAGGTATTCTATCTTCTTGCCGCTCATCCTTCTCTTAACCTCATTAAAGGTTGCCCGCTGCTTTTGCAGTACCAAAGAAAAATTACGTAAATATAGAGATTTTACTGTTTTCATACTGTATAGTGCCCTTCGGTCTCACCTTTCTTAACACCAAATCTCGGTCTTTACAATTTAGCAGTTCTGACAATAATGGCCTGGGAGGGGCCCCAGGCAACAGTGCTCTTGCAGGAACCCTGTGGGCTCTTTCTACTTAAAATGCTAATGAGAATTCAGGAGATATGTTCTTTAAACATTTTTCAACAAATACACTTGGAGTTTGACCTTTTGCTTTTTCTGCTAATCCTACGAACCTTATATTATTTAGGTGCATTTGATTTTACAAATCATCTGCTTTTTGCTGCCACAAAATTATTAACTGTTTATCCACATTTGTATTTTTTTTTTTTATCTATTGGAGTCACTATATCTTCCAAGGATGATATCCTATTTTCCACACAAATTTTTTGCATGTTGTGTCTAAGGAATCCAATATCAACTTTGACCTTTTCCATTTTACCAGACAGCATAACATTGCTTGATTGAATTGCCTCCATTATCTGTGAGTTAAGTTGTTACAAAGTTATTTTAGGCTGTTTCTCTGTTTTATCAGTCTGTGGGGTACTTGGGGTGGTTGTCCTATGAGTGTCGCCTGTTGGTGGTCCACCACTCCGTGTGTGTGTGTGGAGCGCTGTGTCTGCCATCTTCCTTTTCCATCCTTGCAAATTCCTTGAGTTGCTCTGCTGCTTTACTCATTATGACCACAAGGTTTGAATAATTCCTCTAATCTATTGAAAGGTACAATATTTAATCAGTCACTGATTAAAGGGTACAGGTTACAGCAGTATTCTGCCCAATCCAATAAATTCAAGTCAACTGTAGCAATTGCAATTGCCAAGCTTTAGAGAGGATCAGGCAATTGCAATGGTCACAATAAAGCTGCGTACACACGGTTGGAATTTCCAAAAACAAATGTTCGATGTGAGCTTGTTGTCGGAAATTCCGACCGCGTGTAGGCTTCATCAGACATTTGCTGTCGGAATTTCAGACAACAAATATTTGAGAGCTGGATCTCAAATTTTCTGACAACAAAATCCGTTGTCGGAAATTATGATCATGTGTACACAATTCGGATGCACAAAATTCCACGCATTCTCGGAATCAAGCAGAAGAGCCACACTGGCTATTGAACTTCATTTTTCTCGGCTCGTTGTACCTGTTGTACATCACCACGTTCTTGACATTCGGAATTTCCGACAACATTTGTGTGATCGTTTGTATGCAAGACAAGTTTGAGCCAACATCCGTCGGAAATAAATCCACGGTTTTGTTGTCAGAATGTCCGATCGTGTGTACGCGGCATTAGTGTATACACTACCCACTGGAGGCAAGTTTTGGCCAGGCTCAGTAGTGCACCCTTACATATGTTAAGACTCAGTGGTGATACAACCAAGCCCAGCAAAAAGTCATTCCACTCCTTCCCTGGTTAAGCGATAGTCCATAAACTCCATCTACGGTGCTGTCTTATTCCTCACCTACATTGCATATTTTTTTCCAGGTGCAATGAGCCCAGCAGGATGTGGTAAGGTGTATCCGAATCTTCTCTTCACCACCTCACAGCCTCCTTTCCTCCTAGCAGCTCACTCCACTCACCCCTCGAAATCCACCAGCTCTGCCCCAGCATGTCTCAGCCCACACTCCTCCAAGCTCACCATGCCAGAGCAGCTCAGCAGGGACAGCTGAAACAGCGTGAACAGCAGGGTCAACAAATCAGCAGCACCTCCTTCTTGGCAAGCCACCGCTCAGCATCGGGTCTGTCTGCCTGTCACATATAATAAGTCCGAGACTCAGGCTGCATCACAGAGCTCTCGCTAACTGCGTCCAGCCATGTCAGCGGAAGCGACGCCCCCTGTGGATAATGACGTTTATTCCGGGCTCCCTTATTTTTAAAGGGAGCTTCCTCATTCAGATGAGCCCCCAGCCTTCACACTCCCACAACCACCAGGCCAGTTTTGTGGAGAGGAGGCTCTTTACCAGGAGGGTTGCAGAAATATGATGCTATCCTCTAATACAATATAATCAATTAATATTTGGCTATTTTAGTTCTTCATCTTAGCATAAAGCCACCCATATGTGGATTGAAATTTGGCTGGTTCAGCAGGGACTTGCAGAGATTCAATCCAGATTACTGCCATCAGCTATAGCCGCTCTAATCATTGTGTTCTGCTGGCTGGGAACGCTCACATATAGCACCCTTATAGAAAGGTGCTCAGATGGTTCCTAGGAGTCTGTATAAAAACTCTGAGTCAGGGAGCAGCCAGGTCTTTTTCCCAGAGGTGGAAACTGATTACACACCGCCTAATGTCCATGGAGCAAAGATGGGGAAGTCATGTGTGGAGCTCTGAGAGGACTGAATGTTGTGCAGCAAGAGGCTGGACCGGGATCAGGTCCGGGACTGATGCCTAGAGGGCTCAACTGTAATCGCATCCAGAGGAATGAGACCACTACTTTTGCTACCAAAGCAGGGCCCGGGGCTGAAGTTCATCCAAGGGATGCCTTGGAAAGACCTATTACTTAAGTCGGGCTTGATGTCCCCACACAGATGGAGCTGGGAGCCACTGTTTTAGCAGGTAAGCCATGTGCGGGTGTAGAGGAGAAGGGTGCATGTAGCCAGAGCACTAAGATGGTGGCACCTACTGAAAACACACCACTCGTGATCGGCTGGTACTGATTACATACCACTTAATGTCCATGAAGCAGAGATAGGGAAACCGTGTGTAGCACTAACCAGACTGAATGCTGTGCCTGCTGAGACTGCTACTTCTGCTATTAAAGCAGGACCCAGGGCTGAAGTTCATCCGAAGGGATGCCTTGGAAAGGCCTATTGGTCGAGTCGGTCCTGTCGCCCCTGCTGGGGGCCACTGTTTTAGCAGGTGAGCCTATGGAGGTTGGGTGCAGGCAAGTTGCGGGCTTTCAGCCACTTAACTTGTAGCAGAATCAGGAGAGATTCTCTAATACAGGGAGACACAAGCTTGAATGTGCTATATGGAGCATTATTGCTGAATACTTTAAAGCACATGGTATTGCACAGAGCTTAGCTCAAAGGGAACTTATCAGAAAGACGACGGATTCTTATATCCCACCAGGTAGGGCTAACCCACAGGAATTGCCTTTTATGACTTCAGAGAATGATACAAAAGAAAGTAGCCATTCATTATGGGTATGATTACCCCTATGTCCCTCATCATGTGATGGAGGAGGTGGAGGCGCTAAGAGAGCAATGTTGTTTTTTTTCAATTGTTACAAAAAAAAAAATATTCAATGGGCTCAACATAGTTACATAGTTAGTCAAAGTTGAAAAAAGACACAAGTCCATCCAGTTCAACCATAAAAAAAAAAAAAAAATATTGTACAATGCAATATACCCAATACTATACCCACAGTTGATCCAAAGGAAGGCAAAAAAGCCCAACAGAGCATGCTCCAATTTGCTACAGCAGGGGAAAAAATTCCTTCCTGATCCCCCAAGAGGCAATCGGATTTTCCCTGGATCAACTTTATCTAAAAATGTCAGTACCCAGTTATATTATGTACATTTAGGAAAGTATCCAGGCCTTTCTTAAAGCAATCGACTGAGCTGGCCAGAACCACCTCTGGAGGGAATCTATTCCACATTTTCACAGCTCTTACTGTGAAGAAACCTTTCCGTATTTGGAGATGAAATCTCTTTTCCTGCAGTCGTAAAGAGTGCCCCCTTGTCCTCTGTGTTGACTGTAAAGTGAATAACTCAACACCAAGTTCACTATATGGATCCCTTATATATTTGAACATGTTGATCATATCCCCCCCATTCTCCTCTTCTCAAGAGTGAACAAATTCAGTTCCTCTAATCTTTCCTCATAGCATATCTTTTCCTCATGCCTCTCAGCAATTTCCTTGGGGTGTCTACTTTCCAAAATGGGGTCATTTGTGGAGGTTTTGTACTGCCCTGCCATTTTAACACCTCAAGAAATGAGATAGGCAGTTATAAACTAAAAGCTGCGTAAATTCCATAAAATGTACCATAGTTTGTAGACACTCTAACTATTCCGCAAACCAATAAATATACGCTTATCGATTTTTTTTTACCCAAGACGTGTGGCAAGGATTGCTTTTACATACCAAGATGATACCTAAACCTGCAGGCATCATTCTGGCAGTACGTAGCTGGTCCTTGTTGGGCATATATTGTAATGTTCTTTTTTTTCATGCAGCCTGTGGGCTGACAAAAAAAAAAGAGAACCTAACAGATTTGTCCATTCAAATCGATTGATCGGTGGTATGCCCACCATTAGAATACCGTCCTGCATCCACCCACTTCTTGATGGGCATACAATAAATATAAAAATATATGCCAAAGCATAAGGGCAATCTGCCCCTATGTCCACCCCTGCTCCTATGCTTCGGCATATATGCTCTTTTTTTTAACTGTGGTGGTGAAATCACCTCCTACAGCTCTGGAGTCACAGATTTACGTATCGTGAGAGCAAACCATGTTGCTGTCAAAATAAATAAATCAGTGCTGCACCTGAATGGCGTATGGCATATATGCCCTTTTTTAAACTGTGGTGGTGAAATCACCTCCTACAGCACTGGAGTCACGGATGTACGTATCATAAGAGTAAACCATGTTGCTGTCAAAATAAATAAATCCGTGCTGCAGCTGAATGGCATACCTGAAAAGCAAACAATGGTAACAATAAAACATTAAAAAAAGATTTAAAAATATATGCAGAAGCATAGAGGCAATCCACCCCTAATGTTAGGGGCAATCAGCTCCTAATGCCAACCCCTGCCCCCATGCTTTGGCATATATGCTCTTTTTTTAACAGTGGTGGTAAAATCACCTCCTACAGTGTTGGAGTCACGGCTTTACATACCGTGAGAGGAAACCCTGTTTCTGTCAGAATATATAAATCCATGCTGCAGCTGAATGGCGTACCTGCAAAGCAAATAATGGTTAACAATAAAACAAAGTAACATTACAATATAACAGTAGGACATACCATAACTGCAAAGCAAATACAATGAAACACGGTAACAATAAAACATTGCAGTTAAGCATAAAATACAGTAACAATAGAGAGAGAGAACAATAGACCGAGAACAATAGACCGTGAACAATAGAGAGAGAATAGAGAGAGAAGAAAAATAAAACAACTATTTGTGTATTTGTGTCTTTTTTTTCACTTTTATTTTATCTATAAACATTCCAGGTTAGGGTCTCTAAAAATGTGATGGCCATTTCATCTTTCGAGACCCTGTGTAAGTATGCCTTAGGACTGTGCCTTGCTGTACCCTAAGCTAATACTCCACTAGTGTGTGGTAGCGACAAAAACATTCACCGATGCAGAGACCAGGTTGGTCAGGACAGAAGGGACAATAAAAGCAGGTGTCACGCCTATATCCGTGTTTTTCTGCAGACACGACATCTTATTTGGGGTGCTCTTTGGGTAGGGGTACCACGGAGGACTTCTGGAAAGTGCCACTCATGCAGCCGGCTCACTGCATTGGGAAGTTGGGCCACAGCACCGTCGAATTTTAGGAAGGATCCAGTTTGTCCTGATGCTTTGTATAGCACATAAGCGTTCAGCAGAGCCAATTGAAATAAGTATACAGACACTTTTTTGTACTCTATGGGCAATTAAGTACAGCACCATCATCTGGTCGTTGAAGTTCACCCCTCCCATGTTAAGATTGTATTCGTGGACACAGAGGGGCTTCTCAACAACACCAGTCGCCTTTGGAATTTGCACTGCCGTGTCTGCATGAATGGAGGACAGAATGAAAACATTATGTGTGTCCCTCCACTTCACTGCAAGCAAATTATTACTTCTCAAGCAGGCTCTTCTCCTCGGGACTATACAAGCCATTGGGGGGAGCCCCGGCGATTGAATTGCATGGTGCCATATGCGCCAATTCCACAATAAAAAAGGTGACTAAAATGTGGCATGCTTGTGTAATAATTGTCCACATACAAGTGGTACACCTTTCCGAATAAGGGTGACACCAAGTCCCAAACAATCTTACCGCTGCTCCCTATGTAGTCTGGGCAGTTGGGGGGCTCCACGTGACTATCTCTTCCCTCGTAAACCATAAAACTATATGTATAGCCTGTTTCCCTGTCACAGAGCTTATACACATTGACCCCATGTCTGGCACGCTTGCTGGTGAGATACTGTTTGAAAGACAGGCGGCCAGAAAGTTTAATCAGGGACTCATCAACGCAGACAACTTGATCGGGGATAAACAAGGCTGTTGTTGGTTGAAGTGGTTTACAAGTGGCCGAATTTTTTGGAGCCGATCGTATTCAGGGTCACCATGATGATGACATATTTTATTGTCATTGAAATGCATGAACCGCAAGATCTGCTCGTATCAAGTCCTGGTCATGGAAGCAGAGACCATGGGCAAATGATGAATTGGGTAAGTGGACCAATATAACTGCAACTCATTTTTTTTAGTTATGCCCATGAGGAGGGATAGGCCCAGAAAAGTTTAAAATTTCGGGAACCATAATAGGTTTCCAGGCAAATTCTCTGGCAAGGGTCAAATGGTGATTTGCAGTGATAAATTGACCAGTGTATAAATTACTTTGGTCCACAATAGATCTGTAGAGATCTTCCGTGACAAACAGCGAATAAAAGTCAAGGGAAGTAAAATCCACCGTTTCCACCTGAATTCCAGGTTGGCCAGTAAATTGGGGAAGTACGGGCACTGCAGAAGTGGTGGGCTCCCAATCAGGATTAGCAAACGCAGCGTGAAAGACACTATGGGCTCTATGGGCCTGTGTTCGAACTCTTGGTGGCTGCGGGGAACTACTTGTGCTAGCTGCCACACCAGCTTGAACTGCACTTATGGGACTCGCCACATCACAAAGTGTTACTGCAGTGCTGGTTTGTCTATGACCAGGATGTACTAGGCCGCTGGTGCTTGCCAGTTCACCAGAAGGTTAAGCGGCACTAGTACTGGCTCTCTGCTCCATACAAGAACCCTGTGGTTGTTGCACCTCAGCAACAGAAGAACGGGGTAGGGTACTCCTGACCTTAGCAGGGAACACTACTCTGTTGTCAGAACTATCTGTCAGGGTGCCGCTGCTCTCTACGGGTTCTCATACTGAGCCTGAATCTGACAGTGAGGCTTCTCCTTCACTCTCATCTGTCATGCTCAGCAACATGTAGGCCTTTTCACTAGTGTACCTCTGAACATTTTGGCCACTAAATTTATAGGTACAACTAGTGCGACTCACAGGCAAAAGAACACCTGATTATCAGAGACTGCCTCAATTGCTACCAAAAAAATCAACTGTTAGTGTTCGCAGGGAGCAGGCGTGACTCTAATGCTGCAGTTATGTGTGCTGTGTTTTGTAAGCGACAGTGATCTATTGATACTGTACTTGGGTGGGCTGGGCTGGGCGGAGGAGCTAAACGCAGGTGCTAGCAGGTGTCTGGGCTGATCCTGCTAACACCATGTTTTTGGGAACACTATACTAGTGGGGACGCTAATATAGTTATAGTTACATAGTTCGTCAGGTTGAAAAAAGACACAAGTCCATCCAGTTCAACCATAAAAATAAATAAATAAATAGATAAAAAATATCGCACAATCCAATATACCCAATGCTATACCCATAGTTGATCCAGAGGAAGGCAAAAAGCCCCAGCAGAGCATGCTCCAATTTGCTACAGCAGGGGAAAAAATTCCTTCCTGATCCCCCGAGAGGCAATCGGATTTTCCCTGGATAAACTTTACCTATAAATGTTAGTACCCAGTTATATTATGTACATTGTGAAAAGTATCCAGGCCTTTCTTAAAGCAAAGATATTGATCTGTTCAAACACTATACTAGTAAGGGAGGTATATGGTGTGTGCGTTTGCTAGCGCCACTAGCACTAATCTGACGCTGCCTGAGATTGACGCTGACCCTAATTGACACTTAAACCTAACTGATGTCATCCATGACACTAATACTGGGATCAGAAAAAAATATCTGTACACTATACTAGTGACAGGGCATGAAAGGGTTAACCGGGGGGGGGGGGGGCGATCAGAGGGTCAAACCTTTATTAAGGGGTTTATGGGGGGTATCCTAAACCTACCCGAGCCTACTACTGCCACTAACTGCCCTAACACAAGTGACACAAGTGACACCAGTACAGTGATCAGTGAAAAATCTAAAAACTGCACCTGTGACAGGGAGTGAAAGGGCTAACTGGGGGACGATCAGGGGGTGATTGGGGGGTGAAAAGTGTGCCTACCTGTACTGGTGTTAGTGTAGTGTAGTGTTGGTGTACTCACTGTACTCACCTGTCCTTTCCTCTCGCACTGGAACCAAAAAGGGCTCCACAAGAGGAGGTGACATCACTTCCTCTGCTTGTGTTTACATTACACAGGCAGAGGACAGTCTGCCATTCACCAGAACCGATCACCGGGTCCAGGCCAGAAATCATTGCCCTGGGCCTGGAGGATCATCGGTCCTGGAACAAATCCGATTGACACGGGGAAGGCGGGTACAAATGCGGCGGCTGGTCCAGAGCTAGTTAAACTACTAGCTGGAGTTATGGCCAATAGGTTAAATAAAGTTATCAGATCGATTATCCATCCAGACCAAAGAGGTTTTATGCCTAACTCATCAAATGCTGTAAATGTAAGATGCACTTTTTTAAATATACAAGCTCCAGTTGATAACGCAACTAGTAGAGCCTTGCTGTTTTTAGATTACGTTAAGGCGTTTGACAGCATAGAGAGGTGCTAGGTATGGGAAGTGCTTAAACGTTTTGGCTTTGGTGATACTAATTGGATCAAGCTCTTATACACGGCACCCAAGGCCTCTATAAGAGTTAATGGGAGCCTGTCAGAGTCCTTTACTCTTTTCCGAGGCACCAGACAAGGGTGTCCACTATCATCCCTTTTATTTTCGGTAATGACAGAACCCCTTGCAGCTATGCTTAGGCAAATGGTGGGGGTGAGAGCTTTCAACAGGGGTCAATATGAGGATGAAATAGCTCTATATGCAGATGACATCTTGCTGTATTTAGCTGATACTCAGACATAGGGATGAACTTCGTGTTCGAGTCGAACCCATGTTCGCTCGAACATTGTCTGCTCGCCCGTTCGCCGAATTGCTAATGATATGGGCCGTTCGCGCCAAATTCGTGTGGCGCGTCACGGCCCATAATTCAATGCGGCATCGCAGTGCATTGCTGGCTGATGATTGGCCAAGCATGCACTATGACCCACATGCTTGGCCAATCACAGCGCCGTCTGTAGAGAGAGCTGTAATTGGCCAAAGCCAGGGTGGCCAATTATGGCTCAGGGGGTTTAGTACACGCCCCACACTATATAGGGCCGCCTGCACGGCGGCCCTGTGTAGTGTGTTCCGGCGTTGAGAGACAGTGTCATTTGATTTAAGTTAGATAGATTAGGCAGGACAGTCAGTCAGTTAGCTGCACTTACAGTGTATTGTGTATATATATGCATCCCAGGTGTTGTGTGTGTATATATATATATATATATATATATATATATATACACTGTATTCAGTTTAGCTAGATCCCTTCCTGGTTTTATCTTCCTACTGACAGGCAGGCAGGTGTTGTTACAGTACAGCTACCTGAAGAATTGCTGGTGTTCTTCTGATCCTATTAGTACCACAGTCAGGCAGCTACACTATTTACAGTTAGTGTAGTGCATCCTCCTCACAGTGTTCAGCTAAAGCTACAAGTTAGTGTAGTGCACAGTGTTCAGCTAAAGCTACAAGTTAGTGTAGTGCGACCTCTGCACAGTGTTCAGCTAAAGCTACAAGTTAGTGTAGTGCGTCCTCCTCACAGTGTTCAGCTAAAGCTACAAGTTAGTGTAGTGCACAGTGTTCAGCTAAAGCTACAAGTTAGTGTAGTACGACCTCTGCACAGTGTTCAGCTAAAGCTACAAGTTAGTGTAGTGCGTCCTCCTCACAGTGTTCAGCTAAAGCTACAAGTTAGTGTAGTTAGTGTAGTAGTTAGTGTAGTGCGTCCTCTGCACAGTGTTCAGCTAAAGCTACAAGTTAGTGTAGTGCGACCTCTGCACAGTGTTCAGATAAAGCTACCTGTAGAAGATTGGTGGTGTTCTCATACTACAGGCAGGCAGTTGATTTTGCTAGCTGCAGTATTAGAATATATATATATATATATATATATATATATATATATATATATATATATACATATATATATATCCTAGCTTAGTGCGGCTACATCTCACTGCAGGCCATTAGTATGTCTGGAAGGCCAACAAGGAGAGGCAGACAGTCACAAGCCAATAAAAGAGGGCAAGCAAGCTCTGTGTCTAGAGGCAACAGTGCTGGTCGTGGACATGGTGCATCCTCATCAACACGTGGCTGTGGGACACGCTTGGCCTTTTTTTCGGCAGCTGGCCGTGTTGAGGTGCAACATGCGGAAGACTTGGTCGGGTGGATGACCAAGCTGTCCTCATCCTCCTCATCCTCTCTCACCCATGCTCAGGGTACTTTGTCTGGCAAAGCAGCTGCCAACGCGCCTCTTCCCTTGGCTCAATGGCATCAGTGACTCCTTCCCTAGCCCCACCATGTCCTCCTGAGGAGTCCCTCGAACTGTTTGACCACAGTGTTGGGTACATGCTCCAGGAGGATGCCCAGCGTTTAGAAGGCTCTGATGATGATACCGAGCTAGATGAAGGCAGTAACGTGAGCACGGACAGAGGGGGTGCCCAAGAAGGACAGCTATCTGGCAGTCATGCTCCCCCTGCTGCAGCATACTGCCAGGTTTGCTCCAGTGATGAGGAGGGAGGGGATGATGAGGTCACTGACTCAATGTGGGTGCCTGATAGGAGAGAGGAGGAGGAGAAGGAGGCACATCACCAACGAGGCAGGATGCCCTCCAGGGGCCAGCCTAAGGGCAGCACACTGACTGCATCACACCGCAAAGCTCCGCATGTGCAGGGCGCTGCTGTCTCTGCGCGTTATTCCAAAAGTTCTTTGGTGTGAGCCTTTTTTGAGACCAGTGCATAAGATCGCACCGCTGCTATTTGCAACATATGTCTCAAGCGTATCTTGCGTGGCCAAAACATCTCCCGCTTGGGCACCACATGCTTGACCAGACATATGTTGACCTGCCACGCAGTTCGTTGGCAAGCGTACCTAAAAGACCCACACCAAAGAACAAAGAGGACCTCTCCTTGCTCCTCATCAGCTGAGATCTCCAACCCCACTATACCTTCAGTCCTCTCTGAGACCTGCACTGAGAGGAATGAAGGTGTAGAATTAGGCCAGCAGCAGATGAAGCAAGCAGCTGTGGAGCAGAAGCTAATGGGCATTGGCATAAGCCAATGCTTCCTGTATAGCCCCACCTCCTGTCAAAGGAGGAGTGATACCAAATGTACTCTGCCTGGGACAGCAACAGCCGGCGATACCTGAATGGAAGAGTGTTATTAAAGGTAAGTTTATTGCTAAAATCACAGTGTATATATGGGCATATCTGTTTTGCAGTTCTGTTCTGCAGTGGTTACTGGGCTGCTTTCAAACTGATCCACAGGTTCAGCGCAGTGCACCTACAAGTTACCTGCACTGAGCCATAGACTTCTGGTTTTATCTGTGGGTTTGGTGCGCTTTCAGAAAGTGCACCACACTTGTAGGATATATTAGAATTCTATGGCAAAGTGCAGCTAGCCCGCAGGAAAGCCACAGGTGCACTGCGCTGCACCCGCAGTGTGGCTAGACCACAGACCATCAGTGTAAAAGCATCCTTAGGCCTCTTTCACATAATCGGTCTAACCCAATTGGACCCTCTATTCACCTCTTTAGAGTGGCAGATGTAAACAGACTTGTGTCCGTTTATACCTGCCTACCACCAATCCGATCTGATAACAAAAAAAGAAGTGGATTCGTCTTCTTCCATCCGATCGGATTGGAGGGCCCATAGAGTAGAGTGGGTTGTGTCTGAGTCTGCTTTGCCTATGTAGAGTGGACACGGACCTGTTATCCACCCACTTTGCTCATTGTAGTGTGGGACGAGAAGGGGCAGTGGAGGAGAGAGAGAAGGAATCTCCCTTTTTTTTTTCTTTTTGTTGTTTTTTTTCCTCTCACTTCATCTCACTTGAACACATTCTGAGGGAATGAATGACAATATAAACTAAAAAATATTGTTAATGATGCTGATTTATTTATTTTGTTTTGTTTTTTTATGTTCTGTTTTTCTTTCGTTGGTTTTTTGTTTTTTTTATTTAAATTTCCAAAAAAAATCTGATTAAAAAAATGAATAAAAATCAACCACTGTGTGCTGAGGCATCCCTCGTGTGCTAGAGTCAGTGTGTTTAAAGGGGAAATTGTGTCTGTGTCCTGAAGAGCTTAGTCTATTTAATTAATAGTGAAAGAACTTTGCTTGGGCTGTCCACAGAGGAAGATTAATCTCCTCATATCATTACTTCAGCCCAACCCACTCTTTACTTCTACAAGAGCTTGACTCGTAGCTCTACAAGAGCTTGGCTCATAGCTCTGCAAGAGAAAGTTCAGTGTTCTCAAATTGTTAGTAAGGGTTACTAGAGTATCCTACCACTACCCAATACCTATCCAAGTTCTACAACAAAGCATCAGAAAAAGCATACCTCTAGACCAGTGATGGTGAACCTTGGCACCCCAGATGTTTTGGAACTACATTTCCCATGATGCTCATGCACTCTGCAGTGTACTAGAGCATCATGCAAATTGTAGTTTCAAAACATCTGGGGTGCCAAGGTTCGCCATCACTGCTCTAGACTGTTTAATTATCCCGAAGAGCGATTACACTGTGAGATGTGCTGTGAGGAAACTGCTGGCTAAAGAATATGGGCAAACTACTTAGCAGCTATTATGGGGGTAGTTCTACACAAGGAAGGGGTTAATCACAATTTTTAATTATGCTATACTTGCAATAATCTAATCTTACTAGGGCGTTGAGTGTCATTTTCCCAACAGTAGTCATCATGAGTAGAAGTAGCCATCATGAGTCTTAACAGCTGCAATGCATTGTTGACCTCAGAAATCATTCTCTATGTGAAGTGTAACACCTTTGGCTGATTAAAAATGTGTCTGATTTTTAAAAAGTGTATTATTTAAAATGTTAGGTATACAGCAAATTGACTATTATAAACCACAGAGCTGAAAAGTCAGTTTAAAACGGAGTTCTGCCGAATTTTTATAATTTTTTTTAAAAGTCAGCAGCTACAAAAAGTGTAGCTGCTGACTTTTAATAATCGGACACTCTCCTGTCCCACGGTCCAGCGAGGCGGGTGTACGAAGCCCCGCTCCTCTCCCCCTCCTCTCCATGGCAACGGTATTTTTACTGTGGTTGCCCGGGTGTGGCTTCACAGCCGGGCACGCACTGCGCATGTGCGAGCCGCGCTGCGCGCTGTGAATGGCTGAGCAATTTTCTGGGACCTGTGAGGTGTCCTAGCAGATTACAAGGAGGAAGGGGGGAGAGGTGATGTTCCTTCCGGTGCCACGGAGCCCCGGGAGGAAGTGGTAGCTGGATGCCTCTAAAAAGAGAGTATGCGCTCTCCCCCCAAAAAATGACATGCCATGTCAGGGAATCACCATCACTTAAAGCGAAAGTTCCATTTTTGGGTGGAACTCCGCTTTAAGTAAACACAGCATTCCAAATTCAGTTGTAATAGCCTAGGTAGCTTGAAACAACCTATTGATTACAGTTACAATAATCCATTACCCATTACCCATATACACACTTGCCACCCTCCTCTCCTGCACTTCTGTTCTCTGTACATATGGCCTGCTGACATACCCTCCGCCCTTTTTTTCTGCACGTTGCCCATTGTTATATCCTCTCTACTCCTTCACATATCGGATATTGCCCTAACCCCCTCTCCTGCAACATTCTGCTAACTGAGGTTTTATGCTTCCCTATTCAAATAAAAACTACAAATGTTTAGGCTATAGCTACACTTTATGGTCATAGGGATGATAATAACAATGCAAGGGGCCTGTATAAACACCTTACTCCAGCAATTCTCATTATCGGGGCAGATGGGGATGCCTTTTTATTTCTTATTTTAATAAAACAAATGCAAAAAAAATGAACAAGCATTACTTCTATTTCGTTGTTAGTTTTAGTTATTTGATGAATGTCTATTAAGAAAAAAGGCCCAGTTTTTTTACATTGTTAGCTCCTGACTAGATATAAGCTCAATAAACTCAACAAACAGGGTTTTGTAGCTGTTGAATATCTGTAGTTGGTTTAAGGGATAATTAGTAAATGTTGAAATATAGTCTATTAAAGTGGGTGTCAAGGCAGAAGGTCTTTATCTTACTGCATGCAGCTTCCCCCGTTTTCCCCCCTAAATACATAGGTAGCGCTACCCCTGAAGGAGCCGCTAATGAATGTGGGATTCTGCACCCTGCCTCTCAACCCCAAGAATGGTCTCAATCCCTCTGGCACACCTGCTTGGTAATATTAGTATGGGACCCAGCCATAGAGAAAAACACAGTAATGATAAACCATAAAGTATATTTACCATAGCCCTGGATCCCGTCACTTCACCAGCTGCAGTAGTAAATAAAGACTCACACAGAATATCAATTAACCACTCAGAAAGTTTACTAAAGTGGATTTTAAAACACAATGAACAATGTGATAAATCAGATACAAGAAATGACAGTAGATAACAGTCGGTGTATATGTGAAACGGAGGGGTTCAATAATCACAGTAGGAAGTATATGCAGACAGGCGTACAATGGGACAGGCGCTCAATATGCTCCAAAACCTATATTAAACACCTTCCCACTGAAGCCCTAACACACACACCAAACTATCATAATATAATGTTACTTGCATTCAGCAATACAATGCAATATTTAACCTGTACTCAAGGGCTCCCCCTAGGTTGTAATTTAGTGTTTAAACTACAAAGATAGAACCCTGATGCTTTGCAGAAAATGATAAGAGTTCATTGTCTCCTATATTCAGCTAGCCTGGAGTTTAACTGCAGTATTTGTAATTGAATAGGGTAAAGAGAGAAAACAACTGTAGAATAAATGGTACGTGGATAACTGTGTAACTGAAGAAATATGGCACTTATGGCTTCCTGCCTCATGTATGAGTGTAATACAGTACGGAGAATACAGTCCCCAGAGTTCAGCTGTATGCGACCTGTAAATAGAGTGGGCTGTGTAGCTTCTGTGGGACTACAAGTCTCACCAGCAGTCTGTAAATAACTCACTCAGCAAATAGTGCACTTTACTGAAATGGGCAGGTGCCCTCTCACCACAATAGACCCAGAGGCTGCGGGTCTCCATTCAGTCTCCCCTCTTGATCTCTCAGTCTGATGAAAGATGGCGCAGCCGCGCTGTACCGCTCCTCCGAATGGCTGGGATGCAGGAAACTTCCAGATGTCCTGCAACTACACACCGATCCACTTGCTAAGCTGGTATGGCTGTATTCTGAAGTCCCTCAGAGGCTGGCGATCCCGCTCCGCGCCGTGTAGGCCGCAGTCTTTTGGTCACACACACAGACCTCCTGCTAGCAGGTATTGAATGACGTCCAGAGAGACCGAAGGATGGCAGCGCTGTTCCTTTTATCTGTTTACCAAGCAGGCTGTTCTGTGACTTGGCATTGTGGGTCTGTGACTTGGCATTGTGGGTCCAGTAGTTTCCAAACTGAGTTAACAACATGAGTCACTTCCTCATAAAACTACATATCCCACAATGCATAACTGTTTACCTCCTAAATAAAGGAAAGTTCCTGATAAAGTTTCAGCGGTCACTAGAGGGAGCCAAACCCTTACTTAAGAAACAATACATTACTTAACATGATAACTTTGGTAGCAAACCCCTGTGCTATACATACCTGAGCCCGATCCTGATCCAGCAATGTGCACGAGAGCCAAGGCTCTCCCAGGTCTCTCGCTTCTGATTGGCTCAGATACAGCAGCTGCAGCCAATGGCCATCAAAACCAGTGAAGGGAGGGAGCAGGGCTAAGTCCTGCTCTGTGTGTCTTATGGACACTCAGAACAGGGCTCGGGAGTAAGCATGCATGAGTGCTCTCATAGCAAGTGGCGAACGCATGTCCCTATAGCAGGGCGTTTGCACATGTAGGTCTCGTACACATGCAAACAGCAATCGTCCCACACATGTAAGGTATCACCATGAACGTCAGATCATGAGCAGTAATTCTAGTGCTGAGCCTCCTGTATAAATCTAAAATGGTAACCTGTAGTAGGCTTTTAAAGTGCCGCCTATGGATAGTAAAATTTACATAATTTGTCCCTGTGGCACTGGTGTGTGTAATTTTAAAGGGTGACCTGTTCGGTATCTATTTACTCGGCGTGACAGCACCTTTTATCATCTTTTATGTTTTACCGGGAAGTTGCGTTATGTATTATAATTTTTTTAAAGAATCTGTTAAAGATTAAGTCAAAACCTGTCATGATCCAATCATTATTTAGGCTCAACACATTAAAATTTTAAAAAGTGTATTTTTTTCCTAAAAATTTCGTTTAAAAAAACGCTGCGCAAATGCCATGTGACAAATAAAATTGCAAAAGCCACCAATTTATTCTCTAGGGCCTCTGCTTTAAAAATAAATAAATATATAATGTTTGGAGAGAAGCAAAATGATACCCCAGCTCCACTGCCAATATGATGATCTATGAACTGTGGACCAGTGCTCTAGCCAGGACACTTCAGGTCCCAAAATGCAGTACTTGAATCAGAAAAGGGCTGGCGACTGGGATGCTCTTGAATAAAAGTCCTTTATTTGGTTACATGGGTACAGCGGTACAGGCTACGCTGACGCGTTTCTGCTAAGAAGCCTTCATCAAAGCATACATGTTTGATTTAAAAACTGATATTTATGACAGAGTAAGCACTCCAAATGGGGCGGGTGCATCCTAATCAGAGCAATCAAAACAATTAAAAACACATGGAGAAAAGAGAGAAGCACAGCAGGCATATGAGAGACATATTATGAACAAAATAAGACATATTCAAAATGGTGCAATAAATGTATTAAACAATGCGATTATGTTAAAATAAATATATGTCCATCCTATCATTCAAACCATACGGTTTTCTAGTATTGAGGGTATGAATCCACCACACTTCACGTTTAAGCAAAATACGATGAGTGTCACCTCCTCTTGGGGGTTTTTTAACTTGTTCAGCACCAAAAAAGGAAAAAGTGTCAAGATTACTATGATGGAATTCCCGGAAATGTTTTGACACATTTGAGATATTTTTAGCATTAATATTTGTAGTGTCATTCACATGTTCCGAGATTCTAACTCTCAACGGGCGTATATTGCACCCAACGTATTGACTGCAGGCACTACACTAAATAACATATACCACCGATTTAGAGTTGCAGTTTATGTACTGTTTGATGGTATATGTTTTCTTGGTAGAAAAAAAAAGAACGGAGGTGCTTTTTTTATGTCTATGACACTACCTACAGGTGTTGTGGCTAGAGGTCGACCGATATGGGTTTTTCTCTGGCCGATGCGGATATTTAGAAATCGCGGCGGCCGATGGCCGATATATGATGCCGATTTTTTTGGGCCGATATGTTTGGCCGATTTTTTTTTTTTTTTTTTCCCTTCATCTCAAAAATCTAACACTTAGACCCTTTTTAACACTGGAGCATTTTTCAGGCGCTTTGGGCTAAAAATAGCGCCTGTAAAGTGCCTGCACAACGACTCCCCTGCAGTCTCAGTGTGAAAGCCCAAGTGCTTTCACACTGAGGCGATGCGCTGGCAGAATGTTAAAAAAAAAGTCCTGCAAGCAGTATCTTTGGAGCGGTGTATACCGTTCCTCCACCACTCCTGCCCATTGAAATGAATGCACACCGCTGCCGAAGCGCCTGCAAAGTGATTCGGCAGCGGCGCTTCAAGGGCGCATTTCATCGGCCGCTAGCTGGGTTATAAGCGCCCCGCTAGTAGCCCAATAGCGCCGCTAAAATGGACGGTAAAGCGCCGCTAAAACTAGAAGCGTTTTACCGTCAACGCCTGCCCGCTCCAGTGTGAAAGCAGCCTTAATTAATAAGCGATACAGAAAATTTCTTACATTTAAACATTTATTAAACAAAACAAACCTCCAATCAGTTCACTTGTATGTATAATTTAGATTTTTAAAAAAACCTATATCTTAAATACACCAAAACAAGTAATCAAAACTTTTGGACGAAAAAAAATGGGCTAACTTTACTGTTTTAGTTTTTTTTAATTAATTAGTGTATTTTTTCCAAAAAAATAGCATTCGAAAGACCGCTGCGCAAATACCGTGTGACATAAGATATTGCAACAACTGCTATTTTATTCCCCTAGGGTCTCTGCTAAAAAAATATATATATATAATTTTTGGAAGTTTTAAGTGATTTTCTAGCAGAAAATACAGGATTTTTACTTGTAAGCAACAAGTGTCAGAAAAGATTTAGTCTTTAAATGGTTAAACTGAGAACTCCTACACACTGAGTTCAGTTCATTGATAAGTAGAAACATTGTATCTCTTCTTGGTTCTTTTATCACACTTGGCAGGCTGCCCAGAGAGGACAAACAAGTTGCTTCACTGAATACTTCAGGCAACTTTCATTGACTTCTATTACAGAAGTCATTTGCAAGTCGTGCTGAAGTTATAATCTGCCTTTTTTTTTATCAGCACAATCGACCGATGCCGACTAATTAAAAAACGCCAAATATTGGCCGATATATCGGAAGTCCTCTAGTTGTGGCCACACATGTAGGAACCTACAGTGGAAAGCCAGGTCTGTGATTTGTTTGACTTCTGAGAGCAAAACAAGCTGGGTGACAGCATACTTCCCAGACTGGGGGCCCTTCTACTGAAAAAATGGCACCCCCCCTGGATAACAGAGTACAGATCCTTGTCAGCATATAAAATGGGGAGATGTGCTTTAAGAATCGCATTGATTTTGTTGTATTCTAAAGAAAATGTAGTGACAAAATTGACTTTATTTCTATTGTAATCACTACACTGTTCGTATTTATTTGTGCCACTATTCTGAATCATCACTACCCGATCTCTATGAAATGCTATATTTTTACTTCTAGCTATTAATCGTGTATTATATGCCCTTTCTTTGAGTCGCTTTTGAATCGCTGTGCATTCTTGCAGGAAATCCTTGTCTGTAGAGCAGTTTCTCCTGGCCCTGATGAATTCACCAGTGGGAAAAGACTTGATGGTGTGACTGGGGTGAAAGCTATTGACCAATAAAAGGGAAATCCCTGCACAGGGCTTCCTAAAAGTTCTGGAAGTCACTGTGTTGTTATCTAGATGCCCCATTAAGGTCAAATCCAAATAGTCTATTTGGGTTGGGTGGTGCACACAGGTGAACTCCAGGTTTAGGGAGTTGGTATTAATATATTTCATAAAGTCACCTATGTTATCACTCGATCCATGCCATACTACAATCAGGTCATCAATGAAACTACCATACCAGGCAATGTTGGTTTTAAATGGGTTATCAAGGGCAAATAAAGTAAATTCTTCCCACCAGCCCATGTAAAGATTTGCCAAAGAGGGGGAAAATTTTGCCCCATGGATGCACCTTGACTCTGAATGTAGTATCAGTATCGTTCAAACATGAAGAAGTTGTGTGTCAGGAGGAACTCTACTGCTATACAAATGAACTCACGTACATAGGACTGTTACCACTGTAGTATGAAAGATGGTGTTTAATGGCTGACAGTGCTAGAGAGTGAGGAATGCAGGAATACAGAGATCTAACATTTATGGTGATCCAAATGCATTCTGTGGACCAAAAAATGTCCTGCATGTGGGCTAACAAATGTCCAGTGTCCTTTATAAACCCAGGTAGATGGACAACAAGCGGTTGAAGAAATTGATCAACCCATTCTCCTAATCTCTCCAATAGTGATCCTATGCCGGCAACTATAGGGCGACCTTTCACTGGATTATCTTTGGGGAGATGGTGAAAAACCGGAGTAATGGGATGTGTGACCATGAGATAATCTATAGTTTTTTGATCTAAACCACCCATCTCCTTACCTTCATCCAATAAGTGTAATGCCCTCGGACATTCTGACAACAAAATCCTAGGATTTTTTTCCAACAGATGTTGGCTCAAACTTGTCTTGCATACACACGGTCACACAAAGTTGTCGGAAAATTTGATCGTTCTAAACACGGTGACGTAAAACACGTACGTCGGGATTATAAACGGGGCAGTGGCCAATAGCTTTCATCCCTTTATTTATTATGAGCATGCGTGGCACTTTGTCCATCGAATTTGTGTTCACATGATCGGAATTTCCGACAATGGATTTTGTTGTCGGAAAATGTTATATCCTGCTCTCAAACTTTGTGGGTCGGAAAATCCGATGGAAAATGTGTGATGGAGCCTACACATGGTCAGAATTTCCGACAACAAGGTCCTATCACACATTTTCCGTCGGAAAATCCGACCGTGTGTACGGGGCATAACAATTTTTGTTGTATAGTTGCTGTGGGATAATAACTGAGGGGGGATATGTGATGTGATCTTCCAGCTGCCTGAGTGCTTCCTGTTTGTAACTAGCAGTATCTAGGATCACTACAGTACCCCCCTTATCTGCCTGGCGAATCACTATGTCAGGTCTCATTTTCAAGGCATTTAAGGCTATGGTTTCTTACTTATTATTACTTATTATTACTTACTTATTTAACCCATTCTGATTCCACAACATTCTGAAACAAATCCACAATGTAATTTCTGTTTTGAACAGGGTAAAAAAAAAAAAAAGAGGCGTAACTAGAACCTTCAGGGCCCCGGTGCAAGAAACAATGATGGCCCCCCCCCTTCCATCTGAGCTCCAGGCTTCAAATTTTGGGAGGGCATCCATGGACATCCTCCCAAAACCGTGCTTCCCGCATGCCCCCTGGGACGTGCATCCAGCGCAATCACAGTGGCCCTTTACCATGTGATGTCAGCTGATCACATGTAAACAGACTTGCCGGTTATCCGCAGCCCTTTCCTCCCGTGCTATATCTGTGTGAGGAAAGGACTGCCATTAACTGTCAAGAATGTCAGTAAATTGTTTACACTGATAATCAGTGCCCCAATCATCAGTGCCATGTATCAGTGCCCATCAATGCCACCTATCAGTGCCCATCAATGCCGCCTACAAGTGTTACCTATCAGTGCTCATTAATGCTGCCTATTAGTGCCCATCAAATCTGCCTATCAGCACCACCTATCAGTGCTCATTATTGCAGCGTCCCTCCATGCCACCTATCGGTAGTCTTCAATACTGCCCATCAGTGCCCATCAATACTGCCTTAGTTCTGCCTATCAGTGTTTCTCAGTGCCCATCCGTGCAGCCTATGAGTTCTGCCTATCAGTGCTCATCAATGCCCATCAATGCCTCCTATGAGTGCAGCCTATCAGTGCCACCTTTCAGTGCCTCCTATCAGTGCCCCTATCAGTGCCTTCTTAGTGCCCCCTATCAATGCCTCCCTTCAGTGCCCATCAGTAAATCCCATTGGTGCCTCCCATCGGTGCCCCCTATCAATGCTCATCAGTAAATCCTTTCAGTGCCTTCCATCGGTGCCCCCTATCAGTGCCCCCTAGTGCCTTCTCAGTGCCCCCATCAGTGCCTCCTATCATTGCCCACCAGTGCCTCCCATCAGTGCCCCCTATCAGTGCTTGCCTTCCGTGCCCATCAGTGTCCCCTATCAGTGCCTCCCATCGGTGTCCCCTATCGGTGCCTCCCATTGGTGTCCCCTATCAGTGCCTCCCATCGGTGTCCCCTATCAGTGCCTCCCATCGGTGTCCCCTATCAGTGCCTCCCCTTCAGTGCTCATCAGTAAATCTTATCAGTGCCCCCTATCAGTGCCCATCAGAGTCCTCTATCAGAGTCCTCTGTCTTCTCAGGACAGCATGGCTCTGAGCGGAGAGCGTGTCTCTCCAGTGGCATCACTAGAGTTGGTGTCATACGGTGAGGAAAAAATTGGTGTCACCCCCCTCCACCAACTATAGCCCCCCCTCAGTACAGACCCCCCTCCACTAACTGCAGACCCCCCTCTCAGTATAGACCCTCCACTAAGTACAGACCCCCCTCTCGCAGTATAGATCCTCCTCACTAAGTACAGACCCCATCCATCAGTATAGCCCCCCTCATTGTAGACCCCCATCTATCAGTATAGCCCCCCTCTATCAGCATAGACTCCCATCTATCAGTGTAGACCCCCTTAGTGCAGACCCCCATCTATCAGTATAGACCCCCCTCAGTGCAGACCCTCATCTATCAGTATAGACCCCCCTCTATCACTATAGACCCCAGTGTAGACCCCCCTCCATCAGTGCAGACCTCTCCTACATCATTGCAGACCCCCCTCCATCAGTGAAGACCTCCCCTCCATCAGTGCAGACCCCCTCCATCAGTTCACATCCCCCCTCAGTACAGACCCCCCCTCCATCAGTGCAGACCTCCCCTCCATCAGTGCAGACCCCCCTCCATCAGTTCACATCCCCCCCTCAGTACAGACCCCCCTCCATCAGTGCAGACCTCCCCTCCACCAGTGCAGACCTCCCCTCCCTCATTGCAGACCCCCCCTCCATCAGTTCACACCCCCCTCATTACAGACCCCCCCTCCATCAGTGCAGGCCCCCCCACAATGCAGACCACCCCCCCTCATTGCAGACCACCCCCCTCCATTAGCACACACCCCCTAAGTGCAGACCCCCCATCAATGCAGACCCCAATCAGTGCAGACCCCCCTCCCTCCATCAATGCAGACCCCCCTCAGTGCAGACCCCCATCTCATCAATGCAGACCCCCCTCAGTGCAGACCCCCACCTCATCAATGCAGACCCCCCTCAGTGCAGACCCCCACCTCATCAATGCAGACCCCCCCTCAGTGCAGACCCCCACCCCATAATGTTCCCCCCAGCACATGTCTATTTGCATACAAACTTTACAGACCTCAGAACAGCGTTCTCCCTTGGACTCCTCTTCCTCCCCCTCCGTAACCAGAGAGGAGGGGGAGGCGGCTTCGGTCCACTCCGCTGTAAGCCTGCGTGTCTCTCATCTAACAGCAGAGAGACACCGGCATTGTTTGTTTTATTTCCCTGCTCTCGGTGTGTCCTCTCTCTCGCACGGCATGACAGGACACACAGCTGATCTCCCCCCTCCCCTCTCTGTGCTCCGCGGGCATTCAAGTGTGAAGCTAAGGAGCTCACATTTCCCGCAGAGCACACAGAGAGGGGAGGGGGGAGATCAGCTGTGTGTCCTGTCATGCCGTGCGAGAGAGAGAGGACACACGGAGAGCAGGGAAATAAAACAAACAATGCCGGTGTCTCTCTGTGGTGAAAGATGAGAGACACGCTCAGCTTAAGAGCGCTGTGAGGAGCAACCCCGCTGGGCCCCCCCCACAGTGGCAGAATGCCGGGCCCCGTCGCAACTGCGACTGTTGCGACCCCGGTAATTCCGCCACTGGATTCCTGTATACCAAAAGATCCTCCCTCTGATTCTGCTTGCAGACTCTCCAATGCAGACCTTGCTACTAATAATCAAATATGAAGGAGGTGGTCTCATTTTGATTTTGAACACTGTGACACACTGTGGATTTGCTATCAGAAGGTATATCCTTGAAATGTTTCCTAAGCATTAGATTTCTTACAAAACGATTGATATCCAGTATGGTGGAAAAATACAGAAATGTGTACTAGGGACAAAAGACAAGTCGTTAGACAAAACAGAAAGTTCATGCTGGGATAATACAATGCCTGACAGGTTCAATACATTGTTAGAAAAGTCTGTACCTAGTTCTGTGTCTTCTTGGCTTTCCTTGGATATCTTCTGTAGTCTGCGTTGTTTGTATGATGACCCCCGCCTCGTCCTCTTTTTCCTCTTTGATCCGGTGGCTCCTCTCTGAAAAAAAATGAGCTGACTGAACCTCTTGAGGAGACTGCTGTTGTTAAGAATAGAGTGAGGGAATCTTTTATTTTTTGTACTTATGTAAACAATCCCATCCTCATAATCTTTTAAGTCCTGTAAATATTTGGATCTCTTGGTCTCCATAATCTCAGTCTCTAAGTTAGAGATTTTGAGCTGAAGATCGTTATTGAGATCATCATATATACCGTGGGGACAGAAAGTATTCAGACCCCCTTAAATTTTTTACTTTGTTATATTGCAGCCATTTGCTAAAATCATTTAAGTTCATTTTTTTCCTCATTAATGTACACACAGCCCCCCATATTGACAGAAAAACACAAAATTGTTGACATTTTTGCAGATTTATTAAAAAAGAAAAACTGAAATATCACATGGTCCTAAGTATTCAGACCCTTTGCTCAGTATTTAGTAGAAGCACCCTTTTGATCTAATACAGCCATGAGTCTTTTTGGGAAAGATGCAACAAGTTTTTCACACCTGGATTTGGGGATCCTCTGCCATTCCTCCTTGCAGATCCTCTCCAGTTCTGTCAGGTTGGATGGTAAACGTTGGTGGACAGCCATTTTTAGGTCTCTCCAGAGATGCTCAATTGGGTTTAAGTCAGGGCTTTTATTTAAGAGCACCTGAGTCGCCAGCCCTTTTCTGATTCAAATAAATGTTTGGGGGTTCTAAGAAATTTTCTAGCAAAAAATACTGATTGTTACATGTAAAAAAAAAAGTGCCAGAAAAGGCCTGGGGGTCAAGTGGTTAAAAGTACACACAGTTATTCATTGGATATATTTTACTGGTTTTAACATTACAGTATTAAACTTCAAGGAGTGTCCAGTACTTGTACATTATTTGCAAACAACATCAAGGAAGCTGATTCTTCTGCTCAGCAAAGTATAAAGATTTTTTTTTTTCTTTTCAGCTCCACACCAACGACAAGCACGGTTAACCGCTTCACAGTCCCAGCCTAATCTCACCACTTGCTATTCACCACATAATATTCGTATTCAGAGTTCACTCAGGTAACAGATAATTACTGCATGAAGTGGGGCAAATCGGTTCAGGGTATTTTTAAAGCTAATAGGGCATGTGAATGTGGAAACTGTCATTGGAGGCATGTGCCAATAAAAAATTGTAAATAACGTACAATTTTAATCTGACTTAGAGGACGAGATGAGATAAACACTAATCCTTTCAATTATATGCCTGGAGATGCTGTTAAACTGGATCAGGATGGCTGCTGTGCCAATGTGGACATCCCAGCAACACTGTATTCCCACACCGTGTTAATGGGAGTTCTATATGAAAGGTAGTATACATACCAGAGAATTGTGGACAGGCCCAGACTGGAACAAAAATAGGCCCGGGGACCAGGGGGATGTCGGTAGACATTTGCGGGGGTGGCTGGTGTCGGTCCTCCACACTGTAATGTGCAGGAACACTGTGTTATATAGGGGACTGCACTGTAATGGGGGGCATGTAATGATTACAGTGCCCCTTTACAGTGCAGTCTTCTTTATATTACAGTGTCCCAGATCTATTGTGGCCATACAATGCTAGTACTGTCTGTCTCCTATTGTGCCCACACTGACCAGTGACACTGACCTACTCTCTCTGCTGGTGTGGGTACAGCGTGGCTCTCTCTTTCTGGTGGTGTGGGTACAGCGTGTCTCTCTCTCTCTGGTGGTGTGGGTACAGCGTGGCTCTCTTTGGTGGTGTGGGTACAGCGTGGCTCTCTCTCTGGTGGTGCGGGTACAGCGTGGCTCTCTCCAGTGGTGTGGGTACTGCGTGGCTCTCTCTGGTGTGGGTACAGCGTGGCTTTCTCTGGTAGTGTGGATACAGCGTGGCTCTCATGGCTCTCTCTGGTGGTGTGGGTACAGCGTGGCTCTCTTTCTGGTGGTGCAGGTACAGCATGGCTCTCTCTGGTGGTGTGTGTACAGCGTGGCTCTCTCTGGTGGTGTAGATACAGTGTGGCTCTCTCTGGTGGTGCAGGTACAGGGTGGCACTCTCTCTGGTGGTGTGGGTACAGCGTGGCTCTCGTGGCTCTCTCATATGGTGTGGGTACAGCGTGGCTCTCTCTCTGGTGGTGTGGGTACAGCGTGGCTCTCTCTAGTGGTGTGGGTGCAGTGTGGCTCTCTCTCTCTGGTGATGTGGGTACAGTGTGGCTCTATCTGGTGGCGTGGGTAAAGCGTGGCTCTATCTGGTGGTGCAGGTACAGCGTGGCTCTATCTGGTGGTGCTGTGGCTATTAGATCCCCCAGCACGGTCCTCTCTTTCTTTTTCCATGTCTCCTGTAGTAGCTGCTACAGTGTAGCACTCCTCAGCTTGTTTCCGGCTTTTCTCTTTTCCCCCCAGCAGAGTGCATGCTGGGGACTGTAGCCGGCTCCCTGCTGAGAACAACTGGGCCACCAATCTCTACATTTCCCATGATGCCTCTCTAGTTTCTTCTGATTGGCCCCCTGCTGTGGCCAATGGGGAAGGAAGAAGAACAGGCAGGAAGCGTTCTCTTCTCCCATGCTGCCAAAATGAGAAGGGGGGGCGAGCAGGGGAAACATCCTGACAGCAGCCCGCAGCTCTCCCCCCCTTGCCCCACCGTGCAGACGCCCATGGCTTGAGGAGAAGGAGCAGTCCATAGGAGCGGAGAGTGAAACTGTCCGCGTCGGCTCTGAGGCAAATGCCCGGTCTGCCCTATGGCTATGCCGGGCCTGATTGTGGACCAAATGTTTTAGTAGAGTGAAACACCATGGAACAAGTTAGACCTGGAAGCTGGATTTGCAGAATAGAAACCACATTGAAAGAGGCAAGACCTAGGAACTGGAACAATATTACACTGGAGTGAGTGAGGACAGGCCAGAGTTTAAAAATGGTCCCAACATGAGAGTCTAGGCGCCAGCTGGTATTCTTCATTGACTACCTCATAGAAAATTTGGACTTAGCTGTGTGCTGACCCCAGGTCACATCCCCTGAGTTCACCCTGCTTCAGCACCACAGACCACGTGTTGGAAGACCCAGGGGGAAGGTCTGAAGCTAATAAGTGAACTGTAGGCAACAGTGTAGTGTAGTAGACCACCAACTTACAGTCTAGAAGTCTTCGGACACAAGATAGTAAATATGCTTGCCAGAAGTGAAGACAGGCAGCACACACAGATAACCAGGGACATACCAAAGGTCTGTCTTAACACTTAAGTGTTTATTACCCTAAAAAAAAAAAAAATGATCCTGTTCCCTTAAAGCAGAGAAATATAGCCATATACTGTATATTGTACAGTGGCTGGAAAGTAGGCGAGTAGCTTGGCCTCAGTGAAAGACAATTGCCACAAGAATTGTACAGTGGCTGGACAGCATGTAAGCATATTTTTGAGGTTGCAGTGGAAGAAGAAGACACAGGACCTGTTTTAATCTAAAATCAACATTTAAAGTATATTATTTCAGAAAACAATACCCACAAATATTATACAGTGGAGTGTCAGTATGTTAAGAGCTTGGTTAGCAAGGCCTCATTCACATGGCCAACTATGGTGCAGCAAATATCCTGTGATAAACTGCACCCAAGGGCTCTGGTGTGCATGGCAGGGAAATCTGTACAAATAAATTATAGGCTGACAGCAGTATGTCTGCCAATGTTCAGAAGTAATTGGACAGGAGTTGATTACCTGTGGTTAGGGAAAAATGACTGTCTCTGTAGGATGCTGGGATGATCATCTGTTCCTAACCACAGATAATTGCTGACGGTGTGATTTCATCTGAACACCAGTGGAAAACTGCAATCACTCAGTCCATCATTGCTTCCTGGCCATGGCTGTACGCACACACCTGGGTTACCAAGCGCAGTTTTTTGCAGCATAGTTGCTGCAGTATAGTCCTGCAGTATAGTTGCTGCACCACTGCTAATTTGGCCCTGTTTAAATAAATTGGAAAAACCGCGCTACGGAGCCTAATTAAGAAACAGACTGATAGCTGCACTAATAAAACACCAATATCCGTGTACAAACTCAAAAAATAGTATAAAAGAGTGCGCTTACAATCTATGCAAACAAGTGATGTTAAAGGATAAATAAATTTACATGACACAAAATAAATTGAAATATAGCAAACAAATGCATAAACAAAAAATACAGCAAACAAATGCATGAACAAAAATGTGTGTGGAGTGAAAATTTCTCTAGTCATATATGATACGACCTATAAAATATATGCAAACGTGAGAAATCAACCAATACAATTCAAAAATTGTGTATGTTATTGGAAAGAGTGAATCTAAAAAATGTGAAAATTGTAACTCCAGTCCATGAAATAAAACAGTATGAGGAAAGTTCATCAATATGAGGAACCATCATCCACCTTCCATAAACCCATCATCCATATGAATAGACAAAAGAAAAAAAGGGATAAAAAATGATGATATGACTCTACTTGCAGTAAATCCAAAGAATAAAAGTTAAAAGTGGACCCTTACCCTCGGTGATGGACCCCCTGTTAGCGAGGTCTAACGAGCGTGCAGACTTTGCCCTCTGCAGGGACCATGTAGAGAAGATATCTGCAGCAGCTGACAGATCCAGCGTCCCCGATCCGGGCTGGTCCAAGTCTTGAACCTGGAGGGGGGAGAAGCGCTCACTTGCTTCCAGAATGGTAGGAGGGAAGAAGCGAAAACAGGGCTCCAATAGTGTAAATAAGTTCCAGATTTATTGTAAAAATAAATGTAACAAAAACGGAGAGTGCACACTCCGTAAAAGTACTGATAAAAACGATAAAATTATGCCGGCATTAAAACAAACGAACACCCGTGCAGTACATGGGACAATCAATGTGACGGCTTACAACACGTAGCTACGCCCTACATGTTTCGTCACAAGCTGACGTCTTCAAAATTTGGCCCTGTGATTGAGGCATTTTTGGGACACATGAGGCAAATTTTTTTCTGAAATAAACATAAGAGTGTATTTTTTCAGAGACTATAGCCACACAGATTGTACAGTGAATCCTGAAGTTATCCTGAAATAAAACATTTAGAGTACCGGCATGTTATTTCCTGCAGGTATCAGAGGGATACCAATGTCTGATTGGGTGCTGAACAGAGGCTACAAGATAGAATACAGGGTGTCAGAACGCAGAGAGTATTGCATATTGTTGGCCAGTACAGGACCAGTGATGGGTGGTGCCAAAACATAGCATTGGGGAGTTCTGACAAAAAAAAAAAAGCAATCACAATGCAATTCACAGTAATGTAGCCCAATACAACACTGTATAGCAATGTATAACAGCAACTCTCTCTCTCCCTCTAAACACACTGTCAGCTCTCTCAATCCACTCTAACAAACACAAATGGCTGCTGGGAACCCAGCCTTTTATAGTGAGGTGGCTAGCACATAACAAAGCCCTGGCTAAGCCACCTGATCTAAGTTCAAAGGTGTCAGGGCTTCCTTCTCTGAGCTGGCTGCTCAGCTGTTGGCAAATTGCCAGCTACTATCTCTCCACAGTTACTCAACTGTTGATGATATCCTGCTCGTCAGTCCTGCCTACTTAAGCCGTCCAGCCCAGAGGATCTCTGCCTTCGCCTTAGTCAACATCATAGAGGCACTCTCCTGCATTCCTGTTAAAAAACTTGCTTGGCTGACATCCCTTCTGGCTCCAGATCCTGCTTGCTGTTTTACTACGCACATCTCCAGCTCCCTGACGTTTGGTTGTCTGACTATCCATTCCGGTTCCTGAACTCTGGCTATGTTTTGACTATGTTTGTTCTATTTACTTTTATTAAACAAGTGTGATTTAACTGTACTTCTGTCTCGGTCTGATTTCATGGTTTCATGGTTTCTGATAGTAGGCGACGGCCATGAATTCAGAAGATACAGTCAATCCACTTGTTGGTAATATTTTTTCCAGATTGGATGAGCAAGGTCACCGCAAGGATCTGTTTGCCATAGCATTACAAACGCTCCTGAGTCGCGCAGTTCACCTGGAATCTCCCACTGAGGCTGCTCCAGTACAACCTGTTTTGCAGGCCATCCCTGCTGCTGCTGTGCCAGTCTCTGTGCAGGCACCCACCTCGAGTATTATCTCTACAAGAGGTATGTCTGGTTTTGCTCTGCTTCCTCAGTGATTTGGGGGTGATCCAGTCCAATGCAGAGGGTTTCTCAACAAGGTTGAGCAATACTTTGAGATGCTGCCCTAGGCGTTTCCCACGGACAGAAGCAGAGTAGGTTCCATGATATCTTTGCTTCCTGAGGGAGGCCCTCGTGGTTGCTTTTTCTCATGGTCTCTCGGATTCCATCAAGGATGAGATAGCAGCCCGAGATATACCCACTGGGCTGGAAAAGTTGATCACGTTTGCCATCCTCATTGACTCCAGACTCAGAGAAAGACTCTCTTTTAAGGAGCACTTGCTGAAGCCTTCTGTACGTTTGCCTCTGAGC